>JAVYIG010000207.1:0-694449 GCA_035222895.1 Strongylocentrotus droebachiensis
TGAGTGATATCATCGATCAATGCATGGAATTTAAAATCGCATCTTTAGTATTGATAGTATTGTTATGAATTGTTTTGTCATGTCTTGTCTTATCTTATTATGTCAGTTTCCTTTCCTTTGTGTCCCGTTTTGTAATTCTGTTCTTTTTGTATATTTCGACTATTTAAATACTTTTAAAGGGTTCATGAAAATATGTTATTATATCATATCTATTTTAATGTGATTATTAAGACAATTTAAAAAGATTTATGAAAATAATGTTCAAATTATATTTATTATAGGGACCCTACAAAAACAAGCTATGCTTTCCAGTAAGATTCCTGTTTCATAATTTTGAACTTACGTACTTTGTAAACTATGTTCTTTATTGTGCAAACAATTGTTATATGAAATGAAATAAAATCGATCAATCAATCAATCAATTAAGTGACCCAGTTCTATCTTTTTACCAGGTGTTTGCCACTGTTCTTTTTCAACAATCCCTTGCCGCTTCAGGTTCAAGTAAGTTTAATAGATTATTGGGGAATGCATCGTGTTTCATTTTCAAGCGGATTCATTAAATACTTGACCTTGTAACGATTAATTTCCACGGAAATTAAATATTTCAGTAACGGCCTTTTCAAAATACCTCCCGAGTGTTAAATAGGGTGATAGAGACTGTAACAATGTTTTGATAACATGTGACTATTTCAGTGACTGTAGATTTATACCCAGGGAGCAAGGGTGTCGATTTGTATCCGTGGTTGGGGGGGATGATAGGTGCCAAAATATTTTCGGCAATGGATCAAAGCTACCAAGAGGTAGAAGCGTGTGGCAAGTTGCACCCCTCCCAAGCGCGTAGCCAGGATTTCATTTTAGGGGGCGGTAGTGAGCACGCGAAGGGGGTTGGGTGCAGGGAGGGGGAGTCCCCCCCCCCCCCGCGAAGCGCGAAAGCTTTGACGTTTCACTAAATTATTAGAGAAAGAAGACGATTCGTTCCCCTTCCTCCGCGCGTAGCGCGGAAGCTCTGACGTTTCATTAGATTATTAAAGAAGACGATTCGATGTACCATTCTCAACTCTTAATCCTTGTTTGAATCAAGTTTCCCTTCCTCCGCGCGTAGCGCAGAAGCTCTGACGTTTCATTAGATTATTAAAGAAAGAAGACGATTCGATGTACCATTCTCGATTCTTAATCCTTAATGTTTGAATTAAGTTC
This sequence comes from Strongylocentrotus droebachiensis, assembly GCA_035222895.1. Lineage (NCBI taxonomy): Eukaryota > Metazoa > Echinodermata > Echinoidea > Camarodonta > Strongylocentrotidae > Strongylocentrotus > Strongylocentrotus droebachiensis. The sequence goes on from JAVYIG010000207.1 coordinate 1,198, forward strand.
CCCTTCCCCCGCGCGTAGCGCGGAAGCTCTGACGTTTCATTAGATTATTAAAGAAAGAAGACGATTCTATGTACCATTCTCGACTCTTAATCCTTGTCTGAATTCATTTTCGCCCGTTCCTGCGCGAAGCGTGAAAGCTTTCACATTTAATTACATTATTAGAGAAAGAAGACGATTTGTTGTATCGTGTCCTTCATGAATTCAGTTTCCCCTCTACCGCGCAAAGCGCGGAAGCTTTAACGTTCCAATAAATTATTACTCTTAATCCTTGTCTGTATTCATTTTCGCCCATTCCGCGCGTAGCGCGGAAGCTTTCACGTTTCATTAAATTATTAGTAAAAGAAGACGATTCGTTGTATCGTGTACTTTGACGTTTCATTTAATTATTACTCTTAATCCACGTCTGAATTCAGTTGCCCCCTTAACAGCTTTGCCCTTTTTTACTACATTATTAGAAAAAGAAGACGATTCGTTGTACTGTTCTCTATTTTGATACTTGTCTGAATTCAGTTTCCGAATTGAAAATAAGTTGTGTCACAAATAAATTGTGACATAATGATCTTTCTCCAAAAATGAAAAATGTTTTAGGAAATATCAGGAAATAAAATGAGTGAACAAAATGAAAAAAATAAAGAGACAATGACGTGAATTTTAAACAGGGTGAACGGAAAGAACATAACAACTGGTGAACTATTTTATAAGTCATACTAATGTCCGAAAATCTTTCTCCTTGTCTCCGATCTCATCACGAAATCGTCACAGAGTTCATTTATGTTTACACTGTCCAGGATTGTCTGATGTGCATTGCAGATTGCTACTCTTGCGCTTCGCGCTTAACATTTAGCTCGTTGCTATTTGACGCTGCGTCTTTGTATTTGGCGCACTGCATTTCTATGATGCTGTTGATTGAACAAATTGAACAAATTCATCAACTCCTGATGAAGCCGTATGAGCGAGAATTCAATTTATCCTTGTCTCATATACGGTTGTCTTATTTACTTCGTATATATGTATGTATTATGAAAATGAGATAGCGAAATGTGAATATTGATGGTCATCTTGCGAGTAATAACTATTAACTACTCTCATCGGGCTCTTATCATTAATTTTTCTCTTCATTTTTTTTTATGGTGAATTATTGGGGGGATTATTGTACAGGCCACCCCCCCCCCACCTGAAATATTGGGGGGGGGGATATATCCCCCCATCCCCCCCGGGATCGACACCCATGCCAGGGAGTATTTACAGATAATTGTTTACATGTACACAATGACAAAGTTAAGGGAAGGGGAGAAGCGTAATAGCATCCATATAAGGGAGTTTACAGATACAATCTGCGCATGGGCAGATAAAGGTCATTATTTTGTACCAAAAAGGTAAAACCCACAGAGATGAATACTGGATATGCGCTCATGAAAGTTATGTAACATTATTCATTTATGCACCAACGGTACATTCTTTTCAAGAGGGCAAACAAAAGGTATTCATGAAGCACATCTAGGACTTTGGCAGTTATTATTCTAATATGCTCAAAGTGGAACTTCTCCATGTGTAAAAGATCTGTAGATATTTGGGGTCATCTGTACAATGTGCTATCTGTAAATTCCCTTATTATGGTACTGTAATCAAAGAGTTTCCCACAATCATCTATGATGCCACATTAGATTTATTATCACAATGTTTTTTCCTCATTTTCTCTTTATTTTTATCGATAAAGGGCTTGCAAAGAGTAAGTAATTCACCTTTCCATTAGCTTATTATGACTGTTCATTATGAAGATGTTCTAAATCATTGCTGGGAATTTTTTTTAAATAGATATCTAGTACCATCTTTTGAAACTAAGCCAATGAGTATTTTAGAACCGTATACATTGTCGATAAAGACGATCAAAATTCAGACAAGAATTCACGAAATTATATCAAATTTATCACGACACCTTTACACTTAAATACTGGCTGCTCAGTGTACCAGGAATTATCATATTGTAAATCAATCAACGCGTTTCTCTACAGTAGCGTCGCAGTACGTCAGTTAGTATTATATTGAATCAAAGATTACATGTAGATATCCAACAACAAAAATCGTTGTTGTTTTATCTTGAAACGAAACAAATAAGGATAAAAACAATGCAAACTTAAATGTTAAACTATGCATTGCTTAAAACTCAGTACTATAAGTACAGTGCGTATACAAAAATAAGTAAACCCAAATTTGGTAGCTTATGATTATAAAGCTATATTCAACGTGAAATCATTTTCCTGGTAAAAATTGACTCGTTTTCTGTAAAATGATACCCTACGCACAATTTTTCTGCCAATGATGACTGAGCAACAGGTTTTTTTTTTAGTGACGTCAATATATCTCCCTGTACCAAGTTTGGGCTGATGCACCGAATTTAGGCTTCGCCATATGTATGTGTGACTTTTGTCATAAATCCTGTCAAGTATTCTGCTCCGTGCTTTAATGCTTCATCGTATACGGTTATTCAATGTATCTTAGCTAATTTTGACCCGCATTCATTACTTTACTCCAAACTAGGTGCAAGAGGAATTTTACAATACTTTTTTTTAAAGCTTGCTGCTCAATCACCCATGGCAATAGAGTATTGAATATAAAGGTATCATTATACATAATGTTAATTACTGTTTAAGATGAAATATAACTCAAGGTCACACCGGTTATAACTTTTACATGGGAATCTACCAAAGTTGGGTATACATGTCCTTTTTCTATACGCACTATATATCCAGAGTGTACACGCTTAAGGTGAATACAATTTAATACGTATCTTTCTTCTCAAGAAAATGAAATGTCTGATTGGGTCTTCTCTTCTTTCCGCAGCCACTGGATGTCCACTGAAGTTTAAACATCTTAATCACATGTGCTACGGTGCAGTAGAGAACGCGGTTTCAACGGACCCTTGTAAGTCGGTTGTCGGGGGCGATCTGGCGACATGGCATGATGAAGATACACTCAAGTACATTTCTTCATTGAAGTGGGAAAGCAGGTGACAGTCACTTCATGATTTATTTCTAACATGATACAAAATATGATGAGAAGTGCAGGGACACAGGCCTGCCCCTCCCCCCCCCCCACTTTTCCCACACCGAATAATGAATTTAAACAAGAAAGACCTGACATATTTCCACTCGATCGCTTCACTCCCCCGCAATCCATCCACTTAGTCATACCACCCCCCCCCCCCCATCACGATGAGGCCCAAGCAATGCCACTATACAAGTATATTTAACTATCCTAAGAACATTTAAAAAAATATTATTTACATTTCAGTTATCGCTTTTATCAAGTCAAATATAAACACGATTGGCCATTTTCGTAAGGTAACTAAAATTAATTTAATTTAATAAGTACCTTGATACGAATTATTTCATTATTATTAATTGTATCTGAATAGTCTGATTGCTAATTGCATATCTTACATGCTCTTAGATAGGGCAAGTCATAATGTTTGCCCCACCTAGCAACAAACTAATGCATGTAATTCGAGTTCTATATTCGTAAGAGGTGATTGAGATAATTCATATCAAGGCACTTCACAAACATGACAGAGACGTGACTGTATGCATTCAGTTTGGTTACATCACTGACATGGCCTATTTGACATGTTGACTAAAGGTTTAGTAAGTTAAAGATTATTTTCTTTCTTTTAATGCAGTAAATGTGGAATTGGTCTTGAGTATGATTCTGGCACTTGGCAATGGAGAAATGGTGAACAGGTCACATCTCAAAGGTATCATATTCTACCATTTAACCTTTCTAGTTAATAGTTATGCTTCCAATCACACTCACGTGTACTTGTACAGTGTTGTTTATCTTGTTTTCATGTGAATAACGGAATTCAGTGATTACCTGTTAATATTTGGCATTCTTCTTTCTTCCTCTCGAGTCACACTGCTACAGCATTATCTCGATAAGATTGTCCCAATCTAGTGTTGGATGCATTGCATCGCGTATATTGTTTAATGTTACATGAAACAAATTAATTTGCACAAAAAACTATCTGTTCATATCTAAGAATCCATCGATGCTCCCTATCATTTTGTTTTCAGTGTCTTTGACTCAAGTGCAACGACAAGAAGCAAGTATTGGAGTTTACAGAAGACTGATGGTGCCGCCAAAGCAATCCTGTCTCCTGCGAATCAAAATGACTTCGAACTTTGTTCTATTTGTCAAATAAGGAGAGGTTAGTTATCCTTTCACCTTTTGATTGAATTATATCAGTGTATACGTGTTGACCTTCAGTTGAATAGACCGGTTTACCAGCATAGTCAAATGTTATGTATACTTTTCAAACAAAGGGTGTTCTTGACGATCTGACAGCTTGTCCGAGGCTTGCCCGACATTGCAACAAGTAATGTATGCAGACTGGATTCCAAGTAAAGTAGTTCTTCATTAATAACAGATTAATGGAATAACTCGCCTCTATGTCTCCAAGAAAGAAAAATAGAAAATATCCACAAATTTGAATATGTTAGTAAACCGGTCTTTTCAGTCAGTGTATACATGTTGACATTTTTGATTGAATTCTACCAGTGAATATATGTTGACATTTTGATTAAATTCCACCAGTGTATACATGTTAACATTTTGATTGAATTCTACCAGTGTATACATGTTAACATTTTGATTGAATTCTTCCAGTGAATACATGTTGACATTTTGATTGAATTCCACCAGTGTATACATGTTAACATTTTGATTGAATTCTACCAGTGAATACATGTTGACATTTTGATTGAATTCTACCAGTGAATACATGTTGACATTTTGATTGAATTCTACCAGTGTATACATGTTAACATTTTGATTGAATTCTACCAGTGAATACATGTTGACATTTTGATTGAATTCCACCAGTGTATACATGTTAACATTTTGATTGAATTCTACCAGTGTATACATGATGCAGAGAATGTGGAAGGGATAGTGAGAAATGAAAGAAACATTAAGAATGAGAGAGAGAGAGAGAGAGAGAGAGAGAGAGAGAGGAGAAAAGGCGATTAATGAAGATAAAGGATTAATGGACAACCAGGAAGGCTACCAGTGCTCTTGTGTATCTCGAACTTGCATCGCTTGATTGAGTATTGCAATTCTGTTGATGTTTGGTTCTCGTTTTATATTTGCATTACAGTTCTTCACTTCTATAATTCCCTCTTTTATATTTCGGTTCATTTTCTCATACACTGCTATGCTGTCCAGTCTCCACCTTTATCAAAACTACTACCCCTGTCTGTCTCATCCCCTTCCCTGTAATTCCCTTCACCTAACCAACATCTCTCCCTCTCTCGCTCTATCTCTCTCTCTCTATCACTCTCTCTCTCTCTCTCTCTCCCTCTCTCTCAATTAATGAATATTCCATCTCCCAAAATCATTGAATACATATCCTTTTGAGCTCAGTGACAATACAAATATTCTCCTTTCTTTCTTTTCTATTCTCAGTGATCACCATATACCAGGACGCTGCTGTGTATTACCCAATGGACGTGTGGTATCAAGGGGTAAAGTCACGATTTGGTTATTTAATCGTTTTGTTTTGTTCCGTCCTTCTCATCAGTCTCACCCACTCTATTATTTATAAATTAGTTATGTGGGGAACTGTTTTGGTTGTCTTGGCGATAATAATAATTTATTGTCGGTCATAAAAGAATCCACCGTATGATTATAATACAGACAAAATGAACCCGACATAGCTAGTTGTGACTACCATGGAGACAGACACAGTTAAATTACATTTCTGAAAATACCCTTTATCGTACATTATGATCAGAACTCGTAGCTAGATACTTAAGAATCATTTATCTCTTCTTATTCTGTAAACAAGAAAATGGCCATCTTTTTAGGTCCATACTCTGATGTTTCTGACATCTTTGTGTCAGGGCATATCATAGCACATTCGGGTTGTGCGGAATGTTTTCCATGAAATAGTGAGATAAAAGTGTAAAACCAGCTGTTAACTTCTTGGTAAAACAGATAATGTACGAATTAACAAGTCTGTTTCTTGAAAGGGTAAATTGACTATGATAAATCAAATGCTTATCACATCAACGTGACTGTAATAGAGCATGAGTAGAGGGACGCGTTTGTATGTCTTAATGAAACCGACTGGTGCACCCGTGCAGTCAGCAAGCATATAGACATAGATTGTGACAGTTACCTTTTAAAGAAGGACTGCATTACTTGTAGCTTCTTGCGCCCGCTCTATAGAAAACAATGCCTAAGTGGTACCCGTCGGTCCCCCATGCAGTGGCGTATCTAGGGGGCACAGGGGGCAGGTGCCCTCCCACCGGCCCAAAAAAAAAAATTAGTGCTCACTACCCCCTGGAAATCCTGGATCCGCGCCCGCCCATGGTCCCCTTTTTGTTATGTTAATTGAGAGCTGATTTGATGAGATAACCACCTATCGGTGACCACGCAGGGAGGTCTAATCCTTCCTGGCCAAACTAGTGCAAATAGGCTTTAAAATGAAGGCCTAGCTAATGTATGCGTTTATTACACTCCTTTCTTTGGTGTTCTTTCGAGGCAGCCTGACTATTCTTTAAGTCTCACTAACATTTCACAGAAAACGTTTGACGCTATATCAGGGAAGTATGTGGGCGACCAAGATGCACAGGTTCAAGTAGTCGATTCACATAAAGACATGGGGAAAGCCCTTCAACCGGAGAGCTCTTCAGATATCTTTACGCTTCAACCGAATTCAAGTAAGTAGCTTCCAGCATGCAGCATGTAGGCCTACAAAATAATGTTTTTAAGAAGTTTGGAAAGATGACTAAAGCTCAACACAAATAATTACAATGATTGGTTTGCCCTGTTAACGTAATTATGAACTTGGAAGTTTATGAAATAGATATTTCGATGAAGCATTCGTAATTTGTTCCGAATTTTTCCTTCTCCGAACAAATTGCAGAGTCTGACTGTGAATGTGGCAATCCGTAAAAGGAAAACAACTAAACGCCCATGCCATGCGGACATGGTCTTTGAAAATCTTTAGGGAATTTTTCACAAAGTCATTGCGAATTTTGATACACATATTTATGCCCTATGTCATTGCTGATTCCAAAATTCGTAAGCCCTAGGAAAAATCATTGATATTTTATGCTCCGTATGTCATTGACAATTCTAGGTCCGTAAGCCCAATGAAGATTCCAAACTATCATTGAGCCCGTAAGTCCCATAACTCCAATGTCTGTTAAAGTCAAACTATCCAAGATGATTCTCATTTCGTGCGATGATGACATGCAGTGGCGTATATAGCTACAGCTAGGAGCACGGGTAGTGCCCCCCACCCACCCACCCCTATATCGAAGAAGAAAAAGAGAAGAGCGAAAAGAAAAGGAAAGAGAGAGAGGGTGGGGGTATAAAAGGGGAAGGTGGACATCACGAGAAAAGAAGACCCGCGGTTGGTCTATACCATCCCTCGCATGCACCCTCCCCTCCCCCTTATCAATAGCCTCGTAAGTTCAATTTTCATTTTTTAAGACCGGTGCCCTCAATTGTTCCAGCCCCCCCCCCCCCCCCCCCTCCTCCTCAGAGGATGAACTCACACTTCGCCATTGTGACTAATTTTGTTTAGAGCCGTGTTCTGGAGACTATTGCTATGAGTCTGGTACGACTGTATCTTTCTGGGTGGAGATGCCTCCGGCCCCTCAGGAGACTCCAGAATCGGTTGGTGAACTAGGAAACTTTACCTGTCTTGTTAGAACAGATGGTGAGTTACCTTTGTCTAGTCACATTTACGTTTTTATACCTAACGAAATAGGGAATGGGGAACCATGCATGTCATAAATGATAAAATGGACCGCTGATATCGAAAATCAGCTATCTCTTCGCACAAGGTCAAAAACTTTTGGGAATCACACTAATATTAACAAAATATACTCTTTAAAAAAAAATGTTCTGTTGCCAACAAACGTTTGCATCATTTTTTGCAAAGGATCTAATACACATATTTTGCACTCTTTGAAGGACAGGGTGAAAATCAATTCCCCTATTATAAAATAACCTCGGACTTTGTTAATCTCAGTCTCGAGGTTCAATTGCATATCCATTATCTAAAGGCTAACACCAAGAATCAAGTGGTACACATAGGCAATGGGTTGATTCTGGCGCTCGTCTTTCACCCCGTTTTGACTTAAAGACCCTATCCGATGAATATACAACTTGATATAAATGGAAAACTGAATGAATGTAGAATACAATCATAAAGAAATAACAAATATTTACCCTTTCATTATTGCACAAAATCAAATTAAAACCTCATTTTCAGCACCCCTCCAAATTACGGGTCAACATGGGTCAAATTTTTGCCGAAATTACAGTGACGACATACCATGTGGACCCCCATCGGTTCACTTATATAGCTGATGCAATGAGCCGTGCTTAATTAATGCAAATTCATTGTGAACATGCATACTCCACATTTAAGATGGTGTCATCAAGTCGATAGCAAGTTTTCAGGTCGACAACTTCCTACTTTCAAAGCTTTGGATTTTGAGTTTTTCAGAGAGCTGATACTCCTCTGACAGACACTAAAATGGCATATAATTGTAATCTATGGTTTATAAGCTTTCAGTTGATTATAATTCATTCAGTTCATCTTTCATTGAGTGCGGATGTGGTCTTTAAAAATCTTCTAAACTCCCACGAGATACAGGGAGATGATTGATAATCTACAATAATTATGTATGGATCTCTGAAATTAGATTAATTCCTTCAGTGTAAAAATAAAAACAATTAAATGATATTTGTCCTGATTCTAACTATTCAAAGTTATGAACGATACTTATGAAACATTTATCATTTTTAACAGCAGCAAATTGATTATTCTGTTGTTTTCATGTAGACGTATCCGAGTACTCGAATTATTCATTCTGCAAGTACTCTTCGAATGACGCGATCCTGACGACGGGTTCGGAGACGTGGTCATTGTTTCAAGATGTCATTGATGCATCATCGTCTGTTTGGACATTCGTAGTCGCTTCGTGGAAGGGTGGTACGCATTCTATCCATTTTCTTCATTTTTGAAATTCGCTTTTGTTTTATAAGTCATCTGTACTATCTTCCACGGGTACGTATAGTTCCATGTTGATAAAAACTAAACTGAATTTAATTGTCTTTACATTTGATTTTTGTTTTACGACTTCATTTCCTTAGTTAAGAATTGATAGGGTGGGGGAGCTGAAGGAAAATCCTCTGACACCGTAGGTCATTGGGATGTCTGTATACGCGACACAAGTGACAGCTATTTTCTCATTGGTAATCAAAGTTTCAGTATGCTAGAAATTGTATTGCTCTTCGTACTGTCGATTACACACCATGTGTTATTTGTGCACGAAGAGACCTGGGCAGCGTTTTACGAAACTGTCAAAATTACAAGCTCGCCGACATAGCATTGAACCTCGTGTAAAATTAACACTCGTTTTCATGAGATGTCGGTGAACTTATAGTTATGACGGTTTCGTGAGACGGTGCCCTTTTAAAAACTAATTCTATGCGGGATTCTTGAACAAATGTTGCTCTTGACCACTCAAGACCTTGTCAGAGACTTGTCAGACACAGCAACATGTAATTTATGCTAATTGGATTCCATCAATAGAAATTCCATTGTGCATGGTAGGTGAGTCTCTTGAGACAAACATGCAACATTGAAATACATAAATAAACAGGTCTCTTGATAATCACGCAATAAGCAGAGAACAGTCATGTAAACACTGCTGTGGTCGAGGAACCATCTTAAATACATTATATCATATTAATGTTTTTCTTTAAATGAAGCTGGATGTGATTTTGTCATCCAACAAAATTATATGAACTATTCTAAAAATCAAAGACATTTCTTATGTGTATATTTTAAACAGATTTCAGATCTGGATTGTAAATATCCTATATACATTATCACCATTTTCCTTACAGCTATAAATGTTGACTTGTAAAGAAATACAGATCACAACAATTTTGTTGAGAGAGGCATTGATAATTTTTGTCTTCGTAGTTGAATTCCGTGGTTGTGTATGGCCGGAGAACCTGACCTGTTTCGTATGTCATACATTTGAGATCTGTGAGGGTTGTATGGATGTCATACACGAGGGACCACTCTTCTTGGGATGGTAAGAGAATACATGGAATAATGCATGATGGGTGACGGATCACATTTTCATCGTTTTCTGTCTGATTTTTTATCTTTTTCGAGCCTTGCCGGCGTGCGCAAAATGTTAAAGCTTTTGTTCACTTCGTAGATTATTATTTGGCTATTGCTAACAAATTTGATCGACCACCCCTTCGTTCACATAGCCTAGTATATTAAACAGACCAGGGGGAAGGGGGGCCGAGCGTCTTACAATATGGGTGGGTCACCCTGCAGAAGGGAAAAGGACACTCATTATAGAAAAGAAAAGAAGCCCGTGTCAAAATAAAGCTGGTACTTATCAGAAATAGTAAGAGGCACTTCTCGTACCTGAAAATGGTCACTTATTACAAAGAAAAAAGCTCACTTGTCGATAGAAAATTGACACCTATCAGATTAATAAGAGGTGTATAAAGGGGCATTTATGAGAATGTGAAGGGAACGGCGCTTTAGAAGGGGCACCTCTCAGATCGGAATAGTGGCAATCATCAAAAGTGAAAAGGGGCATTTAGAAGAATAAACAGGAACCTGTTAGAAAGAACGAAGAGGCACTTTTTCGTTGTGAAAAGGGGGCACTTTAGGGGTACTTGAAAAAGTGGGAAGCCCCGTGCCCCGGGAGTGCCACCTTTGTAAAAGGCAATGAAATATATATGGTTTTCAGCATCAGTTTCCATTGCATGTCCGGAACATTTTAAAGAATGGTAGCAAAGACAAAGTTTTGAAAAGGCACAATATCTAATGACAGTATTTCGCAAATGAAATAATGTATGTTTTTGTGATTTTAAGTGTGAACAAATTAGTATTAACGACTTATTTCTTTTTTTAATTGAAGGGATAGAGTGTCTTTTGACGAGTTTGCTATCTGGAATCGACCTCTCGGGGATGAAGAGATCATCCACCTTTTCAATCAAAGTGAACGTGAGAAACTCAACTTATATCAGTTCATCACGTGCCAGCTAGGACTAGACGTCTTTCGTTGTGACCTTTTCACGGACTTGACATCTTTCATTGTGGCGTATCACATACTTGACATCATTCCATGTAACTTGTCACGGACTTGACATTTTTCACTTTGTCTTGTCACGGACTTGATATCTATTATTGTGACCCGTCACATAATAGACATCTTTCATTGTGAATGTCACGGACTAAATTTTGTCGGGACAAGTCACAGGCACGTTCATAAGCGTAAGCCTATGATGACTGAAGTACAAACAACGTATTCCTGGCTCATTTGTGACTTCACTGTGACTTCATTCCTTCGCTATGATTATGACGTTAAAAAGATAAAGGGAAATTTGTCGCAACGAATTTCTGCTCTTATATATTAGAGCACAAAATCGCTATGTTTGCGAGAGAGTAAAGTCCCAAAGATAAATGTCGTATTTTTATGATTTCTTTCATTTACCGAACCTTTAGAAAAACAAATTTCCTGTTTTAAAGCGACCCACACCTTTTTTTTTTTTTAATATGGCGTATGCCTAGTAACACTTTCCATCTTTATCTAGCTAAAGATTTAATGGATTAATAGTGAGAATCTCTTTTTCTTTCTTTTGACAGCACGAGCAATTCTAGACAACGCGGATGACATTGCTAATATGGTAAGAAATCGTTTTAGAGTTTTGTAGCATGCGGCAATGACGTTCACATTCTACCGAATATCCCAAATTACATTGCACAAGGATAGTATTGCTTTGCCGGGAATAGAACCCATGGTATTCTTATCTCCTACCAATTGTTTAAACAATTCAATGATGAGATCATGGTACTAGAATTAAGGCACCTAATTACTATAAAGTGTCTATACATTTTGGTGTATTTACATCTATACACTGTAAAAAAGAATTTGTTCATTGGTAATTTTTATGTATTTTTTCCATATAGAATTTACTTGAAAACATTAGTTCTGCCACTTACGCACTAAATTTAAGTCTTGCTAACTCAAACTTTCAATTTAGTAGAACATACGTGGAATATTTAAGTAAAATCAAATACATAAGAACTTTAAGTAATTTCAGCTTGTATTAATTTAGTAATTTTAACTCAAAATCAGAAATTATACGTATTACTCAAACAATTTATGTTTATTATTCTTATCTTTTTAAAGTAAGGACCGATGCAGTGCGTAATAGAAATATTTACATAATTTATGAATATTCATTAAGACCAAATTAAACTCTTTTTTAAATAAAACAATTCTTTTTTGTGGTTGAATGAAAATTTAAGGACTTTAAAACATTTACTAATTCATTTAACATGGCTAAGCAAAGACAAGACAATTTTTAATTGTCACCCAGTTCAAAACAAATAAAAACTTGATATTTCATATTTTATTTGTATCAAGTTGCCTAGTAACTTCAGAGTGTCTGTTGAGTGCGTTGTGGTTGTCGTATAGACCAACATCATGTACAATTTAGTTACATGATAATAAAAAGCTTGTATTAATTTAGTAATTTTAACTCAAAATCAGAAATTATACGTATTACTCAAACAATTTATGTTTATTATTCTTATCTTTTTAAAGTAAGGACCGATGCAGTGCGTAATAGAAATATTTACATAATTTATGAATATTCATTAAGACCAAATTAAACTCTTTTTTAAATAAAACAATTCTTTTTTGTGGTTGAATGAAAATTTAAGGACTTTAAAACATTTACTAATTCATTTAACATGGCTAAGCAAAGACAAGACAATTTTTAATTGTCACCCAGTTCAAAACAAATAAAAACTTGATATTTCATATTTTATTTGTATCAAGTTGCCTAGTAACTTCAGAGTGTCTGTTGAGTGCGTTGTGGTTGTCGTATAGACCAACATCATGTACAATTTAGTTACATGATAATAAAAAGAAATTAGTGACTAAAAATTTAAGTAGCGCATACTCAAAGTGTGCATCATGGAAATATACACTAATTTGGAAGCTTATTTTTATGAAGCATTTTTTATTCTTTTTTGTGGTTGAATGAAAATTTAAGGACTTTAAAACATTTACTAATTCATTTAACATGGCTAAGCAAAGACAAGACAATTTTTAATTGTCACCCAGTTCAAAACAAATGAAAACTTGATATTTCAGGAAATTGTCAACCAATTTTTCTTTTAAGATGCTACGATCAAGTATATATAACATTTGGAGCCTTTCAATATGTGTCGAATTGAAGCGTATGTAATAGTTTGTGATGGTGGTAGATATATATATACGGTTAAATCTTAAATAGAAGTAGTGAATGATTAGTGGATGTTACTTGTTAGATTAGATTGGTACCAAATATGTAATCCTATCATAGCTTTTTTTTTAATTATCTAAAATGATTACAATACTTAAATTATTTACGTTAATGTAACTCGATTTAACTGAGTAAAAATTTATTCAGCAAAATAAGTAAATTCTACTTAAGATGCCGTAGGTAATATTTACTTAATAAAAATAAGGCAATTCTTTTCCTCAATTTTATTGAGTTATTTCGACTATTATTTGTTTACAGTGTAGGTACATCCTAGGAGCCTACTAACATCAGGATAGTTGTATCAAGTTGCCTAGTAACTTCAGAGTGTCTGTTGAGTGCGTTGTGGTTGTCGTATAGACCAACATCATGTACAATTTAGTTACATGATAATAAAAAGAAATTAGTGACTAAAAATTTAAGTAGCGCATACTCAAAGTGTGCATCATGGAAATATACACTAATTTGGAAGCTTATTTTTATGAAGCATTTTTTATCCCCTGCCATGTTGAAATTTATTCACATAATGAAGGGTAACTATGTTCAATATCCTCTTCACAATTCTGCTGTCTCGAATGACTGAGCACCAAATTCTTCCAAAAGATTTTAAAAATTGTATCAAAATCACCTCGTAGCAAATATGTGTCAAAAGCATAAATGTATTTCTCTTTGCTTTTTTTAAATTGCGTTGTACATTATTTTTTGCAGCAAAAATGTTAGGCCTAGTCTACTCATATTCCCAACTTCGGAAGTATGCCGGTATTTTGATAACATCCTTTTCTTTAAATGTTTTATTAGATTAACATGTTGGAAGGTCAAGAGAAGCTTGGGATCGATGAGGCGACGTGGATTCTGCACAGCGAGCTTGACTTTGTGCAGTCAGATGATACGATTACTAATGCTGAGGACTTAGAAGTCATTACTAAGCTCTTCACAACTACACTTGAACGCACAGACACTGAAGATGCGATGCAAGGTGAACTCTTAGAAAACCTTCAGGTAAAATTAACATCCTTCTTCATTTCAAATCAACCTCCTGTGGACTGGCCGTAGTCTAGGACATTTCAAGGGACTCTATTCATCTCTATTGCGAAAATTGTTTCACTAATAACCCCCTTAACAGTATAGTTTTACTGTAATTCACCCTACACATTTATTTATATTACGCATTGTTAAGAGTCCAAAGTAACAGGGATTTCTTTCAAAAGGCTAAATCTTTTCTCAAATAATTATAGATTATTGCAGTCCAGGAAATGTTCACAAAAATAGTGCGGATGGTCTGAAAGAAGAATAAGGAGGAGAAGTAAAAGAAAAAATACATATACATTGATATTGAATATCCCCTCCCCCCCCCCCCTCTCTCTCTCTATAAATTCACAAGTACATTCACTGAGAGTCTAAATAATGGTTGTCTGTACTGGAATCAGCTTGAAGGGCAATTTACATTCAGATTATCAATGAAAAACTAGAATTTTAATTTCACTTTTGCCTGATTTGTTATCCTATTGTGTTTGACCACTAATCAGATTGCATTGGATATCGTGAGTGAGCTGACTGATGACGTGAAGGGATTCCTTTGGAACCAAAAATCCAACAAAACGGTTTGTATAGATTGATTGATTAATATGTCCCTCAAAGCAATCATTCTAAAACGTTGTATTGGGAAAAGGCACAATAACGGGAACTTTTATTTATAATATCTTTTGGGATGCAAACCTTAATCCTAAAAACTGAATAACTAGAAATATGCCAATCTTTGTTTAAAAAAACTGGAAATCGGAGATTATGGAAGTGCTTGAATATGTTTTTTGTTATTGTTATTCTTAGTAAAATATTATACCATACTTCATCGGTATCGTCAGTAAATCAAATGAATCCCAATTTCCCGAATGTCCTATCAATAATCAACCGATGATCGATGTGCGTTCATTTCATCCTCAGGATACCATGCCATGCCCATGTTTACTAACGTCTGGCTTAGGCGACTTCGCAAATAACATTGGACAGGCTCTTATACTCCTCAATGATATAGAGGAAACTTTCATCGTCACCTCCAAAAGAGCAGGTTAGTTATTTGAATTAATATAATAAATTCTCAGTGTAAAATGCTTTCCATCTAAGCCCGTTCGTGATGAGCCCATGTTATATACAAATCATCCCAATATAGGCTATTCAAATAATAATATATGTATAAACACCTACGCACATACGATTATATATTTGTTGGTAACTTGTTTGATACATATTTCGTTTCGACCTCAATACATCTTCAACTAATAATAAGTGTAAAGTCTGACAGGCATGACTATTGTTATAATTATTATTATCATTATTATTATTATTATTATTATCAATATTATTATTATTATTATCGCTTCTTGTCCCCAAACATGTTATCATTCTGTCATTATGATTATATGATTGCTTGCATTTCCAGCTGCTCAAATTACACCTGTTACGGCGCTCTGGGATAACTTGGATGTTGAAGAGGATGATGTGCTGGTGATTGCGCTCGAAACTAAATCTGCTAATGCGAGTTATGGGGAGGGAATTAGTCCCGATGTCCAGGTTTTCATACCCATCAGTGTACTTAAAGAAGAAGAAACCGTTCTAGTAATCGTGGTGATCTACGACAGCCTACACGACATCTTCCCAGCAAGGTAAGATCAATTTCATCCATCTCCTTCACTCAGTAAGATCATTCACAATATTTTCACCTGTTTCTAGGAATGAAAGTTCAGATTATGTTTCATTATTCTGTACTCACTTATCCAAAACCAAATGAAATAAACTTAATTGATCAGTTGACTATTCTGTAATCTGAATGTTAGGATAACCATATATTTATTATCGTGCAGGGATAACTCAACTTACTCACCATCCAGCAATGTAAGCACTGAAGTGGACTCGTCAGAGCAGATTAGGTTCATTGCTAGTACTATCATTGATATTACCATCATTCCTACATCAAACTCCTCCGTCGCATTTGACACGCCCATCGTGCTCGTCTTCGAGCTTGAATCAGAACAACTAAAGGTCAGTTATCTCCAACCTTTTCATTTTTAAAAGAAAGAGAAAACAAATCTTTATTTCATCAAATGCCTGCTCTGTGCTCACTGCTTTTTATCCTTATTTTTGGCTCCTATCGTTGCTTAGATACGTTGTCAATAGTCACTATTTATAATAATGTGCGGGTACTTGTTTGGGTATTTTTCATGTTTATTTTACGGATTTATTTTTAAAGCAATTTCCCTTCAGCTCTATCAAAAAGTGGTGTGTATATTCAAGAATACTTACCGTTACGTCACCTATTACCCACTCTACTGAGTATGTATGTCATTATGGATACCATCAACATAAGTGCATGGGTAGTCAAAGTAGTAATGCCAACTTAACTATCTATTTAAAAAAAAGATTGTGTTAAATTATAATGTTATTCACTAATTTTTAGATTGTTAAAACACAATTGCTTTCTCAGAAATAGCCAGACATATCAAGGCACCTACTGACAAACTTCACCCGTTTGACAAGGCTTGGTAAAGTAGCTTGCTATGTATCTGGGCTTTGTGACTGCCACGTTGATATTCTCCATAAACAAAAAGATATAGAAATAGCAATAAATTCCTTAATGACATTTTGGTTGACTTTCATGCATACCTAAATGAAGATTTTTTTATTTTGAGATTATTCACAATTATTTTCCTTTTGTTTTCCCGTTTTCTGCTCTTTATGACTAAAAGGATGCATCTAAATACGACAAATTTTCAAGCGCATGTGTGTACTGGAACACCAGCTTTGAGTAAGTAATCATATGCTATATATTATATCTGCTGAAGGGGACGTTTCCAGTATTCAATTGACATTCTGTAGGGGATGGAAATATGATCTGTCATTATTAGTCAAATAAACAAAATCATGTTCTTATATAACTCTTGTCCAATGTATCACTCAACATACTTTTTTCAATGTTCGTACATCGTTTTCATTTATAATTTTTTTTTTTAATCAAGTTTGTCACATGTGTGATTTAACATTTAAATCCTTTTTCCAGTATTCAACAAATAGTTCATTGCAGATTACCATTTTGTTATATCTAAATGATAGGATAACTCTACAGAATTAGAAAGCACGTTTTTGTATAAAAGAGCGAACAATATATCATAACAGTATATATCAAAATTTGGCGATCATGTGTTTCGTTGCTTTTTTCTATCTTATTAAACAAAAAGATTTGTGGAAAGACACCCTTCGGATTGATATAAAATTAAGTCTTTCAATCTAGAAACGAACAATAGGCATATTTATTGTTTTAAAATCAGTGATACTGTTAAGTGAATTTTTGACAAGAAAAAGGAAAACTTGTGTAACATTTGTTCCGCCAATTGATTTAGATAGTCCCTATATGGGTTCCGTCACTAATAAAAGCCCAATACATGACTCGCGTAATACATGTATTTTCTAATTTTTGAAGATGACTTACCAGGATTATCCCCGGATTCTCCATCATTAAGGAGAATGTAACGATAATGCTAATACATTTTGAAGGTATAAAACATTCCCAATTGCAGTATAGACAGAATTGTTTTTCCTTCTATATAAACACTGTCTCTGAATATGATGTAATGAAAAGCTAGTGATTTCCTTGAGCTACGTGACCGTGATTTATTTAACAGGGACAGTAAAACTGTAGGAGCTTGGCTTACCAATGGTTGCGACATGACTGATTATAATAAGACACATGTTACATGTTCCTGTTATCATCTTACACACTTCGCTGTGCTCATGATTCGGGAACCAGGACAGGTAAGCCCATTCTTTCTACTATCCATATTATGCACTCACACGACAGGAGGTGTCGAAGGTGTCGCGATCCACTAGATACGGATCACATGGTTCATGGTTTGAGTCCCACATTAATCTACATTCGCCACACTCGACCCAGGTGAGGTAAATGGGTTCCTTGCAGTAATTAAAATTCCTGGCACCTGTAGGAAGGAAGGCCCTGAGTGCTGTGAGCACCGAAACGGTAGCCTAGGAGAGTTGGGTTTATATTGGAGCACCTTGAGCACCTTGCGTGGTTGATAATTATGTACGCTATAGAAATATACGATATTATTATCACCAAAAATTCACGTCTTAAATAGAACCGCACTCTTGCAGAAAATTCTCCGACAGTTTGAAAACTCTCAGAACTCCCGAAGGCTCTCATAATTATGGCTGCATGTTTTTCAACTCAAGCATTTTAGTTTTGAATTTTGGTTGGTCTATTAAAAATAATAATTACTAAGGTAAATATCTGTATGAAAAAACCCATTGCAATCTTTGGTTGGTCTATGAAAAGTAAAATCATTACTAGGGGAGTAGTAGTAGTAGTAGTAGTAGTAGTATTAGTAGTAGTAGTAGAAGTAGTAGTAGTATCAATGTTTTGGGACTATATGAGCTCTACTAAAATGGAAGTTGAATCTATTTTCTGTTTTATAGATAGGAGAACATCACGTGAGAGTCCTGACAGTGTTATCTAACGTTGGATGTGGTCTGTCTGTCTTTGGATCAGTAGCAACTGTGATAGCTTTCATCATTCTAAAGTGAGTATATATCCTTCCAACAAAAATCACTAATAATGTTATATTAGCCTGCTTTTTCGTAGTCGAGTGGTTTAATCTCTTGACTGGAAATGCCAAGCTCGTGGGTTCGAGCCTCGGTTCGACACTCAAGACATTAAGCAAGACATTTTATCAACATTGCTCCGCTCAAGCTACCCAGGCTTTAATTGTGTACCCAGTAGGATCCGAACATCATTGTGGTTGGATTGTTAGCATGTGCCACCCGTGAAAAAGATCCTCCCCAAGGAGCGGGGAATGTGCACTGTAATATTTGCAGAATAGTAATTGAATCCAGTGAGTGGGGTAATAATAATACAGTAAGTGGTTGGGTCGGTTAGTGGTAACGAAACGGGTGTTTTTACTAGTTAAGACTTTTGGTCATGACTTCTTTCTCTATACTGGTAATCTAATATGTGATATTTAGCCTAAAAACAGTTGTGTCGGCCGCTATATTATATTTGATACCTGTTTTTTTTAACTTGACATAACATTCTTGGCTATTTGCTTCTCAATCGGAAATAGAATGATTTACAAAAAGTATTAAAATGACATTGGTTATATTACAAGAAGCCATGCATCATGTATTTTTGTTATTATTCTTACATGAGCATATGTTTATGTTTTCTGAATTTGATTTCGGTGAAGTATTGCCAGAAGTTATCGATTTTATTTTAGAATACTTCCATATTTCCATGTTGACATAATTTACCTTTTATTTCAATGAACTGAACTGAAATTTTGAAACTAAAATAAAGAAGAAATCAGAAGATAAATATTGATAAATTGATACCTGAAGTTGATAATAATAATAATTATTATTATTATACCATTGTAGTTCCACTAATTTTCAATATAAGTCAATTTCCTAAGCTAGACCACCAATGCCTTCGTTTCTCTTTTCTAGGATGAATACTGATCGTGTGTTGATACACAGCAACCTGGCTGCATCCATCGCAATGTCACAGATCCTCTTTCTAGCTCAGGGCTCCCTCGAACCCATGACGGTATGTTCACTTCAGATTAACAAAGATGAATATGAATGTGACTGGTATATATTCTAAATCCACTTACATGAGAACGGTCATATTTTAATAGAATCATAAACAGATCAGTGCAAGATTTATACTTACAGTCTTGAAAAACACTATAGCATGTGGGTAACGCCATGTATGAGTCCCTTTATCTTTTGTAGCACAGAATCCTATGGTTTCTGGGGGGTTCAAGATGTTTATTTTATTTGTTTATTTATTTATTTATTTATTTATTCATTTGCTAAAATGCATGGTACATGATTCGAAATGATGTCCTCTATGCCCTCCTTTTCGAAATGAAGCTCATTCTCCAATTATTAGAAAAGAAGTATAATTCCATTAATTTTGTGGACATGTATTATAATAGTGTGTCGCATATAATGAAATGAAGTTACCAGTTTTTGTGGTCATCTTGAAGAATGTCCGACTCTCTTATTTCTTGTCGTTTTCCCTCCTTTCATCGGCCATTTTGTTTTGGTTTTTGTGTTGCTGTTTTTTCAATTTTCTGTTTGAACCGATTTCATGGTTCATCATTTACTGTTAAACTCATAATCAAAAGGTGGGCGTATTTTCCCCTGAATTAAATGCTCTCCTCATCAAAACCTTTAACTTAGTGGTTACAATGATGGTTAGTGCTATTCATTTCCTTTGTGTTTTAGATTGGATGTAAGGTAATGGCTGGTATCATGTATTATTTCTTCACTGCTTCGTTCGTGTGGATGATGATTGAAGGACTGCAGCTCTATACTCAAGTTGTTCTTGTCTTCAATCAGGAGAGTAGTAAGATGAGATACTACCTGCTAGGTGGATGGGGTATGTCGCATCTAAACTTCCATTGTTGGTTTTATCTTCCCCCAGGAACATGATGTTTTTAATAACGTCACATGATAATAGCATTATTTAGTTCTCTCTTTTCAATTATGTCCAAAGGCTAATTATTCCATAGTTACATGTAAACTTGAGTATAGAAGCGGGGAATACTAGTACCGCACATATAGGCCTACACTGCAAAACATTATTCTTGCTAATTTCAAATGACAATCTCTCCGATTCGTTACAGCTTCGTTGTTACTTGAGAAGGTAAATTTTAATAATCGATTTGCACACCTATTTTGAAAATGGTCAATATTAATTTTCTTACAGTCATTTTTTCATTGCTTCCGGGTTCCCATAATTTCAAATGTCCCGCGTTTCATTTTGTTACTGACGTCGGTTACTCAACCAACATCTTTAATTTTGGCATTCTAGCCTTGAAGATAAAGTAGAGTTCTGGTCATGCGATTGCATTGCGAAAGACACGATGTGGAATCGATCAGAAAAATTGATCGTGTAGCATATAGGTATTGGTGTGTACTGCAATGTTCTGAACTCATCAAAATAATAAGAAATTAAGCCCAGCCTTGGAAAAAGTAACAAGCACTGTTCACAGAAAGATGTATATGGAACTAAACAAGCATGTGGCATAAAATGAGGCCTACATTTTGAAGCTGTTACATGTCATATTTCGAATATGAAGGCATTTATGTTCTTCCACACTTGCATAATAACAATGAAAACGCTCACAAATTATTTGTCACCTCTCCCCAGAACTCAACCTTCTCTTTAAGCATAAGTTAAACTCTGAAGGGCTGATTTCCTTGCTAGTAGTTTCTTGCTAAATGTTTTCATTGGTTTAGGAATCCCGTTGCTAATGACGGCAGTCGTGATTGGATCAACCTTAGATAGCATTGGACGAAGAGCTGAGTAAGTTAGCAAGAATTCGAACATTTTATTTGGTATCTATAACAGTCATTATCGGAATTTGGAAATCGCAGGAAATTCAACATCTCCTATTGTATCTATATAATGAATAAAATATGAATAATTAATTAATGAAGCGTCCGTTCAATGTAAAGATAGGTTGAAATAATTATAGTGAATGTCCTTTTGTTTCGTTTTGTGATCAATTTTTTGAAATCTTAAATGACAAAAAATCCTTAAAATCCTAGAAAGTAATTAGAAAAAGAAACCAATAAAGGGACTTTGAGAAGATATCCGGTACAACTGGTTGCAAAAGGAATGGAGAAAAGCAAAACAAAAAGCCAGAATATTACATATTTCTCCTTTTTACACAGTATAAACCTAGATTATTCTGCTTGAAACATTTTCTCTTTATTTTTTATCTGAAATGTTAAATACATGTAAGGAATTGAAAGCTTAATTTGGATACTTATTGTTGTTGATTTCTAGTGCCTGCTGGTTGGATTATTCGGACAACTCGATTTATTTCTTCGTCGTCCCTACTCTGTGTGTGGTGGTTGCTAACATGGCTATCCTCACACGTGTGACGGCCGTCATTGTCAATCTCAAGAACCATGACCAACTCAAGAGAGATGATGCAAGATATCAGAAACTCAAGTAAATACAACTCTTTTCAAACTTTGATTATTAAATATTGATAGAATGTTGTTTTAGATTGCAAATGTTAAATAAAGCCTTGAGACGCTGTATAAATATCACTCGATAGTGAAAAAAATTATGCCCACGTAAACGGAATACAAACCACACATGCAAAGCAAGTAATGGTGTAATGATTACTATATACAGTTGGCCACGTTTGATGCACAATTGTAAATGAGTCTGAAAAAAATATATATATTCATTTACAATATTCCGTATAATCTGGACCACTCCGTGTCATAACTTTGGATTTTTTAAACCAGTATATTTGTATAAAAGCCTTATTTTGTTGTGACTGATGTCCTTTGTGTGCTTGTTTTTAGATACGCGTTGAAGGCCTCGCTCACCATCTCACCTCTGATGGGGTCGACCTGGTTGTTTGGTGTGTTTACTCTGGCCGATTCCTCTAACCTGACGTTCCTCTATATCTTCGTCTTATGTAACTCCATCCAAGGCATACTGATCTTCATTCTACACTGTCTTAACAGTCAGGAGGTAAACCACCATATCGCTCGTCCTTTCTGCCAATATCATCATCATGCATTTTAAGTATTAAAGAAAATTATCGTTAAAATGTTGTATTCCATTCTTGGTAAATTTGTGTACGTGCCTTATAATCACTATCGTAATCCTTGCCAATTCAGTCGTTGGACTATGATCATGGATTTGGTTTTCTCCAATTAAACCTTTCGATCAAAAAGTGACTTCACAATCACATTTCTTTTGTGTTTAAACTTATGTCAAAAATTCATTCAATTTATTTTGTTAGCCTTGCAGACAACTGATTCAGTTGAAGTCTTCTGAAACATTATATGTGTCTATACAGCTCGGTTAGACTTACGTTGTAATATAGGAATAAAAAAGAGACTTATTTTGATAATTTTGTTCTAGGTTCGTGATACTTTCAAACGTCGCATGGAGTTGTATCATATTGGTCGTTCACTCCGGCGATTTAGGATCCAACCTATGAGCAGCTCTATGAATGACTCTACATGTACTACAAGCAATGGCAAGACAACGCGTAGTACTATCAACACACTATCATCATTCGTGAGCAAGGAACAGAAGAGTTCTTAGACTACTGCATGGCGAATATATTAATTGGTAACTTAATTAGCAGTATCAGACGGGTACTAGGAAGGACAGTTATACAAAAGAGGCTTCTATCAGAAGCAAAAGGGGCCGGTTTATTTTAAATTATTGGTGATTAAATCCTCAATAATTTGTTATAGAAGGTTAAATTATCATTATTATTATTTTGTTAATGTTATTGTCATTATTATTATCATTTTAACCATTACTTATCAAATTAGAGAAATAAAGGTTGGATCAACAGGGCCAGGGAATGAGATAACAATAAAGATACTTTGATATCGAGACCTTATGTAAACTTTGTTTCATCATCCTCGTCATACACAGGACCTTATCGTAGATGGTAGGACTCTAACTCTGAGTGACAATTATGATCATATTGTTTGCCTTTAGACATTCTTTAACATGAATACTGTTTTAAAATCAATATTAAGTGTTTAATAGACGACATTGTGAAGGCTAATCAAATGTTATAATGACGAAGACCCTCTCGCGATGTGCACTTAGGCAAGTGTGCTGCATGTGAGCTAAAGCAATGATTTGAAATTAGCCATACTAGATACTAGGGCTTTCTTCTCAATCAGCTCTGACGTCGCCTTATTTATTTTCTACTTTCTCATATCAAATGAGAAGGGTCTTGGAGATTCATTTCATAAAATGAATAAACCTTCTTTTATTCTAGTCGTTAATTATATACAATCTATTTACTCTTTGTGAGTAGTGTAACTCGATAGATACACACAAGCGAAATATAACATACTTATGTTAGTAGTAAGATTATCAATGTTTTACTCGTATTGTAGTCAATTTCACAGAGAAAGAGGGGAGAGGGTGGAGAGCATAGTACCCTCTCATCAGACTGTGTCTGTGTACCCCTCCCCCTCCCTGACCTGAATGTTAATGTTTTTTTTCTTGATGCAATGATTAGTACTGTTCCCATGTTGAATTTATCAAAAACAATGCAGAATTTTGCATATTTCATCTCCAATTTTCAGAGTTGATAAATAGATCTTTACCACATTGGATGATGAAGTTATTAAATGATTGCAATTTTTACTTTGTGACAGTGTTTGTAATGTGGAGTATTGTTGCCAAAGAAACTTGAATAGAAAATTAATATGATTTCATACAAAACTATTGGGTTTTTTCCAGTCCAAAATTCCCCGTAATTTAAACATTTTGTTTGCCATAGATACAAATCTTGTAGGCAACTGGTACATGTTTAATAGTATGTTACCACGTGTAATCGACATATTCATTCACCTCAAGATAAGAACTTTCAGTAAGGGGATGGGAGGGGGAAGGGAGTGTACTATTATGATGGGGTGCTCATGCCTGTCTGCGGCTACCCTCTAATCGCACCTGCAATTTGAAAGATAAACTAGTTTTGAAAATCATTTAGAAGACAAATAAAGCAAAGCTTTTCTTTGCTACCCGCTAAATCTTTCAATGTGATATTAAAGATGAAGTATCTTTTAAACTGCAGAATGATCTAAGAAAAAATTAATCACATGTCATTTATTTCGTACATGCACAATCGTTATTGCGTCATGTTTGTTGTACCATTAAAACGAAGAAGTCTACATTAGAGTGACAAGTATACAATAGTAGTGACATTATTATCATTATCATTAGTTTCATAATTATGAAAATTGTTTGTGTAATATTCAGCACTTTAACTCACTTGTGTCACGGTCATCATTGCTATCGTTGCTATCATTTGAAATCAATGAATATATTACTACTGTTGTTTGAATCACTTTTAGCACCTAAACATTACAAAAATTGTTATAGGTATATCATCAGGCGTACAGGTGGAATTTTTTTAATCGTATTGCTTCATTTTGTCTCGTGTAAACTGCTAAATTGATAATCTATTAAGCTTTTGTTCTAAAACGCCTCATGTGCTCATTACAATATTATCACCACACTGTTCGTTGAAAAAAGGATATTATCATAGGTTTCATTTCATAAGAACTGTACGCTCGGTGTTTGTATAATAACTTGCACGTGAACATCAATCATTGATAACAGGTATATTATCATGCGTTCAAGGCGCATTTTGGATCTTATTGTTGTACTGTAAATATTGCCTAACATTTGTTAATATTTGTCTTTGGTCAGCTGTATAAGTCATTATTTTATCTTCATTCTTGGACATTCGGGATAATGAAATCTATTGGTTTGGTCTCCGATCAGACTGATGTCGGACTGGCGTCGGTCTACGGTCGGACTGGTGTCGGTCTGGTATGGTATGGTATATTTTATTTATTCACGGTTAAACACATAATACAATTGTGCCCGCATTCAGCAAAAGCTGTATTTCGGCGAGGCCGTGATTACATATAACAGAATATAAAACAATGAAAATACAATTTACAAACAAATATGCAAGTTATAATAAGTGAACATATTTACAGAAATTTAAATACAAAATAGAATCATAGTGATAAAGTGAGGGGGGGGGAATTATCTACGAGTTGAAAGAAGTGAGCAGATATCTTGAATTTTACTAATCTCAATGTTGTAAGATTTAAAAACATTTATTATTGTGATATCGTTGGGTAGGGTATTAAACAGTTTTGATGCATGGTATAATGGACTATGTTGAAGAAAATTTGTGTGAGGTCTTGGAAGGGGGATTTGTGAATTTGCATAACGGAACATATAGCCTACTTTAGTATTAAATTGGATCAATGACGATAAAACAGGTGGACCAAGATTATGTAACAACTTAAATACAGTAACTAAAGCCTGTTTGACCCAGTATTCTTTTAGCATGTCAATTTCAAGGGTTTTATAAAGAATTTCAGTGTGATATCTACTATTCACTCCAAGTACAGATCTCAAACACCTATTTTGTAGAGTTTGAAGTTGTTTTAACCGAGTTTCTCTACCGTTCATCCAAATTGGGATGCAATAAGCGAAATGAGGCTGAATTAAGGTTTTGTACAGTATTAATGCTATTTTTTCATCTGTGAATTGTCTCATTCGCTTTAGTGCAAAATACGTCTTTAAAACCTTTTTCTTTACATGGTCTATTTGTGGGTTCCATGAAAAATTGCAATCAAGCAAAATCCCAAGATATTTGCATTACATTACTCTAAGTAATTTTTTGTTATTCAGACGAATATCAACATTAGAGAAACGACTCAAATTGGACTTTGAGCCGGTTAACATGACCCGACATTTCTCAACATTAAGCAACAATTCATTATTTGAAAACCATGTCGTAGCTGATTTCAGTCTACGGTCGTACTGATGTCAGTTTACGGTCGGACTGGTGTCAGTTTACAGTCGGACTGGTATCGATCTGCGGTCGGACTGGTGTCGGTCTGCGGTCGGTGTCGGTCTGCCGTCGGACTGATGTCGGTCTACGGTCGGACTGATGTCGTTCTGCCGTCGGACTGGCGTCGGTATACGGTCGGACCGGTGTCAATCTGCCGTCGGACTGATGTTGGTCTGCGGTCGGACTGGTGTCGGTTTACGGTCGGACCGGTGTCGGTCTAAGGTCGGACTGGTGCCGGTCTGCCGTCTGACTTGTGTCGGTTTACTGTCGGGCTGGCGTCGGTCTACGGTCGGACTTGTGTCGGTTTACGGTCGGACTGGTGTCGGTCTGCCGTCGGACTTGTGTCGGTCTACTGTCGGTCTACAGTCAGACTGGCGTCGGTCTACGGTCGGACTGGTGTCGGTCTGCCGTCGGACTTGTGTCGGTCTACTGTCGGTCTACGGTCGGATTGACGTCAGTCAGCGGTCCGACTGGTGTCGGTCTCGTTGGTGTGACTGGGGTGGTATTCCTCGTAGTAAATATAACCTAAAGTGTGAAATCGTACATTCAATTTTGGTTTAATAACTGTTATAGTTCCGTCGATAGTAATACATTTTATTCATAGTAATCCCTTTCTGAATCCATGGATTTTACATTTACATGTTGCTCTTCTGCGTGTAGATATCATGTATAGAAGCACTTGTGTGATTTCAATTTTGGGTGTGATATAGATTATGGCGCGAAGGGTATGTAGGCTTGAATATTTAGTCCTGAGGGAAGTAGCATTATGTAATATGTAAGATTTCACAAAAAAGGGACAGTTGCCATAGAAAAACGGCGATGAATCAACACGTTAAAATAATTTTAAATAGTTTTGCAAGTGAACCATGTTTGTAGTCAAATTTGAACGGGTTCTTCAATAAATAAACTTCACAAGAGCTGCGGCAGCAAGTTACCGATTAAAGGTATTACAAAGTTTTGGTATGGGATCATGAATTTGGTTTAAATGAACATATTGGAAGCATATGCGACCCTACAATATGCAGTGATCATTGTCGCGGTTGAAATCGAGTCTTAAGTTATGAAATTGTAAATAATAAACTCTTTGTTGTATAGCTCCCTCCCAAGGTCAAGATATTAATTAAGCTATAAAACAATGTTTCTTGACCAAAATCGACCGATTAGCTATTCCCGTTTGGAAATTATATATCACAACTACATATTCTGAGATTTTCATGGTCGCAGCTACCATTGTACGGCCGTAGGCGCTATTTGAAATTTATCAAAATTTACCGGGAGCACCGGTAAATTTTTATATTCAATTTTTCTCGAAAGCAGAAGTGTTCTAAAGGCTAATTTTTTTAGTGCTTATAAAACATCCACAGGGGCATCCAAATATATCAAAATTGTAAAGAATCCTTATCCACCCAATTTTCAAAATTTCCCAAAACTTTGTATTACCTTTAATGTTACCGGACACAATGAAGACAGTTTTAAGGAAAGAAATGTTTAAGTCAAGCATATTTACATGTATATTTCACATATTTCACATATTAAAGTATATTTAACAACAATGTATAACAATTCCAATTTTAGTAAACAATGTTATTCATCACAATCGTACATTCACTGTTTTGGAATTTAATAAATATTCACCCTTTAACACCATTTACTGTGTGTAAAGTTGTCTGTTTATGTTGTGGAAGATTCAAATAGTTCACTCTCATCCTGTGGAATTAATCTTTTAAATCTTCCCTTTCTCATAACATTCATATATAATTGCTTATGCAATGGATATCAAAACATCTGTATTTTACATAACATCGAACAACACCACTTATTAATGTCAAATTTGACATTCGTCCCATTTACATAAATTTGTTAATATATTACAGCATGAATATAGACACGGCTACCTGTCATTGAAACTAATTAATGTATACCATGGTGTATGTATTGTTTACACAGCTTAGCAAATCTGAACAAGGATACAGTCATGTATAGGAGCGATTAGATGCAAGAGAATAACGTATTGTGAAATCCATCTACAAACAGATGATATAATGTTTGTAAATTTATTTCTCACAAGGCACTTAATCGATGAAATAAAAACAGTATATTGTACCAATGAAAACACTCGGATCGATATAACAAACAGATCAGGGTTAAGATGATCGTGTTACGGCATATCAAATTTTCCTCGTCGGGGTTTGTCTGTTTTCAAAGACATAAACTCGACTAGAGATGCTACGTTCGTGAGCTCGAGTGCAGCACATCACGTATATGTTTTAGTGAGAAATTAATCTACTGTTGCCACTCTCAACCCAGGTTTAGGTCGTACCAAGCAGCCGTGCAACAACAACAAAGCAGGGGTTCACAATAAGACTGGTGCTCAGTCTCATAGATGTGCACACTATAAAAGTAGCCACTACTATTCTGTTAACTATCAAAACATTCAAGGGCTAACATTCATGGACCATGGTTTTGTTCTTTATTTGTCAAATGTTAGTCATAATTAGCATGACTCTAACATTTCTAATAACGATTCTTCATCAATGAGATAAGAGATATCATGTATCTTAACCCTACTCAGCATTCGTATCATACACGTGTTTAGTCGCGGACATAACTAGCGCCACATAATCATCTTAAAAGTTCACTTTTCAAGTTATGTTCTTGAAGACGAAAGTAATGTGTAGAAATAACTTCATGTTTTATTATCTTCGCTCTTCGCAGTAGAAATTAAACCAAAAGTACCGCGATCTGTATTCATGGAGGAAAAACACTTGACACTTCTGAATCGTGGGGATTGGTCTCTCTTTTCGAATAGCCTTGTAGACAAGCAGATGAATCTGAATCAAGTGCTATCGTGAGGAGACGAATAATGAAATGGACCGTCATGACTTGGTTAAGAATCAATGCCTAAGACTGAGCCATGCAGGCTTCATACCACGAAACAAGATGAGATGATGTACTTTCATTTATAATCAAGACGACGTAATTTATTAATACCCAATGATGCTACGTAATTATGTTCAGGGAACCATTTTATTTACTTGTGAAACCAAAAGGATATTTAATTTTCGATTATAATTATAATCTATTCACCAATTCGAATCCATCCATCATCCTATTCTATTACCGTGACTATCCCTACGGGCGAACCCTGGGGAAAAAGAGACACACAAATTGATTGTTTACTCGATTCAGGTTATAAAGGCGTACCACAAGTACCCTTGCTCACAGATTCATCATCATCCGATGACATTGTTCTTAAAGATCTGCAATGACATGTTCCGATTTCACCGATATCTCGATATTGGGCATCCTGGCTCCGTGTTGTGATCAAACAAACTTTCTGCAAAGTCCAGCATTCGATTATTAATCATAACATCTTTAATACAACCGATGAAATCTTCATTTAGTATCCTTGTCTCCTGCTGCTGTGCCGGCAAGCTACCTACCAGCAGCGGCGTGTTCACATCCAGGAACCTGTTGTTAAAAAACAAAGAAGAAGCCCCGATATCAACATGTATGGGATTCATATACATCTCTCATCATAAGCCATTTACGCACTACATAGAATGAGTATATAATGGTAATAATTCATAGTCCCTAGTATACGTCTCCAACCTCTTTACACTAAATTCCCCACCTTTCTTTACTCTGCATTATTTTGGGGGATTAAAGTCTTTTTCCCTTTCCTTGTGTGAAAACTATCAAGATGCTCTTTTTGATTATTTATGTCATTACACCTGTATCACCTGAGTATTTTGTTATTTAAAAACAAATTAAAACAGAAATGGAAGAAAAAAAATATTTCACATATTACGGATTGAAGACTTACCATGTCGTGACATCAACAGCCTGTGTAGCAAATGCTATACATGGATCATTACTTAGTTCATCATCTTCTGACGATGAGGGCTCACCTCCAGTCGCACAGTGATCAAGAAGCACCTCCACAATCTATAAGGAAGAGAATATCATACAGATATATTTATAATACCGGATAGAGCTTGAGGTTTTCATAATTATTCAAAGCGTGCATTTTGGTAATATGACAATGGTTATGGGAATGCTTTATTTTCTAATTATTTTCTTTCTCTTTTTTGCCCAATCTAAAGCAATCATCTGTCATATATTCTAACGCATGGGCTTGAACATAAGCAAGGTGAATACCTCATCCCCTTTCGTAGTTTGTTGCAAGGTAACGTAACATAAATTATTATGATGTTCAAAGTGACGTAAGTGATTTTTATATTTTAGCTCGATGACATTATATAGGTGGCTTAACACCCTTATCTAGCTCCTATATAAAATTTGACTTAATAACTTAAATCCCCGTTTCTTGACTGACCAATCATTTCCTCGTACCTTGCATTTTAGGAATATCAACATGACTTACCTTATCTCTGTAATCTAGTTTGATGACATGCCAGTTACCATCACTAACACCTCCTCGTACTCCAACCATTACTCTCATGATAAGACGACCCACGGCGAATGAGAAGGCTACCTGCGAACCGATGATCTCCAGCGCTAGAAAGTCATGCTGCTGAGAATAGCGGCCAATGTACATGATCATCCCGTCAGTCTGCAAAGTGGAAAAACTGAGAAAAAAACAATTAAACAAATTATGAAGATATATATGATTGTGAACTCTCCTGACTGATAGAGATGATACAGGGGTATTGGTTAGAAAGAGGGGCGGCAATTTCTTGTCTTATCCATTGGTGACGCCTTGATGAGACACAGCAGCCGAGCCAGGGATAATATAGCACCACCCCCCCCCCCCCCCAATAAGGAAAAAGTGCATGTTAAACTAAGAAAACTTTAATATTGTAGCGATTCCTTTCATGAGTTTTATAGTACGAGGAAACGAAACGAAAGTGGGAAATTGTGTAGTATGGAACTTTGCATTTTGAGCACTTTTGGTAACACAGACAAGAAAAATCACGTAAACAAATTAAAATATATAATAATAATATCAATCTCTTGTTTCTCTTGTTTAGCGCATAACACCGTATGATAGGACGTCCCTACGCGCTTCCAAAGAGCTTCGGAAATTATTATTATTATTACCCACCTAGTTAGAGTGTGACAAGATTAACATATTGCCAGTGTGACGGGGATTCGAACCCCTTACCTTGTGGTTCACAGACCAGAGACTTATCCACTGGGTTAAGTGTTTGCGATTTATTTTTTTTGGGACAAAAAAAAAAAATATATATATGTCCTCTTACATGACCTACGTGTACATTCCTTATGTTTTACACACATGTAACAATTAAGTGATGATTGTAGGAACTCACTTGAGTGACAGAATCATATATGATCTATGAGTGATGGTCGGGAAAGCCATGTATGCTCCTGCAGGAAAATGCCTAGCTGTCATCTCACACCGAGCACCATCAAACCCTACACGGCAGTAGCACTTGAAGCCTCCGTTCCTCTGGTTCTCACAGACACCATGATGTTTACATGCTCCATCAAAACATTGGCCTCTCTCGAAATCCATCTCACAATTAGTTCCTGTGTACAGTAGAAATATAGCAATGGATGAACATTAAATGTCAAAGTTATTGAAGTTAGTTTTTCAAATCCATCTTGGTTGACGTTTCTAATTGTATTCTCATCATAATAAGTATCACCTAGAGCGTTATCCAAGTATTCGACTCATTCTTTTGTCATCTGTAAAGTATTTAGCCCTCACTTGAGTAGTTCATTCAATCAATTCAATTTGGCTCACAGATATAGACAAAACAAGACAAAACGTTTGGCCTTCTATTCAACACAATGTTTAGCGCTCCTTTCCCTCACGTGTCGGTTATACTACACAAGTTCATATCAACCAATCATAACACGTCATTGGCAACAGTAATGATTTGATGATCATATAAGAAAGATTAAGGAAGCATGCTGGCAACATGACAGAGCAATTGCCTCGTAAGTGCTTCATTCGCCATTAGGGACTTTTAGATTTGCACGTCGACTTAGTGAACTGCTACGTGTCACGTCCTTTTACGGCACTGTGATGTTCTTTTAAGGCACTGGCAGTGTCTTAAAAGGACGTCACACGTAGCAATCCACTATGTCGACGTGCAAATCCAAAAGTCCCTATTTACACTACCCAGTCAACATCAACAATTATACATCTTTAGAGTAACATGATTATCACTATAGTACCAAATATTAGTATTGTGAGAAGATCTTTTTCTGTCACTGAGTTACAGATAAATAAGAGTTACAGCAATTAAAAAACATTCGATGAATGCAAGGAGGCCTAGACAAGCAAGTTACTCTAGACAAGCAAGTAACATACCGCTAAAAAGTTTTCTACTATTTAATCGAGATGTATGCCTACTAAACTTATTAAATTGTCTCTACTAGATTCCACAGTTCGTAGTTCGTGGTCTTATTTTATTAGATCATGAGTATCTCTTCTTCCTGTGACTATACCATTGATAAATCCATTGATAACTCACCAGCGTATCCTAGTGGACAAACACAGACGTATCCGTCATCCGTCCTCTCGCAGGTTCCTCCATTAACACAGGGTTTGGAGTGGCAGAAGTCGAGTGGTTCTGAGCAGTTATTATTAGTGTGTGGATCAGGACACTCGCACCACTGTACTACCGATGGATTGATGCTATGAAAGGTTACAGAACTTTTGCTATTCCTTGAAGATACAGACGATCCTCCTGTATGTGTTTTTCTGCTCATACATCTCTGATATCCACCGCACGTCTCGTACAAACACCTATCATCCTCAGCCGGTATAACCAATAGACCACAAAGAAGTTGTAACTGATCACGCTTGAAGTAAATAGTGTTTACGATTTGTCGAGGAGAAAGGAATCCGTTTTCGTTGTTACGTGCCGAGAAAGAAATATTTACAACCGGGTGTCCATCGTCGGTCATTTCCCGGATGTTGAATATGTTGAGTTTATGAGCGTCTAGGAGTTCACTCAACGCCATGCGGAGTTTTCCAATACCACCAGACTGAAGGAATTCATCTTGTGTAACACCAGGGATACGGACATTAACACTGTTCGCTATCATTGCTTCAGAGACACTTGTAAGCTCTAGACGACATCGTGCTGTACGACCATGGACACCATCTGAATAACAGAAAAATCAGATGAGAATGAAGTTTGAATAGTTATTTGTTTATTTCATTACTAGAAAGTACTCTCCCAATAGGCGTAAAAGACCGATTTACTAACATATTCAAATTCACGGATGCTTCTTTTTTGTACCTAGTGCGAGTTATTCCATTTTAACCTGTTTAATTTATCAATGAATGAGCTGCAATACTCGGAATCCAGTCTGAATATATTACTTATTGCTATATCGGGCAAACCTCGGAGCAGCTTTCAGATCGTCAAGAACAACCTTTGTTTAAAAATTTTGCATAAAATTTGAACGTGTTAGTAAACCGGACTATTCAATACAGGTCTCAAAATGAACGAACATGCTAGACTTTTCAGATTTGTTATACTTGCGTCAATTCGTAGAGTTCGTGTTACTTTTGCAAAATAGCTAATCACCACATTCAATACATGACTGTTTTTAAGACAAACGCACCCGTCTTTGATGCATTAATCAGATTCATTTCTCAATTCAACAATTTTTCAGAAAAAAATATCTGAATTTTAATTGGAAACGATTCGTTCAATTTCGATATTGATGACCTCTTTTTTTTAATGTAACTTTCACTGGATAAAAGAAAGAGCAAATCCCAACCTCTGCTGTCATATTAGAAATTGTGTGGAAGAGTTCCATTTTGCCCCAGTCTAAACGTTTTACAAATCTGTTTTATTTATTTTCATCACGCATGACGGCACATTTTGGTTAAACACTTCCAACCTAATACAGTCTAGTGACCCCTTTAGGAAGGGTGAGGTCAATGATATACTGTACCACTTCTGGTTTATACAGTCAACATAACCCAGGTTATGAAAATAAGAAAATGGTTAACCTCTGCGCCATTTTGGGTATAAACATTTCAATAATTGAACTTTTTATAATTTGATGACAGTCACCCCGTTGCACATACTTATCAAGAATGGAGTTAATGACAATGATAGTCGACATAATATATATATAGTTGACACATTGTACATTACCACTGCTTCTATATGCGCAGATTTAGCCCTGTATTCATTTAAATATTGTGATTTTATCAAAATGTTCATTGGGCAAAACCACACAAAATCGTCTTCTAATTTTAGCAACGAAGCTGAATGAATTTAAATACAAGTTATTCCACCAAAAATAAAAGTTTAAGTTTTCACGTATTCCAGTTTTTGTTTTTGTTATTCTTCTACTACAAGTATGACTACATCTCATTTAAATCAAATTATGAGCCAGTGACATACCACTGACAAATACTGTCACCTCAGTGCTGCCCTGATTCTCCTCGGAGATCTCTAGGCGATGAACCTTCGGTTTGAACCGAAGAGTTCCTGTTAAACTATCCACTTGTAATAGATCGTTCTTCCCGGTCACCTGGCTATCGGTCTGCTGCTCGTCGGCTGCATCAGCAAGGATCACGAAACGGAGTTTGCCTTCGCTATCGATATCACGGGCGGGAATACGCGCTAGTTCTGTACCTGATAGAATATCATCTGGAAGACCATTGTAAAACACCTCAAAGTTTGGTACTTCAGGTGCATTGTCGTTGCGGTCAATGACATGAATAAATACACGGACAGTGGTGAAGAGAGTCCCAGAGTAGGCAGCGACGATCAAGCGAAATTTCTTGACACGCTCATAGTCAATGTGATATCGGTTGTAAAGCTGACCGCTGCTAGGTTCCACTTTAATGATACCTCTAGCTCCCTGTAAGATCCTATACCTCACCACTGCGTTCTGTCCTTCATCTATATCACTAGCATTCACTATTGTCTCTCCCGAGATCGATACATTCACGTTCTCATACACGTACATTCGAAGAATATCATAGGGAAATCTAGGAGGGTTGTCGTTTACATCTAAGACGGACAGTATTAAATTCGCTTCATCCTGCTCTTCGCCACAGATCGCTACAACATTGAGTTCATAACGCTTGTGATATTCTCTGTCTAAACTTCGAAATACCCACACGCTTCCGGTGGTGACATTAATGCCAAAGAACCCAGACCCATCATCAGGGGTCACATTCCGTAAGGCATACCTGACAGGTAGACCAACCTTAGTATTCCGTACTTTTATAGATGCGTTTATCTCACCTACACTATTTTCCTCTATACTCCCGTTGAACTTTTTTGAAATAAACCTGAATCGACCGACATTGACGACTCGAATTTTGACTTTGCAGACGGCCTTGTTTTTGGGTTGTCTCTTATCCCTGGCATAACCAAGAAAGGTGACTGTGTATGCTCCTGGGGTAAGGGCCCTCGACAGCCGCACTTCTCCTGTAGCTTTGTCCACATGGAATGGTATATCCGAAGACTCTTCAGATTTCTTCCTTTGTTTTATGTGATAGATGATATTTGCTGCTTCTGTAATGAAGAGAAAGGCAAAGAATATTAGCAAAACAATTTATTAACATTAATGAAGTGAAGTCATTGCGTATATCAGAGTATGATCTGATATTATGATGGTTACACTGAAATGACCGTGTTGTTGATAACTTGTGTTCTATCATTTATTCATTATTTACACAGCAAAGTAGGGTTCCATACTTGATATGCATACTCCATATGATCTTGATAACGTGCCGTCACCATGGTTACTGGGTAAAACCCCATACTCACATCCTCTCACTATACCCTGCACCTGCACTTTCATATACCGAAACACTCTTAACCAGAAGGTTACATACAATTTGCCATTCAGCTTTTTTGGGCCAGGGAGGGGGTAAGCGTTGTTGAGGATAGCCGCATCATCAAATTAGACCAGGACATATGGATCATATTTATGAAACTTCAAACAGAATGCAGAATACCGGAAGCAATCTAAATGTATTTACACGGAGGCGGGATACGGGAGAGTGAACTATAGGAATATATCATGTGCGATGATGGTACAGGAGTTGATAGCACTCTCTTTTGACTAATGATTTACATGTTATGGTTCATTAAATCTGAAAATAAGCCTTCAGGTATGATGGACCACCTTAAGAAGATTAAGTAAGCTCTAGATGTCAAAAGAATAAACATACTTCAGAATTTCAAAAATCCTTGTTTACATCTTAATATCTGTAAAGTCATTTTTAATAACATGAATCACTTATGGTATGTGACCTATGGTCATCTAAAGAAAAGAAATTCCTAACTATAATATTAACAATCAAATACAAATTTCAAATGACAGTTATGCTCGTCAGAAGCAATTTACCAATAGCGCAATGCAATAATTTGCATTTATAGCTACAATAGATAACCAGTTCAAGGAGGGTTTTTCCCCTCCCCCTAATGACCTTTAAGTGATCTAACTGTCAATGTGACGTTAGTATACGTGCGAAAATGCTTCCCCAGTTACCTTATACAAATTATATAAATACTTTATCTTTTATACTTGAATAAGGTTTAAAATTGAACCATCATTTTGACATGAAAAACAAGTAGATGAAGGACTGACATTGATAATCAAGACACTTTAAAGAGTAAGCCTGGGGAGCCTAAACCATCTCACTTTTTAAACAAAGTAATTGGCGTCAAATGCATGGAACCTAGCGTAGAATAACACGGTAGACTTCTATCTATTAATAGTATCCGTCACATGGTGAATGATATTCATCCAATTTTATTTGCTTTAATAACTTCACCTTGCCAAAAACCGAGTTAACATCAGGTCTCATATTTCGATCAGTTATTGTACTTTCCGACATGAACGAAAAAAAGAGCTGACTTGCGTACAATGCTTGTGGACCCAGCTAGTTTACACTTGACATTCTTTGAAATTAATGGTCACGTAGTAGAGCATCTAGTTGCCTTTTCATTGTATCAAAAAGGGTCATGAACTTGGAATATATGACCCCCAACCTGGATTGATATCATCAATCCCTCAAGAACCGTCAAAGCGTTTTATCATGATCCTTCTGATGGTCTCAGTGGGGACGTTAAAAGGGAGAAAAATAAATATAGAGAGTGATATATTGGGAGACGGACAAAGACAAATGTCAATAAATTGATATGACGGAAACCGATTCAATGAGATTCAAGACTGAAATGTGTATACATGGACAAATATAAGGGGGAAATATAACTAATTACCATGCAATAAGTAATATTTAGACTGGGGCAGAGATACATATTACCATGATAGAAGTATTATACAAATATTTATATTTACCCCCCCCCCCCCCCCCAAAAAAAAAAAGAAGTAAAAACATAGATAGAGGGGACAATGAAAGAGACAACTGGTGAGAGAAATAAGAAACATAGAGAGTAAGAGAAATAGTAAATGACAATTTGCTTAACCGATGCCTATCTTCTGTATAATGTATATCTGAGCTTCGGAAAGATAAAGTGAAAAGCTCACAGCCTTTTAAAAAGATTAAAACAACATAGGCTTTTAAAATCCAAGAGCTGTATGTTCAATATAACTGCTCCGACTCAATGGAAATTCTTCCATCTTAAGACAAATACTTAATGAATGTTATCTGTTTATGAAAGTCACTGTTTCGTTTCTATCGTAGTCCTTACAGGACCGAATCTTTTTTCTTATCCCTCGTGAAAACATCTAAACATCTATGTGCATTGTTTCTCTAAAAATAACATTTGGTATTCCCTTCACGCTTGGTATGTCACTGCTAACTATTAATATAAGAATAGTAGGATGTACCTTACTTTAGACTAACGGATGTTATCTGGTGGTCTTGAATGCTCCATTAGTTAATACATTACTAAACACTGAATGGTATGCTAAATAGTTTGACCTTAACCCTTAGAATGATAAAGTCTGGTATGGCTTCCTTCGAATCATCTTGTTCCTGTGCCGTTTACATCTTAGATATCTTTTTATAATTTGGAATAATGCCCATAATAATGCAACCCGTTCCAGGCGAAATCCGCTATAATCTCTGTTTTATTATTACAAAAGTAAAAGTGGAAATATAAAGATAAACCACGCACGCAAGTGTCGTCCACATTCTTTTGAATCGAATGACAAAAATCCACGACAACAACAACATCGAGTATCTAGTCTACTGCTAAAACTGAAATTATTAAATGAAAAAATATACAAAATAAAAATATTAAAAATAAACAGATAAATCGTCGCTGTTTTCACGAAGTGACGGTAGTGAAAAAAAATTGCATTCACTTTGCGTTACGATTTTCCTCACTACCGTCACTTCGTGAAAACAAGGACGAAATGTGTAACAAATCAAGGGTCTCTACTCATACGGTCAACCCATTTTTTTTTAGTCAAACATAGGACCAATAGCAAGACTTTGACATGAGTAAACTACGTTTGAATAAATAACACTAATACAACAAAGCATGTTAATTTATATCACATTATTCCTTGTATGTACCTTAAAATAGTGTTGGAGTTTCATTGACCCTAAGCTTTTCTTATGTAAAGAACTGCAATTTGATTGATCTACAACTTGTTGTAGTTCAAAGTCGATCTGCTCGGCTGAAGCAAAGAGACCTCTCTCTGGATGAAGACACTCTTTGATTGCTCCCTCCATCTCCCAGCATGCAACACTTGTATTCACGCTGAGGGTCATGACCCAGCTCTCATAAAGGTCAATGATATCACCCAATGTTCTCTCCTATAATAGGCCCCAGGCTATCGCTTAAACCTTACTAAAATAGACGAATACTCAATTAATTTCCGACTGGCATGCTCTTTAAATAGCATTAAAACCAAACCAAGTAGCCTAATCGAAACTGCAGGTAACAAGAAATCAAATTTGCGCAATACCCTTCCTCAATTGAACTCCTTAAAATCCACTAATTGCTAATTATCTTACAGCTTGGGAAAGCATGGGGTAATTACCAGGAGGATAGTTTTTGAGGGAATTGTACTGTTACTGTTAGTGTTCGGTTTGTTCCAGGTTAGTTGTCCTCTGGGATATCCTAAAGGTCCCAGAATGGGATTCACCTTCCTTAACATTTTCAACACTTCCCAAAAAACGTTACAAACAATATTTGCAAGTTCAGGAGCAATGATGCAATTGTATAATCTACATTATTATCAAGGTTATCGTACATATATGTATGTGTCTGTATTGGGTTTGTGTGGTTTTTGTACTTGTTTTATAATTGTCTCTGGCTTGTTATCTTGGAGCCAGTGTCTTTTCTTATATAGCCTTTGTCTTCTTGTCTCTCCCTTTTTATTCTGATCTCAACTCCTCTCACTGTATCTCTATCCCTCTCTCTCTCTCTCTCTATCTCTCTCCCCTCTCTCTCTCTCTCTCTCTCTCTCTCTCTCTCGCTGTATCTCCTGTACTTATTCGGCCCACTTTCTCTTCTGTATACACTCTTTTCCTCTCTCTCCCCGCTTCTTCTGTATTTATTCAACCAACTTCGTATCCATAACTACTAGGAGATAGTTAAAGAAGAATCTTATCCGTCATGTAGGTGTTCTATTTTGAGCATACCTGACGAATAACAAGAACCCCATCAGATTTTTCATTTTCAATTTGACACGGCTAGTTATTAAGATCCCGACAGTAACGACTATAATGTTATGAAAAAAAGGGAAATGGGCTACCATGAGATCTGGAGGCGTCCACCCCCCCCCCCCCGCCCAGACAATTCAAACAGGATATTTCCTTTGGAATTTCAATAGGAAATTCTGTGTATCCGGTAATATATTCAGGATATATAAGTTCGTATGGACAGCAACCGTTTCCATGACTAATTATCCCAGAAGTAGAACTAAAATCTCTCCCAGCGGTATAGAGTTTTCATTTTGCCTGAATGAACACAACATGAAACATAACAAAATCAACAACAATCAGTCTGATCTGCCTGCATTCAAGGGAATAGTTTGAGAGATAAATTCCTTTCCCTGTGTATGGATAGACTTTCCGCTGCAAGGAACTTGTTTTTTACATTTTGAAAAAATCATGCAAACATTGTTTTGATCAGAAAAGACATACCTGATAGCATTTACTTTTCTAGTCTAGATGATGATCTTTATGCTTATGGTTCATTATAGGAAGAACAAAATTCGCTAAGTACACAACGAAGTTTTTGACATTAAATTTTCAAACTTTACTGATCTGAAAAATCTAAAGGATTAAAGAAGTATCACACGCACCCTTCCAAAACTTCTTAAGACGTGTTAACATTTTATCTATTTTGACAAGTGTTAACAAATGAAACGAATACACCTTCGAGAGTTTGAACAATATGTGGCATTATATCATTGAATTGAACAGAAGCTGTGAGAGTATCCATCAACAATGAAGTAAATGGTAAATCAGAGTGATGAACGAGCTCGATACATCTGTTTTATTCCATCTTGCAAGGGCCTGGGTTAAAAGGTGACAATGATCGCAAACGACAGCACATTCTTTTTTCGTTTTAAAAGAAGAAAAACAGTACCAACAGTTCTTTCTCATGTATTGTGAATAAATTGTGTGGATGTGGGTCCCTTGTATCATGAAGTGGTTGTCAAATCAATTTGAAACTGATCAAGACGAGGGATATTGTGAATATTAAAGACCATTCACATGATATTTCCATATCTGAACACGAGTATACATGTCTTCCATGTTGTTAAAGACCTACTTTCAAAATAAAAAAGGCACATGCTCCTCAACCCAGCACTATGCCTCATGATATCTATTGACTCCATCATAATATTTGTAGCAATCCATCTCAATCATGTGTTGCATGCAGTGGACGGTATACTATAATACGTGCTTGGTTCAGGTTTAGTATAAAAAGTCAGGGGAGACGGTACACAAAGTCATGCAAACTTACCTTCCATGATAATGATTAGTGATATTATAGTATATAATAAAAACTTAGGATAGCCTATGTCTAGGATTTCATCATCAAACCATCAACCTACTAAAAAAGGTGATTAATTTGTTTTCTTTGTTTTCAAAAAGTCCTCAAATGGGGTGAGTACAAATACATAATATGCTTTCCTCAACTAATAAATAGTTTATCATGTTAGAAATAACCAATATAAAAATTAATTCCGCGTCACCTTTTTTAGAAGTGGGGCAAGATTGAGAGCTCAGTTGCACATTCCATGTGGATTCAAACTCATTCAAATCAAACAAGAGGAATATTAGACATGAATAATTTATCTACCACACGGTAAAGGAAGTAGAGAATAGACTGGGGAAATGTTATCCAGATGTGATAAAACGATTTAATATGGCAATCACACGCTTAGTGTTCTGGAAGTATGTTCTAGACGAGAACTACTCTTC
The DNA here is from genome assembly GCA_035222895.1 of Strongylocentrotus droebachiensis. Lineage (NCBI taxonomy): Eukaryota > Metazoa > Echinodermata > Echinoidea > Camarodonta > Strongylocentrotidae > Strongylocentrotus > Strongylocentrotus droebachiensis. The sequence goes on from JAVYIG010000207.1 coordinate 43,357, forward strand.
CCATCCGCGATACACACTCCGAGTTTTTCGTTTCCTGTTCTCGATTTAGGAAGAAAACAGAAGAGACAAAAATAGAGAAAATACATACAGAAAGCAATCAAATGACCATAAACATTGGTCTCGATGCGTTGCAAAATTTAACAACATTTTAGTTTGGTATCAAGAACTTTGCGATTTGGAGAGAACCAGCATGATAAATTACTGTTGTTAAATCACTAGCCAATGTCAAATAGTTCACTTAGAGGGGAATTTAGTGGGTTTTTAATAAAAGTAGAAAAATTGAAAGAACAGGTCAGTGGAAGTGAGGAAAAAACGAGTGAAGATAAGAAATTTATTTTGCAGACACAAATCAAATCAAATCAAACTTGGAAGCAGGTTATGACCGTTAGGTCACGGCCATACTGGCAGTCAGTACTTACAAACTAATATAAACACGTGACTGGTCGTAACATAAAGAGATTTGATTGGAATCTTTCTCAATTTCATGCATTTACAGCAACCTTCTGTTTCAAGGATGCACCAAATCCATATTCTTAAATGAAGCGTCCAAATATTGGTGCCTGGTCCGACATGGCAATGTGCAAAAAGTTTTTTATATTCTCGCGGGTAGCTGTCAGCAAAAAATATCTATAGGGGAATATGAATACGCGATCCGCTTTACACATACATTAATAGAAAAAACATTGAAGGAAAATCGAATTATCTCATACGTGTATATTTTGAGTACAAGCAGAACAATATCCGACTATATTTAACACATTTAATTGCAACTTCATCAGTGTCGCTTCTATTTACAGTCACTGCTTGTTTTCAAGAATAGGCCTGCGTACATCTTCCTCTTATTAACCCTATATAGTTTTGCTTAAGTTCAGTATATCTTCCTAATATTCTGAAATTGTCCGAGCGTTGCTAGCGATAAAATATTTAATCAGTTACGTCCGTATCAGATGAATTAAATACATATCAATGATATTATGTGCAAAACATAAAGCGCGCGTAGGGTGTGTGCGTGGTGTGTGTGTTGTTGGTATGTGCGTGGGTGAGGGCGTTCGCCCTCAAAAGAGAGAGAGAAAGAGAGAGCTTGATTATTAAAAAGAAAATATGTGACGGTCGAGTATATAGGCAATAGATTTGAATGAAGTAAAGGTGACAGTGGACACTTCACACCTAGACCCTCATCATGGCTATTATGTACGGCAAATTGAACGAAAACAAAAGAATAACGTGTGTCGTATAAACATATCTTGGCAGTTCATTGCCGCCAGGAGAGGCGGTAGACCTTGATGAAGTGTAGACCGAATGAGATGTACTATGATGGGCCACTCTATCCCACAGCTTCTAAGTGGACAATAGCTTTGAAAGCAAGGCCATTTGCCAGAGATTGTGTCAAAACAACGCTGACGTTTATTCTCAACTATAAAATGTCTTCATGCTATCGTAGAAATTCCAACTTTTATCTTTAAAGGCACACTGCCTTACTTGTAGCTACTTGCTCCCTCTATATAGAAAACTTCCCCAATCGGTGCCTGTTGGTCCCCCATGATCCTCTTTTTCTTATGTTAAATGAGAGCTGAGTTAATGAGATAGCCACCTGTCACAGTGACCTCGATGGCTCTCTGTGTGGTCTAATCCCTTCTGGCCCAGTAGTGGTGACGGTCTTTAATATCTGCCTTCAAATAACCCATGTAATAATATATTAATACTACATCTCTAAGCGCTTTACATTGTAATTATTATTACCCCGGTCAATGTATATATGATATATGTGAAATAAAACACCTGGGTAAGACTAAGAGGACAAGAGAAAACATTATTACACCGGTCATTGGATTAAATTGTTCATCCGCACAAGTCAGTGCACCCGCTCTGCTCTCTGAGGAGTATTCCATCCAGGCGCCATTTCACAAGCGCACCCTTGCCAATCCAACCACATTAACGTTCGCATCCCACCGGGTACCCATTTAACACCTGGGTGGAGAGTGGCAACTGTAGATTAATGTCTTGCCAAAGGACATTAGTACCGGGACTTGAACCGCGAAGCATGTGATCCACAGTTCGGTGACATAGCCTCTAAAGCGCGACACCTCCACATCGATGAGATTACCAATGCTTCATAGCTTTCGTCAATGTTAGTAATTTGAAAAAATTGTATTTTCTTTAGACTCCCCCCTCCCCCTCCCCCCTCTCTCTCTCTCTATCATCCTTTTCACAACAGTTACCATTACCATTACTTAACACCTTTCATGAAATCTACTTCATTTACAACCATTACAGGTTTCCCTTTGAATACATTGTAGCATGAAGATTTTTGTTCAGATTATATTTTGCATTTCTCACATTGAGAATTAAAATGGGATAAGAATCACCTCTTTCTACATTTTATGTCTTTATACCCAAAATATCAAACAATCTCTCTCCCTATCTATCTATATATATGTATCTAACTATCTGTCTTTTTTCTCTCTCGCTCTGTTCCATTAAAATTCAAGTTTATAAACGACGTCATACGACTAATGAGCGCCCGCTTTTAAGCCCCAGTCCCATATAAAGCCGGACCAGCACGGACGAGCACGGACCACTCCGGACCATCCCGGACCATGGTCTGGGGTGATCCGGGATGGTCCGGGATGTTTTGTTCAAAAAATCGCAACCGCCGACCGTCTCCCCGGACCCAACACGGTACCACTACGGACCGCCCCGGACCGTCCGGGCATAGCCCCGGCAGCAGTACAGATCATTCCAGACCCAGCACGGAGCCGCCACGGACCGTCCCGGACCACCCCGGTGCCAACACGGTGCCAACACGGATGACACCGGACCATCCCGGTGCCAACACGGATCATCCCGGAACGATCCGGGGTGATCCGTGTAGCCACCGTGCTGGGTCCGGGATCATCCGTAGGGGCGCCGGGGTGATCCGGGGTCAATAACTCACTCCCGGACTGCCACGGATCAACACGGACCGCCCCGGCGCCACTACGGATGACCCCGGACCCAGCACGGTGGCTACACGGATCACCCCGGATCAAACTATTGCCCCGGACCGTCCCGGACCACCCCGGCAGTTTTTGACCGTCAAAAACATCCGGGGTCGACTCCCGGACCGCCCAGGACCATCCAGGACCACCCCGGTGCCAACACGGTGTCAACACGGACCGAAACCCGGATCACCCCGGATGGGGTCCGGGATGGTCCGGGACGGTCCGGGACGCATATGGGACTGTATCTTTAGTAACATAATTATGGATTGATATAACAACAGTTGGACTAATGGCATCAAATGCACTGCACATGTGTTTTATTTCGTTTACGCTTTATATCACTTGTTCACGTTAAAACAAAAACATGCATGCACTTAACGAGTTATGAATAAAAATATCGAAAAGTTCAACATAGATGTGTCATGTACATTCCATGCATACCAAAACAAGATATTTCTCAAGGATGAATGTTGACTGGTCTGCGATTTATGTATCCAATAGATAATCAGTTGATTATTAACCGATCAGTAGCTTACATTAAAATGAACTTATTCATTATCATACGCATGCGGCTGTATACTTTCTCTCTCTCTCTCTCTCTCTCTCTCTCTCTCTCTTCTTTCTATCTATCTGTCACACGAATTTTTTGAAATCCAGATGAAGATCCAGACAGACAGAAGCAGTGGAATGTCTTTCATTCAAGGGCATGCAAGGTCAATGAGGCACTGATCCATACAAACAGATTTGAAATACGTGGACGGGAAGGGGTTGGTATAGGAAAACATTCGCCAGTCGCCACCCTCATGATTTTGATACGACCTGACTTAAAGTATCGCTTGACTTAATCAGTATCTAACCATTACACCATCACAATGATCAGCTTAATAACAATAACAACATCAACGACGATGACGAAAAAAATACAAAATCACTGATTTGGAAATTAAGAAAAAGTAGCTCATAGATTAGATCAGTGGAGAAGAAGTGCGTTTGGAATGTGAATGGATTAAACATATCTTACAGCGATGCCCTCATTTACACAAACTATTTGAATCTTTGCAGGAGAGCAGACAGAGTTGGATCTAAATGAGGGTTTAGTCACGTATCCTAGTTTAGCTCCCTAGGTGACCATCAGGAGAGAAAGTGTGCAAGTATTTTCATCCATATTGGTAGTAACTTCTACTCTCAGAAATCTCCAAGATGGCAATAACAAAAATATTTATTTTCTAGATTGGAAGGAAAGAGGGTTTGGATACGAACAATTAAAGCAATGACAAGCTGCTATCTTGAACCAATGGTTTATTTCATGAGATTAAATATTGAGAAAAAATAACTGGAACATAAACAAAAGTATGGGCCACCCCATACAGAAACATAAGCAAGATTCGGACTATATATTATCTTGATTATCCTTCAATTACAGCCTCCAGTACTGATTAGAAAGAAACAAATCCCAGTTGTGTTACTTAATACAAAACATCTTAATGAAGACAAGTGAGAATAAAGATAAAATAAGATGGTTGAAGTCTTCGATTTATTATTGATGGCGAAGCAGGAAATTAACCAATTTAATTCTTGGCATTAATCATGTCTGATGGAACATAAATATTGTTGCATGCCGACTTCATGCATCACCCGTGACCTCATTCATGTAGCTCGGAAAGTCCAATTTCAGTGGGTGTTCATCAAACTTTGTACGTGAAAACTCTCAAATCAAAACATAGTTATTTCAGTGCTTTTCAATATACATGTAATAACAAATTACTAGTTTATTCAGGAAGCAGACTGGATACAAAACAATTCGTCCAGAGAAATCTGTATTTAATATTTTCACAAATATTAACTTAGCACACAACTTATTTGAACTCACGTGAGTGTCTTTAATTACAATACTTTATGCGTGCTATCGAATAACGTCGAAACTACTTTTACTTCAATTTAGTTTTCTTTTAGTTTCAGTATAATATTGACAATAAAAACTTTATTTCAAAGATATTAAGTGTGGCTGAATGATAATCATTATATATTATTTTCGAATAAGCTGAGATTATATGGAATCTCCATTAGCAAACCGGTAAAACAATAATTAAAGGCCTACATTTTATTATCTTAACAAAATAAGTAAAATCGAGGAAGGGCGTATAGTAACTAGGTTTCTTTTCGGGAATCGTTTCTTGCTGCGCATGGTCTTTACCAACTGTTCTTTGTCTAGTCTAGACAATAATAACTTCTTCTCATGATGGATTGACCTAGCCCAGCTTTGATTGTAATCATGTTTCATGCCATAGCAACCAATCAACAACCATTCAATGCTTTCGATGATTCATGTTTATCGTACAATCTAAAGAGCAATCGCATTTTGATCATAAAATACGATTGCTTATCATACCTGTTCTGGTAAGAATGTTCATTCTCATGTTGAATGGTACTTGATTTAGCCAACCCTTCATCGCATAATACATCTTAATATATCTTTTTAACCGACTAAATCATGTAACCGACTAAATCATCTGCGTTCACGGAACGATCAGACACTATTACTGATCCCACGCACCAACACCAAGGCAGCCGAACGCTCATTCTCTTATGCTGGACCATCAACCTGGAACACTCTACCACAACACCTCCGCCTATGTAGTACAGAAGACACTTTCAAAAAGAAACTTAAAACCCAACTCTTTCCATCTTGAATCCATAATGTACATTTTGAGTAGCGAAATTTTCTTTTCGTTCATAATATCTTAATTACTGTTCCTTGTTTAATTGTTATGATTTGTATGTTTCTTTTCTGTTGTATAGCGCTCTGATCAGTTTGTCTGTAGTAGCGCTCAATAAGAATCAATTATTATTATTATTATTATTATTTGATCCCGAATAAATGGGAAAAGGGCACTCCTCTGGTATGTAACCTGTTATAAACTATCATTTTAAACATCCTAAAAATGAAATAATTAATACAACAGCAACATTACTTTTTCCCGCTTCACTTGAATGCATTGCCATCCAGTCTACCCCTCCTCTCCCCCACTCCCCTCCCCCCTCTCTCTCTCTCTCTCTCTCTTTTCTCTCTCTCTCTCTTTTCTCTCTCTCTCTCTCTCTTTCTCTCTCTCTCTATCTATCTCTCTGTCCCTCTCTCTCTCTCTTTCTCTCTCTTCCCCCCTCGTTCTCTCTCTCTCTCTCCCCCCCCCCTCACTCCCTCTTTCCTCCTCTCCAACAAGGCAAATATGCCTACAAAATAATGTGTGATGGTATCGACATGATTTGATGTCACTTCTATCAATCTTGACACGTGAGTGGATGCTTCCAGCTATGTCACGTGACCTCTACTCAAGGTCATGACCTCAAGATATTTTGAAAATCATCTTGATATTTAAGGAGTTAAATGTACATTGGTAGACACATCTTAGCATGGTAGCAAATGTGCTACTATATTGTGGTTATGTTACCTTACTGACAATTACAACATGAATGCACTCCATTGTCAAGGTAGCATTTCTTTGTATGTTATATAAGAACAAAACCGTTTGTCAGTCATGCTTATGGTTATGTTACCTTACTGACAATTACAACATGAATGCACTCCATTGTCAAGGTAGCATTTCTTTGTATGTTATATAAGAACAAAACCGTTTGTCAGTCATGCACCCTTCTTTAAAGAGCATATTTACTGAGAATTTGGTTGCCTTCACGCAAGCACTAGGGGTTCTCAGGCTGCCTGTATTCACTAAGCCCAGATATTTTATGTGGTATACTATAATAAAAAAGGGGGGCACTGTTGCGAAACTGGAGACAGGCACGTGATGAAAAAGATTTTATAAGGCACCGGCCGCTGTTCCCTCTCCCTAAATTCGTTATTGATATTCATATATTCATATTTACTGTGTCCAAAATGTAATGCCTCTGTCTTGTAGGTTTCCTATATGCATCATGAAAATCGACAAAATAATTCAATATGATATAAATTTCTCGTTTTCATTAAATGATTGGATTCCAATCCTTTTAATGATTTTGTTCCAGCACTGCAATATTTCTGCAAAATAAAGAATTGGCATTAGGCGCATCAGAAATCAGTAGGCCTAGATTAAGAAAAAACAGTTATAACTTGTCCAATTTTTTTTTAAATACGAAACATTGTTTCTACGACCTTTTTTCACGTACTGGAAAACGTTTTTAACAGATGTAAGATGTGGAAATGTAACAATGTTTGCAATGAAGAAAACAAAATTATCCTGACTCAACACTTCCTTCAGATGCTGATGAAGCAGAGTAAAAAAAATAGTGGAAATATTTTCTTGAAGTGGGACCCCTATAATCATGAACCCATGAGAATTAATGGAATGAACATATCATAACATATCGGAACATGAAAACAGGAAACACGGCTCCCCCCCCCCTATCTATCTCCTTCTCTGTCTGTTTGTCTGTCTTTCTCTCTTTCTCTCTCTCTCTCTCCAAATTTGTCTGTGATTCTGTCTCTCTCTCCTTTTTTTCTTACTCTGGTTGTTCACTTCTCTCAACTTCTCTTTACATCTTTGTATGCCAGTATCAATTTCTCATCTTGTCTCGCTCTATGTTTACATTATTTATATATCATTCATAATAATGGCCTTATTTATAACCTGACTACGACTGGAGTTTGGAAGCAATTCAAAATGGATTAGACACAGACCTTCAACATTCAAATTATACTTAATTGAGGTCCCGTATTGTCATGTATAAATAACAATGATATCGAAATTGAATGAACCGGGGAATGTAGCAGTCGCATGATTGATTGCTGAGTTTGTTCTCCGATTGAAATTTGATACTAATATTCAAATGACAATTCGGGACCTCGCATCTTTTAAAGGCCACATCTAGGCTAATCCTTTCTCGGTTTCTTTTTAAAACGAGTCGTATTCGGGTACTAAGGTGCAGAGGTATTCAAGGTGCGAACATCATCTACTTGCATCCACGGGGATCAAGGAATGTGTTCACACCTCGCACGTGTCACTAGTCAGCGGGGCGTTCTCACCTGATTCTAAGATGTGTGAACGTACCCAATCAATCAAGTGTGTCACTTAAGGTGTTTTCCTTTCATTTCGGTTTCTTTTAGATTGATAGAGAGGGGGATCATAATATATTCTAGGACAATCACAAGAATTCATCCTATTGTAGTTGCACGCGTGAACATCATCTCAAATTCTGAGTGGATTAATAATTTCAAGGTTAAATGTTGAAATTTTTCCCGCGATATCATGGCTAAATTCCAATCACAAAGGCAACGTCCATGTAACGCAAAATTTCCATATTATTACGTTTTATAAGATGATGACGTGGATTCCAATCAAATGATTGGTTAAGAGCGTACACGTGACCAGGCATATATTTTGCCTAACACGTAATTTTGATAATGACCGGTCATTATCAAATGCTATAACTGGTCATTAGTAAAATCATGTTTTAAAACATAATTTTATAATTTTATAATAGCCTATGTCTGTCTGTCTTCTTATTTACCGTTAAAAAACCCAGTAGTTCCCTATTTTTTACTGGGCCAGAAGGGATTAGACCACACAGCAAGGTCACTGACAGGTGGCTATTTCATTAACTCAGCTCTCAACTAACATGAGAAAAAGAGGATTATGGGGGACCAACAGGCACCGATTGGGGAAGTTTTCTATATATTATAGAGGGAGCAAGTAGCTACAAGTAGGACAGTGGGGATTTAAACTGCTCAAAAGACTCAAAAGAGAATATTATGAGCAATCGAATGTTGTTGAGGTAGTCGAAGGAGCCAGCATACATAAGCAATCAAATGTTGTAATGTAATCCAACCCATCTTATTGGTACTTCCCGTCTTCATTATATGGCTTGTATGCAATATAACAGATTCATATATGACCTCCAAGAGTGGGAAACTTGATTGAATCTGTGGGAGACCATGCCATTAGGTCAGACAGTGAACTTGAAGGTGTTAGGAGCCAGCAGGTACAAACATACCACCACTACTGAACCGTCCACTGTCAAATAACCCCATCAATAATACAGGTAACTGATTTCTGGATGTGTCACAGTACTATAATTCATCAAGAGGTTTAAACCATCCTGGTGAACTTGTTAAATAATGTTTTATATGGAAATTTTGTCAGGTTTTATAGTTTATGTACAACCATAATCTTCTCCTGACAAAATGTAGTCCATGGGCTTTCTAGGGATAATCAACTCTAAATATAGTTAGGTGCGTCTGACAACCCTAACCCAAAGAAATTTCTTTCTATTTTGTTGTTATTGTTTGTTCGTTTGGGGTGGGGGTTCTTTCTTTGGGTTTTTTTGTTAATGTTTTATGTGTAATGTCTACTGAAACCGACAACGTTTTTTGCCTGAGGTAGATGAAATGACATTGACCCGTCTTTGGAGTCTGTTTAAGAGGCTCTGGGGGCTAACCCTCCGGCCACGGTCAGCCTTACTACATTTTTGCCATATCTTTTATGATAACTTTAAGGGTCAAGTTTTATGGGTGAAATGGGGTGACCGTTTTGGCACAATTAGCCCCTTGCTCATGATTATTTACAGGCCACAAGATATGATGTACATTTTAGCTCGTCTGATGTCTAATGGTATACTTTGTCCCATTTGCAGGCCAAATAAATAAAAGGTTAAATTCCAACGGCATTCGAAAGATGATAGTAATTTAGAACTTCCCTCAAAACAAAAGGGCCTAGGAATGTCTTTTAGTTGGAAAAAAGGTGATTGCAATAATTTTAGTAAAATAATCTAATAATTTTCAGACCCTTGTACAGAATGGTCGTATGTTTTGAGCTGCGAAAAAAATGAAGTCAGTCAGTCACTCAATAGTGTCTGACATTGAAGTCTAGAAATTAAATGGGGTTCCTTGCATAATTTGAATAATAGGACACTGCTATTGCTTACGTTTAAATTTCACAGATAGGACATACATGTACGTGACATATTCAAAATTCCGGCAAAGTTCTACATAATTTGATGTCGGCTGCAAATGGGACATAGTACCTTTAATTTGTATTAGGGGGGGGGGGCTGAAAGAGAGACCTGTAGCTGAAACAACTAAGGTCACCGCAATGTAGGGCAGAGTGTACGAGTGCGAACTATAACAATGTAGACGTGGAAAATCAAAATAACGCCAATAAACAGTTAACAACTAAAATTATTCATACCTTTTGTAATTTGATGCTGTTGTATTTCTTAACTCAAGAATGAAAGGTGGACTACTTGAATTAGGCAATTTGTATAATGCTTTGATATGTAAGCTTTGATATTCTCAATAAATACAAATAAACGTTGGTAAGGGTATATTATTTTATACAATGAGATAACCAGGAAAAAAAGTTCTTCCAGGTATTCTTCGTAATGTTCTTTACATTCATGCAGTTAAAATGAACTATTCAATTTCTATACTGGAATACTATGCTATCATCTGAGCATAGATGGTCATACCTTTAAGTGATAAACCACAGACTGTTACTAAGTGGTTCAATGTCAAATAATATGAGAACAACAGTTGGTTTACCTAAAAACCTCAGAATAACGTCCTACTCCCAACTCTCTCGTTCCTGAATTCTTCCCTCTCTCTCTCTCTCTCTCTCCCTCCGTTTCTCATTCCTCCCTTTCATCAATCTATCGTCACCTCATCTTCCCTTCCTCCCATTCTCTCACTTCCTCTGTTTCTCCCACCACCCCCCCCCCCCCCCCATCTCTCTCTCACTCTCTCTCTCCCTCTCTCTGTATCCCTGCCCCCCATATCCCCCTCTTTCTATCCATGCAGGCAGGAAGAACTTTACCCGGTTCCCATATCTTTAAATAGCACTTCTATATATGCCAATACCATGTCCCTTGAGCCATTGAGGGAACCTGGCCTTGAGATCGTGTAAAAGACGTTTGTAAAGGGTGATCTTTCTAAGCGCATCTGCCTATATACATTACTATATAAATATAAACGTCAGCATTGGTTTTTATGAAAATGTATTGATCTTTATACTGAGCAACTTTCATTCTTATCTTAAAGGTGAAAAGAAAATGCTCGTACCTGCAGAGGTCCGTTGATCTTTAAAGAAAGCTCGTAAAGTAAGAACAGTTTCTCCAATGGCAGCATCTTCTCTGATCGTAGCCGTATAGCCCCGACGATAGAATAAGATCTTTCCATGATCTTGTGTTCCATCGTCACCAAGCATTATATCCGCAGCCGATGAAGATAGTTCTTGAGTAAGTCCATCCTGGTTGATCTTAGTAGCTCTAGGTGCCCTGTAGGGATGTGCTCTGGTTTCCTCTACCTTACTACCTCTTCCTATCCATCCTGCTCGTAACTCAGTAAGAACAGACGGACAATCCACGAATAATATCCAGAGCAGCAAGAGTAAGTTTACACTCAAATGTCCATTTCGGTGGTACATCTTGGCCATATTCAGACAAAGGTCAACAGGGAACAGCTTATGCTACAAATTCAATTATAGATCCGAAACTTCAGTACTATAATGATCCCGAGTAGCTGCTTAGATTAGGGTACCTTACATGCCCAGTTCGCATTGTCAAAGTGATCATCGTCTGCTCTTCCGCTGGTATACCGTGCGAGATCGAGGGCAAATGCTCCTCCTTGAAACTTTATTTATTTGACCACTGCCCGCAACGTCCAGATTCATCACAATCATTATCTTCCTTAGCCACACAAAATTAATATGCTTTATATAATTTCATAAATTTCTTAGGTTCGAGATCGCCCACCATCTCTCGCACATTTTAACAGCCACCCGAATGCTAAGCTCTTCATCTCCCCTTTAGTCCTCAACATAAAAGTGTGGTTCCGGAAAAAAGGATTTTGCTCTTCGAAACATTTTTTCCTGACTGCATGGGAAGGATTGAGTGAGAGGATTGCAATACAAAGAGTTTAATGATAAATGGATTAAATGCCAAGCTCCGATGTCTCGCGTTGCGCTCAGACAAAATTACAATTGAGGAGAGAAAATTGATTCAATTTGCCTAGATAGGCGCATGGGCCATTATGAAAGGTTAAAGGTCGTTCATCTGTTGCACAAGTCTAGATCTCAAAGTGCGGATTGCATTGTATCAGCTGGTAGACTTCTCCTTCCATCACAAGTCCTTAGATTGCAACTAAACTTAAAATTATGCATCATAGAAGCAAATATGATTCATCAATACGTTTGGACAACTTCAATTTGAACAATATATATATTCCACAAACACCTAAAATTTTGTATCCTAACTTTCATATAACAAGAACTATTTATTTTTCCAACAAAGTTCATTGACCTGTCTGATATTATTGGACAACGCTCATGGAAATACAAGGGGAAAAACAAGTATGTGCTTTTTCTTTGAGGTCAGTTAATAAATAAATACTCCCCGTCATTGATTGGACTTGGTGACCATCTAAAGATAAGAGTAAACAGATAAGTAGTGGACAATCCGCCCCCCCCCCCCCTCCTCCTTCTTACTATAATGGATGGCTGCTCATCAGACATTGTTACACTAAATCTTTATCATCAACACGGTAATATTATAACAAAATGAGAGCCATGCTTCAATATCCCGCGATGAATATTCAAGTACTCGCCCCCTCCCTCTTCCGTTTGTCCACCCCTGCTGAGAAAGAAATCTCCGTTGTCGACGTGTCCGAATTATACTCAGAACAAGACAGTGCGCTATATCCATCCATTATAGATGGCGCTATATCACACAGCGAACAGGAGTTATAGACCTCGAGAATAAAGCGTTGTGACTTTCCTCTAAAGGAGAGGATTCTACCCCATTTAGGGTTTTAAATAATTGCTCTGCTTTTATTTCCCATGTTAACCCAAATCTTAAATTCACCACAAAATTAAACACTACGCCTAATTTTTAAACCTTACCCTTAATCTAACATTAATCCTAAATACACACTAACTTTACCTCCAACATTATTCTTATGATGGTAGACTTTTCGTCAAAAGGACCCGGGAAAAAGGGTAACTCTGACATTTCACGATTATCATAATAAAAATTATCACCGGAGCAATGTCTGATCCCCCTTAGGACAACTACCCCCGGACAACAACCCCCAGACAACTACCCCCTAGGACAACCACCCTCCAGGACTATTCCCCCGGACAACTACTCCGGACAGCTACCCGTAGGACAACTGCCCCCGGACAACTGTCCCCCAGACAACTACCCCCTAGGACAACCACCCTCCAGGACAATTCACCCGGAAAACTACCCCCTCCCGGACAGCTACCCCTAGGACAACTACCCCCCGGACAACCACCCCCAGGCAACTACCCCCTAGGATAGTTGTCCGGGGTAGTTGTCTGGGGGGTAGTTGTCTGGGGGGTAGTTGTCCGAGGGGTAGTTGTCCGGGGGTAGTTGTCCTGGAGGGTGGTTGTCCTAGGGATAGTTGTCTGGGGGTAATAGCCATCCGGGGTAGTTGTCCTAGGGGGTAGTCATAAGTACCCCCAAAATTGTAAAGCAAAATACTGACTAAAGACTGCGACACACTTTAAGGCGCTGGACGGTCCAAGAGTGCAGCATTTAGACTAATAAAAATGCAAAAGTCTTCTCGCAATATCCTCCAAAATAGTACAAGTAAGTATTGTTGAAAATTTGTATTCCGTTGGTATCACGTAAGCACAGTTAACACTATGCTCCCTTGTCCCCCCCCCCCCCCCCAAGTGGCATATGCGATCCAGTGATCGTTCAACGTCGCGGTTGAAATCAAGTCTAAAGTTATGACATTGTAAATAATAAACTCTTTATGTTGGATAGCTCCCTCTCAAGGTCAAGATATTAATGAAGCTTTAAAACAATGTTTCTTAACTAAAATTGACCAATTAGCTATTCCCGTTTGGAAATTATATATTATCGCAACTACATATTCTGAGATTTTCATGGTCGCAGCTAGCATTCTACGGTCGTATATATAGACGCTATTTGAAATTTATCAAAATTGACCGGGAGCACCGGTAAATTTTTATATTCAATATTTCTCGAAAGCAGAAGTGTTTTAGTTCTTAATATTTTTGTTTTTATAATACATCCACATCACATGGGCATCCAAATATATCAAATTTGTAAAGAATCACTATCCACCCAATTTTCAAGATTTCCCACAAGTTTGTGTTACCTTTAAACTTTCCAAGTCTATCGAAATTTCGTTGTAAATATAATAATAATAGAATTTTCTTCGAGAAACAACTTTAATCGCTCGGTGTTCGTTTTATTTATATTTCTAGGCTTATACATCGTTATTGTTCATATTGATAGCTAGCCTGTTTCTAATCATAGTGTTCAAAATTCATGGAGCCCATTTTTGTTGACTTCATTTATCAGGGTAGTCTGTTCAGACATGATGTTTTTTAAAAGTCAGCCACATGCAGAACTCTTACAAGTATCCATACCGATATCAACAGTTCTTTGTTAGCGCTATCATCTACAGATCCATTGTCATCAACTCCGATCATAACGAAATGAGAGCGATGCTTTAATAGATATTCCGCGATTATAATAGACTGAATAATAATAATATTGTGTGGCTTTGTTTTCGTGTGATATGATCTAGGGTTCATAATGATGTCAATGAAATGAGGTTCATAATTGCTCAAATGACACAGGGTTCATTATTTCGAAAATGAAATTTGGTTCCTTTTCAATATTTCCGCGTGAATCACTTTAAATGTTACTGTTGTTTTGTATTTGCTGTTTCTCCTTATTTGGCCAAATAGATAATGAGGTCCCCTACAATCTGTCAACAATGAAACATATAAAGTGACAGACGGGCTCTTAATATTTAAATGTTTCCTTTCAATGTGCTCTTTCATCATGGAAAGTTGCGCTTTTTATCTGCAGAAATGTGTTTCTATAATTAGACATCTAAATCCGCTCTACAATGGTTTGCTTCTGAAGAGTTCCAGTTTCAAATAAAGAACAACGCCACCTTGTGGTATATGCCGTTACATGATTATTCCCGTAAGATCTCTGCTAAGAAAATGAGATGCGGCCTTGTTTGTGATGTTGAGATCGAGACCGAGCTGGAGCTACCACAGATTCTCTACATGCATTATATATTGACCATGTTGACGACGATCTAGAACTGACAGTTAGGTTTAACTTGCAACTGATTTCTATTATCACCCTTGCTCTCTGTTTCCCCACCCCTCTAAATTAACAAGGCTGGCACAATCGCAAAACAGATCAGCTACCGACACCAGGTGACACCGACCGTCAACCCCCCGACCGTCGGCCTAGGGACAGGGTAGGAGTCTAGTCTGGATCGAACTTGTTCTCTTCATGTCTGATCTGGCTAGACATAGAAAGGAACAATCTAACAACCAACTTTATCGACAGTTTTTATTGGTAAGTTAACATTGTTTAATATTTCTGATGGGAATTTTGTATCAGGACACTTCATATTTTCTTAATATAAATGTAAAATGAAGATGTCAATGTCATTTCCAAAACTGGCGATCCATCGATCATCCCCAAGCCAAGGCAAGATTACTATTTAGTATGATTACTGGTAATTGCAATGCGAAATAATGTTCTGTACAATCAGTGCAGTTGGTATATTCAGGGCGGGGATACGTGAGTCTCACCTCCCTGGTATATTGGTAGTGGTATCTCTTGTTACCCAGATAACTTCAGCAGGATTAAGGTATATTGTAACCAGTTTTGCATTTGTGAGTATGAAAAGTTGAAATGAGTAGACTTTTGTTCATGCTGTCAGATATATTTATAGGCATGCATGATACTGTATTTTGGGCTATTTGAATGATGTAAACTGTAAGTGTAATATCACTGATCTTGCAAGTTGTAATGTAGTGCTTGTTAGTGTTACCCCTTGAAATAATCTTCAAACAATATTGACTGTATGGCAATCGAGCATTTAAAAGACTTGTGAAATTGGAACATGGAAAGTGGGCGTTGATTGTATTGTGAAAGAAAATACAAGAGTTATTGGAGTTGTGGGAATATCTAATAACGTCTTTATACAAGACTATATATTTGCAACGTTGAAACGACGACACGAAGTGAAAGTAAAACATAACCAAATCGTACTACCCTTTTGTGTCCATTCTCCTTTTGTCGTCTGAATAATACTACATGGTGGCAGCGGTATAAGTGAAGAACCATGGAAAGTTCTCGTCTACCATTGCCAGAAAGCTTTGATAAAGTTGCAGGCTTAAATCAAGCAGAACAATGGCCAAAATGGTCACGGCGGTTCGAGAGATATCGCGTCGCATCGGGCCTCGCATCCAAGCCAGACAGTGAGCAGGTTAGTACGCTACTCTATGCTATGGGGGAATGTGCCGATGATATTATCGTGTCTCTAAATGTGAAAGAGGAGACAGCAAAGTATGATGACGTGATCGCAACATTGAAGAAGTATTTCAATGTACGGAAAAACATTATTGTTGAAAGGGCAAAATTCAACAAACGAACACAACGCCCGGGAGAAAGTGTGGACACATTTATCAATGATTTGTACAGGCTAGCAGAGGACTGTGACTACGATAGACTTAAGGAGGGCTTGATAAGAGACAGAATTGTAGTTGGGGTGCTTGATGACTCCCTATCTGATCAACTACAGTCTAGAGAAGACCTAACTCTCTCAAAAGCAGTTCAATTGAGTAGACAGTCAGAAGCCCGGAAACAAAACAAGTCTGTTGTGAGGGGAGGTGCAGAGAGTGAGAGCCCTAACTCGGCCGTAAACTACGTAAGGCCTAAGAGCAAGGGAACGTACTCGAAGAAAACATCTCAAACTCCGCAGGGTAACTGTAAGTGGTGTGGAAGGCAGAATCATGCACGTGCCAGCTGTCCCGCAAAAGATGCAAAGTGCCATCAATGTGGAAAGATGGGCCACTTCCAGTCTGTGTGTCAAGCCAAACAACCAGAACAGGGACAACAAAAGGCAGCAAAGCTAAAATGGAAAGCTCGAGTCAGCGAAGTAGATGATTTCGATGACATTGATGTCCCCTTCCTTGGTGAAGTCAGCGAGAACGATCAGACGTACTGGAGTTCATCGATCCTCGTAGATGGGAATGAAACACACTTCAAGTTAGACACAGGAGCAGCCGTTACTGTGTTGTCTGATTCCACTCCATGGCTAAATAAACACATCATGAGACCAACAACCAAGAGGTTACGTGGTCCAGGAAGTACAGTCCTGACTGTAATAGGACAAATGACATCAACTCTCAGGCATAGAGATAAACAGATCAAGGAGACTCTCTATGTGGTCAAAGATCAGGAGTCTTCATTGCTGAGTAGGAAAGCGTGTAGAACCTTGAATCTAGTCCGCAGAGTGGAGGAAGTCGATTCTTGTGATGATGAAACTGCAAACTTCAAGGCTGAGTTCCCTCAACTTTTCACTGGTTTGGGGAAACTGAAGACAGCATACCACATCACGTTAACTTCAGATGCCAAGCCGATGTGCCTGTATACAGCCAGGAAAGTTCCTCATCCGCTTCTACCGAAGGTGAAGAAAGAACTAGAGTCTATGTTGGAGCAAAATGTGATCTCAAAAGTGACTGAGCCGACAAAGTGGTGTTCGGGGATGGTTCCAGTGTTGAAGCCCAGTGGTTCGGTGAGAATTTGTGTAGACCTTACATCTCTCAACAAGGCAGTTGAACGAGAGATTCATCCGATGTCTTCAGTCGATGAAAGTCTAGCAAAACTGGGAAAGAGCACAATCTTCACAAAACTGGACGCCAACAGCGGGTTTTGGCAAATTCCATTGGAGGATGAGTCAAAGCTACTGACAACCTTTGTCACTCCATTTGGGAGATTTTGCTTCAACCGATTGCCGTTCGGGATAACGTCAGCGCCAGAAGTCTTCCAGAGAGCGAGGTTCATGGGAATGGTGAACCAGGTGGGAAAGTTTCTCCCAGGATTAGCTGAGATCAACGAGCCCCTTCGTCAACTCCTGAAGAAAGACAATGTGTGGTGTTGGGGAGAAGCGCAGCAGAGATCTTTCACACAGATCAAAGAGATGATGGTCTCGACAGCAGTCTTAGCTCATTACGATCCAGAACTGCCAACAGTCATTGCAGCAGATGCATCCGGGACTGGAATGGGTGCAATCCTGTATCAAGTGCAGACTGATGGAAATCGTAGACCAGTGTGCTATGCATCTCGATCGCTTACCGAGACTGAGCAGAGGTATGCAGTGATTGAAAAAGAGGCACTGGCAGCTACTTGGGCGTGCGAGAGGTTCTCCGAGTATGTACTTGGTCTTCATTTCGAGGTGGAAACTGACCACAAGCCATTGGTCATACTTCTAAACTCGAAAGAACTTGTGAAAATGCCTCCACGACTCCAACGCTTCAGAATGAGAATGATGAGATTTGATGCAGAGACATTGTATGTTCCAGGAAAACAGCAGACATCCGCTGACGCCTTGTCACGAGCGCCAGTAGAGAGGCCAGGAATGGATGATGTCAACTTCGTAGATGAGGTTGAATCATATGCATCAACATCAACCATCAACCTCCCAGTGACAATGCAGAGATTTGAGGAAATCAGAAATGCACAAAAAGCAGATGAAGTATGTGCAAAAATCAGAGACTACTGCGTTCAAGGATGGCCAGACTACATGCCACATAACCCGATCCTCAAACACTACTATGAGCAGAGAGGACACCTGAGTGTGGTAGAGGACTTGCTTATCTACGACGAGAGAATAATCATTCCGAGAGCTCTGAGACTTGATATCCTTGAGAGGCTACATCAAGGACATCTGGGAATCACCAAATGCAGAGCCAGAGCCAGAGATTCAGTGTGGTGGCCAGGTCTATCAAAATCATTGGAGGAAATGATTTCAAGCTGCTTGACCTGTGCTATCCATCGCCAAGAGGTCCGCGAGCCTTTGATGAGCTCATCCTTTCCTTCAAGGCCATGGGAGCGTCTTGGAATGGACCTGTTCGATCTCAAAGGGAAATCGTTCCTGATAGTAGTTGACTACTACTCGAGGTGGATTGAGGTCAAACAACTCCAAGGTCAGTCAACAATGGCAGTGATTTCTTCGCTGAAGGAGATCTTTGCAGTCCATGGGATTCCAGACCTTGTGGTTTCAGACAATGGTCCACAGTTCGCCAACGAGAACTTCAGAAAGCTTGCTGAAGAGTATGGATTCGTCCATACAACCAGCTCTCCAAGATACCCACAAGCTAATGGTGAGGCTGAAAGAGGAGTTCGCACTGTGAAAGCGTTGCTGAAGAAGAACGACGACATCCAGTTAGCCCTTCTCAGCTATCGAGCGTCACCACTCCAAAACGGGTTAGCTCCTTGTGAACTTCTCATGGGGAGGAGATTGCAGACTCAGGTTCCTACTTTGCCGCACATGCTGCTGCCACGAGTACAACAGCCGGACCTGAAAACTGTGAGAGAGAAAGAGGAGAAGTACAGGTCAGATCAAATGATGACCTACAACAGACGTCATGACTCACGTGAGCTTCCAGAGCTACAACCAGGAGATTCCGTGTGGATCCGTGATCAGTCTCGCTACGGGAAAGTCACCCAGAAAGCGCAACAACCACGGTCCTACCATGTCCAGACAGAACATGGGACAGTACGTCGTAATCGCCGTGCACTGATTGCTGTCCAAGGTCAACCCACCAAGACCAGAGTGCCGGAGTCATCCATGAGCAACGATCCAGAGAGACCTGACGATTCTGATGAAAGCGACTCAACCGGTTCCCAACGTAACCAGCAGATCAACCGGAAGCAGCCTGAGGGAGCCTCTACACCAACAGCTGCGACAGAGACGCGAACGCGATCTGGACGACTCGTGAAACCACCAACGCGACTGTCCATGTAATGGGTTAAACTTAAATACCAAAATTGGGATTAACTTTGCAGGAACTGACACTGAACAAGACTTTAAAGGTTTGGACAGTGTTTTATTGGGTTTAATAGTAAACTGGAATGGACTCGGGACTCGAAGAACACAATTAAGGAGAATATCCGTGAACTCTTAAACAGGATTATATTTCGGATTTTTATTGGATTTGAAACTATTTGGAAATCAATGAGAACTCTTGAACTGTTATAATAAGCTTGGGGGGAGATGTGGGAATATCTAATAACGTCTTTATACAAGACTATATATTTGCAACGTTGAAACGACGACACGAAGTGAAAGTAAAACATAACCAAATCGTACTACCCTTTTGTGTCCATTCTCCTTTTGTCGTCTGAATAATACTACAGGAGTAAGGCCACTAAGGGTATTTAAGAGATACTTTGGAAGGATCTTCTGGTTAAAAATATCAATTGCAGTCATTATTAAGTCTATAAGAAATTTATTAAATCTTGTTGATAATCACTAAATCTTGTTGATACATATATTGTACAATACATGTTGTGAAAAGCGCTATATTCAACAAGATTTAGTGATTTTCATGTACTTTCATATTCCAATATGCCACAAGTAATCACATAGATAGTGAAAAGCAGTAAACACATCACAGGTCATCACAGGTCATCACAGGCATGTAGGGACTATGCACATACGTACATGTACATGTAGGTCATATGTAGGCATAACAAGAGTAATCATTTTTATGTGGCATTACTAATGCGATACCGGCGGGGGAGGTTGTTGTTAGATGTAGGAAAAATTGCCAGTTTTTAAACATTCCTTTTCCATTCCCTCCCTCCCCCCTCCCAACATTTTCCTGGTGATACAAAATGTTCATATTGTTCCCTTTTTTATCTTGAGACCTCCTCACCCCTCCCCCCTGCCCCCCCCCCCTGCCCCCCCCCCTGCCTCCTCCCCCCTGCCTCCTCCCCCCTGCCTCCTCCCATGACCACGCCCCCAATTCATGTTGGGGAAAAAGGAGTGATCCAAAGTGATTGGTTGATAACATTGAAATAAAAATCATTTTGAACCAGTAAGAGGTCTTTAACAAGATAGTTGAGTTCTTGTCATACAATTGCATTTTAAAAGAAACAGTGTGGAATTGATCAAAAAAAAGTTGATCATCTAGTATATAAGGTTCTGGAATCATCAAAATGATAAGAAGTTTGGCCCAGTCTTGGTAAAGTTACAAGCACTGTACACATAAATATGTTTATGGGACTACATGAACATGTGGCATAAAAATCTGTCCCAATTTGTATGCTGTTACAAGTCATATTAAGAATATTAACGCATTTGAAGAGCCATGCTTTTCAGGGTACATTCTTTCTCTGACGTTCTTCCTCACTTGCATAATAACAATGAAAACGCTCACAAATTATTTTTCACCTCTTCCCAGAACTCAACCTTCTCTTTAAAATTACTTTGACACCCCCACTTCCTTTGCTAATATTGATTTTTTTTCTTCTTCTTTATTTGCCCCCCCCCCCCTTTCTGCCTTATCAAACCATTCCTATATCATCAACTTAAATTTAGGGTATGACAAGCTCTACCTTTACGTGTGATTTGAGTGTGTTAAAATGTAAATTGACAGGCAGCCATTGCAGTGGGGTGAACTATGCATTTAATGTACAGTGCATGTACACAGTACACTGTAGCTATTTAGGAGTACCGGTACGCCTAATTTGCCTCAAATTTTGAGAAATTTGGAATGTTTAAATTGTCTAAAAATCATGAACAGAATATTAACCAGGAATATATCCGAATGGGCAGTAGAAGTGAGAGTAAGACCAAGTTTCATCCCAATTTTCTTTTCACTACTACTACTACATGTAGTACTAAGCTTGTTAGTTATAAATATGTACATGTACAGGTATGTATATGTGTCATCACTGTCATTGTTTTGAACCCTATTCAGTAGATTCACAATCCAGTTTTCGATCAGGCCATCAAACCTAGCTATAACATTCAGATTTTAAGGAACCGATATTAAACAGATTTTGAACTTATCCTTTTGGTATTGCCAAATTACATGTGTAGCTACTGTGTCCTGTAATTGAGGTGATATTAAACAGCATTTTGGGGGTTAGAATTCCTCTTTTCACAACACAGAATGCACCTCAAACCATTTATAAAACACTCTCTATACCATATCTTGAAAAGGCTCTATTCACTTCATGATATTATATGATAGTTGATGACTTTGACGTATTGTGAACGTACACACTAATGCACACAGTGGTTAGTAGATGAACTGTATGTGCCTACGTAGCTAGATGTATGATGTAGATAGCCTTAGCAGCTAGGCAGGGGCCTCCTACGAGGCTGATCTGAATTCAAGTAAGCAGGGTAGAGTGCACCTGTTATGTAGTGAAGGTTACCTTGCTGTACGTGTGCTGCTGTGCGGCCCGGTGCTATTCATGTTTGGGATGCTTACCCTCATAATGAAGGAAGTTTGTATTAAAGGTAATCCAGGGTGTAAGTAAAGTTCAGAGGAATTTCTCTGATATGGGGTTGAAACTTTAAAGAATGATTGACATTTCTCACATGCAAGAGCAGAAGAAAAATCAATAGAAAACAGGTTGATAAGATAAGTATGTGTACAGATACATGCATGTGAATGTCATATTCAATTTAGCGTGCTTTCCTTTGTGGCTAAACTCAAGATAGAATACTATCTAATAACTTCTACGGCTCTCCAAAAACAAAAAGAACCTGCTTCAGTCATGAATAAGGTCATGTTAATTTAGAATTGGATCAATTCTACTTTACAGTAGGGTCATTTACACTACAAACAAAAATCATCAGTTTTACTTTTCTCATATTCTAGAGTTATTTAGGAAATTCCTAGGTAACTACCCAAATACACAATGAGAATCCCACCTCTAGAGTGTGGGGTTTTAATGTGGGCAGGACTCTACCGGTTTGTGCAGTGTAAATGCTCACTCTCAAACACCAGTAAATTATTCTGGTTTTTTGTCACATGACTCTTCTCGATCCCTTGCTAATGCATGCAAGTGACGGTTTTTCATAGGGTTTTCCAGGAGTGTAAATAATTGGTAGTTTAAAATAATGAAGGTTTTTCAAATTGTTTTTTTTTCTGCAATGTGAATGGAACTAGTGGCACTAACATACCATCTGTAGAGACTTGTGGGATTTGAACTTTTAAGAATAAATCGTAGAAAAAAATTACCAAAGGGTGGAAAAGGTCTTGAAGTCAAGTGGTTTACACACTACTTGATCAGAGACTTACAGGATGTACATTTATACCTAAGGAAGTTTGCTTTTAAGATAAATCACAGTCTACAATATATGTAAAATTCATAGCAATTTTGATTCCATGATTGTCTGATTTGCTGTTTAATTAAAGGACAATACAAACTTTCTAACAAATTGGATGTGATAAAAACAAAAAACACACATTGTACAACATATTCATGCTGAATAAAATTAGACTAATTATAACAAAATTATAAAGTTGAAAATTGATTGCTAAATAGACATTTTACATCTATGTAAAATTGTAAATCTCAAATTTCATTCAAAACTCCACAAATTATGATTTTAAAAATAAATTTCTGCTTTCCAGGTGCAACTTGCTACAATGTATAAATGTTTGAAGAACTGTAATAGTCTTATAATTTACATTGCTTCTCTTTACCAAACATGTACCAGATATAAATGTCTGTCTGGCTACATAAGGACTTAAATTTATTTTTGTGATATACGCTATATAAGAATGGTTTATTATTATTATTATAACTATTCTTTGCATAGATCTCTATAATGGCGCCGTTGCCAGGAGTGGAGAATTTGCACAAAGTATGTGTGGGCTAGCCTAGTCGTAGTGTGTGTACACATCCAATATATTCTCTGACATGGCAAAACTGAAGTCATTGTCAATGTAAATTTTCAATAATGATAACAGCCATAATTATAATTACTTTATTATAATACCTTTATTAAAATATCTTTATTAGTAGTAGTTGTATTATTATAATTATTATTTTTATCATTATAATTATTATTATTGTTATAATTGTTATGATTATTATGATTTATTGTTTTTGTTTAACTTTTTATTATGATTATTTTAACCATTATTATTATTTTTACTATTCTTATAAAACATCTGTATTATTATCATTATTATCAATATTTTAACTATTGTTATTATTTTTACTATTAACATCATTATTATTATTATTTTCATTAATGGTACACTGTAGTAGTAGTATTTTTGTTTTTGGTGATGTTGTAATTAATATAATCATTACTTATTAGTAGTAGTATTGATAGCAATGGTATTGATACTAACACAATGCAAATGGACATTTTGAATCCAGGCCTCTTTCATTTCATGCACATACAGGTACATGTACTGTACATGTAAATGTAATAACATGTCTACAAATAGATCAAAGCACTCTTGTTGCATTCTGATTTTGATTTTTGTAGATGTTCAATATTACAGATAGTTCCAATTAAAACTGCTATTAAATGTTCAGTTAATTACAGAGACTTTCCCTTTAATTCCAAACTTTACAATACCATATCCTTCTCATATGGCATGAAACCAAGATTGTGATACTGTAGTTATGAAGTACTCGGCCAATAAACTATCATGAGCTTTAGTTTCTATATGACTTTCATATAAATGATAGTGATCTTGGATTACGCAGTAAACGCACAATATTCATTACAAGGTCTGCTTGGCTATGTACAGTACTCTTCCTCTTCACTTTCTGCTTTCTGTTCATTCAGCCTGTACATGTACATGTACAAGTATTACTCTTTGGATTATAGCACAAGGATTATTGCAATTGTAGAGTGGACTTCAAATGTGGTGTTATGTGTCCGGCAAGAATGCGTTTGAGTCGGAAGAAATCTCCTTCCTTCTCTTCCTTTGTGGTATGTTGGTTTATGGTATTAATATTCATATTGTGCTACTGTTTGCTTTGCTGTTCATGGACCTACTGCTTTAGGTCCTATCAGAGGGACATGTAGGCCTGAATGGAATGGAGGATTGATTGTGTGACTCACCTTAGTTACTATATACACTGACTTAGTTTTTCACTCTTGACCTCCCCAAGACCACTAATCGTTCCAACGACCTGTACATGTATATTATTTTACTGTGGTTATTATGACACTTTAAAATGTTTTATGACAATAATGTACATGTACACATTATATTTATTCTTGGGAACCTACAAAAACAAGCTATGCTTTCCAGTAGATCCTGTTTCTTTTCATAATTTTGAACTTACTTTGTCAACTACAGGTATGTTCTTTATTGTGCAAACAAAATTGATATGAAATGGAATTAAGTTGAATCAATCAATACATGTATATATTTGTATGTTGTCTGTTCACTAAGAGAGAAGCACAGTTAACAACTAAACTATTCATAATTTTCATACCCCTTGTAAATTTGATATTTTTTGTGACTAAAAAATGAAAGTTTGACTGGGTCGAATTAGAACCTTGTTGAATACTTTTATGTAAGCTTTGATCTCAAGAACATTAATCGGGACAAATAAAATGTTCACATACTTAAAAAATATGAATAATATTGTTGTTAACTGTACCTACTCTAATTCAGTCTCAAAAATCACACTATGAATACAAATCATACATAATATTTTGATTAAAATGCATGTAGAAGTAGTACACAAAGTTCTACACATCATCATATAACTGTTTTCTTTAGTGAGTTATGTTGCAAGGAAGTAATGAATAGTTGACAGTTTTAATTTGTTTAATTGTGAGACAATTTAATTGGTGCCTTCCGCTGTCAGTAACTAGTTGAACTGAGACTGAGAGAATGATTCATCATTGGCATGTGTAGTGTAAGAAACTTGGCCTGTAATACTAGTACGAGCTAGAGCTAGGAAGCCATGTTGTTTCTTCAAGCTAACATTGTATTGATTCCATCAAGGAATACTGCTGTAAGCCTGCCTGCATGCTACATGTACTTGTATGATTCAACTGATTGTATCTCTTCTTTCTACTTTCTAGTTCTACTCTTGTAAAAATATTGAGCAGGAATGTGCAAGTGTGATAGGCCTTATTCTGTGGAACTCATTTTCTTTGTACAGTATACTCTATATCATGAGTGGTCGGATGCTATTGTAATGTTGTGATTATGTGATTGAAGTATATAGCAATGATGGAATACAAGGGATTTCATGTTGACAAAGATTGACATGAGAAAATATGTTAACAGCATTGGATATTAAAGTAGTCAAAGTACATGTCATGAAATAATTCAGGAGCACAATATTTCATGTATATGACATTAATCCATTATTGTGTAATACACAAGATCATTGTTATGACTTTGATGAATTCATGTAATAAGTTGATGTTATAATATTACATGTTGTGATTTGTTTAATACACAAGATCATTATTATCAGTTCAATTAACTCATGTAATGATTTGATGTAATAATATTACCTGTTGTGATTTGTGTAATACACAAGATCATTATTATCAGTTCTGTGATCGACTCATGTAATGATTTGATGTACTATGATATGACATGTTGTAATTTGTGTAATTAATACACAAGATCATTATTATCAGTTCGATGCACTCATGTAATGATTTGATGTACTATGATATGACATGTTGTAATTTGTGTAATACACAATATCATTATTATCAGTTCTGTGATGAACTCGTAATGATCTGATATTATGATATTACATGTTGTAATTTGTGTAATACACAAGATCATTATTATGAGTTCGATGAAGGAAAAACTCATTCAGCCAGAGAATAATCAATGTGTGGAATGGTCTTCCAGGCGTTGTTGTGGAGAGTACCACTATCAATCGTTTCAAATCTGGGCTTGGGAAATGGTGGAAAGATGCCCCAGATAAATATGATGACAACCCCAACCAAACAAAACCATGGATAGGAACAACAGTCTAAAGACTGAATAATCCTGGATCAAGTGAGTTACAAAACATGTAATGATTTGATGTTATGATATTACATGTTGAGATTTGTGTAATTAATACACAAGATCATTATTATCAGTTCGATGAACTCATGTAATGATTTGATATTTAATATGATATTACATGTTATGATTTGTCATTTCTAGAGCCATGGCGAAAGTCATCACAGCATCGTTGGAGCTAAGACCAACCATGATGTTGAGACTAATAACGTGAGTGAGCAATCTTCTACAATGAGTGTCATATCAGCTACTGCCGCTAAGGCAGGATACCTGCAGCATAGACCAGGAGGAGGTATGTATCTGTGTCCTGTAATATAACACTACCAGTAGAAATTTAAGCACAACTGAATAGCATATAAAGCAAGTTATTTGTGGATACATGTAATAATGACTTTTTAACATTTTGACTTTATATTCATGTAAGTTTGAATTAACGTTGATTAAACAGGTCCTCTTGAAGGGCAATTCATGAAGAAGCTATTCTATACTGTGTATACCCAGAGTATAAAAATTAAACATTTTGATTATGTGTATTGCGCATGCTAAAGAATATCTTTAATGAAAGCAGTACAGTATTTCCACCCATCTGTAATCTAAAAAGCCAAAAGGGTTTGGGTATATGGCTTGGCCTTCAGATGTTTCAAAGGACAAAAGTACTGACTGTGTACAGTAGAGCCATAACGTGTGTAATGGAATGTAAATTTGATTTGATTTGATTTATTTACCAGCACTACAGCAACACAGTAATACATTTCATATAATAATATGTACAGAGAAACTATTGGTGGGTAAAAGTGAACCTGTGTTAGTCGAGCCTTCATGTAGTAAGTTCAGAAAACAAAACAAAACAAAAATAATGAATTTACTATTATAATTGATACTTAGGAAATAAGAATACTTAGCAATGCTGTGATTCTATAAGATCAAGGATTGCCTTGCTCGGATTGGTATTTGTTTGCAGTTTTGCAGTACCCCAAACCACTCTTAAAGGGCAAACCAACTCTTGTAACAAGTTTATTTGAATGAAAGTAGAAAAATCAGAGAAACAGAATGTTGAAAGTTTGAAAATAAATCGGACTAATAAAGTTATGAATGTTTGAAATGTGAGATCACTACAGCTATGCAAACTCGAATTGGCAATTTTGTCATGTACACAAATATCATTAATTTCTGATTTTCACCCTAGTGCGTGCACCCGTGGAGCATCACTTATGATATATTATGGAGAGTATATTATTATATGTCCTCTAAAAATAAAATACCATCCAAATTCGTACATGTCTGGAAAATTGAAATTGTAGTCATTCTGTGTGTTTGAACAAGTGGGAAAGTTGTCTACACTACAAGTACATCAAATAGACTTTACTTTAGATTTTATGTTGGATTTTATACAAACTTTCACCAGTATGCTTCTTTGATTTTTTTTCCTTTTTTCTAGAGTAGTTTGCTATCAAGGTTGGATTTCCCTTTAAAGGGCAAATCTGGCCCCAGAATAATTTGCTTTCATTGCTTTAAGTGAAGGCAGAAAGTAATTGAATTACAGATGAAAAAAAAATCACAAAATATCAGGCAAGTAAAGTGCAATGAGAAAGCTATGAATGGTTTCGTCATCGTACCTAATGGTACACAGGCCTTCAATTGAGACAAATAGACATCTTGATAATTAATTTCTTATGCCATTACTTCATAAAAGTTTATTCCACTTTTGTATGAACTGTATACTGTGTAGTTTGATGTCATCATTATACCATTTTACTTTTCAAACCATTTGATTTCCTCATGTAATTATTTAGATGCCCGGCTGTCTCATATTGAGTACTTTTCCTTATGCATCGATGCAAGTTTAAAAAGTCTTTTTCTGTCATAAACAAAGAGAAGAGAATTAGAAATATGTTGGCATTGCCACATCACGCATCATCACGAGGGGGATTTAAAAATAGATATAAAAATTGGTTAAAAATGTGTCATGTCTCGCACAAACAGCTGTTCTTGTTGAGACAGTTCCTTTTGATACCGAACAAAAAGATTTAATGAGTACCATGAAGAAGAGAAAACTAGATTTGAAGTGGTCAAATGTCTTTTTAAATAAGTTTCTGTTTCAGGAAAGACAATGGAAAATACAAGGATATAGATGAATTTACTTCAAGAGCCTGATACATATCCAGTGTCTAAGTTGATCATTATACTTCTTGAATATAATTCATACACATAATCAATTAGTTTTGATTGCAATGGTGGACAAACATGTACTTCTGAGGAATTAACAGTAAAAGTGCTTGGTCTTTTTTTAGAAATGATCTCACAGCTTAATATTAATGATATATTCGGGTGGCTTAGCATTGTTGCATGCTTTTTGTTATTTAAAAAAAAAAAAAAAAAATAAGTCCCACATATTTGCACAAAAAAAAATTCGTCAAAATTAAATGTACATTCTTTGAAGTATACCGTATAATGTTGGTTTACTTTGCTGTACCTCAAATTTGTCTTTGTGAAGTTTTGATTTATGAGATCATGTTTCTTTGTTTGAACCCATAGCTCTTGGTCGTTGGAAGAAGAGACGTTCTTGGTTTGTACTGGACAGATCAATGTGTTATCTTCTATACTTCAAGTCTCAAAATGATACGGGACAACCGCTTGGAGTTATTGATGTCAAAGATGCTTGCATCTCTCTTCTTCTAGAACATTCCAATCAATTCCTCATCGCGTAAGTATTACTCCTGTGTGTGAATGTGTATATGCTGTGTTCCATTCATTACAGATGTATCAGTAATTGTAGCACAACCTGCATTTCCTTGTGTGGAAGGCTATCAACGAATCCCATTCCCACTGTTTTAGGGAATCCAGGTAGTATTGCAGGTGATGGTAAGATCAGGGCACAATCATCTGCAAAGAGATGGAGTGTTGAAATTACTTGTGATTTGATAAGCCAAGTCATTCAAAGAGAGGAAGAAAAGTAGAGGGCTAACCATGCAGCCTTGTGGGACTCCAGAGAGAACAGAAGCAGAAATGTATATGAAACCATTCAGGAGGACTTGATGTTTGTTGAAGACTCGTACTTCTGTCTGTTGAGAATAGTTGGATAAGAAATCTGCTATCATGTTTGTTGAAGACTCGTACCTCTTTATATACGCTCAAATTCACAAACAAGGTTTATGTGCGTCATATGACACGTTTTGATGCGTTTCAGACCTGAACCTTGGTCTGAAACGCATCAAAACACGTCATATGACGCACAAACCTCCTTTGTGAATTCTGGCCTTAGTGTCTTTTGAGAGTAGTTGGATAAGAAATCTGCTATGATTTTGGTTGAAGACTCTTACCTCTTAGTCTCTGTTGAGAGCCAGATGGGTGTAATATCTGTGTAGACTGAGGTGAGTTAATGCTCTTCTGGTCGGAACACATGAATTATCTTGTTGTGCTTTATATTTCAGGCTTTGACAGAGCTAGATGGGAGTTATGCCCTTCTGGCTCTGAGTAGATGAATATGTAGGAGACAAGCAATCCATATGAAATATTATAAAGATGGCCTCTACAGAAATTAATTCACACTATTGCATGTACCAGTAGTTCTTTCAATCCATGTGAAGATAGACTGGGTCAGCATTCTGCACTCAACAAACTACATGTATAAGGAATTTTAAAAGAAGTGAAAAGTGACGATAGTGATCTCATGTGACAAGGGTATTCATCACATGAGACACTTGGTAAATAAGAACCACTTTCTCCCTTGATATTTACTTTCTACCGTTTTACTTTTCATGTTTAGCTCAACCCACATGTATGTTACATTATTTTTGACAAGGGGGTTCACATGCATGACATTTCATCCCATTAGATGATTAGCAGATTCAAAGCTCAGAACATCTACCGGTTCATGAATGTTGTATACGTAGCAAGATGCTTATTCTTTTTTCCATTTCAAATAGATAGTACAGTTTTGTACCCTTTTCTACATTTGTTTTACTTCAATCTTTTTGATGTTAGGACAAAGGGAAAGTAAAGAGACTTGCAGAAATGTGTCATATTTTCAGAGGTCAACCTCAACACCAGCATGATTTCAAGTTCAGTGTTGCGGCTGGTGTTGGTGTTCTCACAATACCAACACCAGCTCTCGACACCAAACTTGAAATCACCTATATATATCTCAGGCTCCATATATTAAAGGGATCATTTAACAATGTTAAATCTGAGATACACAGTCCTACATGTTACCAGTGTCTGTGATATGGTGTAATATTGAAGCCCTAACAAAAAAATCGCGCCTCAAAAAAGTAAAAATCTTTGAGTGACCAGTTTTACCACACTCGTTTTCCCCAATAGACTGTAGTGTTATGAAAACCGTTCGGTGAACGGTTTTTAAAATTTGTGATTCCAATCATTAATATCTTGATAATCAGACAGGGGACCGGCTTGTAAAACTCATGGAGTTCCTGACTGACCTAAAGGTTTATAATTATCATTGCAGCATGAGCTAAATCAAGGATTATTTCTAAAGGATCTAAGACAAAGTTACTGGATCCCTTTAAAGCATTAGAGCTGTTTGTGTACATGTATGGTAAAAAATCAAGCAGAGTTTGTTTTGGTTTTCTTCCTAAAGCAGCATAAATGCAATAGAGCATGTTTCCATTCTACAGGAGGGAGTGACAATGTTGAAAATGTCAGTTTTGTTTGTTGTCATCAATGCTAGGTAACTCATTTTGAGATCTTTAATGATCAACCTCTCATTCATGGACATGCTACATGTACATGTAAGTACTATCCTGTAACACATTATTGTTTGTATGAAAAGAGTTACTGAAATAGAAAGAGACAGGGGTCGGAGGAAGATGGAGAATGATTGAGGGAGAGAACTTTTTCAGGTTCATGAATAGTTCATCTTGATAATATTTGTTTGAAGAAACTAGTGTTCCATGAAGATAGAGAGCTAGTGTACTTTATATTATTCAAGTACATACCCTGTACATGTACCTCTTTACCTACATATGCTTAAAGGGCAACACAACCCTGATATTAAGTTGGTTTTAATAGAAGCAGAAAATTTAGAGAAACAGGTCAGTGAAAGTTAGAGCACATCCTATTAAATATAGGAAAGTAATGAATTTTTAAAGTCGCATCAGTGAAACACAAATAGGCAACACTGTGACATGTCTTTCGAGGTCCTCCCCAGTTTTCTCTGTACACAGAAAATGTCATAAACTTTCAACTTAGTTGTTGATGACGGAATGGATTTGTTACATACATGGGTTGTATAGAAACATATTTGCAATAAGTATATTTAGGGTGGTTTGCACGGTTGAACATTTTCTTTAGGAAATATGGCAAATTATGATATTATTTTAGGACAGAGGATTAATAATCAATAATATTATATTTTGTGTACATGTCCATGTCTTTGAATCATGGATAATAGCTTGCATACATGGAATTTTGAAATATAGGGTTTTCAATTTGCATGTGACCTTCAGGAGTTCCTTTATAATATTTTCCTCAAAATTGTTATAGTCTGTGTCTTATTTCTGTTTTTTAAGTCACACTTGTGATGTTACAATAACAGGTTTCAGGGAAAAAATACACGGGGGCTCGGGCGAATTAGCCCCTGAAATGCCCAAAAGAGCCCCCGAAAGTCATAAAAGAGCCCCAAAAAATTTGCATAGAGTTCAATGCAAAACAAATTAAAGAGTGTAATTTTCATGCAAGCAAGCTTGAAAAGTAGCCCCCCAAATTGTTTAAATAATTTTTTCCCTGATAGGTTGGATGATGACACTGAATATCATTTTGTATGGAGGAATAGAGGGTAGTTTACACTCTTGTGAATCATTATAATCCTATCACTCAAGAGTATCTATTTAAAGCCTGTTGATCAGAAATAGATTGATTACGTGTACAAAGGGGAAACTTCTCAGACACCTTGTGTAGTTTGGAGTAACAGACATTTTTCAGATATAATCAGACATCATGCATATTGTACAGGCAACCTAGAGTAGGATGTCTTTTAGACATTTACATGTAGTAGGTAAAGTCAGAGCTTTTATTGTTAGTATTAAAAATCCATTATTTTCTGTAATTTTACAATGAATGATTAAACCTTCAATGCAAAACAATGTAAAATAAAGGGAAAATGGAATGCAAATGAATATGAGAGGTGCATGCCAAGGGAAATCATAGTTGCCTATTAGTGTTTGATCAATAACAACTTTAAAACGTTATAACTGTTATTTACCTCAAAGTTTCTCTCATCTGTTTCTCTCATTTTACTGTTTATTACAGCTCTTTTAATCCCAGGATTGATTTTCCTTTTTAAACCTAAGTCTCATGGATACATCACTGGTATCAAAGAGTATCTCTCTTCATGAATTTGAATTCATTTACATTACAAAAACAAAACCTTAGCATGGAATCCTCGATACTGTCTGTTCAGAGCCAGAAGGGCAAGGGATCCGGTATTAAACTTTGTCTCAGATTCTGAAACAAAATCCTAGATTTAGCTCATGCTGCAATGATAATTTAACCTTCAGGTCAGTCAGGAACTCCATGACTTTTACAAGCCGATCGCCTGTCTGATTATCAAGATATTTATGATTGGAATTACAAATTTTGAAAACCGTTTGCCAAACGGTTTTCATAACAATATAGTCTATCGGGGAAAACGAGTATGGTAAAACCGGTCACTCAAAGATTTTTACTTTTTTGAAGCACTTCTTGATCATTTTAACCAATATTAAACCGTACCACAGACAATGATAACATGTAGGGCCGTGCATCTCAGATTTAACTCTGTTAAACCAACAAGTCCCTGGTTAAACGATGCCTTTAAGTCTGTAATAATAGTGGGTTCTTGTATAGCGCTCATATGTCTGTCAAACTTGACACTCCTGGCGCTCCACAACTATTACCCCGACTTTTGCATGGCTGAAATTATGGCGCTCTAGCTTTTTAAGGAATTAATTCCTACCAGGTACCCATTAACCTCACCTGGGTCGAGTTTGGCAAATATAGATAAATGTCTTGCCAAAGGACATTAGTGCCGGGACGGGACTCGAACAGCA
The DNA here is from genome assembly GCA_035222895.1 of Strongylocentrotus droebachiensis. Classification (NCBI taxonomy): domain Eukaryota; kingdom Metazoa; phylum Echinodermata; class Echinoidea; order Camarodonta; family Strongylocentrotidae; genus Strongylocentrotus; species Strongylocentrotus droebachiensis. The sequence goes on from JAVYIG010000207.1 coordinate 77,221, forward strand.
AATCACGGGATTCACTGTCTGGTGACTTATAATAATAATAACATAACATAAAACATGACTTAACAAATTAACTTTCCTTAAATTACAAAGAAGATGAAACATTACTAACATTACTAAAGAAATTAACATAACATGTAAATTCCTTGGAAATCAATAATAGCAACAATTTAAAAAGACAGAATGTAGGCATTGTAATAATATTAAATTCAAACTTATTTTATAGTTATTGGGTTGTTTTTGGAATAGATGAGTTTTTATGAGTAAAAGCCCTTCTGGCTCTCTAAGTACATGACATTTGAAATGAAATGAACTCAGAGAGAGTGCTTCATCCCTGGTGTATCTTGGAGAGCATTCTTGGAGAGCATCTTGGAGAGCATCTTAGAGAGCATTCTTAGAGAGCATCTTGATGATGGTAGGAGGAGTGTGCCGGCCGATGGAGTGTGATGAGAGTGCAAGCAACCAATCACCTCCATAACATTCATGAATATGAAATTCAATCATGCCTACCTAGCCGGCTTGCTCCCTCTAGGAGTAGGAATCACACCATATTTCACAGCCTATTTGAAGGTAATGAGTCGTGTCTCAGACATTATTTCGCCTTCCAAGAGAACTTTACTCTCAAGAAGAGGAAATGCTCACTTGTACTTTTACTGCATCTTGTTGATACAACTCATTCAGATTTCAAAATGATGGGATGGACATGTATCGTACATAGACTACCAGTAGTTTAGGAGTCTGCACCTTGTCACAAAATGGAAGGTAGGTTTTGTTTGTATTTTGACACTTTAGAGCAGGCCTTCTCAACTGGCGGCGCGCGCGCCACTTGGGGCGCTTGCGGTCAGTCGGAGTGGCGCGCGGCTGTTCCAAAAAATTAAAAATTAAAAATCAAAGAAAGAAAAAATTAAAAAACTATATTTTAAAATGTAAAAACTCAGCAAAATCAAAAAGTTGCAGTTGAAGTTGAGCCCAAAACATAAGCAAGCCATTTTGGTTGTTTGATTTTTACTGGATTTTGACATTTTCCGTGTTTATTGCACCAAAATAACTACATATAAATTTACTTCCAGTGTAGATTTTATCAAGTAATTGTACTAATTATTTCACATCAATATGAAATTATGATTGATGTTTTATGGAATAAAAAGGTGTTAAAAATGCCACATCTGGGCCCTAAAAAAGCTCTAAAATCGACTAGCTTCCGGGGGCTTCGCCCCCTGGACCCAACGCGGTATCGGCTCGGTCGCTACGCTCCCTCGCAACACAGTCACCAACCAAACAGGTTGGCACTTCAACTTCAATATTAAAAAAAATTGGCACTTCTAATAAACTAGTCGAGAAGGCCTGCTTTAGAGAATGTTACTGTCCATTAAACATGTAGATTGCATTCATAAATTACGAGTATTTTATTATTTTTTTTAAATTGTGATTTAATATAGAAAAAACATGCATAGGGTGTAACAAAATATGTTCCCGGTACTCAATATGGAATGCTGCATACTAAAGTGTAGTACAATAGTATCTTCCATGCGTATATTAATTGTGCTGTGATAGGCCAGCAAACTCAAGAGTTTAGCAGTTAGAATGAATAGCTCACTTATGTATTATGTTCTACAAGTATGTTCAAAGCTTATATGATTTTTTATTTATATAGTATTCCATGTGAATGAAATAAAATGAATTGGTGGTTATTATATAGTGTAGTAAACATGAAACTGCAAAAACGTAAGTTTACATCAGACCATTATTTAGGTTCATATTTCACAATATATAACAGGATTATGTAAAAACAAAAAGGTTGAACTTTTCAAGAAAATAAAATTTGATTTGCAGTTTAAATTGAAAAGCAAATCAAACTTTGTAGAAACTTTTGAAAAAATAATCAACCATTTAGAAAAATGTAAAATAAATATTTACTTTGAGATCATATTTGAAATGTTTTGAAAGGAAAAGAGTATACTTTATTTTGATAATATCACATTCAAATGAAACGTGACATGTAAATGATTATAATGTATACAATTTCAAAGATTACATAAATTTCATAAGATTATGACATTTTTCATTGAATTATTTGACCATGAAATTGAAATGGAGCAGTGGCACTCTCTATTTCATTTTATAATAGAAAACCTATCATTTGGATAAAGTGGAACAGCCTATAAACCGAAATGGAAAAGAAAAATTGTTAAAATAGTCCTCCAATCAATCGCAAGTTTGCAGTCTCCTATCGTGTACATAGTCAAATAAGTTGCAATTAATATCAAGTCTTTGTTAGACGGGGGCCGGGGCATTGCCTACAACCGATATATTTTATTTACACTCACTTGCCTTGATACATGTCTGTTGTGTCCCTTTAAAATGAGTTTGTCACAGGTTAGATTGAGAATTGAATCATGAAGGGTTATTGAGGCCTGAGGTATTGTCTTCAAATCATATGAATCTAAAATGAATGCACATAGGAATTGATTTTCTGTCATTTGAGAGAATGTTGGCAAATAATTAGTTTTGACTTCATACATGCACTCTCTTAAATGTATGGGCAGGTTTATTTGCTTGTTTGTTATTTCTTCCTATAAAAACTATAACTTTATACTGCATTGTTGGGAGAAAATTTGTACTGGTATTTTATGTAAAAGTTTAGATTACTATTGAAATGAAAACAGGTATTATGGTCTTGCTTATTATTGACCTATTGCCATATCAGGCATGATAATTGCCATATCAGGCCTGATAATTACCCGATTTAAATCGGTCCCCGATTTTTACAGATTTTTTTCCTTCTTCTTCTTTCCTATTTTTTTCTATTTTTTTTCTTCTTCCGGATCCCCCCTCCTATTTTCTCCCTATTTTTTCCTCAATTTTCTTACTCATAAGGGGGGGGGGGATGTTAGATGCCATTTTTTTTCCCTGAATCCTTTTTTTTTTTTACTCAAGGAAGGGGGGGGGGGATTTGAAGGAAAAACTTTCAATGACCAGCTTGATTATTTGCTTACTTTCAAATGAACTTGATGTATATTTGAAGGTAAGTAATCTAGTCACAATAATGATTTTTGTGACCTTCATGTATAAAGTACATGTAACACCAAATAAATCCAAAGGCCACAAGTATTCACATTAATATATTGATATCAGAAAAAAATAAAATGGAAATATGTACATACATGGGCTATAAGAAATGCACATATTGAATGAACAATTGTGTTTACACTATAGGGTTGGGCTCTCATAGCCTCAAGTTACAGACTCTTGTCTAGGAATTCAATTATGATTGTCATGCTAGCACTGTGTGTTGGACACACCACTCTACACATACATTTACATCCTATTAAGTTTCTTACTTTAGTATTGAATTGATGAGAGAAGAAAAAAAAAACGAGAGGCATAAATTTGTTTTTAGTATGATGATGAGTAAGTTGTAGATGCTATGTTCAGTATAAGACACTAATTAGGAAATATTTATAATCTCACTATGTCCATTTGAATACAAGTGAATTAATGATTTAGATACCTCAAATTTAAGATTCTCAAATTCAAGCATGCATGGTTTATCTACATGTATGTAAAATGTATGAAATGAATGGGGCCGAAACAGGTTGTAGCATATACATGTATGTGCAGTAGCATTGTGTAAATTGCCGTTATGATCTTTATTTCAAGGATTTTGATACAACCTTAGCACAAAACCCCAAATGGCCTGTAATTGAATGCATTTCATGATTCATCAGCTTGCCTTTAACAAAAGAAGGGTGTAGAGTGTAGGCCTATATTTATCTTTGTTTTTGAAAATACAAACTACCGTACATTAACCCCCAAAGATATATTTCAATTTCTGAACATAACATTCTAAGAATTTTCCTTTTATTATTTCTCTCAGCTCAAGAAGTCGTCAAATACATTTTGTTTTTAAATGCAAGCCCTTAATCCATATTATCTTGCTTGCTAGTAAGGGTAGTGCTTTGCCTTGACGTCATACTGTACGGAGAGCTTCACTTGAGCATGCATTAGAATGTGTATTTGATACGTTGAGACGCATTCTGTTACATTAACAGGTTGTCGTATATTTGAGATGGCATTCGTAAAATTGAATTGCTGCGCGGGCGGGCGGGCCAGGGTAGTGGATTTGAAAGGGCTTCACTCTACAAGATGACTCATCTGTAATGTCATTCTAGTCTCTTCTACAGTCCTCATGCATAATCATTCTCTTTAGAGACCCTATGACTCATTTATCTTTATAAAAGACCTCATTCATAGTCACTCTAGCCTGAAACCTCATACATACAGTATTGTCACTCTTTTCATGTCAATATGTACATGTACATGTATATATCTCAATATGTTACATATATTGGAATCCATATTATACATGTACACCTGTACCTTACATTTATATCAAAATAATTTAATGAGATATGTATCTACTCCATAGTTATGCACACTTTTACAATGAGTAATTCATCACATCTTCTGTACAGTAGGTGTGGAGAGTAACAGAATTATCTATTGTACCTGGAATAAATATACATGTAGAAGTAAGGAATTACTCTATTATTGTATGTTCAAATCTTTCTTAGAGATTACCCACTAACTGTCCCATTGTTCGAAGCATTCATTGGATGCAGAAAATATATTTTGATTTGATGTAGGAATACATATTGTTAGAACTCTCAGTATGTTTGAAGTTTGACTCTTCTTCATTATGAATGTTTTACAGTAACAAGTAAGGAATATTGACTGCAAAAATTTATTTGCACAATACCAATACCATATCTGTTTTTAAAGAACCCAGGTCATTTGCAATCATAGATGAATTCTTAAACAGAAAGCTGTATTCCACTTGCATTGAGCTTTGATGTGGCCATGTAATTTATGAGATGACCGCATTGTATACTGCCGCCCCATCTCGGTCCAGGCATACGTGTAGACTGACCAATGGAATGCATGGACAAGCACTTACTCTTCATGATTTATGTCGGTATGTCCTTTCAAACACACACAGAAGACAGTCTTTCTGTGTGGATCAAATGGAAGTTATATCTTAGAGAGCTTTCCTACACAATCATCATGTGACATGTGTACAAGTGCAAGTACATGTATGTCTCAATTTAACACACATAGAGGTTTTTTTTAATCTGCAGTTTATAAAATGTTAAATCAAGATTAAGCATACTGATGGTGTAATCACTGTAATGGGTAGTACAATATTATCTATCTTCATTTTGACATAAATTTAATACATAATCAACATGGGCATACAGGGCTGTCGTTTAAAGCCGGTAACCGGTAAAACTTGCCGCCTATTCACTCGTTTCTTACCGGCTATAATTCCTATAATAAACCTTGCAAAAATCACAGAAAGTAGATCTAAATCAATGCTAATCCAAAATGTCCTTAATTTCGTCCAAGATATAATTAGTGCCGCACATACACGGCCGCAGTCGACGAAATCCCTTACGATCACGAACGCGACGTCGTCCGTACTTACCTAGACCTATCTATCTAACGTTACATCGCAGTTCTCCCCCCACAGCGCGGCGGCCAAGCCCGCCCGTCCCTACCCCATTGCGATCCCGATGTGCACGCGAGAAGACGATGCATGCACTGCACAAAATATATACACACTGATCATAACAAAACTGAAGCTAGCTCGCTGTAACCAAACTATCCGTTGCCGATTTGATATTTGAAGATCACGGAAACCGGGGCCTATACACGTGCGTGCAATGTCTAGAGACAACGTACTTTAGATTCTGAGATGCGCAAATCGGCAACAGAGTTTAGAACTCGGCTGAGTTTAGGCCGGCCACGTCCCCGGCGGATCCCCGCAGCTAGCTCGCATGATATATGCAGGCTCGCGCTCCGCGAATATTCAAAACTAACTTCCGATCGCAATCGGAAGCCAATCCGTTAATTCATTTATTTTATTTTCATTTATTTCCTTAAAAAAGTTGAATAAACAAATATACAGTGTCTTCACTTTGTCAGGAAAAACAGTGATATAACATTATAAAATGAACAGGAACTGAAGTAAATTCTTAAATGTATTCAATAATTTCATGTCAAAAAAAAATAATTAAATGAGAATTCATATGGGGAGCCAAATAAAAGTCACAAGTAAAAAAAAAATCAGAATCTAGCCTCTGCTGCCCATTATTTAAATACTGTACATGTATTCAACAAATCATGATGTAGAAAGATTGAGTATGGTGCATCATCTCAGTTTAATTAAAAATTACAAAGTAATGGTACAAAGTGATAAATAATTATCAACTTAATAACTTTTCTTAAATTTTCATGTAATATTAAACATGAACAATATGTGTGTTTATTACAATATATGTGTAATACAAGGTAGGAAAGATAACTACAAATTTTCTTCTTAGGTATGCACCAGATTGCACGATTTCAAGTGGAAAATCCCAAAAGGTCCCTACCGTGGGAGGGGGGACACCCCCCTCCCACACCCTCCCCCCCTCGGTCGCTTCGCTCCCTCGGGCTTGGTCGCTTCGCTCCCTCGCAGTGATGGTACCTCCTATAAAATTCAAATTACCTCCTTCAAAAATAATTAACAAGACCCCTGGGCATAACAAGAAAATATTAAATCATTGTATTGGCAATATGATGGTTATTAATTCATACATTTATACATGAAGTTATGTTTGGGTTTTTATGCTTTGTTTTTTACATTCACAATAAAAGAGAGATTTATGAAATTTGGATTCAATATACATGTATATATATGAATTTAATTGTGGCAAAAGATGGTTTCAAATATACAACTTAGTGTTGTTCTTCAATTGGAAGGGGGAGGGGGATATATCAGAATATATTTAGCTGAATTGAGGTTTATGTACTTGCATGCGCCATTTATGTTACATCATGACACATTGTTGTAAGATTAATTTTTCAGGCTTTACCCAGAAATTGCACGCTTGCCATGTGAAACAATTTTCAGTATCAATTTTCAGTGTTACTGAATTGGTTGGGATCTGGCGAAAGACTGATTCATTAGCTATCATCATGGATGAACTGTTTAGTACACAAAATATACACGATATAGAAGGAAAAATACAAGAACATTATATCATATCAATGTTATTATAATTTATTAGTAGTAGTAGTATTATTTGCATTATTTGTATTATTTATAACTTACATGTAATTATGAAACTAAAAACATAATTTTAAAAGACAGGAGAAATATTAATTGTTATAGCGAAAGAAATTAATGTGATGTATTTACTTTTTCACTTTTGATGCAATGGCTTTCAATGTTGACAAAACTCATAAACACAATTATTTTTTTCTTCAATTTTTTTTTTGTGACACGTAGAGCCTTAGCCATAGGCAAGAAAGCTTTTCTATTATGTGGAGTGTAGCAGTCCCATATTAAATGACGTTAGCTTGTGTGAAACGCCAATGGGTTGAAGATGAGAGACTGAATACGTGCTGATGATTAGATAAAGGGATTATAATTCTTCGTCTCATCAAATATGGTGGAGTATATTCAAGGATAGATTATGAAGAGAGGGTCTGAATGGAAGGTGAAACGTGTGTGTGTGTGTGTGTGCGTGTGTAGAGGAAATGATTCTACTTGTGTGTGTGGGTTTGTGTTTGTGTGTAGGATGATCAGCTAATGTGAAACATGTATTTTTGTTCTAAAATAAAATATGTTTATGAAGAAGAAGAAGAATGATCAAGAAGTAAATATGGTTGAAAGAATGCTTCAGTCTGGTTTCTTATTTTGGGCTGAATGGTTGATCAATGGTTTAATCTTGCTGCACACCATGTCTTGAATCAGAATAGAATAGAATGTAGGAGGGGATGAAGACGGGAAGATGGAATGAAGGAATGATTCAGTCTGGTTTCTTATTTTGTGCTGAATGGTTGATCAATGGTTTAATCTAGCTGCACACCATGTCTTGAATCAGAATAGAATAGAATATAGGAGAAGATGAAGACGGGAAGATGGAATGAAGGAATGATGTAGTCTGGTTTCTTATTTTGTGCTGAATGGTTGATCAATGGTTTTAATACTCTAGCTGCACACCATGTCTTGAATCAGAATAGAATAGAATATAGGAGCTAGGGGATGAAGACGGGAAGATGGAATGAAGACGGAAAGATGGAATGAAGGAATGATGTAGTCTACTCAAAGGCAGGTGATATGCCTTCAGCGTTTCTCACTAATCAATACTCATCACCTCCTAGCCAAGAATGTCACATACTCACCAGAAAAGTGACATTTTAAGGCAAGGCCATGCCACATGGCAGTGTAACTAAAGACGCTATCGATTTTGCATTTTATCTCCATGAAGATATTTCCAACTTTTTGTTCTATTATGTCTGCATAAAAGTTGTGGAAATGATATTGGCATTTAGTTAATTTTAATAGTCAGATACCTTTATATTTAATAGATGGTTAGTAGCTAGTTATGTAGATTATGATACAGTATGTGTGCAGATCAAAGGACTATATATAGCCAATTAGACATTAAAAGAAGACATTTCCTAAATTAATGTTCTATAAAAGTGTCGTAAAATGGCTTTATTTTCTATTCATCTTCACATTCTAAAAGGCAATACAAAAATCAGTTTCAGTAAAATAATGTAAGACAGGTTTAGTTTTTCTGTCCAGTTTTTCATTTAGTGTTCACTTAAAAATTCCTTTTCCAAACAGTTTAGTCATTGTATGCATGATGAATTATTAAAATGCACAAATTCCTCCTTCCTCCCCAAAACTTTCTGGTGCAACAGAAAGGTTACTCAAAAGACAAGGTTTTTGTCTTCTTTTTAATTATTGTTATTAATGATTTTGCCCTTCTTTAAAAACAAACACTTCTGTGTTTGCAATTCATTAACCCAAATTGAAGTTGAAGAAGAATCACAAGGTTTTCTGTGCACAAAACATTCAACACTGAATAATGGAATTCTTAAAACTAGGGCTTTCCAGGTCAGAATATTGATGGGCAAATTTTGTTCTGTATTTCTATTTTATTTACAAAAAAATAGAGAAATAAAAACTATAGTTTCATCTCTGTTACGTTTACCACCACAGGGGCTCATTTTAGCAGCATTGGAACACATTTAATGAGATAGACACAGACTCTTCTATGTCAGTGAGTCAAGCTGGGAAGTGATTAATGAGATCCTACCTTGGTGTCTATTTTTGTATATAACTGAATGGGTGCTGTAATATGTAAATAACTAAATCAATTAGCAGCTTACAGTGTCTTCTACACACTTCATCCCTGCTACATGTATCTTACCATGTACACATGTAATGTATATCATCATATACAACCCACTCTATGGATCAAATATTTGTTGAACTGTACAGTACATGATGTCAAGGTCAGTAATAATTAGTTTATTATCAAATAAAAATTGATTCGTAAACAACATTAAATATTCAATTTTATACTGTAAGATAATGATATATTTATTATAATATCAATAATAATTTGCTCCTCTATAGCCCTTCATACATCAATTAAGTCTCTATTTAATGTGCTGAGCAAACTACATTACTTTTCGCATCCTACCGGGTACCCATTTAACACCTGGATGGAGAGTGGCAAATGTAGACTAACCTCTTGCTAAAGGACGTTAGTGTTGGGCTGGGATTTGAACCCTGTACCTTGCGATCTGCAGTCGGGTGACATATCCACTAGAGCACAACACCTCTAGCATTGTATTGATGTTTTGATGACAGTCCCTGCTGGAGGGTTAACTGAATTAGAGCAAGCAGTAAAAACTAGCTCAGTAGGTCAGCTGGAAATAGGTTATGAATATAATTAGGCACAGATTGAATACAAGCCAAGATTTATGCTTAAGTTATTAGACCTGAATCATTGACCAAACTTGTTTGCATCATAGTATTTTTTCAAAGCAAGAACTTCACATTTTGTGCAAAAGATAAAAGCAAATTTGAGAAGGACATAACTTTTGATATTTGTTGATATAAAATGCCTATGTTGGTGAGGTATCAAACTTGTATTAAAATGGTTTAAATTTTGTAATGATATTTGATATGTACAAGACAAAATGCAGTGATGCCTACATTGGTGAATTTTATTTTGTTCTTATACAAAGACCTATACAAGCAGAAGATTATTAAAAAAGGCACCCTTCTATCATAAAAACTACCTTATTTACAACTATTTCACTATAAATAATGGCATATGACATCGTGTAATATTTCTGTTGTTAGATGCTGCTTGTAAGTGTCGGCTTGCATGGTGATGTAGATATACAGTAGGTTTGCGGTTGCACCATGTGTGTTAGAGAGAGAGAGGTTTAAGGAGTCCTGAACAGGACTCTGACTCGGTAATCTTTCTTGGAGGAGTGTAGTCCTGAAAAGGACTGTTTGTTATCTTTCTTGGCATATAGTTCTCAGGAGAACTATAGCGCTTGGAGAGGATGAGTGGCTCGACGTTTCGAACAGGTTGACTATCCGTCGTCAGGAGTGGGGAATAGCTGGCGTGCGTTTCTGTTGTTGCTGTTTAATTTAATGATCAGAAAAGGGTTTGGTATTGATGATAAAGTTTTTTTTTTTAATTCATATATTTACTAACATCGGCATACCAGGATGTATTGGCATTTGGCAAGTACAGTTGTAAGTTCAGCCTGCGAAAAATAGTTCATTAATCAGCCTACTGGTATATCCCATTGAACAGGATTTGATGAATTAAAATGGAAAGTTGATTTCACACTTATCGGCTAGCTAGAATTGCGGAAATGAATACTTGTACTGTACTGTACTGTCTGTTACGGTCCAGAAGGGTAGTAACTCTGTTATTGATATGAGTTAATGCCCTTCAGAACTCAACACATGATACCTTATAGAATATTACTATATATAAAAAAAACAACTAATGGTATTGATAAATGGGAAAATCTAAGAATAGCTAGGAGAGAAAATATGAGTTTTGTCATAATAGTTGTTGAATGTATTCAAAATGAATGCTCCAAAATGACAATATGGGCTTAAAGATTAGTGTGATTAGCTGACCTCAATGTGATTATAATATCTGTGGTCACATTCCATAGAAAACAATGCATTCAATGTCACAATTCTCAGTAGAGCAATTACCATTGACTGTTTGTAAATTGTAGTGTCAAAAAATGTTTGAAAACATGATTTCTTATCTCGAAAAGCGTTTATAAATATTTCCCCATTTTCTTCATGCAGAGTAGCAGTAAAGAGTGCAAGGTATTTGTTTATACCCTCTGTGTAGCTACTTGTACTATCATTCATTAATGAAATACAACCACTCTGTGGTCAGTTATTTCCTGTCATGGCCCACCATTTCAACTCTTCTAAAGAGGAACTCTACAATTAGATTGATAGCAACAAGATAGAGGGTAGATATCTATTCTAACAATGTTTTTCCTACTGAGGCGTTGTGATGACGTAGTGATTTGCGAAAGTTTGATTTATTGAACGTCATCAGAGCAGCCCACGTGGTGCTGTCAACCACTAGACTTGATTACTCTCAGCCTGTGGTCACCCTCCTATAGACAACCATGCCCTATATATGACTTGTTTGAATTTATTAATAGGTTTAATATTGGGTAATGTATTTGTAAGCTAGCTTTAAATCAAAACAAAGGATAGTAAAAAGGAAAGTACTAGGCATAGAATAATAACACATGCACACACATAAATTAATAATTCATTTCTATAAATATAAAGCTTCTGTGTAAAAGAGATTTATTCAATAGATTATAATGTAGGCTAGGGCCTACTTACGTTAGAAATATAACTATAAGTGTTTTACTCAGTTTGGCTAACCATGGTATTCAGTTGAAGCTTTTGGCTAAGTAATTTACCATACATTTAAATTTAAGATAGCTCTCTCGTAGGCATAAGCCAAAGGCATGTACGTCGGCACAAAATAATTGTTCAGGCAGACAAATTTGTACACCTAGAAGGCAAGTTTGGTTTTACTGCTAGTACAATATTATTACAGATTATAATCCATTCTTGCAGGGAAAAAATTAATATTTATTTTTCGGGGGCTACTTTTCAACCTTGCCTGCATGAAAATAACATTCTAAAATTTGTTTTGCATTGAACTCTATGCAAATTTAAGAGGGCTCTTTTCTGATTTTCGGGGGCTCTTTTGGGCATTTCGGGGGCTATTTCGCCCTGAGCCCCCGTGTATTTTTTTCACTGCATTCTTGGTTTCTAGTAAGATATTAACAGTCTTTCATATTGTCTGTTTGGAGCCAGAAGGGTGTTAATAACTCACATCATTTGACAAAGCATTAATGCCCTTCTGGCTTCAAATAGATGACATTGACATGTGTCAAGGTGTCACCTCCCTGATTGGATGGATGGAGGTATTCCTTTTATCACTCAGTCCTTTTGTTGTAGAGGTGCTTCTATTCTAAGTACATACAGGTTTCAAAAGGGAAGAATATTCTTCTTTCTGGCGACCCATTTTGTGCTGACTGGTGCATTCTCATATATTACTTGCCGAGTCGTCTGTAGGCTGTCTGCAGGCCCTGGAGACAAGCCTGTAATACGAGACACATCGTCACACATTGTATATTTGGGGTTTGAGTAAAGCATTTGGTATGTGTCGAATTCCCTGGGATATTCTGCATATCATTTTTTGTATTGTGAGATATGTCTAGTAGCTAGGTGTATTCTTGGGTGATATTGTGTTGACCCAGTGGAGTTACTAACAAGCAGCTCGGTGGATGTGGATGTAGGCTTTACATTGTATCAGAGGGCGTGAGCAGACTGAGTAGGAACAGAAGTGGTAATAAAGTTTAAAATGTTTTATACCATTTTTTGTGCATAAATTAGGAATTCAAACTGTTTTGAAGGAGGTCTGGATTTAGATTTTTTGGAGTCTGTACTACAAGCCCTAAGTGAAAATGTTGGGTCCGGTCTGCAATTTAGGGCACCCAGACACCTGCTAGTAATATATCGAGCCCTCCATAAATACATGTATATTTCAAATATTTGTTTTAGGATTTTTGAACATATATTTGTAAATGGAATTCTTATGTATTTACAGTATGGATTGTCTCGTACTCATAGCATGTATCTTACTAGGAATGATCATACTCATAGCATGTACCTTACTAGGAATGGTCATACTCATAGCATGTCACCTGCAGAGCAGAGGGAGTGTGATTCACAAGGTGTTTTGTTGAACACCTGTGCACAATAAACAATGCATACATGCTCTGAAGATCAATTTATATATTGGCCAAGACATGAAGAGCTCTATCTGGCTGTTATCATTATCAATGACTAATGTTGTTATGTATTGTTGTGTGACTCCGCATACTAAGATTATGTGAGTTGGCCTTCTTAGGTACAAGTGAGAAAAATAATGTCATTGCATTTTCATGTGTGTCCTTACTCAACAATTTTGGTGGGGGGGGGGGGGGATTGTGGTGCTCCCCTCTCTCCAGATTCACCAATGTGTATGGCTACATTAATCTATCATGATCATGTCAAGTCACGTGATGGTAGTAAAGTAATTAGAGAAAGCTCTCGTATCAGCTAGTGATAAATGTACTATGATGCTGAAGGAAGCTAGATGAAGTGGTCTCTTAAAAGGAAATACAGCCTCGATAGCAAACTACTTAGAGGAAGGCAGAAAATAAGAGAAGTAGACTGGGGAAAGTATGAATGAAGTCGGACAAATATGAAGAAAATAATGAATGTAAAAAAATTGTAGTTACTATAGGTTTGGGCTCTTCAAATTGGCTGAATCAGTAATGTCTCTTTGATGAAGTGGCGGACATTAGAGGACCTTTGATAATATGCTATCCATAATATACTTTGAGTAGGGACCCAAGGGAGAAGGCACCTTGATATTTTTGTACACAACAAACGGGAGAATTATCTGCGATTACTTCACAATCCACTGACCAAACTGCCAATTTGAAATTCACTTAAAATTAGTGATATCATAATTCAATCATTTGTCTTTTTTATTATTGGTCTGATTAATTTCAAACTTTCGCCATTCTTGTTCATCTTAATTTCTGCTTCCATTCAAATGAACTTATTAAAAGGGTTGGATTGCCCTTTAATCTATTTGTGGATTTCTGCCAGATTGGTTTACAGGGCACCTCTCAGCTGAAATGGTAGAGTTGTACAGACTACAGTCTTGTGTCAGAAACTAACCCTTTATAGAGGAGAAGAGTAGTTAGTCTTCCAATCCAGACTCAGTCCTACATATTGTCCCTGAGAAGTGGTAGAAGCGGCTGTGTTTAAAAGCCATTATTTCATATTAAGTGCAATGATTCAAGTCACTTCATTCCTTTTTAATACATTGAGATTTACATCAATAAATCAACGTATCTACCTATTCTACTTTGCTATTGTTGCACCTCAACATTGCATAACCGAAACTTAAAACACATCGCCAAATTGCTCATACCCCCCCGCCCAAAGGCGCCCTCCGTGACCCTTGCGTCCGAGCGCCGCCAACGTAACCTCTTCCTCTTATCTCTTCGCATCCGAACGGATAAGTTACACTAAAAATCGCTCCCAAAAGTTGAAGAGTTTTTCCTCTTTAGTCACTTTTTGGTTCGCATTTTCGCCTTTTATAATATTCTCTACGATTTCCTGTTCGTTAGAGAGTAGTTTCACTCCGTGAATTTATTTATTTATCAGTATTCTAGAACGTTTTCTTGCCGACTACTGTTACGTTTCCGCTTTCGCGTTTGCCCGTCCTCACTCCTCCGAGGCCTCGGGTGCGTGCGGGGGTAGTCGGTGGGGTGTTTTTAGTCACTGGTAGTTTATTTAATTCTTTAATTCTTGTTGATAATTGCTCGTACCCTTTGTTTAATTTTCTTTCCCGCAGGTTATAATATGTCTCGCAGTTCTTATTTTCTCTTAGCAGGTTTCACGAAGAAGAAATCAAGTTCTGTCGCGAGAAAGAAGACGAAGGATTCCAGTAATAAGTCTTCGTTGTTTACGCCCCTCGGGAGCGGTGGTGACACCGCAAACCCCGGGGATGCAAATGTCAGCAGACATTTTTGCGGGCAAGGCAAGCCTATGAGAATGGTCGAGGGGGCGATTTTATCTCCTCTCGGGACGGTTCCCGGAAACCCAGAGGTATTAACTCTGGGTGGAACGGGCCTTAGTTCTGCACCGCCAACACATTGTTCCGTCAGGTCTTTTGTTGGTCGGTGCACAAATTCATCGACGGATACGAAGACGAAGGATTCTACTAATAAGTCTTCGTTAGTTACGCCCCTCGGGAGCGGTGGTGACACCGCAAACCCCGGGGATGCAAATGTCAGCAGACATTTTTGCGGGCAAGGCAAGCCTATGAGAATGGTCGAGGGGGCGATTTTATCTCCTCTCGGGACGGTTCCCGGAAACCCAGAGGTATTAACTCTGGGTGGAACGGGCCTTAGTTCTGCACCGCCAACAATTGTTCCGTCAGGTCTTTTGTTTGGTCGGTGCACAAATCCATCGACGGATATTCGGGTTGCTTCCGTGGATCCGGACTTGAACCGGTCACCGATCGGTTCTTCTGTCCCTTTGTCGGATTTGCCGGTTCCGGATTTCGGTCCGGGTACCCGTGCAGCCGAGTCGGATCCTGGGGCTTCAACTAACCGCGCCTCTCCGTCGGTGCGTGTTCCGTTTTCCCGATTCGGTTTGCGGGGAGCTCCTACCGTCGGGCTTTTATCGGGGCCGGTTCTTCATCGGATTTTGTTTATCCTTCGAAGAATCCGCGCTCTGATTTTACGGAACCGTTTGCGGCTCCTCGGGGTCCGCCTTTGGTGGCTACTCTCCCTCCGTCGGTGCCTCCACCCCCGCCGGAATTTTCGGATTGGATGCGGGCTTTTGCTGACGCTTTTCGATCTTCGGTGCCCGAGTCGGCTCCTCCGGTTCGTCCTACTTCACTTTCGGTTCCGATCGCGGTTGATTTATTTTCGGGGTTTTCCGAAGATGCATCGATCTCGCCTGAGCAGTCGCCGGTTGTCGATTTTCGAGTTGTCGTATTCAGCCGGGGTCCTCTCTTTTTTGCTTCTCCGCCTCACGCTTCGTTGGGCGCTCCGAGAGGCGGGGATCGTCCCTGTTTATCTGGTCAAGATAGGGGGGGCTCGGTTGATCGTTGGGACACTGGTTCCATCGCTCAGTCGTCTGGTTCAGTTGGGGGGGATGATGCGTCTACTCCGTTTGTGTCTCTGGCGGCGGATTCGTTAGCCTTGTTTCACAAATATGTGCCCGATTCTTGTGTCGTCCCGGAGTTATCGTCGGGGCGGCGGGGCTTCCTGTCTTCTAATTCGGACTCTTCAGCGGTTCAGGGACTGTTTCTTCCTGATCTACACAAAGTAGAATTTGTGAATGCCGCAGATGACTTGTCGTCATCGACGGGATTTCTTAAGCGGCAGGTGGACAAGTACGCTTTCGTTCCTCAGGATGCGGTTTTGTATTTGTGTCCTAAACGGGTTTCTCCCAATCTTGTGGCGGTGGCCAGTCGTTTGGGGAAGAAGTTTGGGACTCGTGGTCCTTTTGATAAAAGTGACAATTTGTTGTTTGATCTTTTCTCACGGCTTGCGGTGACTTCGCATTCCATCGAGAAGTATCGTCGGGAGGCTGTGCTCACTTATTTGGGCATTCGACCGCATCAAATTCCAGGACTGCTTCCGCAGATTCCAGTGGCCAGCCCCCACCTTTGTGGAGATAGTTTCACTACTCTACTGCAAGCCGAGATTGATGGTGAGAAGCAGGCTCGAGACCTGTCCGTTGCTTTTCGCGATGTCCAAGAGCCGGTTCCTTCCTCCAGACCTCGTAAGAAAAGTTGAAGTTTTCGGGTTCTTTTCGTAAGAACGTCGGCCAGTCTAAGGGCCGCCCTCAGGACTGGTACCCGGCCGAGGAGGAATACCAGGATCGTGGTCGTCCTTCGTCTCGAGGTTCTTCTTACCGTGATTCTTCTATCTTCCCGGACTCCCTTTCGTGGTGGTGGGAAGTCATTCTCTAGATGATGGCTTCCCCCGAGTGCTTGGGTCTTAGGTCGGCGGGTGGCTCCGGAGATTTCTCCCGGCGTGGGAGAAGATCACCAGCGACGCATTTGTTCTGTCGGTGGTACGAGAAGGGTTCTTCATAGATTTTGTGGAACCTCTTCCGAATGGCGTCCTCCGGAGCCGCTCTCCGATCATGTCCCCTCTTTTTCAGAGTCACATTTCCTCCGAATTCGTGTCTCTGTTAGAGAAGGGGGCAATAGAGGAAGTAGACGATCACCCGTGTCTTTGTTTGTCGCCGGTGTTCGTAATTCCCAAGTGCTCGGGTTCTTTAAGAATGATTCTCAACATGAAGCGGTTTAACCTTCATTTGGGAAAGGTTCATTTCCGAATGGTTCATCTGGCAGCCATCCTTTCTTCATTGAATCCCGCAGACGTCGCGGTTTCTTTGGATCTTCGCGACGCTTATTTTCATGTGCCGATACATCCGCGGTCGCGGGATCTTGTGGGGTTTTGCCTTCCTGGGCAAATTCTACCGTTACAGAGCGCTCCTGTTCGGTTTGCGCCCTGCTCCTCGGATTTTCACGAGAGTCGTGGCGTCAGTCATGCTGTTGGATCATATGCAGATTCTGATCAGCACGACTCAAGATCTCGGATTTCTCATAAATTGGGAGAAATCAGAATTCGTTCCGACTTGCACGCCGTCTTACCTAGGTGCTCAGCTGGACATTCGTCATCAGCTGGCTCGTCCCAGTCTCGACAGGGTCGAGACGATAGTCAGGACTGCTCGGTCTCTGAGATGTGCACGTCGGGTGAAAGCCGAGCGTTGGCTTCAGTGGCTAGGGTTTCTCTCCAGTCTAGTCGACATGCTTCCAGATTGTCGACTATTGATGAGTCCCTTCCAACTCTTTCTGTTGGAGTTTTATCAGCCGAGCGTGAGTTCTCTTTTGTCGTGGATCCCCCTGTTGTCCAGAATCAAGGGTCTTCTAGGTCCTTGGCTTCGTCGTTCCTTCTTCCTTCAGGGTAAACGCTTCCGAGTTCCTCTCCCTTCCGTGACCGTCACCACGGACGCGTCGCTGTTGGTTTGGGGAGGTCATTGCCAGGGGTCAATGATTTCAGGAGACTGGAGTCATCTGGAATTTCTGCCCCACATCAATGTGTTGGAACTCATGGGAGTGTTTGCTTCGCTTCGTCACTTCCGTGCTCGTCTGGTGGGTCGTTCGGTTCTGATTCTTACGGACAACGTATCGGTGATGGTGTACATCAACAGACAGGGAGGCACTCTTTCTGTGGCTCTGAACGAGTTGGCCTCTCAACTCTGGGCGTGGTGCAAGGGGGCGAGGGTGTTCCCGATTGCATCACATATCCCGGGCGAAGAGAATATCTTAGCGGACTTTCTCTCCAGAGGCAAGTGCCTTCCCTCGGAGTGGACTCTGCCTCCGACTGTCTTCAGGCAACTGAGGAGAGTGTTCAGTGTTCTCGACATCGATCTCTTCGCAACTTCGCTCAACCATCGTTTTCCTCGATATTCTCGAGAGTCCGGGAACCAGGAGCTTTTGCTCTGGACGCTTTCGCGATCCCGTAGAGGGATGGAGGGCTTACGCCTTTCCCCCGTTCGCGTTGTCCCCCATGTGCTCTGGAAGATCAGGGAAGATCAAGCGGTGATGATTCTCATAGCTCCTTGGTGGCCAGCGAGGTCGTGGTTTCAGGACCTCCTGACCCTCCTGGTGGGGACTCCGTGGTCGTTGCCGTGTCATCCGGATCTGGTGTCGCAACCTCTGTCTGGTTTTCTACACCAGCGGCCGGAAATCCTCCGTCTGACCGCTTGGCGGTTATCGGGAAGAGGGCTCGTTCGTCAGGTTTCTCCGAACGTGCTGCACAATTTCTAGTCCAGAGTAGACGAGAGTCGACCAGGACGGTTTTCAGCTCCTGGTTGGATGCTTTTCACACTTGGTGTGAGGAGGTGGGCGTCGCCCCTAGAGAGGCGTCTTTACCTTCTATTGCTGACTTTCTGATCTCTTTGTATGACAAGGGGAGAGCTCTGTCAACGATTTGTGGCTATCGGTCTGCTATCTTCGGTTTCTTCTGCTCCTCAGCTAGCGGCTCTTTTGAAGTCTTTCTTCCTTAAGAGTCCCTTCTTCAGACCTCTGACGCCAGTGTGGAGTTTACCCAAGGTTTTGGCCCTCCCTTCGAACCGCTGTGTTCTGCGACGCTTCTGCTTACTACGGTCAAGACGGTTTTTCTCATGGCAATCACTTCTGGTCAGCGTAGGAGCTCACTTCATACCCTTTCAGTTACCCCTGGGCATATCCGCTGGGAAGGACGTGGGGTTCGTTTGATTCCCAAGGCTTCTTTTATTGCTTAGAATCAGTCTGACACGTCGGGTTCAGTGGAAGTGGTGCTTCATCCCTTGTCGGATTTTTCTTCGGTCTTCGGGGACGGACTGTGGTGTCCCGTTCGCGCCCTCAAATGGTATCTTTACAAGACGAAGCCTTTTCGCAAGTCGGATCAGCTCTTTCTGGTTTCTCGAGAGCCACTTTCGGCGGCATCTCGGGATAAGATCTCCAGGTGGTTAGTCTTGGCTATCAAGGCGGCGGGCCCTGAGGCCTTGACGCCTGGCAGGACTCCTCGTGCCCATGATACTCACAGTGTCAGTACGTCTTGGGCTCTTTTCATCGGAGTTTCAGTTCGAGATATCTGTAAAGCAGCTTTTTGGAAGTCTCCAAGTTCTTTTACTGTTTTTTGCCTCAAAGATGTGCCCGCGGGCGAACGAGCTTTTGCGGTCGCTTCTCTGAAGTCGGCTTCGTCGTCTATTTCTCATCAAGTTGATATGTTTGCTTGGTTTTTACCACCCGGCTTTAATCTGTGCTGGTCTTTAGCAAAGTAGAATAGGTAGATACGTTGATTTATTGATGTAAATCATGAAAATCAGTATTGATTTTATTATTTACGATATAAATCTACGTATCTACCTATTTTCCCTCCCTCCATCCCCAGCGCCTTTACCAAGGTGTGTCCTAGGGAACTCGTGATAAGAGGAAGAGGTTACGTTGGCGGCGCTCGGACGCAAGGGTCACGGAGGGCGCCTTTGGGCGGGGGGGTATGAGCAATTTGGCGATGTGTTTTAAGTTTCGGTTATGCAATGTTGAGGTGCAACAATAGCAAAGTAGAATAGGTAGATACGTAGATTTATATCGTAAATAATAAAATCAATACTGATTTTCATGTTTGACATTGAGCAATGCTGATAAGAACTAACCTGAACTCTTGTCTTATCTGTGCATGTCTAGGAGATAAGCCCATTGTCACTAGGTGCGTCTTCATCATCTCGAGATTGCCAAATAGCCCGCTATTTCTGATTTGGGAAATAATCCTGAAGTTACAAATCGCGTCTTCATCAGCTCGAGATTCGACCTCGAAACTTGAAACTCGACCTTGAGAAATTAGCTCGAGATTTTGCTCAGCGTTCGCGCATAGTGCGAGTCGTCGGTCTGGTGAAGACGCACCGGACAAATAGCTGGATATTTTGCAAACTATCCCAAGATATCTTGTGATGACAATCCTGACCAAATATCCCGCTAATTACAACTTCGGGTGGATGAAGACGCAAATGAGCTGGATAGCTTGCGATCGAGATAGTTCAAATAGCGGGATATTTGGCAATCTCGAGCTAGTGAAGACAGGCCTATTGTCACTGAGTTGATAAATATTTGAGGGACGAAGGTGACAAAGTATGACTAAGCCATGATCAAACCAAGGTCCATGATCAAACTGGTTGATGTGTGGAGTGGATCCTAATGTGTTATCATTGTATTTCTCTGTATCATTTCAGGAGTGGAGGAAAGGAACACATTCTCACTGCAGATAATCATAAGAGTATGATGCAATGGTTAACAGCTCTGCAGGTTAGTTTCTTTCTTTACTTTTCTTCTCTCAAACTATACAACCAATCTATACCTAGATCAGTAAAATCACGTCCTGTTTCAAACAGTCCCATTATTACTACTGCTTGTCTCATTGGTATTTCTCCTTCCTTATTGACTGAAACTATAACTATGATTGCACGATGCCTATCACCTAACCTTACAAGATTGTCTTGTGTTTACTTGCTAGAATATCAAAGGTCATTGAGGGCATTATCAACTTTGTACTTCATGTCATTGAATTAATGAATTTACATGTATTTATTTAGAGTTTCAGTTTTAAAGCAATTCTGAAGGGAAAGTTGAATATTTGACTGTAAATTAGAGGAATATTGATATTGAATGAAGTCTTATTCATTTTCTGTAGGCCTTCCTCTTTATTTTGAGGCAGTTTTCTTGTGAATTAATTAAATAAAACATTTGTTTAAATGAGGTAGGATAAAAGGTATCTTAAAGCATTTTCAAATGACCAATATCACAGATATTAGAAATACATCACACCATGCTGGCCATGCTTTATTAGATAAAGTTCAGTTTTACCTTTAATGTTTGGATATTGAAAGGAGATTCTCGTCTAGACAGCTGTCTTTCAACTTGAGCAAAGTCAAAGTATTGAAGAAAGCCTTTTGAAGAAAGATACACAAAGCAATGCATATTTGACCCGATTTCTAGGTATCCTTGTTGTAATGGTAGAGGTGGGTAGGGAGAAAGAGTGATGTCTGGTGAGAGTTGAGGTGTTCACTCTCTCAGATTCTCTGATTCCTTGGAGTGATTTGACCAACAGTAAACCACTTTACGTATTAGGAAACAAACATGTAAAAGCTTTATTGATAAGAGTTCATGTACTTTACAAATCAAATCTGACAAGTCTTGGTGTAGTTTGTGCATACATTTTCCATCTGACTATAAAGCAATCTTTTTTTATATATAAATATTGGTAACAAAATTGTGACTTTTGGAATTGTGCATTTAGAGCCATTTTGTGCAGTTTTGGTTAGCCCCCCCCCCCCCCAAAAAAAAAAAGATTTCTTGCATGTTAGACAATGAATAACAAGACACTAGCAAATAAATCTGCTCTGAATTTATTCTCTCTCTCTCCCTCTCTCATCAAGAGGAATATTAAGTGTGGCAAATCCATAGACAAAATGAAAAGCTATATCTTTGAATTCCTTTTTTTCTTGGCACTAATTTATTATGTGTATTGCTATAAACTTGCAGCCTGTTGCATGGTGTTAGCATTTTAGATATTTTATGTCCTATCCCTCAAAATGTAAAATGGTATTTTTGAAAAATCAAAGGGCAATCCAACCCTAGTATAAGTGAGTTTATTTATATGAAAGCAGAAAAGTAATGGCGAAAGGTTGAAATAAATCGGAGTAATAATAAGAAAGTTATGAATGTTACAAATATGAGATTAATAAAACTTGCCATGTATTACCACTATACCTTGGAAGGAAACACAGCTACATGTACATGTATAATGTAGATATAGTCTCTGTTCTGTAAATCTGTTGCAACAATTAATTGAAAGTAATTGATTTAGTTTCACAGTGTGTCACGCAAGGCCTTGTTTATTTTATAAGCACATGATATGAAACATAAATTCATATATTAAAGGTATTACAAAGTTTGGGGAAATTTTGAAAAATGAGTGGATAGTGATTCTTTACAATTTTGATATATTTGCATGCCCCTGTGGATGTATTAAAAGCACTAGAAATTTTAGCCTCTAAAACACTTCTGCTGTCGAGAAAAATTGAATATAAAGATTTACCGGTGCTCCCGGTAAATTTTGATAAATTTCAAATAGCTCCTACGGTAGCTGCGACCATGAAAATCTCAGAATATGTAATTGTGGTATATAATTTCCGAACGGGAATAGCTAATCGGTCGATTTTAGTCAAGAAACATTGTTTTATAGCTTAATTAATATCTTGACCTTGAGAGGGAGCTATTCAACATGAAATGTTTATTATTTACAATTTCATAACTTTAGAGTCGATTTTGACCGCGACAATGATCACTGGAATATTGTAGGATCGCATATGCTTCCAATATGTTCATTTAAACCAAATTCATGCCCCCATACCAAAACTTTGTATTACCTTTAAGTAAGCCTACATTGTAACCCACTGACAAGAGCCTACTGATAATTCAATGGAATGTATTATGATGTGATACAATATTTATATTTTGGGATACCAGCATGTCTCTGGGATGACATAGGAACACTCAGTCAGTTTCATCTCCCAAACTTTCTTCTTCAGAGGTATCTTTGATTTTATATTTCTATGATGTATGGTATTTCCATATCATCTGTTTGTAGCCAGTAAGGCATTAATACACAGACTTGATTTGTAGGCCTGCAGAAGTATGCATAATGCCCAGGTCTCTGCGTAGCATACAA
The DNA here is from genome assembly GCA_035222895.1 of Strongylocentrotus droebachiensis. NCBI lineage: Eukaryota > Metazoa > Echinodermata > Echinoidea > Camarodonta > Strongylocentrotidae > Strongylocentrotus > Strongylocentrotus droebachiensis. The sequence goes on from JAVYIG010000207.1 coordinate 100,501, forward strand.
CATGATATGCATTCAGGTTTCCCATGATATTTAATAGTGGTCTCTTTGTGTTAGCTATTCAGTAATAAAAACAAGCATGGTTGAATGAGGTGTGAAAGGAGTCTTCATAACTTCCTTTCTATTCTCCTAGCTTTCTTCCTGTCTCCATACACACCACATCTACACCGTATCTACACAATCTCATTCTCCTTTCATCTCACTCACTCAACTATGAAATACTAGGTCACAGGGAGCCTGTCCTCATCAGTTCGAGTTTGCCAAATAACACGCTATTTTCAGGCTCTGGATATTTTCCTGAAGCTCAAAATTGCGTCTTTACCAGACCGATAACTCATCACATACTATCTCGAAAAATAAACCTGAGATTGGCTCATGCGCACTTCAGAAACTGACTGTACGACCAGCACACGGATTTACAAGTACAGCTGTCGACGGCATACCGCATGTGCTATGCATCCGATTGTACACACATGTACAGTTTACAAACATAAATTACAAGTTGACTCCGTACTTCGGTCTAATGAAGATGGGCGTAAATTAACCCACTATCTCGGAAATAAGACCAAGATTTCTTGGGATATTTTCTCGACCAAATAACCCGCTATTGCCATTGATGAAGACGCAAATTAATTGGCTAATTTGAGATCAGGATAGTTAAAATGCAGGTAATTTGGCAGTCTCGAGCTGATGAGGACATGCCTAGTGTGCATTGGCAACCATGCATCTTTCATTGGTATGCCCTTGCAACCTCAGGTGTTGCTTGAGGCTAGCTTTGTCTCTCCCTGCATTCGGTCGGTCACTCATTTCAGCTGTCTCTATTACAGTGCATTCATTTTTGTAATATTTTTCTCACCACAAAGCAAATCTGATATAGAGGTACAGTACATAATAATCATGGACCTTGAGAAATTGAGAGGAAATTTAATTGAATTTTTTTAAACATAAAATTCAGATGAAAGACAGTGTTGAAAAGACCTCTTGGTATGTGGGATCTATACTTGTATAATACATACATGTACGTATCTCCATTTCATAAATTACAAATTGTACATGTTTGTGCTTGACAACTTTATTGGTCATTCATTGGTCAAAATATTATAGATTAGGCTCATTTACACACAAGAAAAAATAAACATGTATTACGGTAAAGCAAGTTATATTTCTTCCTTGGCATTCAGAGTGCACAGAACATAACCATAATTATTCTGAAGAAAGTCTATTTTATGTGAGATTTTAATTTGGATTTTTGAATCATAATCATAATCTTATTCAGAGACATATCTTTAATGAGATGGAAAAATTGGCCTTTCAATCATTTCGTAACAAGAAGCCTTTCAGAATTGCAAAGATTTGGTGGTGGAATTTCTGCAATTTGCGAAAGTTGGTGATTTTACTTTAAAGCTAAAAGACTTTGAAAAGGATATCATCATAACATTCATCAATAGTTACAATGTTTTAGATTGCAATTCTATTGGGGAACTTTCTGTCCACATGTATCAGTAGTTGAAATGCAAATCTTGAAGGTATGTAGATGTAGAAGAAAAGTGTGAAGTGTAAGGTCTGTAGATAAATTAGATTACAATTTATCCTTGACTTGCATGACACCCTGATGAGAAAACTAGTCTCAATTGTTCAGAATTGCTCCAGGCCATGCACATGCTACATAAGCATTGAAATGTACTATCATGATATCTTACTGATACTTTAATTATGTACATGTAATCTGTATTTCCAATTTAAAGCTTTCCTGCATAAAATAAAGATATGGTAATAATGGAAAATAGATTACCATTGAAGGTTAAAGATGACAAATAAATTAAACTTGTATTTGCAAACCAAATTTAGGTATTAGGTTTTTCTGTATGATAAATATAATACCTGATTAAATCTGTTCTACATATCTTTTATATCATGAGAATATAAACTATACGTACATTGGATTCAATCTTTTTAAAATAATTATTTCATATTATAATAATGTTTGTTATGATAAGACTAATATGTTAAGTTCAAGTAGGCTATGATCTTGTTTTGTATTAACTATCGTGGCAAGGTCATGTCAGGTCAGAAGAAACTGATAGATAGTTTTTAGATACAATTCATCCACACAAGTACAGACCGCAAGTAAAATATTGGTACACATTTTGAGGAATGACAGCTTTCAAAAAGCTTACATCTATTTTGACTTGTCCATGTGAGTGTTTGTTATATAGACACAAATGCCCAATACCACATCCCCCCCCCCCCAATTTCTTGCATGGGTACCTTGTACCTTGTAGAAATAATCTCACTGCCAGCTTCTCATACAGCTTCTCATACAGCTAAACTGGGATGTCCATGCAACGTACCGGCAGAGTGACAGTGCATAAAATAATTCAATACGGCAGTGAATGATGTCTATTTTTTACAATAAAACGTTTGACGTGCAAGTAAAAATTGAGACATAAAGATCGAGAGGTGCAAAAATTAGGCTATTGATTGCCTTTTATAAACTTGCAGTGATGTCCACAATGTAATACTAATGGAATACTCTTTTGGACCCACCCGTGCATCCATCAACCTTTTGAAATGAACCCTAATGGCTTATCCCACCTTTTCTGAAACTTCCTTGTAAATTTGATTCATACATTTTGGGGTTTGGGTCATACATATTGAGGCTAATTGCCTATAATCATAGTCAGAAAGCAGGAAATAACATGTGTTTTTACATTCAGGTAGACACTGCAATGTAATAGTGAAGAAATGCACCTGTTAATGTACTTGTTTTATATTAAAACACACTTGTTGTATTAAAGTCAGGTCTATTGTAGCTTGACAACATGTAGCTCCCTCTATTTCTTACAGAGAAACATTTTCTATAACAAAAACCTAGCATCATTCTGAGCTACCCCAAATCTCCTCTGGTTGATATGAGACCGAGACTAGGTACATTATGTGTCCCTAAAGGCTATGCGCAGGGGAGGTCCTATGGGTATTCACTGATCGAGCTCTGGTTATGAGCTCGAGAAATATGAAGGATATTACCCAAATACGTCATTAAAATAATTGTAAATAACGCCGCAGTTTACCGCTTCATATCTAAACAGGGCTTTCAGGCTAATTAATGTATAGGGTTTTGTTTTTGTATGTGACCTTGATATCGAGCGGTATGATTAGGATCATAGAAACGTTAATTAGCGTTCACCTTGGGGTTTACCTGTCTCATAATCACCTGCCCATTGCACTATCACTGAACTGCATCCACTTAACTGTGTCAGATACTCTTTTCACACTGGTTTTGCTTAACCCCGTACTTTGCTTAGCCCCGTACTATCCTTAACCCCGGACTATTTTGTTTGGCTTTTCACACACGCTGTTTTTAGTCCCATACTAGCGCCTATTCCGGAATAAGAAAATTCACGCTGTTCTCACTGCAATTCGTTAACCCTGGATATCGTGAATGTTATGATTGGACATACTTCGCATCTGGCCAGCTGCGATACGCTCCATTGTGTAGTACCGGGCTATTTTTTGTTTCTGTTCTCATTCATTTGCTTGGCACCGCAATTGCGGAGTTAGCCCTGCTATTTTGCAGGGTTAGGTAACCCCGTACTATAGGTGGGGTTAGCCAACTTTAGCCCACTTTGGTAAAAGCCAGTCTGAACAGAAAGTGGAATAGGCTTAACCCCGTACTATAGGTGGGGCTAAGACCCCCCCCCCCCCCTTAACCCCACCTATAGTACGGGGTTAAGCAAAATATTGCCAGTGTGAAAACAGTAAGAGTGCTCTATACCCTAGCATATTTACCACTCCTTTGTGTGCAGCACAATGAAGGAATGCATGTACAATTATACAGGCAACATGGTTGATGTAAGCCGTTTCAAACGTGAATATATGTACAGTTGGTATAATTATTCTCTGGCTGTCAGCCATAAATATAAAACCATCATAATGTTGATTACCGGTATGTCAACCTCTAGCTGTGCTAAAGACTAAAACTGTTTCTTTTTTCTAGGTCTCTTCTCGTATTAGCAACAATAAATACATGTAGGAAGAACATTAAGGGCTATAGTTACATGTAGCTTATATGGGACCTGAAGCCCCATTTCAACTTATCATACATACATGTAGATACATGTATATACGAGCAAAGGTTTAATTGCCTGCTTGGCTATCGCTGAAAGTCATCTCCTGGATGGTAGACTAAGTACATTGTACATGAAGGAAGATATATGCATGCCCCGGCATAGAGCACTCCATGTACTTGGAATGCGGCAGAGCAATAATGTGTGAGCGCATAATGATGCCATGTTTGACGCACTACGGGTATGTGTGCAGTATGCATACATGTACATGGCATGTGACGTCATCATCTTAAAGAGCCTGCTCAAATTGATATGATGGAAGAATTTCTAAATAAAGACTCTGGCTTCATACAATGTACCTCTCAGTATTTTGTTATACAAAATAATGATTTTTAGTAGTTCGGTTTCTCTATTATGCAAGAGCTATATTGCAATTTGGATATATTATGCAAGAGCTATATTGCAATTTGGATATATTATGAGATGAAATTAACACGACCATTTAATCCTTATATGTCCATGTAAGATGAGGGTTATTTAGTTGTATTGAAGGGACTTGGTAACATTGTTCAGATGAAAGAAAATGGTGCTAAGGTAGTGACTTCAATGCTAGGTGTACAATTACAGATATTCTGAAAGTATGAGTGAAAAAAGACCATTATTAATGATAAAAATTGAGGAAAACTGATCTGATTGATTCCTTAATTCTCCAAACTTAATTATAATTTAGGTGAATGTAAATCATCAAAAAGCAATCATGGATTTGCTCTATATACCATTCCTGACATTTAAGTGTTAAAAGATTTTTAAAAGCTTGTCTTATATCTTATTTTCATGGGAAAACGGTTGAGAAAATCCACAAATGGTTGGAAAATTTACTGTTTGAGGGTGTCGCACAGTGACGCCTTCCAAGAAAACCATAAATATCTTTGTAGTTTGAGAATTTTTCCAGGATTTTTAGCATGTTGGAGGGTTGGTACAGTAGAAGGAATATAATAAGTAACATTTCCTATAAAAATTATGCAGTTTTTCCATCAACCTCCAACAATGTAATACAGAGTCACTATAATAGTGCAATCACTATAGAAAGCATTCTATGTACATAGTTCTTTATGGGAACTTGAAGATGAAGCAGATACATGTTGCAACCATGAAAATTGGGTACTTATTAGCAACATGATTATACTGGGAGTTCTGATTTGCATATTTTCTCAGTTAGACATGTTGCATTTGAGAGCTCTTGTGACCACAGAATTGTTCATTGAACATACTATACCCTAGCCTATAATCTAGGCGGAGTGCCGAGCTTTTTTCTTTGCTGCTAGACTAACCTTAAGCAGAACGTCTGATACGGCGAGACTACGAACCGTGAGCCGCGCACCGCCTATACTCACTGGTCTAGCTTTAGTCGTTGTTTTTGTATTATCGACCTTGAATCCGTGGCAGTTTTTCGTACGAAAACTGCCACGGATTCATCGTCGATAATAAAAAAACAACGACTAAAGCTAGACCAGTGAGTATAGGCGGTGAGCCGCTTCGCGACTCACGGTTCGTAGTCTCGCCGTATCAGACGTTCTGCTTAGGGTTAGTCTAGCAGCAAAGAAAAAAGCTCGGCACTCCGCCTAGATTATAGGCTAACTATACCCTAGCTCCTTCGTATTTAGTTATTTTTCCAGGGGGATTCATCTGCCCTTCCTCTTACATAACTGACCTCCTTCATCCCTACGAAATAATAAACCTATTATTTATTGTAAATGCATTTAAAGAACACTGTAACTTGTGATTAAACATTGCAATAAAATACAATTGTGATTAGTCTTATATGAGCTTTGGACAGATTTTTGAATATTAAATGACATATTTATTATTTAGTTTGGTGTTATTGTTAAAGAAAAAATGCCTATTTTTCTTTTGCAGTTCTCCAAATTTCTAAGGGAGTGGGCCATGTTCTTATGATTGCCCCCACCCCAACTATATTTGATATGTCACCCAGAAATAACATTTTTGTCCAATCCATGATCTTAAACAACACTGTGTTTCTTTATTTTGAAAATGCTGTGTTTCAGAGAAATACAAGGGCAGAGAGAAATTTAGTGATTAAAAACTAGAAACGGAAATATTGACTTTAATGGTACCTCTGCTCTGTAATATTTCCTGTAAATATTGTATGTTGTATCACTTAGAGCCTTTAGAGGGGATAATATATGGCTCCCATAATGGGCATGGACTACCTGTTTAGTTAGAATGGTATGTCATAAATCAGAAGTGCTTGGAGACACAGGAACCCTAAATGATAATACTAAGTGAGTTCTTGGTGCTCATCTAAAGCCAAAAGGGAGCAAGCATTGTCAATGCTCATATGATTAACAGATGGTATGGAACATCAAACCATACTTAATGTCTATGATTATGAGTTGATTGGAATAATAATCACTTGAGATTCCATATGGTTTCTCAATTCAAGATGATTATTATATTTTTAGGTATTTAATAAATTGATTTTATAACGGAGGGGGAAGAAGGAGCTCGATTTTCGTTGAATGAATCTTGTCTGCCCCATGTACCACAGGTATAGACAAGTTGATTGTTACATGTAGATGCAGTGGAGTAAAAAAAAAGATCCACTTCTCTCTTCAACAACAGGACATGAGAGAGAGAGAGAGATAGGGTGAGGGAGGGAGGGGGGAGGGGGAGACTATGAGAAACAAAAGAAAATAATATGAGAAGCAAAAAATCCCTACTGTTAAGGTACCCTCCCTCACTCTGTCACCCCATTCCCATCCATCCATAAAGAATGATGCCCCATCAAACTAAACACATGCATCATCACTGGATATACATACTATTGAAAAGTGATTAGAAATACTATTTGAACCACTGATTTTGTTTTCTTTCTATGTTATTAGGAAGTCCGAGACCAATTCATTACTACCAAGAAGGAGAGATCAGTTCCCAAGTCATTTTCTCATAAACCAATTGCGGTAAGTACATCTATCTGATCGAATGACATCTTAAGAAACTATTAAACCATGTTGCAATTTTATTTGATGATGATACACATTCAGTTCATACACACTGACAGATGCTTCATGAACTTACATGTTCCATTGTTCATGTTTCATTACAAGATGACAGAGTCATATCAAATGGCGATGAATTGTCTTACTTTAGATCACCTCTCAAAAATCAACATAGATTTCTAGATGACATGTTTTCTTTTGATTAATGAATGATTTATTACTTTTGAAATTATGCAGTGTATGCCTTGTTCTTTGATTGAAGTAACAGAGGAAACTGTGGTCATTTAAAGATGAGTTCTTTGTGCAATATCCTGGTAGTTATGGGGGAAGTTTAGATTTTACTTCATAATTACTTTTGTTGAATTTGTTGATAGGTTTCTGTTTAGCTCACCACAGGATGTATATATGACCATTAAACTATTATTACAGAGGTCATGTCTATTGAAATTATATGTGATGTATAGAGTACAATGTTACTCAACTTTGCATCGCATGTAATATGACTGACAACACATAACCAGAAAATGTTTTTCCTGGGATTTCTTAGTCCCTGATTATATTAACTGAAAGAGTGTTAATCATTGTAAGTCCTCTAGACCTCTATGTTTGATCTAGTTTATGATGAGCAAACACGACCTCTCTTGGTTGTGATCTCTGAGTTGTTTTGAGTTATTTATCTTGAATACATGCTTTCATACATGTACATCATTAGTTTCAGGTAGTTCACTGTAACCCATGATGGATCCATTGAGTACTGCAGAGTATCAAGTAACATCAGGATCTGATGACCTTTAACTTCATCCTCAAATCACTATGAACATGACTGACAAAGAAAGCGGACAAAATATACAGTTCCTCAGGAAGACAAAGGAACATCCCTCGTCACTGCTATTATGTAAAAATGTGAAGAACAGGTGCCACATGCTTATTCACCTGTTCTACACATTTTTACATAATAGCAGTGAAGGGATGTTCCTTTGTCTACCTGAGGAACTGTATATTTTGTCCGCTTTCTTTGTCAGTCATGTTCATAGTGAATGTTTGACTAAGCATTACTTTGGTAAAGAGTAGTCTTACCTATAGCAGTTCTTTTACTACTTATACATGATTTAAACAATTTTTGTTCATGTATTCATCAATTTTGGAATTTCTTTTCTCCACTCCAGGCTGCATCACCCACCAAGGGCCTAGCCGCTGAGCCATCCCCAGCAGCCATCAGAAGACTGAGTGCAGACAAGAGATCCACTTTACCTGGACATGCAGGAGCACTAACACCAGGTGCATTTACACCAGATGGAGTGGTATCAGGGTTTAATACACCTGGTGCTATAACACCGGGTGCTGAGAGTGACACCAGTATTGAGAGCGGAGCAAGAAGAGACTTCGCTTCAGCATTCCTTTTACCAAGTCCAGGCACTCCAACGGCTTCCTTCAACGGTTCGGTCCCAGGTAAGTGTGACATTCAAAAGGTGAGAGTACTGTATGGCTTCTTTCTTGCCCCTATGATACACAACTTATCAACTTAAAAAGTAAGGTTTATCAATATAAGCCGCTTCAATCATTTCAATCTTAGTGCCCTCTCATGCTTATCTCCTTTCTAATTCGCATTTCTCTTTCCTCATCTTCTTCTCAACCCCTCATGCAGCTCATCCTTTTGTAATCTTTTCTGTACCCCCGATCTCTCACTTCTTTTCGGGTATTGTCTACTCTTTGTATTGTGACCGTGTTATCCTATATTTCTCATGTAAAGTACTGTCTTGTCTCTGTTGGCATCCCCCTTTATCTCCCTATTTTGTAGTTCCTTTTGTAGTTACAAACTTTCTAATTTAATTACTTGTTATTTCTAAGTTTCATTTGAGGGGTCCACACTTGTACAAGCATTGCTTTTTAGTGGACCCCTCTGTCTCCAATATGTATTCCTAAATTGTTGTAAATGTTTATAATTGATTTGTGATGTTTTGTTGGAAACTTAAATAAATTGAATTGGATTGAATTGAAAACATTTTGTAGGGTTTTAGCAGTTGTCTTTTGTAACAAGTGTTATGACATACGTAACGGTGGGGTAGTTGATTCATAGCGCAGTGAATAAAAGACCTTTTCCTATCGTATTTTTCAGCAGATTCTCCCGATCTCTCACCGACATCAATCAGGAGTTCAATCAGTATTACATCCACAGACGACATCGGATCAGTAGGTGATCTCAAGGAACCATCACTATCACTTGTCAGAGAAAACAGTGAACATAGCATCAGTGATAAAGAGTAAGTCTTACATCTTTTGAAATATACAATACATGTACAACTAATAATAATAATAATAATAATAATATATCTTGTTTACCCAGGGTAGCCTCATCAGTATTCATACCAGATTCCCCCGTTCTCAACGTCATACACAATCGATCGCTAAAGAAATATTACTCTGTATGTTAAGGGTTCCACATACTACACGATATTCAAGATATGAGCTCCAAATATTACTTGTCCTTTTAGTAAATATAGAAAGTTTATTAAACACTCTCATTCAACATAAAGCGACTTGTGAGTAATTTGTGCACGGGGTTTTATGTTTATTTTCTTCATACTCCTTAACCGTTGAACTATAGAATGCCAGGTGAAGTTTTTAATGTTGATTTTATACACTCTAGCTCTGCATAAATTATAGTTTTAGGTGATTAGTACACTCTGATATAATCACAAAGATACTTGTTGTAAATCTAAGATGTGCAATGATTACAGCAAGTTTTCAATCCTTAGAATCGTTAGTACCTTGCTAATTATCGAAGGTACCTCACACATATATGTGTAGTTAGGGAAACTGAAAAGTGAGCTTTCACTCCTGATCTTCTTGGTTGACTAATTGCAAAATTTCCAATGAATCACTGAATCTGACGCTCTTAATCACTGATCTGTCTATTTTATGACCTTGATGTCTATGCCTCATAGGATTAATGTGTTCTGATATTCCCTGAATGGTTGATCTATATTCTGAACAGATATGAATAGTAAACAACTACATTTTTCATACTCCTTGTAATTTGATGGGTTTTTATGTTTGTAACTCAAGAATGAAAGGTGGACTGGTTAAATTAGGGCCTTTGTTGAATACTTTGAGATTCTCAAGAAATGAGAAAAAGATTATGAATGGTGGTGTTTATTTTACTTGACTGCTAAGAAAGCATAAATGCTTGTAAGTAAGCAACCAGACGGCCGACGGCCTTAGGTCCTCTCTGAGGGACTTGGTAATGAGGATTAATGCCTTACTAAAGGGCACTGGCGCCTTGGTTTCGAACCCGGGTCACCGGAATATGAGACTACTGCTCTACCGACTGAGCTATCGCGCCTCCTATATAAATACAAATAGGCCGTTATCTAAAGTTACCAAATTTAAGGTATTTTTTTGGTATTAAAAGTGCCTCAATATGAATTATTTCATTCACCTGTTACAAATGATTGTATTTCAAAAGTTATAAGGCAAATTGCCCATAATTCTGTCTTGTTAGGTAGGGCAAGGCTTAATGTATGTATTACCTACATGTAGCAGCAACTACTGGTACATGTAATTCACATAGTGACTATTGAGATAAAATATACACAACAGGTGAATAAAATGATTTATATGAGGCACTTCACAAACATGTATGCATAAATATGGTAAAATTACAAAAATTATAACCTAGATGTATTAATCATAATGTGATTAGGATTTTGATAAGTTATACATTTCCTGCGATAAAATACAAAACAAAGCAAAACAAAATAAAACGAGACAAAACATTTTGTTGATCCCAGAGCTATTGATTTCACCTCAGCATGGTATTTATTATATTACAGCAGCATGGTGTTTGAGGAATCTAAGACTGAAGAAGATCAAGATGGAGATGCTGAGAGTACTAGTGATGCAGGAACAGAAGATGATCTGGAAGAATTGGACAAAGAAACACTTATACTTAGACTACAGGCTGCTAGAGAAGAGAAGATGTAAGATTTTATTATCTCCCTCACCCCAATCCTCATCCTCATCTTCATCCTCTCATTCTCATCTTCACTCTCCTCCTCTCCCTCATCCTCCTTCTATACCTCCTTTCCCGTGTCCTTCTAATTCAGAGTCTCCATTTTCCCATCCTCTGCCTTTCAATTATATTACCCTTTCCAGAAGTATTTGTTGATGTCTTTGATTATACCTTGTCATTTGATATGGTTTGTGGCTGCATTCATTGTTTCAATACCTTAAGCCTTATTTGGATATGAAGCAGTAAACTGCAGCAGTTTTGTTAAATAATGATATAAGTGTAAAACACTTCACATGTTTGTTCAAAGATAACACATAGCTCAGTAAACATCCACAGGAACATTGCTGTGCTCTGTTGCCATTCAACAATCCTTTATTAGTTTCATTTAACTTCCCTTGTTCTCTACTGTAAAATATGTTTTGTTGATATTGATATGGAGTTCCTATGTGATGAACCCCATCAGAATTTGATACATGGTATCGTGTGGATGATATATGTTTCATTAATTGTGTATAGTCTCTTTATTAGTATTTTGTATTATAGACAAATAAAAAATATCAAATAGAAATAATGAATTTGTCCTCTTCCAGAGATAACCAGAGGAAGTTGAAAAGTGCAATGAACCGAGAGACGACGTATCAACAGATGTTGAAGAAGAGAGAGCAAGATATCATGAGATTAGATGATAAGCTTGGCCAATTAGAACAAGTACAACATCTGAGCAGGTAAATAATATCACTGATATCATAGTAATAATAATAATAATGTTCAATTCTTATAAAGCGTTTTTTACAAAATTGTCTCTATGCGCTTAGATACGAGAGAGAGAGAGAGAGAGAAGAGAGAAAAGACATGAAGAATATTGAGCTTTCACCGTTTAGCAATTACAATTATCAAATAAATTACAAAATTCACATGTTTACTAAATAAATTTAAATTTAAGACTGGCATGATCGAAACAGATATGTTTTTAGTCGGATTTAAACTGATGTAGTGAAGGACAACGTTTTAGAGACTCTGGGAGATTGTTCCATAGTTTTGGTATGGCATACTGGAAAGCACGGTGCCCATATGTTTTGGTGGATGTGACTAAAGGTGTGAATGTATGTTTTGAAGATGAACGGAGATTGCGAGTTGGTAGATGACTTTAAATAATATTTTGCAAATACATGGGAGTATCATTGTGTTTACATTTATATGCAATTGTTAAGAGTTTAAAGCTGATTCTATCTCTTACAGGTAACCAATGTAAATCATATAACACGGGAGTAATGTGATCTCGTTTACGTTTACGTGAGACAATTCTAGCTGCACAATTTTGAACTCTTTGGACCTTGTCTATGAGAGAATCTGGCAAACCAAACAACAAACTGTTACAATTGTCAATACGACTCATAACAAATGCATGAACTAGTTTTTCTGTTGTGGCTTGATCGAGGTAACGTCTTAATTTGCCAATTTTGTGAATTGCATAAGAAGCTGACCGACACATATTGCCAACATGTCTTTTCAATGTTAGTTGATCATCAACCATGATTCCCAAATTTCTGGCATAGCTTGAAGGTTCAAGAGGAGGTCCATCGAACGTTATGGGTGGCAGCTGACTTCTGGTTCTAAAACGTGATGATATATGCAACAACTCAGTCTTTTCCTCATTAATCTTAAGACCATTCATTGCGGACCATGATTTGATTTCATTTAGACATAATTCAATTTTTGGTATAACTGTACATATTTCATCTCCTTTCAAAACTGTATACAACTGTGTGTCATCAGCATAGATGGCATAGTCTAAACCATTTGTATAACTTAAATATTAAAGCATGATCAGTTCATAAGTGTGTTGTGGATAATAATGTTGATTCATTAAAACAAGTGTGCGTACAACAGGGATGAATCATAAAAATATTAAAAGTTTAAAAAAAAACTTTTAATGTGGACAGCATTTTGGTATATATATATGAAACTTATCATCAAGACAGGTACAGCATTTTATCAGGTATAAAACTAATAATTGTGATATTTGAATAAATAATGCATTTGACTAGATATACATTGTGTAAGATTATTATTTGTCGAAATTTGAACACCACTAGCATTGGTATCTATGTTAGAACAAGGACAACATCTAACCAGGTACAGCACTCAACATGTTAACATTAAACATTGGAATAAATATAAAATTATAGCATGTACAACGCTCTCGGTGATATTAGATCAAAGACTACTTATTACACATTGCATGCATCAATCTCCAGTCTTTTTAGTTGGGTTTTAATAGAACCTTCCAGCATTGTAGCAGTAAACCTCACTCAAAGCTCATGAAAAGCGGGTGTGGGTGAAGAGATATTGGCAAAAGTTAACCATGTAGTTGCTGCTGTTCTTGTTTTATTGTTACCAAACAGAGCCTTATGGAAGACCACCAAATTGGTGATATGTGCCAACCTGTATCAGAAATAAATATATAAAGTATGAATAAATGAATAATAGTGTTTATTAATTTCCATTATTGGGCATGAAAGGACTCGATAATGTTGAGATTTATTTGATTGATTTTAGGGACCTATTGAATGAAGAGGATTTGAAGACGGCAAGAAGGAATGTCCTTGATCTACAAGATACACTCAAGATGTACCAAGAGCAGAATGTCTTTCTCAACTCAGAGGTGCGCAAACAAGCTGGACTCAAATGTAGAGCGAGAGCCAAGATGGAGGGCATGCAGAGGTGAGTCTACTCTAGTCAATTCAATTATGGTATGGTAGAATCTCTCTATAGCACCAGGGGAGTGTTTCACAAAGACTAAGATTGACTTTAAGTTGGACTTAACATTGGCAGGCCTTTCTTTCATGCCACTAGTTCCTCTCACCATTCCTGGCATTGGCTTCTCAAGGGACGTACACATCGTGGTTACAAATCTACAGAATTTACTTTTTTTGATAGTTCATTATTGAAGGAAAAAATGTTATCTAAAGATCATTATTGAGAGACCAATGGTGAGAGCAACCAGTGGCATGAACAGCCTGCCATAGTTAAGCAGAACTTAAAGTTGATCTTAGACTTTGTGAAACACTCCCCTTGTTCAATTATTCATCCATGCTTTTGCAGTGAGTATCCAGTATCTAGTATCATATAACTGCAATACACATATTAAGTAAAAAGGAAAAATAAATAGATATTTGAAGATAATACCCTCTTTTTCTTTTTTTACTTAAAAAAAAATGGTTTGGGAAGTTTTCATTTTGTTATTGTTTTGCTTTTTCTCTTTTTATGATACCTTATATAGTGTACAAAAATATGATCTGTAAAATTATGATGTATAAGGATTGTTTTATTTTTTAATTTTTTAGAAGAATAACTCACATGGATGCAGAGCTGTCTAAATGTAAGCGAGAGTTCATTCACCTCATGACCTGTCATGTAGAGGTCACATCTCTGGACCATAAGGACAACATTCCAATGAAACTAGACTGGTCCGATGCAGTAAGTCTCTCTAAGGCCTTAAAAAAAAGATGTTGTATCGCCCTTTGGGTGAAAGCTTTTCTTTCTTTTTTCCCCTCCCCCTTTGGGCTGATATTTCTCAGTTTTCAATGCATTCATTTTATTTAAAAAAATTATCTACCTCTTTGGGCTGATATATTCTTTTTTTAAACCGACCATAGATTTCAAGATTTTGGGGTCAGTCGCAAAGGACAATACAACATCTTTTTTTTTTAACGCCTGATGCCATTAATTCTACAAAGACTACTTGAACATTCCAAACTCTCCATATGTAAATAAAGTTTAATGGCCTTAACATGACAATGAAAGAATTACCTGAAAGTAACTTGAAGAATTAATTGTCAAGTTATTAATGCTATATCCAAATGAAAGCTGTACCATACATTCAGTGCCTAGAGTCACATTTCTTTGAGTGAAGCTTGAAGGATATAATCTACATAAGAATATGGAAAAAATGATTTGGTATTTGTAGTAGTTGATAGTCTTACTCTCTGCCGTTACTTATCTGTCATGAAAGACTTTCATTGCTATAACCGGTTTGTCATGGTGTTCTTATGTCCAATTCAAATGTACTGATATACTTTTGATTCATATCAAAGAAATGATATTATGAATTGGTTTTATGAAAGGAAGGAAATCCTTTTCCTGTGGATCCATAGCCAATCAAGACATCACTCATTTATCATTTACACTTTTCATATCAAAACAATTGCCACTGAGCAAAGCATTAAAAAAAGTCCATACCATATTCTTTCTCTATCCCCCAGAAATACAAGAGATTCTTAGAGATGTATGATAGTGCAAGACAAAAGGATGTTACACTCCTAGATCCAAGGTGAGTTTAGTGAGTCTGACAGATAAATAAAAGATGTTACACTCCCAGATCCAAGGTGACTTTAGTGAATCTGACAGATAAATAAAAGATGTTACACTCCCATATTCAAGGTTAGTTTATTGAATCTGACAAATAAGTAATGAATATAATAAAAGGAGATTGGTTTTGTCTTCATTATTTTTTATGAATGTTGCAATCCTTTGACAAGGACAAAGATGGTTTCAATAATTGATTTTTGAGAGGAATTTAAATGTTTAAAAATCTTTATCCTTGATCATCATAACGTCCATTATGTATGCTATGCTGTTTGCACTGGCGCTATAAGTATATTGTGATTATGGTGTGGTTCTACAGAAGCATGTAACTAGAAAAGTCTTGAAAGTGTAAACAGCATTTGAAGTTTTGTAAAAACATGCCGAATGACCTTTGTATCTCTGATTAAACCACTCACTGACACATGTGTTATGGTTATATTACAGGGTAGCAATGGCTGAAGGGATTACAGATCAGTATGGATTCCAGCAATATCACAACAATCAACCACTCCTATTCCATCAAGTCTGTCATCTTCTTGATAGGCATATCCAGGGATACTCAAGGGTATGTACTCATATCATTCATGATGCTTTTATACAGTCAAACCTGCTTTAGTGACCACCTGTCTACAGAGATCAAATTTTTTGTTTCCCTTGAAAATGGTTTCTCGTTGAAACATGTACTGTAGGCAACCTGTACACAAAGACCATCTGCCTATAAAAACCACTTTTCTTGTCTCCCTTCAGTGGTCTTTATAGAGAGCTTTCACTGTATATTCTATATGATAAAACATTAGTATCCCCATGGCTTTTGATGAGCTGCTCTGCTACAGAAACTTGGTGTCAATTATTTGTATTGTTTGGATTACCTGTTGTCAACTGGTTTTACCAGCCTAAGTTTTTGAGTTTTTCCAAGCACTTTGAGATTTTCTAATGCTAAAGCACTCTCAAAGTTGATGCCCATTTCTCTGTCAAGCACTCAATGAATTTTCCCAACCAGGTACTGCCTTGGTCAGTAGTTCCTAATGTAAATGAATTACTTGCCAAAGGAAGTAATTATTATTATGTAAGGACTTGAACCCTCCCTCCACCTATTTATCAGGGTCCTCTTCATGACATTTATAAGCCTGAATGAAGCATCAACCTGTTTCATTGGCTCTGCAATGGAGAGCACTTATCAAATACATATCTCCACTGTGTTTTCTTGCTGAACACTGACTTGTACATGATTGTGAAGCCTAAAGCTGTCTAATTGATCCTATTACTCCCATTTACAGAAAGAATCAGAGCATCGGAAATCCTGGGAAGCGTACATACAGAAACATGAGCACAACTTTCAGGATCATCAGGTAGGTTTCATTCAAGCTGTTTGTACAATGTGTCAATCTTAAAGGTAATACAAAGTTTTGGGAAATTTTGAAAATTGGGTGGATAGTGATTCTTTACAATTTTGATATATTTGGATGCCCATGTGGATGTATTATAAGCACTAGGAAATTTAGCACCTAAAACACTTCTGCTTTCGAGAAAAATTGAATATACAAATTTACCGGTGCTCCCGGTAAATTTTGATAAATTTCAAATAGCGCCTACGGCCGTACAATGGTAGCTGCGAACATGAAAATCTCAGAATGTGTAGTTGTGATATATAATTTCCAAACAGGAATAGCTAATCGGTCGATTTTAGTAAATAAACATTGTTTTACAGCTTAATTAATATTTTGACCTTGAGAGGGAGCTATACAACATAAATTGTTTATTATTTACAATTTCATAACTTTAGACTCAATTTCAACTGTGCCAACGATCACTGAATATTATAGGATCGCATATGCTTCCAATATGTTCATTTGAACCAAATTCATGACCCCATACCAAAACTTTGTATTACCTTTAAGTATTTGTATATGAGTTAAATGACAAGGTTACAATTATAGAATGGGTATTTTTCAAAATCTTATGATTGGATTGATTGCAGAGATACACTAACAAATGCATGTTACTCTCTAATAGCTTTTAATATCAATGATTGCTACAGAAGTGATTGCCGATAATAGGTATATCCTGATAAAACACGTGAGACAAGACTATTGGGATTTTGTTACAATATACCGTAGACTCATATTGTATGCATTTTATGCATTTTATTTTCTCCAGTTCAGTAGATATGGTCAATATATCAATTTACATACATGATTCATGAGGCACTCGTATATTTCGTTTGGATGAAAAATCTGTCCTCATTCTCCTCACCATGATCAGTATTTTAAACAGCTTTAAATGTTTTTGAGATTTCACAACTGCTCTGTATGAGAAAGCATGCTTTTCATTTCATATCATTATAATGATGAGGTAATCATGATATGTTTTCAGAGTGAGATGCATAACTTGGTGTATGGAGGAGTTCCCCCTGAGTATCGGAGTGAAGTTTGGACGCAACTAATCATGGATAGAGTCAAAACTATCAAAGAGGGCAAGGTAAGCCTACTTCACACTCAAATTATCATTTAATTTAAATATTGCAATGCATTGTACAAGGTCAGGTATGCCTACTTCACACTCAAAATTGTCTTTTGATTTGTATGTTGTAGTGTTATGAATAATGCCTGTAAATAAATTCAAGGTAAACCTTCTTCCCTCTGAAACTGTCACAAAGGCATGATTTAAAATTTGCAATGCATTATACACCTACTTCACACTCAAATGTTAATCTTATTTGAAGCATTGTAGTGAAGTATGAATGGATCTTATGGTTGACAGAAGCAAGTTTTAGAAATTGTAGTTTGATTTTCTTTTTAATCATTATGAGTGTGGATGCAGTTTATTGTGAACAATGGCCAGTAACAGAGGGCAAGGTATATCTAGTTCACTCAAAGTCTGGTCTGATGCTATAGAATATCAGTTTTACCACATTGCTGTTATTTGTTTCTAATGCTTTGTTTCAGGGAGAGAACTACTTCCAGTCACTGTGTGATCTATGTGATACATCTCCAGCTGTAGAAACATACCGTCGTCAAATCAATTTGGATCTACTCAGAACAATCCCTCATAATACACACTTCAATAATGAACATTCAAAAGGGGTAAGTTAACAATCTTACATAATACACACTAGTTGCTATTAAATAGGTCTGGGTTAGCATCAACGTTCAATGAAAAAATAATTGCTTTTCATCATCATTAATATGGTGAAGATGTATTTATCTGTATTATGTACAACCACAGACAATTCAGTTTATTAAAGAAGGCTTTTGTTAGAGATTTGTTAGGAAAAGAAAGCTCTGGATGAAGAATAAAGGCTAATGGTCATATAATTTTCTGGTTTTGTGCAGATATCTCAGTTGAGACAGCTCCTGGAAGCATTCTGTGTTCATAATCCTGAAATTGGCTACTGCCAGGGAATGAACTTCATTGCAGGAATGAGTCTTCTCTTCATGGACATTGAGACAGCTTTCTGGTTAGTATATTGATATACAGTGAAACATGTCTATAAAGACCACCCAAGGGAAACAAGTGGTCTTTATAGACAGGTAGTCTTTATGGACAGGTGCCTATAGTACATGTTTCAAAGACGAACCACTTTCAAGGGAAACTAAATATGTGGTCTTTGTAGACAGGTGGTCACTAAAGCAGGTTTGACTGATTATATATATCAAGTTCATTGACCTTCACCTTGACTAGCCAAGGCATATGAGTTCAGACATGTGGACAATGTTCATGCCCCCCCCCCCTCCCCCTACAACCTCTCAACTTGTTGAGTATGATTTGATATTGGTGTAAATCACTTTTCCCACAGATCCCATCCCAAGTTTTTTTTGTAATTAAAAGCTAGTGTTGCAATTACAGTGACTGGTATGAAATGCCTTGACAGGATTAATGGCTGTCTTTCTGATGCCAGGTTTTTAAAAAGTTATAATTAAAGCAAGTCAAAAGCATACACAAAAGCTACACCTAACTCTTTACATTTAAAGTGTATATGTTTCTCCTCTCACTAATGTAGGTGTCTGGTTGCAGTTGTAGAGTACTACTTCCCACACAACTACTTTGATGCTAGTCTGATCGGAGCTCAAGCTGATCAGTACGTCTTGAAAGAAATCCTTCAATGTCGGTTACCACGGTTACATGCCCATCTTGATGATGTTGGAGTAGAGATGTGCTCGTTCACTCTCAACTGGTTTCTTGCTATCTACTTCGAGGTTGTCCCATTCAATGTAAGTTAGTTTCTAGAATGACTATTGCTCTTAAAGCAAGATAATGACCGGAAGAAAATATGATGGTTTTCCATCATCTTCTTATGCATTTTCAGCTTCAGTCCTGTTTATTAAGATTCACTTGTTTTATTATTTTTTTGCTGATATTTGTAAAGCTAGCTCATGTATTGAATACCTTGAATACCTTGAATAGCAAAGCTTTTGGAAGAAAGCCGTTTCCAGCTGCCAAGCTTCCAGGTCTAACTTCAAGGGGGGATGTCCGAGCTTCCGGGTCTTACACCATAGTCATTTTACATCTGTCTCTTGCTTGCTGGGTCATATCAGGATTGTCATAGTTGGAGTGTTATATTGGATGTATGATTCAAGATTCAAGATTCAAATGAGGTTTTATTCAAGACTTGTCAAAAAATCCAAAGACTAAAAATGCAAGTTTACATCAAGCATACAATCATATAAAAAAGCATTCAAAACCATATTATTTATATATAAAGAAAACATAGCAAATGAAATAAAATATATAACAACAAATAAATGTTTACATCAAAACATCAAAGCAGTAACAAAAAACCAAAACAGAAAAAGATACAACAAAAATACAAGATATGAAATATTGGTAGCAAAAATGAATCATGATGTTTGCTTGATATTTCTGTTCTTTCTTTGTCCGTAGACGTTGCTGAGGATCTGGGACTGCTTCCTCCTAGATGGTCTCTACGTTCTCTTTCAGTTCTCCATGGCTTTACTACAGTATCATGAAGAAGCTCTACTCAGCAGGAAGGACATACTAGCTCTACTCAAAGACACCAAACAACTCTGTAAACTCAGCTACAACATAGAGAACTTAGTCCAGGTATAGTGCATTGTATATCAGGGTAGTAATGTGAAATGTTTGGCAGTATGTGTAGAAACAATAATATGCTCTTCTAGAGTGTCTCTATGAATTCAAAGTAATAATTTCCTAAAGATTGATGTTAATGTAAGTCACTAATTGACTCTCTGACAATTCCTTATCCAGCTGAATTGTGCCTAATCATTTTGTAAAATGTATCCGGGGGGGATGATTAACCCCCTGGAACTAACACTTGATTTGGTGTCATTTCATTGTAATTTCAATGTAATTACCAAGATGAATTATTTGTGTGTTGTAGACTGTGAAGGATAACATGAAGGAGTTCCAGTCCTGGAGCTGGATTGAAGAGAGACAGGCACACTACATGAACAACCTACAGAAGGTATACGAGGAACAGGAGAGAGCAAGAAAAGAGTTTGAGAAGCAAGAAGGTCTAACGAGTAGCAGTGTGCAGACCATCACAGCAGGACCTGCTAGTGGGACTGAAGAGTGTTCCTATGGAGAGGTGTCTGATCATGATCTCAAGATGGACTGTGCGGTAGAATACGCACAAGGTAATCAACCATTCATTCAATTCAATTCAATCAAGGTTAATTCAAACATGTTTCGCAGTACAAAGACTGAATTATACATGTCATACAAAGATTAAAATACACTGTCAATACAAATTCCAATTGTGAATAAAACATATTAAATTAAATTTTCTTTTACTTAAATTATTTATTTGAATTAGAATATCAGTGTGGTCATATTGGTGTTAGAGAACTCCACTCCCCTTTCATCAAAATCATGTAATATTTTCTCCCTTGATTAAGAATTTATATCTTAGTTCATGTTTTGAAAATTGTTGGAGCATTTTCATTGATTTATTCTGGGAAAATTCTTGATGGTATTGTCCTTATTCAAAGGAGATGGAGTGTAGCATGGTATATCATGAATACAACATATCATCTCAACATACATACTTAATGTGTTTGACATTCGGAGGTTCCGAGCAACATATCACCTATCTACTGATTGGGCATACATGTAAAACATTCAGTACATGAGGTTTTAATGGAGTGCTTTGTTTGGAGTGAGAAGTAAACTTGAGATAAGATTGTGTTTAATGTTTAGAGGTAACATGGATATTCACGTCTTGTATCTAACAGGAGGTTTGTTGGTATGTCGGGGTGATATCAGACAAGGCTGGATCAGTCGGGTTGATGTAAAGCAGTGCTCTAAACAGAACATTGGTGCCAGGGTAGGTTATATCTTGTATTAACCAGTCATCTTGCTTCAAAGGGAATATTCTTTGCTTCCCTCTAATTTACCATGGAGATGTAATTTGTCATTGATAAATTCATTAGCACATAAAAATGTTGTCTTCAAATTAAAAACTCCATGAATATGTTATATTATGAAGATATCCATCAGTTGTTATAGCTGCATACCCAGTATGATTTTTTTTCCCCACTTAATTATTTTGATTTGACTAGATTAATTATACCGGTAGTCATTTTTATCAGACTTCCCTGGGTTATTAAATGTATTTGAAACCATAGTCTACCAGTATTTAGTAGTTTGTTCTTTCACAGGGTTCCTGGTTTATTCTCTTTTCACCTTAAATGTACAGCAGGGACCCGTTCCACAAAGTCTTTTTTCAATGACAGATGACAAAAATCAGTGACAAATCTGCTGATAACCAATCACAAGCAAGGATTTCATTGCTTATAACAAAGACTGTCATTTGTCACTGATGACAAGTTTTGTGAAGCGGGGCACCGGTTGGACTTAAAATATTCAGTGGGTCTCTTGAGGTACTTAAAGGCACACTGCCATACTTGTAGCTACTTGCTCCCTCTATATAGAAAACTTCCCCAATCGGTGCCTGTTGGTCCCCCATGATCCTCTTTTTCTTATGTTAAATGAGAGCTGAGTTAATGAGATAGCCACCTGTCACAGTGACCTCGATGGCTCTTCTGTGTGGTCTAATCCCTTCTGGCCCAGTAGTGGTGACGGTCTTTAAATAATATGTTGCTTAGTGTTCAACCAATATCTCAACCATGAATTCATATTGAATTTCTTCTTTCTGTATTACAGCTTGACAGCAGGGTGATCTGTATGTCAATGGCAGGACCAGACTGCGTGCTTCTCGGTACCCTATCATGGTTCCTGTATCTCTTCAATGTAAAGACACAGTAAGTCACTCGGTACCCTATAATGGTTCCTGTATCTCTTCAATGTAAAGACACATTAATTCACTCGGTACCCTATAGTGGTTCCGGTATCCCTTCAATGTATAGACACAGTAAAACACTTGGTACCTCATGACAACCATTCAGATTAATACCATGTTCAATGTTTTCTTCTTTCAGGCAAGAGCTTTGGTGCGAGAGATTGCGTGACACACCCCTCTGCGTGACCCATGAAGACAGCACAAGGAATGTATATGTGGGGCTAGCTGATGGGACATTGGCCGTTATGGAGGTAACTGCTAAAAAATACATGGTGCTGAACTGCTGATAGTCTAATTGTGAACATAAAACACTTAATTGA
The DNA here is from genome assembly GCA_035222895.1 of Strongylocentrotus droebachiensis. Lineage (NCBI taxonomy): Eukaryota > Metazoa > Echinodermata > Echinoidea > Camarodonta > Strongylocentrotidae > Strongylocentrotus > Strongylocentrotus droebachiensis. The sequence continues at coordinate 123,564 of JAVYIG010000207.1, forward strand.
CCTACTAATAATGATAATGATGATTAAATTGGTGCTTATAAGGCCCTTACCACAAAGGTCTCTAAGCGCTAAAATAGCTTATATTTGGACAAACGGACTGCCACGCCACTTGGACTACTTTCCTAGATAACTGTTTGTTTGGTGTGATATCATCTATGGGTTGCTTTTGTGTCTGTGTCAGGGATGGGGTGAGGGTATCATAAACAAGCAAACAACTTGTGGAAAGGGATGGATAAACCTTCAGTGTGATGAAAAAATGCCATGAGATGGACATGTTTAGAATGTGTTATGAACTACCATGTTAACCTAGTACACTTTGTTTTTATGCCTCTGCTACAAAGTAGCCAGAGGCATTATGTTTTTGGGTTGTCCGTACGTACGTACGTCCCATTCTCGTGATCGTGTTATCTCAAGAACCAATTGATGGATTCCCGCCAAACTTGGGTCATGTATGTATCTTTCAGAGCCAATGAACTGTTTCGATTTTTGGGGTCACGAGATCAAATGTCAAAGGTCACAGGGCTCATTATGTATGCAAAAATAGCTTGCTTCTGTTTTGGTTGGTAAAATTGCTCCATGGCGGAGGCATCATTTTCAACTGCGTGCGGTCGAAGGTCCATCTAGTTTGATATTCAAATGATGTGAATATTTATTTCAATGTGAGACATATCTGATTGTTATGCCTCCGTTACGAAGTAGCCGGAGGCATTATGTTTTCGGGTTGTCCGTCCGTCCGTACGTACGTCTGTACGTCTGTACGTACGTCTGTACGTACGTCCCGTTCTTGTGATCGCGTTATCTGAAGAACCGATTGATCGATTCCTGCCAAACTTTGGTCATGTATGTATCTTGCAGAGCCAATGAACTGATTAGATTTTGGGGTCACGAGGTTAAAGGTCAAAGGTCACAGGGCTCATTATGTATGCAAAAACAGCTTGTGATCGCGTTATTTCAAGAACCGATTGATGGATTGCTGCCAAACTTACGTCATGTATATTACTTGCAGAGCCAATGAACTGATTAGATTTTGGGGTCACGAGGTCAAAGGTCAAAGGCCACAGCGCACATTATGTATGCAAAAACAGCTTGTGATCGCGTTATTTCAAGAACCGATTGATGGATTGCTGCCAAACTTACGTCATGTATGTTACTTGCAGAGCCAATGAACTGATTAGATTTTGGGGTCACGAGGTCAAAGGTCAAAGGCCACAGCGCACATTATGTATGCAAAAACAGCTTGTGATCGCGTTATCTCAAGAACCGATTGATGGATTCCTGCCAAAATTAGGTCATGTATGTTACTTGCAGAGCCAATGAACTGAGTAGATTCTTGGTTCATAAGGTCAAAGGTCATGGGCTCATTATGTATGCAAAATTAGCTTGTGAACGCATTCTCATTAGAACTGACAGATGGATTACTATTTAAATCAGGACATCTTGCAGAGCCAATGAACTGAGTAGATTTTAGGGTCATGAGGTCAAAGATCAAAGGGTCATATATGTATATGAGAAACTGCTTGTAATCACGATATTCTGAGAATCTGTCAATGGATTACAATTGAACTTGAATTCGAAAAATTTCTTCTGTTTTGGTTTGTAAAATTGCTCTATGACGGAGGCATCATTTTCGACTGCGCGCAGTCGAATTCCATCTAGTTTGGTATGACATAGAGCTGTATATGTTGTATGTTTCCAGGGTATCATAGTGTCTCATCCACCTGAAGTGTTCTACCATGCTATTGGAGCATCTCCTGTACGATGTATTCAACTCATACCAGACCTCAAGCAGATCTGGTGTGCTTCAGGCAACTCAGTCAACATCCTCAACACGTAAGACTTCTTATCATCCTTTTTGTTCAATAATAACTTCTTACTTTTTCATTAATTCTGAATGATGTTTACTAGCATGTTCAATGATTTATAGTTGAACTGGTAGTCCAAATGTTTTTATGCTTTCTTTGTCGTCATTCATATGTCCCTCTGTCAAATCATATACATTTTTTTGTTGTTAGTCATCTCAATTTAGTTTTAGGACTGCGATTATGGAATATTCTCAATAAAACCTTTCGAACAATAAATGCCATAACCCTGTGGTTCTAAGATGAGGTCTTGGGTACAAACAAGATTGGTTGCTCATAGCCCTGTGGTTTTAGGAAGTTTGCAAATAGCAATGACAACCATTTTCATAGCAAGACATTTCCAAATTTTGTGTTATGAGAAATTAATTTAATTAATATGCGGCATAAATGTTTTTCTCTTTGACTTGTATCCTGTAGCTCTCTGAATGTACTAGATGGCTTTGAGATGTCTAAGAATCGTAACAATCACATTCAGAACATGGAGTTGAGTGATAGAGGTGTTTGGATCAGTATGCGTGGATCATCATTCATAGCTCTATGGGACATTCATTCACTATCCTGTCTGTTGATGTATGATACATCATCTGATCAACTACCCATCTACAAAGTGAGAACATGCACTCTTTTCTAAGATTGTAATCACTCTGGGGAGTGTTTCACAAAGACTAAGATTGACTTTAAGTTGGACTTAACTATGGCAGGCTGTTCATGCCACTGTTTGCTTTCACCATTACGATCTTTAGATAATATTTTTTCCTTCAATGATGAATTATAAAAAAATGTAGATTCGTGACCACGATTTGTACGTCCCTTGAGAGACCAATGCCAGTAAATGGTGAGAGTAAGCAGTGGCAGAGATGCCAACCGTTACGGTTTTGCCGTATTTGTTACGGTTTTAATGCCCTTGTTACGGCGTTACGGTAAACAATCAAAAGGCTACGGGGAAACGATAAATAAAAGTACATTATATGAATGCCGCCTTATCACATAGCCTCCGTACACAGCGCTGCATGTCGCACGCAATTACTCATAAGTTCACTGAATTTGACTACACTGGATAGGCACTTTCGCGCACATGGTCCGTCTTGTTTAATTCCGAAACAACACGGCCGCCGTCATTACGGTTTTGATACTAGTAGTATACTACGTGCGGTCGTGCATTTTGGGGGGAGCATGGTGGTGGATGATCGTGCGCGCGGCGCCCGCAATACCTATTCAAAGTATAGTAGCGAAGACTTCAGTGATTCAGCGGGCGCATTGGGGCGCATTGCAAGTGCGGTATACGGTGTGTTGTTGTTCATGAACGCCGGGCCTAGCGGCCTGGGCTAGTGTGTCTGTGGTACTGGTGAGTGTACGTGTGCGTGTGTAGGATACGAGTTCTGCCATTTGACTGTGGATTTGAATTTGCCGTTCGACGCTTGAACAAGGTGTTTTCTTCCTGAATATTATCATGGATTCACTCAAAAGAGCGAGTACCCAAGGAGGAAATCCTTTGACTGCAAACAGATTTAAAAAAACGATTTTATGCACATCTTTATTTTGGACTTAAAAATGGTAGGTTCGAAATTCAGTAAGAGTGATTGGGTGTTTGTGTACGTTTTCCGCGAAAATTATGCTGCGGTGTCTTGCGTTACGGAAAGACCCCCATTTGTTACGGACAAATGTGTTAAATGTTACTGACAGCCATCCTATAGGGTTGGCATCTCTGCAGTGGCATGAACGGCCTGCCATAGTTACTCCAACTTAAAGCTGATCTTAGTCTTTGTGAAACACTCCCCTGGTCGTATCGTGTTATTTATCATCTTCAACTGCCCTGCTACATAAATTCCACTATACATTAAAGTCTTGTTCATGTGTAATGTTGGGGTAGGTGCAAATGTCTACCGGGTACCCATTTACTTTCATATATTTAAATCTAAAAGATATGGAGATTGCTTGCTTCCTTTTGAAGACTTTACCTGTTTTTTCTGCTCAGGTTCCTAGTGATGAGACTGTGATGTCTCGGATTACAGCTGTCATGCCATACAACAACACACTATGGATAGGTACAGCTGATGGTCATCTTACCATATATGACGTGATTGATGTGGAGTGTTCAAACCTTCATTCTATTGCCAGGTAAATATACATTTATCATCTGCTTTATCAAGTAATCTTAGCAAACCTGATTAGATAGGCCTTGAATTAGGATTATTATACATAAAGCTCACACGCCTTTCTTCACTGATTTGCTTAGTTGTAGGCTAAAGATGATTATTGTGTAAATATTTGGATAGTAGAATTTAATACAACTTAATGATGCAAACATGTTGCCTAGGAGTATTAGAGAGTTGTGCAACTGTTTTGGTATATGTAGTGTAATACATATATTATTTAATCCCAGTCTCACTTATATTTATTCATCGCTGTAAAAAAAATCCAACAAATTTCAATATCTTGAAAAGAAATAAGATGATAGTCTAATGATAAGTTATTTCAGATATTTATATTTATATTTATATATGTAAAATTAGAAATAGCTGTGTAGTGGCTACTTTTGAAATTTTGCAGCTACTTGAAGAACAGAATATATTCTATACATAAGGATGAGATAAATGTACTTGTAGCTTATGAAAGACAACAATTGTATGGATTTGATTTATTTCTAAAGATCTGAAGATGAGCTTGATATCAAATCTAATGGAGAGGATGAGGGTGTGTCCTATCAGAGCGATGATGCCATAGCAACCGGTTCAGATGATGAGAAGACTTCTGAGGCTGAGAGAAGCTCTCAAGAGAACATTGTTGATAGCGGGACGGGCGGAAGCAAAGAAGGGCTCAAGACCGGGGATGAAGAAGAGGAGGAAGACTTTGAGAAGAAAGGTGAAGAGATAAAGAAAGAAGAAAGAGAAGGAAGTCAGAATAACCGAAAAGCTGAGTTGATGTTGCCTGAGATAGAGACGGCCGAGTCGAAGATGAGGAAGTCTAAGACTCTTGAGGAGTTTGTAGTAGTTGGAAGAGATGAAGATGGTGCACAGGAGTATGATCCATCAGTCTTTGAGGCAAGCCTAAAGAATGGCACTATGAACGGTGATAAACACAGCAGGATAGATTTCTCCATCAAGAGCCGTAGACCAAAGAATTCTCGTAAGAGGCTTGACAGTCCACGCAATCTCAAGAAACTCCTTCATCCCAGAAGTAAATCAACTTCAAGTGAGAAATCAGGAGAGGAGCAGACCTCACCGACCAGTCGCACCACCAGCTCGCATCATAAATCTAAAGACAGAGTACAATCTGTTCTGGGTAAACTCACTCATCGCTCATCAACAAAGAAGCACAAGAAATACCGCTACAGCAGAGAGCTACGAGAGGAGACGAGACGAGGGTCTCTCTTCATCGCTGATGATACAACATTAGATTCTCTGCTTGAGGTAGCTAATGGATCGGTACCCTCTGGGGAATCATTGGTAGACAAGGGAGATGAGAAGTCTCGGTACTCAACGCTGACCCCTAAAGGAACGACCTTTGACCCTTCCGAGATTGAAGTCTATCAACAATGTGAACTCAGATGTGAAGCTAAGAGGAAAATATCTGAACATCAAGTCAGAATACTCGTTCTTACTGGGTTAGTACTTATATACATATGTTTCTGTATATTTCCCTTGCTATTTATCTCTCTCTCTCCCTCTCTCTCTCTCACCCCTTCTCTCTCTCTCTCTCTCTCTCTCTATCTATCTCTCTCTCTCCCTCACTCCCCCTCCTCTCTCTCTCTCTCCCTCACTCCCCCTCCTCTCTCTCTCTCTCTCTCACCCCCCCCCCCCCCTCTCCCCCTCCCCCTTCTCTCTCTTGTATAGTATGATTCTAAGCAAATGCTTTCACATGCCTTTCGCATAAATTACTAGTAAAGAACTGTTCATTCATAGTCAATAAACATATCTACTAGCCCCAAAATCTTGACTAAACAATGTTCTCTTATCCAACTTATTAAATTGAGGTAGCCAATGGATCTTGACTAAACAATGTTCTCTTATCCAACTTATTAAATATTTAAAAACATAATTACCCTTTTCCATCATCATCTTTTAGCGTCTGTTTTCCCGTGCTGTTTGGTTGGATGTTTCATTTCTCTTATTAGAATATGGCCCTTCTCCAAGCCTTCCGGTCTTCAGTATGTAGATTGTGTACATTCATTCTAATCATTTATTCCTTAATATTTCACAAACAGTTTGGAAGATAAGGAGCCATGTGTCGTAAGCTGTGCTGGTTACTATGGTGATGATGAATCCATACTCAGATGGACATGCCATACTAGAGAGGTAAGGTTACATCATGCACCATGCACTCTTTGATTTAGGTGTCTAAATAAGAAGGTAGCCCCTGCACTAATTGTGTTCTTTTCTTCCTATGATCACACATGTACATGTGTATTGTCTTTATTTCTTAATTAAAAAAACATCTATTTACCAAAAGGAGTCTAAATGTAAATTTTTCTCACATAAAATATTATATTGAAGGAATCAGAGTAAATTGCCAGAGTGAATGCATCTCAAAGATGCATTCAGATTTTATCCCTAGTGACGTTTCAACTATCGGTGAATACATGCTTATCATTGACAAGCTTTAAAGACATACAGGCATGGTTTCTCATGGGGGATTTGACACCATGATTCGGGTATTGAGTTGAGGTTTTGTTATCCAAACGTTCAAATACAGTAATATAACAAATAATAATAATAATAAATGTATGTTTAACAAATATCTCAAATGAATAATAGGGACCAGAAAATAGCATAAAATGCTAATCGTGTATTCACTTAGTATTAAACAGATGTTATCAATCACAAGAAGCATCGCATTCACTTTTACAACCAACCAGATTTAGGGAAAGTCATCATCATAGATTTCCCTCATCCCAAAACTTTCTGATGGACTGGGTTATTTCTTGGTGGGGCATCCAATTTGCTGTGTGCGAGACTTGTGCACCCATTGATGGTATTTCCACCAAGTCCGTAGTGTCAGCAAATTGTGAATTACTGCAAGTGAAAACTACTGATCATATGTATTTAATGAAATCCTTTTCCTTTATTTTTAATTTCTAGAACGTGTGGATGCAGGTTCCAATAGAAGATATCACATAGAGAGAAATGGAAGAGAAGAGATTTGTTGTGAGATTTAAAGGAGAGCAACTATTGTACTACATCAGCTCAGGTTGGAAATGGTCAACTTATGACTGCTATATACCAAATCAGTTATATTAATTGCTATATAACCATGGCAACCATGTCATGGTATGCATGCACTTAAGTGTGCAAGCTCCTTATTTGTTTTTCTCTCATTTATTCCATTTTTCAAATAAATTATTCAAATATGTGACAGATGGGAAAACTTTGTTTTTCCAAGAACATGTATAAAGTCGCGTCGCTTAGGCCTGATTTATTAGGTGATTGTAACATATAAATGTATGTGGATTACAATAAACATATTGAGAAAATAATTTACTTCATGGTTTTACCAAATGTTATATCATATGATTTTCTTGGTGGAAAATGCTTGAACGGTAAAGTTACCTGATGCGAGTCTGTTCTAATGTTTTCATTTCTTGAGACTCTGTCTTTTGTTACTTTAATATTCATTCACATGGAGAAAATGTACATATTGCAATCAAATCTGAATAAAAGAGTAAATAACAAAACTGAATAAAACAAGTAATAGGGTAGCATCCTTACTATATGAGGTGTTGTGTTACTTAAAATTTGTTCTCATATAAAGTAGATTTTGTCAGTACTTAGTGAAGTGAATGGTTTTAAAAGATGGAAAATATATTGTCTCATACATTTACAAGCACCATTTAATGCTTTGAAAATGTTTAACAGAGATATAATTGTGAATAAACCTTTCATTAGGAAAGGATGAAGAATATATATACATGTATGTGTAAATACATAATGAAAATATTATGTTAACAATCATGAATTATGAATTTTGTGTTTCATTTGATTATCATTCAAGCAGTTATGTTACTCTCTTGGTCAATACTTGCGGACTTTCAAGACATTTCTTGCCACTAGCATAGGGGATGAGATACAATTGCCATTACATGCGTATGTCTACATGTGTACTTAAATAATTACTTCAGATATTTTGTTTAACTCTGATTTTGCTGTAAAATTGATGAATTATGTTGTTGATTTTGTTGCTAACTTCCATTTCCATTTTATATACATATATCTTGTGAGGACTGACAAGATAATCTCTAAGATGGGTATATACTAAAGGAGATGGTTTAGCGCTTCAATTAATTGACTTTCAATTAACATGTTGATGATTCTAATCTTGGCCTGGCTTTAACATTATTAGTCAAGGTACGAGGCTCAATATATGTAATAAATACAACCCACTTTCATCATTAATGTAGCGCAATTTTCAAATTTTTGTAAGCCTCTTCAGTGCATGGACAAATTACATTTTGTTGGGAAAGAATGTGGTGAAAATATCAAATATCAAATGTCACAGAACTCCTTTGCCCTTATCTTACACAAAAAAGGACTAGAAGCTAGGAATATTGACCCTTTGCCTCTGACCACCTACATGTAGGTGTAAATGGATACCGGTACCTGGTACACCCGACCACTTTATATCCTGGGATGCCTGTTTTCAGGCTATATCATCCCAACCCCATTCCAGGCTTCATATTGTACAGCATTATGGGACTCTAATGTGTCAGAGTCTCTTTTCAGGCTTCATGATTAGCCACTAGGCTACAACCAGGATAATAACATTGCAGCACCAGGAGCTTCACCATGTGAATGCTTTACATGAATATTCATAACAGACTTATAATAATAATTTTTCAGAAGACATGTAACAATTGAGATTTTTTAACAACATTTTCGTAGTTGACAACAATGACAAATATCAATTAGGTTGAGAAATGAAGGGTATCAGTCATTGTATTGTTTCTCTTTGGTTTTTTTTTGTTAAGCTTTGAAAGTGACAATTGAGATCAACCTAAATCCATATACACATGTAGTTTAATAGTTATAGTTATTATGCAATGGTTTTCTACAAGTATTATGCTTTAACATATCATACAGCCAGTAGTCATGTCATGCAGTTGTTTTATCTTAAGTACAGTATTCCTTTCCTAATTTGTAAGAATCATCATTTTAAATTCAGTAAAAATGTGTGCTGCTCTTGTAATTGATCAAAGATGTTTAGATCTCTCCTGCACCTTGCATTCCCTGTATAAATACACTCTAAAGCCCATACAGACACAATGTGGTAAACTGCCTTGAAAAAACAAAGATGACCACAACGGTATATAAAAGGCAGAACTTAAATCTGAAAATAAATGCCAAGAGGCCGTGATGTTGAGTAAAGATACAAAGCTTTGCACAAAATTGGGCCCTACACCGTCATACTCAGTAATGTGTGTGTTATAAGATACAGACATGTGAAGTACACTTTGTTTTCCTCATGTTATCTTGCCATAGCAAGGTTATTCAAGTAATTGACCACCCTGTGTCTGTATGGGTATATATTCTTGATTAACATTCATTATCTTGTAGTGAGTTGTGTAATAAAGTTTTTATGATGCGACTGTAAATAATTACTGAAATTTTTATAGAAGTAAAGAGGACTAATTTGTGAGACTTGCTAAAGAGCGAATTAAGTCTTATCTACTTGTAAGCTATATTTATGATATTTTGTGGAATGTATATTGCTTATAGTGTAAACGAGAATGGTATCAAATCTTAGGCAAGATGGTGACAGTGACTTTGCATCATATGTGAATAAGAGAAGTGAAATAACTTCAAAATTCCTTTTTGTTTTGTTCCTTCTTTGTTATTTAAATAAAGAATGTAGTTTGTGATTGAAAGATTATATGGCATTTAATGACAGGTGTAACAAACACCTTGAAGCTCTTTTAAAAACTTGTATATTTGCTTTGAATTGGTGCTTATCATGTAGGTCTTGATTGTTGCTTACTCAAGCTGTTAGACATTGATCTTAAACAACTCTGTGAAGATGATAAGTGAGCATGTGATTTAGTTTATTTTATGTAAAGAAATTGTTTTCAATGAATGATATTCAAGACTCATAGTAATTAGTTTCAGATTTATAACAAAAATCATATATGTTAGCCATCATGTAATGAGTTTAGTTTTGAGCTATAATTTGTATTTTGTGAGGAAATATTATGAAAAGCTATGTACAGTTTAAATTATGTAAATTGTGTCATAGTGTTCATCGTGTAAGTTTGTTTTAGATTTACAATTGTCAGGCAAAGATTTGGTGCTTTTATCTCATATTAAATGTTTTATTTGACTTTGTGAAGATGCAGGTAGATGAATATAGGACATTAATCATTTGATTGAAATCATGTTACAAAGAACTGAAATCAAGCTGTTATTATAAGGTGCTGTGGAATCAGTGATGTGTTGCAATTGGCCAGAGTAATACATGTAGAACCAAGCAAAACTCAGTTGGCCATTCTAGTATTTCTCTATAATTTGAATTGGCTCATGTTTAGAGCTGCATATGTCAACTCTCTGTCCCGTTTCCTTATCTGTTTCTGTTTTCCCTGCTTTTTACTCTCCTGTTCTGTCTTGTTCAATTCCCCCCCCCCCCCCAAAAAAAAAAAAAAAAAAAAATCCTTTTCCCTTTTCCTCATCTCTCTTTCTCTTTTGTTCCTCTTTTTCTTTTGTTCCTCTTTTTCTCCTTCCTTCATATCTTCTATCCACTCACTCCATCTCTGCGCTACTTCCTTCCTATTTATAACCTCTTTCACAATCTCCCTTTTTCTTCTCTCCATTCCTTGTCTAGTTCCTACACATTGCAATCTCAATACGTTTCACATATACATAGTCACAATTTTCAACTCTGTTCTCTCCATAATCGGACCATTCAATTATCGTGAATGCTGTTTGGCCAAGTTAATGTAGTCAATGAAGCAAATGTTTATTTTTGTTACCATACATTGATAGAAATGATATAAGTTTGAGCTAAATGCTTCATGGTCATATTCATATAAATTATCTAAATGTAATGGCATGCTTATGTGTGCAGAAATAAAAGTGAAATAATGATATCTGACTCTCCATTTGTCTTATTGTGGGTAGGTACATGGACATTCTAGGAATCTCAATCTCAGAATGTACACTGTTCAAACACCTGTGTAACAATTTACATGTAAATGTACATGTACTCCATTCCAGAGAAACCCATAATATGTATATTACTGGACACAAAAAAGAAATATTCTCAAAAGCCATAATTCTCATTGTTGAAATAGTTCAAGACGAGGGCAAGTCCAGGCTACATGTATGTCACATACATACATTATCAAATTTAATTGAATTGTGTAATAGTATTGTGAGCCTAAATTTACAGAAAAAGACCCATTTCATTCTTCAAGCTCTAGCAGAGCTATCAATGGTCATCAGATACACTAAAATCTATGATGTGGTCAGTAATGAATGGGACAAAATAGCTTGGACTTGCCTTTGAATGAAAACTAGTTTGAAAATGCTTTTGATAGCTAGACCTGGCATGAATGTACCCTGGTAATGGCCTTTTTTATTCTACAGTAGTCATCCCATATTCATCTTAACTCAAGCAAGGTAATCTTATTTTCATTTCTGGCTGTTTGCTGGTAATTGCAATAACTGGTTTTTGTTTTAATACTGGGTGTCCTCCAAATTATTTGTTGTTAAAAAAAAATGGAATGGTACATTTTGGAATTGATTTACTTTGCTCAAGAGTTTTAAAACATAAAAGGAACATGAGACATGGATTGACTACATTATGACGTACATTTTACCATAGTAGAAAGAATTTTGTACAAAAGGCATTTTCATATTTCAAGGCACAACATTATTTTTTATTACCACTGACTTAAGGATTTTGTAATACTACTCTAAATATACCCCTGACTTTCACACATATGTACTACTGTGAAGAAAGAAAAAAATTGTTATAAAAATTGATTTATACAGGTGTTTTGCACAAAATGTGCGACCTCCACAATGCACAACACAATAGCACATAGATATTTAATATTTAAACATTCATTGTATATATAATTACACTTTCTTAAGGCCCATTGGTCAATACCTCATAAGGTAAACAAAGAATAAATTATCTTACGGCTTGTATATACATCACTACTTCCTAAATCATGAAACAAATATATTTACACTCCATGATGTTTCATTAGTGAACAAAATAAATGTTGAGCCAAAGCTATATTCAGTGTAGTACCGGTAAGTGTAATTTGCAGAATGACATACTGTAGGTCATATGAAATTACATACATGTACCGTAATTGAAAACATGCTTTTCAAGAGAAAAAGAGTTGCCATTATAAGGCAAAGAATTTACATTACATTCTTATTTTTAACTATGTGGATGCATGTGGATGGCAAAGATTTGACAGACCATTTAACTCCCTCACAAACACTCAAAACCATGACATGTTTAATACCACTAGATATTACATCATATCAGAATTGAAGATGAAATTTGCAAACTGGTAAAATTACTTTGAAGTCTTTGATATAGGCAAATAACTCTCCCATATGCCCCTACACAATAACTTAATTTTCAATTTTATATGATTTGTTGCTGACTATATACTTACCCATTTGCCAATTTAGCATTTACATAGATTTTGGTCATCTCAACTTTCAAAAATTCATAACTTTCTTGATATTTTATTTTTGTATTGTCCACTTTCTTACAAACTTTCACCAACCAATTTCTCTCCTCTTTTGTCTGCATTCACACATTCAAGCTTTATTGGATTGCCATTTGAGTACTGAATACCATGTAACCAAGAAATCTAGATGTGAAGAGATAGATGTCACATCAACTAATAATCATCTTCATCCACATGTAGGAAGATACATTGACAGTATTCATAGTTCATGTAAAACTATTGACATCACTTTTAAAGGTAAAGACCAGTTTTGGAAACGCCCCCCTCTCAAAAAATGAAATGGAAGCTCTTATTACCAATCATGTGAAAGAATAAGTTTTGACTAATACGTGATGATACAAATTTTGCCGAGAAACCTTCTACTAATTGATATATTTGTTAAATTATTATATCTATTTGGACCTGATAGATATTGTGCATGTGTCGCATAGTCCCATATACATCTTTCTGTGTACATTGCTTGTAACTTTACCAAGACTGGGCCAAATTTCTTATCATTTTGATGATTCCAGAACCTTGCAGTACACACCAATACTTATATGCTAGATGATCAACCTTTTCTGATCGATTCCACGTTTCTTTCACAATGCAATCGCATGACCATAACTGGTCTTTATCTTTAAAGCTTGGACGGACTCTGGAGAACAAAGATCAAATACATTCATCACATCACATTTTATCACAAAAGTTCCATCAAAATGATTTTATGTACAGTATATACAATAAATACATGACCAATATAGAATGATAGCTAGGTATGTATGAGACAGACCCCCTGTACAAAGCAATGAGATGTTACGTGGTTGAAGATGCATTGGTGAAACCTGGAATTCCTTTATCTTTGAGTACGGCTGCTTCCTTCTGTAGTACGTTGAGCAGAGAATGGGAGCTCTCAATGATCTATAGGGCAGAAACAAAGCAATCAATTAACATCATATTCTATTACATCTAGATCATTTAGCGAAACACATTATATTCTATGTCTTATATTAAACAAATGTTCTCAAACGCTTTTTATTACCATAAATCAATTTCTCTACAGTTTCTTCAGTTCATAATTCACTTATCCACTCAAAGGTCTGATAAGAAGGGACTCTAAATTCTCAGCTCGAAAAAAAATGGGAAACATAAGTAACAGTGACATCAAATCGGATAGTACTGCATATTTTATCATAATGTATGCGAATCAGAGGCCCATTTACACATACTTGTACATGTATTTTATTCATTACTTGCAGACATTTTCCACCAAGCAAACAACCAGAGCACCAACACAATACCAAATTTCGAATTTATCCTCATTCAATTTTCATTTATCAATATCTTTAGTATCTGGATTTAAAAAAATATATAATATTTGGTTTATGTTTCAGAAATAACTAAGGAAAATAGACAAAGAATATCATCATGACAAATCGGTATTTTTCTTATCATTTTTTTATAAAAAATCACCCAGATAAAATCAAATTGTCGATCTTTGTTCAATATTTGGTCATTTTGCAACAACATTTTCTAGATGGCCCAACTTTGGCAGCTACATGTAGGTTTCAAGATATAAGCAAAGAGAAAAGTCTTGATTGAAAAAGCAACTGTAATGCAAGGGGGTCACAATTTCAATTTATTGATCCGCAGATCTATGCAAATTCATATATTCATGAAACATGATTGATAGATGTCCTTACCTTCATATAAGCAGCTTCTGTTTCACCAATTGTCTTGTCATACTCGTTTCTCGTTGCGATCTTCTTAGCAAGACTCTCATTGAGTTTAGCTAACTTCTCGGTGAGAATACGAAGATCATTCTGAACCTTGTTCTTCTCCTCTTCTTCTTGTTTAATCTGTTTGTGGACATCATCTCGTTTCAAGCATAACTCTTCTATACCTGAGAATCAAGGAGTATAGTAATATTTTTACAATTATTTCTGCTGTTGTTATCATCATCATCATCATATCTTCTTAAGTTATATGGCAACCTTGCCAATGTCTGCACGTACAAGTGAATGTGGAATAAAGTGAGTCAAAAGTATGGAGAGAAGGCCAAGTTTAAAATTCATAAGATTCAAAATGCAATCTAGTAAACAAATTATTACTGCTTGTATTGTAAAGAAGACTCAACTGAACAAGTGCTCAGACATGAGAACCTTCTATTGTATTTGCAATGTCAAAATGACACGGGCACCTTTTCTTGCAAGATCTGATTCTGAAAATGAATTTGTTCTCGCTCAAATATGATGAGATTTCAATAAAAAGGATAAATGTGTGAGTTATAAGATATTGGTGCGAGGAGCAAGCTTGCGATTTTCTGTTTGATTCGATACCAAAATTATGATATTTCAGTCAAACCCTCTATTTGTTACAATTTTTCAGCATCCTTAAGAGGTTCAGTATTTCACTTATAAAAGTTTAAGTCTTACGTAACTGTTTTTTTAAGTTTGAACAATTCTCATTTAGAAATTTACTCTGAAATGTTTAATTTTTCTAATTTATGTGTGTGCAATTTCAAGTGTGCGTCAGTTATGTGTCAAGTGCGTCACCTGTTTAAAGCATGACATGTCAACATTTCTGTGGTGTGACGCAATATTACGTATTGACACTGCCACTGAACTTAAGTTGCGCTTACTTAAATTCGAAGCCACTCGAGCGGATCGGCCAATGGGAGCGCGTAAACTCACTGTAAAGCGCTCAATGTGCAAAGTTCTTCGTGCTGGCGGAATCTGGAATTTTATTATGCGTAATCTGTTTTTCACAACGCCAGCGTGCGGTTCGGGAATCCGAAAATCTGCAGAGCGCGGATGTAAAAAAAACATCTACGAAAATGCGGACAATCATTATTTTTTACTTTTAGTTTTAGGACGCAATTTTTCTGCGTTTACGAGGATATCCTCATTTATGCGGACGTTCCTCATTCTCGGACCAGCGCCGATATTGATTACAGGAACATAAAATAAAATCTTTGTCAAGTTTGTCAAGTTCAATTCAAACAGTCAAATTTCAATTTCAAGTAGATAGTCTACTGTGAACCCGGGCTAACTCGCCCCACGGGACATCTCGCCCCAGCCTCAAAGACTGGGGCGAGATGTCCCGACATGATTCACTGATCGAGAGATACCAATGTATATGTTTGTGCTCATTGTGACTTAATAATGTCATTTCCAACCACAATCTGTAATGGAATTGTGTTAAATGCAGGGTGCTACAAGAATTTTTTTCACCACTTGCCCTGTCGGGCAAGTGGGTTTTCAATTTACTTGCCCAAACAATATTTCCACTTGCCCAAAACTTTAAAGCGAAAAAGGACTCGAGACAAAAACATTCATCTGATTTATATGAGCAGCGAGTTTTAAATAATATGTTCACAATCATTAACAGTCATTATGAATAAATATCAAACATTTGACTTTTTGTACTTACTAGAAAATCCCTGTTGTTTATTCCATTCCGATTCGCACGTGTTCATTTCCCTAGAATAATGACGTCATATTTGGCGTGATTCAACCAATCGGCAATCAGAGAATAGCAAAGGCCTGTCGGTGCGGCCTGCAGAGCTAGAGAGAGAGAGCGCGAATAAGCTCGCAGCTGGTACGATCGCGCTAGCTGTCTCTAGCTAGCTCACGGCCGGCCGTGCGTGGAGGCGGAGCGGCATTCATGGCTTGAAGTGTCACTGTTGCATGCGCGCTGAGCTAGCTGAGCTGGCTAGCTGTCTGTGAAGTTTTTTCGAAATCGGAACGATCGCTTTTTTGCTTCTGGATTTTGACGACGGGTAAGAAGTTGACGGGTGAATGGTAGAGTTTTTGGACACTAGGAAATTACTGTAAAAGTATCACTTGCCCGAATCGGGCAAGTGATAATTTGATTTACTTGCCCGATGGCTCAATTTGGTTGCCCCGGGACGTCGGGCAAGCGGGTTTGTCGCGCCCTGTAAATGATACTATTGAAGACAATCTTTAACTTCTCTTAAGTTTAGGTAAAATGACCCAAAAAATGGCATTTCGGACAATTTACTCACAGCTCGCAATTTGCATTGCCGCACGTACAACTGTAGATCTACATTAAATGTGTGTTGTATCAACTCGGACCACTGAAATTCGAGCAGTGTTTTTGTCAGTAAATCACTGCAAAAATATCATTTTCATAGTGTAGAGTAAAGTACCCGGTAATCGGTCAGCTCCGGTTTTCGGCCAATTGGTTGGATACATGGTAAAATCACTTTAAAATACATCGCATAATAGCATAACACATATCCCACACATACCATACCATGCCAGTGTCACTGAAGAACCACATTTGCAATGAAAAATATATCCTAAAATATCACATTTTAGCGATGTAATCGGCGGTCCCGCTACCCAAATCTGAAAAATCGAGTTTCTTACGCGTGTATGTAAGAAATATGGGTACCATAAAATGAGCTTTATTTCAAGTATTTTTCAGATATAGAGCCCGATTTTGTGCTGGTCGCAAGCTCAAAAGTATCTCATCGCATGTATTAAATTAATGCAGCCGCACACCGCGACGCACACACGATATGTCCGTCTAATTCAGATTCCAACTTCCGATCACCGCTGTGCCTGTATTCGGTCAGGCGAGCACCCGGGAGCTCCGGCGTGGGATACCTGCTCCGCCCGCTTGTGCTATACATCAGCGCAGAAACGCACGGCGCGCGCGAGCGCTTCCTATTGACTTTGTACATGCGGCCGTAAACTGAAACGCTCGGCCGATAACCGGCTCCAAAACAGTGAAAA
The DNA here is from genome assembly GCA_035222895.1 of Strongylocentrotus droebachiensis. NCBI lineage: Eukaryota > Metazoa > Echinodermata > Echinoidea > Camarodonta > Strongylocentrotidae > Strongylocentrotus > Strongylocentrotus droebachiensis. The sequence goes on from JAVYIG010000207.1 coordinate 140,864, forward strand.
TTGAAATGAATATTGTCATGGCAATTCGTGATTTTTTTTGGGGATTCTTTTTTTGTTTAAATAATAATAATATTTGCTTCATGATTTGAACAAGAAATGATAATAAATAGGAAGTAAAGAGTCCAATAAATAGGATTTTGTCTTAAGTGGCCGAAAACCGGGTACTTCACTCTATGAGGGTCTACTTTTTATTCCTGGTATAAATTTCGTTATTGAGAAGTCGAATGTAGATCTAGAAGGTCTAGATCTACTACATTTTAGACGAGATGGCTTATGTTTGTTCACATTCTTTCATCCTGGCCGTAAATTAGCAGACTACTGCTAGTGCTACCGTCGGGACATCTCGCCCCAGTCTTTGAGCCTGGGACGAGATGTCCCGTGGGGAGAGTTAGCCCGACTCCTCGGGCTAGGCTACTTTTTAGGTATTTTAACAGAAACAATGCACCAAATATCAACCTGCAACCATAAATATTTGTCTTTTATAATATTGTCTAACATAAGCTTTCACATGTTGATAAAATATTGCACGTTAACTTCTTTAAATCACCGATTTCAAAAAATGTCCGGATACCTAACCTGTCCGCACAACGTCTGAGCTTACATCAAAAAGCTACATCAAAAAGCTACGTGTGGGACAACCACCGCAAAAATGCTCATAAAACGTAGGAATATTCTTGGGTCTCGGACAGTAAAAAGAGATATTTGTGAAGCATTACAAATAAACATGAATCTCACATTTCACTAGTTCATTGTTATAGCTCTGGAGAGCAGCAGCTTGTTGTGTCATTTTAACTTCTTTCCAGTCGAATCCTCTGTTTTTTCCGTTTTTATTTTGTTTATAAAGATCGTGACGTCATTGAGCTTGTTGCTTTGAACAATGAATCCTTTTTATATACCGTATTTTGTTCATCATATTGTACCATTTGAATCCCAATAATTATGGTGTTATTATATTCAGTTGATTCAAAATTACAAACATTATAACTGGGTGAAAATATAATTAATATTTATCAATTTACTCGTCTTGGATATACATAACCTTAACCATATTAGACCTCACATGAATGAAGTTATCGCTTTCTAATCGGGCCAACGTTAAAAGCCGATTTACCTATCATTGGGCGTAACCACTGATCTCTATTTCCGTAGAGATCAGTGGGCGTAACGAACTATGGCGATTCTATAAAAATAAAAATAAATTATTGATAGGACATCGATGATAAATCCTTTAAATATCAATAAATAGATTTTAGTATCGAATGAAAAATAAGAGAAGTAGATTATAACCAAGCAAGCAAGTTTGAAACTTGGGCAAGGGGGCGTGTGGAAGCAGAGGCGGCCCTCGGGGGGGGCCCGGGGGGGGGGGGAGCTGGGGACATGTGCACAATACCCCCCCCCCTCCATTTTACAGGTACCCCAAAGTGCCACTTTTTACATAGGTCAAATGCCCCTTCTAATAAGTGCCCCGATTCATTGTGATAATATGTGCAACCAGCACTCATGATCTCTCAATTTCATCATGTTTAGTTGGTAAGTCAACTCCAAAAATAATTTGCTTAATTTCAATAGATGCAGAAAAACAAGAGAAATAGAGCCCCCAAAAATTAAGTAAATTCGGAAGTTATGATTTTTTTGTTGTTGAAAATCTATGGAACTAAGAAAATCACAACACAAATCAATTTGGTTATCAGTTTGTGACTCATCCCATTAATTTCCCTTTTATCTCCCAAAATTTGATTTCTCCCGTGATGCCTTTGCCCAGGTTATATGATTTGTATCATATTGCGTGCATGACATTTCACAAATATGTTGTTAACTTTGAAGAATAGGTACTATTTTCTGAATATTGTATATTCATAATAATTGAATTGTATATAACTATTTTATCAAAATTCACATTTTTCATGATTTAACTGAAACAAATTAATCTATAATAATGCATCCACACAAAACATATTACTTTCAATGGATGCTGGTGTGGGGAAATATGATTTTTAGGGAGAAAATTGGAAATTAAAGAGCCTAGATAAGATTTAATTTGACTCTATCGACCCCCTTCAGGGGTATGACAGCACAACATATTTTCAATACAGAAAGATAAGTAAGTAAGATATGATAATAAAATACATAAACATGATATATACATTTTTATAGTTCTATAATAAAACACAATAGACGTTCCCTCGCATAATATCCTTCAAAGTGTTCAAGTAATTGTAGAAAAGTGAAGTGAGAGCGAAAGATTTACGTGTTTTTATACTACAGTTTGCAAAGGAATGTAATTTTTTAATACAACCAAACATCATAAACCTGTGAGGGGGTAGTCACTTCCGTCATCTTCATCCTTCTCTTTCACTATGCTCCCTCGCACTGGCGTTGATGTAGGGGGCGGGGGCTGGGGGCAGTTGAATAATAATATTTAAACGTGGTCTATTTATAATTCGATACCTGCTCCTTGGAACTCACCGGCGGTCCCCTGGATGCTCATCTGACCATCTTATTTACCGGCTTGATAATTTGCTGCTAAATATTTTCTCACGAATTGGGAAACAAAATTAGTTCTTCCCCCCCCCCCCCCCCGCTTATTCACCGGTCAGCTGAATCGGCCCTAAATTTGTCCTCAAAAACTGGAGAAAGCAAAATGTGCTCTCACGAATTGGGCCCCCCCCCCCCCCCCCCCTCCTGTCAGGGGCTGGATCCGCCCCTGCCTGAAACCCCTGAGCTTCATGGGTATTAATACATACGGGGGGGGTGTCGCTCTAATGGGTAAATTTTTCACTAAAAAATCCCTAAACATGGGTTCCATTTTTACCAAAAATACCCCTAAATATGGGTCAGCATTTTCAAAATCTTCCGGTTTTTGCCATGCAAACACCCGAAAATTTTGAAAAAAGGGCTTTACTTCCAAAATAATCCGCCAAAATGACCCTTAACAATGGGTAGGGGTTTCGAGGCTTGAACAGCGGTACACCCCCGTCAAAACCAAATCTGAGTCCCCCCCCCCCCCCCACACTCACACACACACTTTATTTTGTTCAATTATATTTTTAGGCTAAGTGCAATAAATGCTCGAGTTTAGTTCCTAGTTATTTAATTTAGTGATACTCTTTACTTAGTGCATCATTCTGTGCCTAGACTACCGTACGTCTGCCTGCATGTCTTGGAGGGGATCAAAAGACTTTTCATCAAAAGACGTCATACAAAAATGTGTCTTTTAAAACCGAATCGATCCAATAGCAGCAGGGGCGGCGATTTCTTTTCATGACCGGGGGGGACGAAATGCGAGGAACGAGGGAGGAGTGACGTAATGAGCCAAAACGTTTTTTTGGGGGGAGGGGAGAAAAAAATCCGCATCATCATCGCTCTTACATGTTACATGCAGGCCCCGCGGAACCGTTTTTCAAAGTTGGAGGGGGGGGATAAAGTATTTGCGATCAGATAAAGCAAAGCCCTGGCGGGGGTCAAGGGGCGGAGCCCCATGAAGCTCAGAGTTTTTAGGCATTTAATAAGGGTCAGATGAGCATATTTTGATACCTTATTAATATTGTGACACTTGCATGCAGGTCACTAATCGTACTGGGGTCCAGGGGGCGAAGCCCCCAGAAGCTCAGCGGTTTTAGGCATTTAATTACGATCAGATGAGCATCCAGGGGCCGCCTAATAGGGCCCTTGGTGGGGTTTAGGGGGCGGAGCCCCCGTAAGCTCAGGGTTTTAGGCTTTTGAATATGGTCAGATGACTATCCAGAGGCCCGCTTAGGGCCCTGGTGGGGTCCAGGGGGCGGAGCCCCCGGAAGCTCAGGTGTTTTAGGAATTTAATTATGGTCAGCTGAGTAACCAAGGACAAGCCTTAGGGCCCTTAGTGAGGTACAGGGGGCAGAGCCCCCGGAAGCTTGGGGAAAATCATGCCATTTCAGTAACATTGTAAATTAGTAACTGGTATCGAATTAGAAATAAACCACGTTTGAATTTTATCGGGGGGGGGGGGGACTGCCCAAAGCACGAGTGAGTGAGCATAGTGAACGAGAGGGGTCAAGGTAAATTATATTCCTTAGCAAAAGTATAGTATGAAAACAAACAAAATACCTGTTTCACACTTCACTTTTCTACAATATTAATTGTACATTTTGAAGGATATTATGCGAGGGAGCATAGCTCCCGAGCCAGAAGATTTTTGCATTTTTATTTGTCTAAACGCTGCACTCTTGGGCCCTCCAAAGCCTAATAGTGTGTTGCAGTCTTTAGTCAGTATTTACTGTACATTATTTTTGTGTACTCTTTCAAATTTTCCGGGGGGGACGATCCCCCCTACAAAAATCGAGGGGGGGACGTGTCCCCCCCCCCCGTCCCCCCCCCCCCCGGGATCGCCGCCCCTGAATAGCAGACAGATTTTTCTGACTAAGGTTTGGGATGCCGCTATCGTCTTCTTCGCTATAAGTACAGGCCACCGTCGGGGTATTCTCGTACTGATTGTAGCCTTTGTAGGTGCTGTGCAGGTGTATATATACATGTAGTGTCTCAATAAAAGGTCTACAATGAGCTATGTGCAGTTAAAAAGACATCCGTAGCTTAAAAAGGTAAAGATACTATGTCCCATTTGCAGGCCAAAAAACTGAATGAAAAAGTTAGATTCCAACTGCATTTAAGAGATAATACTAATTTAGAACTTCCCTAAAAAAGTTGGGGCTTGAAAACGTCTACGGTGGGAAAATAACGACTATGTCAAATCGACTTTAGGGCTATAGAGCACAAAAGTAATAGTCTTGATTTTCATACAATTGTACCGTATGGTCATACGTTTTATGCTGCGCAAAGATTCAATCAGTTTAATCTTGGCCATCACAAGAAGTGGGTTATTGATGTAGACACATGCTCATGTACCCTTTACAACTCTTTTCATGTATATATGTTATTACCAAATAAGAAAAAAAGCCAGTCAGTCACTCAATAGTGTCTGAGAGTGAAGTCTAGCAAGTAAACGGGTTTCCTTGCAAAATGTGAATATGAGGACACTGCTAACGTTTAAATTTCACAGATAGGACATAGGCCTATATTCATAATTCCTGCAAAGTTCTACATCATTTGAGGTTGGCTGCAAAAGGGACATCTTGTTTACATGATCTATAGACTATTTTTTTTTTTGCCTTTTTCATTAGGCCTAGGGGTCTATTTGCTTGTTGGCCGCTTGTCAGAGAATTTTAGGTGTATATGCAAATATCTTTATATACGTCATATATATTGCCTAACTTCATTTGGGGGTAATAAATATTGTCATAAGAACACCGTGGTGACGCGCACGAAACTAGATGTGCATATATGCTATTCTATATAGATGATAAATTTTTCAGTTCAGATTTTGTCCAAACGCCCTCAAATCTTCATCAAGTTTTTTTCTTCTAATAGTTGTGATCTTACATTGTTCAAATCGAGGGAAATTTGTCAAAAATGTAGGCCTATCCTTAAATGAAAATCGTCATAATGGTAATGGTAGTACAATTAGATTGGCAACGCATACAAGAGCACCGATAAGGAAATAGTGTGCCAAGTTTCACCATGCTATGTTTTGCCTTGACGCAAGAACCGCAGCGTATGATCGTGTTTTGCCATGACGTAATTGGATAGGCTTGGTCGTCCCAAACCGAAAGCGTACACTGTAAACGTACCGTATACCCGTATTGCACACTGTACTAAAAGAGATTTGACCCAGAATTAGCATTGCAATCGTAATAAAGGTGACGTCAAAATGGTGTTTTTTGAAGTATGTGGACCAAATGAAGCCTTAATCATTTCAGGTACGTATATTCATGATATTGTGTGACCAATGTTGTATATTTTACTCATATATTTGGGTGATTTTTAATGAAATATAGCAAATGAGTGCGCCAAACAAAGACAGTGCCAGGCAAGGGCGATGCAAAAACGAACTCCCATCCCACTTCCACCAGGTCCGCGTCCGCTCCCGCTGGCCAGGGCGGACGATGTTGTGGGTGGTGTATTGAGTGAGTGTGTAAACATCTGGCAATGCCATTATACTTGCATTACGAACTAGATCTATAGCCTAGACCGAAAATATATCTTTCGTTATTTGGGTAGAGTCGGTGGTAATTCTCCAGATATCAGATTCTGCCCAAAGTAGAAAAAAGCCTGGAAAGAGAATCGGTGAGTAGGGGCGTTGGTCCGAGAAAAAGGATCGTCGGGACAAAGGAGGATTGTCTTCATAAACGCGGACAGATGCGTCGACAAATTCTGATTTCTGATTCTGATTTCCGATCTGCACGTTGGTGATGCAATAAAAACAGATTCTGCGATGAGTATCTGACTTGATGCATTTTACTAGATCTAGAGTAAGACCGCCAAACTTCGGACACTTAAGACAAAACGGGGGAAAACATTAAATTCTTTTTTAATTATTGAAAGATCAAATATACTATTATTGTGCAAATACTGTTAATGTATTTCATGTAAAAGAAAATAAGTAAAGGAAATGGAAAACTAGAATTATTTACTTACCCGCCAAACCTGTTTTCATGCCAAGCTTCGGACGTTCATGTGTAGCGCACGCATAGAGCACGTATAGCGCATAGCGCACGTATATCGCACGTATAGCGCGCGCGCTAAAGTGCGCATTCATCGGAGGTTTGGAAACCGGATCAAAATCGTACGACGGGGGTAAGTTTGACTGCGTTGATTTCATGGAAAAAAGTATTATTTTCTCGTTTTGGGTAGATTTAAGTTAGGTAGAACTATCAGATGTGTGTTTTTCACAACACTCGTACAATATTTTGGTGCTAAAATCTTACGAAGGCGCTATTTTTTCGTAGTCAAAATGACACTCAATGTTGCCTGTCCGAAGATGGGAAGAGCGCCATCTTCTGGTAGGGGAATCTATCTAGTACCCCTAGGTCCGTGGTAACGGCCGCCATTAGAAAATTTTCGCGATAGAGTGAAAAAGTATCTCATAAGCTCCCATAATTTTGGCAGAAACCACCTGAAATATGCCAAGGATTTGTTTTTAATCGATATATGGAGGCTCTACACCTTAACTCCCCTGTTAAGGAACTGTAAAAATCTGGGTAACCTGAAATCTGTCTCTGAATTCGATGTTTTTTGTGAGTTTTGCAGACGGCAGCCTGCCCTAACTTTTTGTACTAACGATATAGGTTAGTAGTAGTATCAAATGCATGCAAGTTACCCGGCTGAGCTAGGCTCATATTTTGCGTTCGAGCCGTTAAAGTCATTTTTGTCCGAAGTTTGGCGTTTTACTCTATGTCTGAAAGATTTTTCAATTTTCAATTTGGGCTTGTTTTTCACCATTATGGTTGAATAATTCAAAAACAAATGTAATAATATTAAGAATAACACATTTCAAATTTCAAGACTCAACGATGGTTTAAGATACAGCCCTTCAAAAACTCTGCAATATTCATCCAATTTTTGCAGAATCGACGAAAAAGACGTACACGCAGAGATAGACTATGTTGTTTTGCAAAATTTAGCAAAACACCTACATTGCGCAATATGCCAGCGTACACATGTTGCTTAGCTGAATGCGCAACTTGAGCGCGATCGGCGAGCTCTACCTCCATTGTCTACAACGTGCATCCACTTCCGGGTCTGTTCGCCTATACACATACATGTACGCGGTCCGAATGCATGTGCAGATTTTACGCGTTGTTACCATGGTTTAGACTGAGTGGAGCTACTATAGAAACATTGTTTAAATTGCTGTTTTGATCAAGATATTTTTAGAATTCCGGGGGTGAGCCCCTTTGGGGAATATTGAGTAAAACCTGCTCTTTCATATGACACCTCCTTTATTGAGTTTCACCTTCAGGATCAGGAGCGATAAAGTTTCGAATTTCAATGTGTTCATAAAAATATTGACCAATTTTGCATGATCGCGCAATGTACGTAGACTGCATAGGGATGCATGCAATCTCCAATGGGAAGGATTTTAGCACACAACATTGGGTGCGCGATCAGACACCCAGATTTTACATTAACTTTGTAAGGGTCTACAGAGACTTTCAAGTTATGAGCGATAAATCCTTGAGAAGACGGACTACCCATAAAAGTAGACGGTGAACTGGGGGTTTATTACGCGGAATCTGTTTTTTGCATCACCAGCGTGCGGATCAGGAACCCGAAACACTCAGAGCAACGAAGAAAAAAAAACGTCCACAAAAATGTGGATGATCCTGATTTTTTTAAGGACGCATTTTGTCTGCATATTAGAGAATCTCCTCGTTTATGCGGACGATCCTCATTCTTGGACCTGCGCTCCTATATAGTAGGGTGTCTGAACGATTTTTTAATTTTCCCTTTTGGTTCATTTTTCACCATTATGGTGGGATAATTGAAAAAATCAACTACCGGTACCTTAAATCTCTGTGTATAAGACAGACTTTTCCGCAGGAAAAATTCAAAAGTCGGTGGTGCGTCTTATAGACAGGTACAGGATATTTTGAGTACTCAAAATGCTACTTTTTAGTGGTTTCCAATAATCTCTGTGTCTCAACATAAATTACATAATGCGAATGAAGAATAGGATCTACTATTAAAAGTTAACCTTCACGTTCCTCATTTGAAGGGAAGGGAGTTTTTTTTCTTTCTTGGTCTTAAAAATAGGGGTGCGTCTTATACACAGAAATTTACAGTACCCAGAAGAACACATTTTAAATTTCAATTTTAAAATGCCCCCCCCCCCCCCCCCCGAAGAAAAAAAAATCTAGGTAATATTCATCCAATTTTTGTCCTAAATGAACTGGATTTGGTACATCAAAGATAGCATTTTGAGGCTTGTGGATAAAAATCACTAAAATGAGACATTTCTCACTATTTATATATTTTTTTAAAATTATTGAACAGTACATGTAGGTCTTGTTCCTCTTGTCAGCTTGTATCTGATTTCCAGTAGTAAATAATCAATTTGATTTGTTTTGCAATGCAGGATGTTGTCATTCAGAACCATTGATGGTGTCTGGAGGCAGGACCTTCGTCATCCCCATCCTGCAGCAAAGTCAACGGCTTTCACTCAACACTATGACCCTCAGGATTGACACTGATAATGTCTATACAAGGCTTGGTGTACCGATCTCAGTCACAGGTATTGCACAGGTAAGGAAGCATTGACTACTTGATCCGTTTGTGGAACTTGTTACCAAAGCACTTCGCTTGTCACACATGGAATCCATGATTCACAGTATTCACTTCCAAAACATCAATTTTACTTGCTTGTATATCTCTCTCTGAAATGAATGCAGTAATCTGCCATTTAAATTTTTTGATCAAAGTAATATTTGTACATGTTAGTATTTAATGAAATATGTTGTTGAATTTAGTGTTCTATTGTACATGTATGTTATTTGAAATTCAACTTGTGATAATAGCATTACACAGCATTGCTATACATGTAGTATCACATTGCATGGATTAGTATAAAGTTCCCACTTACATTGGGAAAATCTGCTCAGTATTCCTGGTTCTTTCCCCATGTGGAATATCATTACCGGTACCCGGTACTTTAAATCATAATTTTATTGAATGTATATTTGTTACCTTCAGGTCAAGGTTCAGGGGTCAAGCAAGGACATGCTGAAGGCAGCTGCACAGCAATTCCTTGGAAAGTCAGAGAGGCAGGTTGAGCAAATCGCCATGGAAACTCTGGAAGGTCATCAGAGGGCAATCATGGGTACCATGACAGTTGAGGTAAGCCTTAGATTTCAAATAGAAACCCAGACGGTCCTGATTGTAATCAAAAGAACATGTTCAGTTAACCCCGACCCTGGGTCTGAAATCATGGAGAGCCTTTTTTAGCCTTATAATGAAATACATTCAAAAGCATAAATTCAAGTATTCTAGACTATTCATAAATTCCACATCAAGAACATGAAATCTCCCATGATAATAGAAAATATGAATGATTTGAATCAACATTTTATGCCTTTTAAAATAACTTTACAAAATATTTTCAAGGATGTTAACAGTTTTCCATAATTGCTAAGTCCAACTTAAGATCTTTGTGAAACACCCCCCAGGTATAAATTTTAGTAGAATACAGCCCCATGGGTTTTAGAATTTGGTACAAATGAGCTTTCTCTTCTCTCACACAGATTGTGTATACAAGTGGCTTATTACAAACAGGGTTGGGTTTTTTCAATACAGATACATTTTCTTATGTATACTGTGTATTTTATTTACATTTGGTATTTATTAACTTGCAGGAAATCTACAAGGACCGCAAGAAGTTTTCCAAAAATGTGTTTGAAGTTGCTTCTTCAGACTTGTTCAACATGGGAATCTTTGTTGTCAGCTATACACTCAAAGACATCCGAGATGAAAATGTAAGTATTATTTCTACTCTAGTCTTTATAGTGTCATAACTGGTCTAATTATGTGATTCTCTCAATTTGAGGGAGCTACCTGCAAATATGAGCCATGATTTGTTTTTGTTGTAAGTTACTGTTTTTGATATGATTTGATTTTGATTTGACATGGTTTATTGATTTAAAATATCCTTGCAGTCATAAAAACTGATTGCATATATACAACTGAGATTGAGAAAGAATCCATACATCCATAAGCAGTAAATGGAAATAAATACAATCATGATAATTATTATTTGTATGAAGGGTTTTGAGCCGACCAGAAAAATCAGTGTGTCTTACGCTGCTCACAACAGTACCCGGATGACTGAAATGTTAAAATCATACCTCATGGTTTGTGAGAAAGTACCTGTATGGCCGTGCAGCATTTCTCTGTATCTCATTGGGTGGGGAGGGCAAACGCGCAAAAATGTGAATACATGTTTAAATGCGTATAGGCTAAGACAATGCATGTTTTTCTCTGTGGGTTAAATGTTGAAATTAATATAAATCTATGAGAATGTGATGAGGAATATTTAGGTACTAGATTTTATACAATTAATAGGGATATTAATGGCTTTCTTTTGTGAGATAGAAGGTATATCACACTCGCTTTGAAAGTATTTCACTTTTCATGCCGACATGAAATAATCTGATTACCGGTAGTTTTTAGGATATACCCTTGGATCCCACTCAATGCCATTAAATATTATAAAAATATTAAACATAATTTTGAACTGATGAATATAACTGATAAATAAGATCATCTTGGATGAATTATGAATGGCTGTGGGTAGTAGTTACAGGTATTTCTGTGAAAACTGTCAATTTGATTTAGGGTAGAATTAACAAGTTTTCATTCATATGTTTTGTGATTCATATTCCAGAGAAAATAACACCAATAAAAACATTTTCCATCAAAATTAAAAGATTGAAGAAGGCAGAGACATGTATACAATCAGACTTGAGTTCTAATGACCATATTTGTTATTGTTATGTTGTCAGGGTTACCTGAAGGCTCTTGGTATGGCCAGGACAGCTGAAGTGAAGAAGGATGCTCGTATTGGTGAGGCAGAAGCAAAGAGAGATGCAGGAATTAGGGTATGTACATATCACACAACAGTCACGTGACTTCTCAGCATATCCTATGTTTGGAGCATTGACTCCTATACAATAACTTACAGTTAACACCAATCTGGCTTTAAACAGACAATAAATGCTTTCATCTTGCATACCAATCTGTTAGTTAAGTGACTTCTAATGAATATTCAAAAAATGACTTTGGTATACATTGCAGAAATTTGTGTAGATTTTCTCCTTACCCTTTACTTTTAGTCAATCTTGTGAACAAAAATGTAAGTGTGCATTAATATTATAACATTTTCTTAATCATATTGTAATGTAAGTTTGCATCTTTTTGTAAACATTAAAAAGTTTTCTCAATCATTTTGTAACTTTGGAATATCCAGTCAAACCTCCCCCAGTTCAACCCCCCCCCCCCCCCCAATAAAAAAAATATATCAAGCATGGTTTATTTCAATTTCGATACCAGTGATTTACAAATGTTGCTGAAATGACATGATTTTCCGGGTTTTGTCTCTTTTTTGTATGCGTTTGTTGGAAAATGACAAATTCCCAAATTTTTAGTCCGGTGGTAATGCAGATTCCCCCCCCCCCCCCCCCCATTACGCCACTGAGATGTAGTTAAAGCTGAAATTCAAAGAAGATCACAAATATGTCAACTAATGTATCACTATAAACTGGTAAGCTAACAGAGTGCCATCGAACAAGTTTTAGGTCAATTACATATCGGGTGATTTATAAAAAATACACATACAACCACCTCCATAGCAGCTGGAATATACGACAGATTCACCGGAAATATAACGATGTTTTATTGACGTCACTATATGGACCAACACTGCCCAGGCAGACGACATCCCATAAAGAATGAACATAATTGCAAAGCTATTATTTGTCAAATTATAATGAGTTTAGTGTATATAAATGTAATGGCATGTCAAACGATTCAAAAGGGGATATGACCCGATACTAATAACTAAAATCTTTTGCTTGTATATACACAGGATACGGGTTAATTAACAATCAAAGAAACCAGACCTTCAAATTGAAAAACCCCCGGAATGATATTAAGGACGGCATTTGTTCCCTCTTGAAACGCCGAACATACCCCGGTGTGTGCAGCTGAATATACAATGGCGTCTTATTTTGTTTACAAGCGACACATTCCTTTATTTTTGGTTTGCTGGATTTTGTCATTAAAATAAAACCATGCGCAGGGTTTAGAGTGAGGCAATAGATTATACATTTAGCCTGACGGTAGTGAAGTAAGAGAAAGAACTCAATAGAAGATGAAAACACAGGCACTGAAAATGTGTGAGATGTCATGGGACATCGTCTGCTTGTGCAAGTCATGTCCGTACTGTGATCTCACACATCTCAGCAGCGTTCGGAGAGCTCTTCAGGTGCTATGCCGGGGCTGTGTTTAAGCGTTTTGTAATTTATGATAATCAGTACTTCGAATGCTTCCAAGCATTAAATTTTGATAACCTTGTCGAATCAAAAATTCAACTTTGCAATAATGAAAATATAGTTAGTTTTTAAAATCAATGAATATCTACTTTAATGTAAGTATGATATGATCTGATTATCTGATTACAGGAAGCCAGAGCAATGGAGGAGAAGATGGCTGCTACATATCTGAACAGTGCTGAGGTTGCTAAAGCTAAGAGAGATTTTGAGTTGAAGAAAGCGGCCTATGATATTGAAGTCCAGACTAAGAAGGCTACCTCAGAGTTGGCCTATGAGTTACAGGTAGGTTGGTGAAGAAAACATGAACAATATTTGTTTGAAATATGTAGAAAATATAAGTAACATTAAATTTATCAAAGTGAAGTGGCCTTCCTTAAGAGGTTTCATACATACTACATGAACACAAGAAGTGTTGTGATCTTGTGGATATCTCTATGGACTATTGATCAATATTAATTTCCTGCTGTGGCAGTAACATCTCTTATATTACTCTACATTCTCTAACCAGAATGATATTGGTACCTGTGATAATTGTTGAAAGTCGTTGTGATTACCATTACTGTGCATGCATGTTGACTGGAAATCTATGGTAAGAGTTTCTGTTTAGTAGAGGATTCTTTCAAACTTGATTTTGTTTGTTTTTTGTTGTGCAAGTGCAAACTCAGACAGCTGGTCACACCAGCATCCCTGTAAGAAGAGTCCCAAATATGCCAATAAATGTGTTTCACTGCTGCTCAAATCATATCACTGATCTATTCATTAAAAAAAAAAGATTCATATATATTGTTTGAGGGCGTGAAAACATACTGTGAAGGATGTTTTGTCTTGTTGAAAGTCGTCATTTGAATGAAAGTGAATTACATCAGCTTGATCAAGCATTACATTCCCTCTAGACAGCTACTTTTTTCAAAACTCTGGCTTACTTGTTATTCCTAGGGTTAAAACAAAGTGGGGGAGCGAACCTTCACTCATGCTGAGTCTTCATTATGGAATACTCTCCCTCAATGGATTAATAATAGCAGTGTTGGTGTACTGTTAAAAAACAAAATTAAGAAATATCTCTTTAATTTAGCCTATAATTGATTACCATTACCTTTCATGTCTGTACCTTTCCTATTGCACTTATGTATATATTTATCATGTATTTCATCTTTTGCACAAGCTGCGTCTTGAGCATTTGAGTGTCAAGTGGATTTGGCACTTTACAAATCTTATGTATTATTATTATTATTATTATTATTATATTTGTTTGTTTGTATACCAGGCTGCCAAGACCAAACAAGCCATCAAGGAAGAGCAGATGCAGATCAAAGTAGTGGAACGTTCTCAACAGATCCAGGTCCAAGAACAAGAGATTGCTCGCAGGGAGAAGGAACTACAAGCTACTGTTAAACAGCCAGCTGAAGCAGAACGATACAGACTGGAAACCATTGCTAGTGCTAACATGTGAGTCACTCACCCTCAATCTCTCTCTCTCTCTCTCTCTCTCTCTCTCTCTCTCTCTCTCAATCTCTCTCTCTCTCTCTCTCTCTCTACCTGTCTAATCCTTCCTTCCTGTCTTTGCTCGCTCCACTAATCTCTCCACTTATCCCCTATGACTTCATTCTTAAGCTGCATCTACTTCCTCTTGGTACACACTCCACATTTTCTCAATGTTTTATCTGAATTATCCTTTTGTTGTGACCTTGCTTCTTATTTTCCTCTTGTTTTTCTTCTGTCTCTCTCTCTCTCTATCTCTGTCTGTCTGTCTGTGTATGTGTGTGTACGTATGTACCTCTCTCTCTCTCTCTGTCTGTCTGTCTGTCTTTCTCTACCTTTCTGTCTCTCTCTCTCTGTGTTTGTGTGTGCATCTCTCTCTGTCCCTCGCTCTCTTTCTCCCTCTCTCTCTCTCTGTTTTCTTATAATTTGCCCTCTTTTATATTCCTCTTCAGACTGATTGTTGTTATAATTTAGTTGTCCATGTTAATAATATATTTTTAATAGAAAATGGTTTTCCATTTTGAGCACATTACCAGTATGTATACACTCATAAATTGAACAGACACACTTGAAAATTGTTGAGATGTTTTTATTTTTCTTGAAACATCTAACTTCTCTAAAGTAACTAGAATTAATAAAAAAGTGAAATGATAAATCTTTTAGACACAAATCATTACTGCTTCTAGAGGTGTTGTGGACGAGTGGATATGTCACCAGACTGTGGATCACAAGGTCCGTGGTTCAAGTCCCACCGCGGCTCTAATGTCCTTTGGCAAAACATTGATCTACATTTGCCACAGTCCACCCAGGTGTTAAATGGGTACCCGGTAGGATGCGAAAGCTATGCTTCGATTAGCAAGTGTGCGCTTGTAAAAATGAGGCCTGGCTGGAATGCTCCCCAGGGAGTGGAGAATGTGCATACATTGTGTGCGGATAAGCCTAAATCCGATGACTGGGGTAATAATATATAGATCTGTAAAGCGCTTTGAGAGGGCCTTCGGTCCTGAAAAGCGCTATATAAGAACTAGCTATTATTATTATTATTATTATTAAACAGGATACTTTATCTGTTCCAAATGTAGTCATTTTATTTTTTTCTCCAAATGATTATAAGTATACTATTTACATGATCATGTGATTTCATAGTTTTTATTCTTCTTTTGTTTGTTTTTGATAGGAAGCGTGTGATGCTTGAAGCTGAGGCAGAGGCAGAGTCCATCCGAGTAAGTCCGTCTGTCTGTCTGTCCTTATGTGTAATCTCCACCATACAGCTCACAAGCATCATGTAGTTTTTAACATGTTCCGCTACTCCAATGATCATATAATGATAATATTGCTTGCAAACAATCACAGTCAGAGGTCCATAGCAAACCGAACATAGTTTTTGTTTACTTTTTCTATTCAGAATTTTACTTCATTTCCGTCATTAAACAGGGTTTAGTTTGTTCTTTCCTGCAGTATGCTCCATTTTATAAAAAGATAAGATGTCTAGATATTTACCGTCACTCCTGATACTATTCCTAGGGGGGGGGGGTGGGTAACAGTGGTGTAATACTATTTTAAATGTCTTCATTTTCATATAACATGACTCCTTTGGATTTGAATGTGAGTTTACTGGGAGTTTGTCTTCAGTGAATTCAAAGAGATTGTGTTTGTATGCTAGGTGAAAGGAGAGGCTGAGGCATATGCCATTGAGCAGAAGGCCAAGGCAGAAGCAGAACAGATGGCTAAGAAGGCTGATGCCTGGAAGGATTATCAAGATGCTGCTATGGTGGACATGGTCTTGGATGTTCTTCCCAAGGTAGGTCACATCCCTCACACATGATGCAGGAAACTATTGTGTTATCTTTATATTTATGTTTATTACATGTTAAATGAATGGCAAGTGGGGATGGAAAAAGAAAAGATGCATGCAACACAGGTATTACATGTACTGGGTTAAAAGTGAAGCGCATTGCTCTTATGTCATGAACATATAATGCAGTGGTTTAACACACCAAAGTGGACAAGCCATTATTGGACAGGAAATCATATTTATATGGCTTCAAGGCAAACCACAAACTGTGAGTCAAGGTCATGAATTCATTGACATTTGGTTGTTGTCATCAGATATCACAGAGGAAGTTCAGTGGAATTAGAAATACATTGTGCACTGAAAATCACATTGGCATATTGCTATATTCCATGGTATGGTGGTGGCCATTTGGTAGGAATTCTCCCATTTTCCCGCATGAAATTTTCACATTAGTAATATCTTTAAACCCCATGAAGATTCATCGATCCACTTCGTCATCCCTTTCAGTTCAGGATTTTTGTAGGAGCTAAATTGATGACCTTTTCTTCTTCAAACTGGAACAATTTATTATTTTCTTTCATTGCTACCTAATTCTTAAAAAATATTAGGTCTGTGAAAACATTATACATGGTTAAGACCTAGTTTGCAGGCACAAACCCTGGTCAGTCATAAAAGAGAGTCTGCACTATAAGACTACTATAGGCCATGTACTACAGCTGTTCCTGACACCCTATATTGACACAACCAGTAGGTAGCTGGGCTAGGCTTCTCTCAAGGCACAACGATTTTTTGATAAAGTGTCAAATTAGGGTCTGTGCTTGCAGACTAGTTAAGACCCATGTTGAAAAGGTACAAAATTTCCAATTTTTTCATATAAAAACAGTGATTTCAAACCTATTATCATTTTGTCATATTAAGGATTTTAAGACTTTTTTTCCTTTTCAAAAGTCTTGGCATCAAACGCAATATCTCATGCAACAAAAATAAACACAATGGGTGCTGAAATTATTGCCTTTCTTTTCATGCTACAAAATATGTAATCCTTCTCCCAAATGGATCATTGGCTAAAATGTGTGACTTTTTTAATACAGATTGCTGCCGAGATTGCTGCTCCACTGTCTAAGGCTAAGAAGATTACCATGGTGTCTAGCGGCAAGGGAGATGTAGGTGCTCAGAAGCTGACCGGTGAAATCATGGATATCATGGATAGGATCCCTCTATTGGTAGAGAATATGACCAGCGTTAACATCAGCAAGGTAAGCCGGCTTATCAACCAAATACTCTCTCTTGTGATACACTTACCTCTTAGAGGTGTTGTGGTCGAGTGGATATGTCACCGGACTGTGGATCACAAGGTCCACGGTTCAAATCCCGCAGTGGCACTAATGTCCTTTGGCAAGACATTAATTTACATCTGCCACACTCGACCCAGGTGAGGTAAATGGGTACCTGGTAGGATTGTTCCTTGAAGTGCACTGTGCACTTATAACGGCTGCCAGAGCTAAAGCTTGGATAATAATTTCCAAAGGTCTTTGGGAGTGCATAGGGATGTTATAATGTGATATGCGCTATACAAGAATGGAACATTATTATTATAATTTTTATTACCGTAACCAATGTTGGTTCTGTATCCCCCTGAAGAAATTTCTATCAAGCTGTAATTATTCTCTATATCATTTTCAATGTACACCTGGTACAATATAGAATATAAATATGATATAGAATATAAAATGATTTGCCTCAACTATAGACAAGGCTCCAAGTACAGTGAAACCTGTACAGAAAATCCATCCAAAGGAGTAAAAAAAAAGTGGTCTTTATACAGAAGTTTTCCCAAGCACATGTTTCGATGAGGTGCATCGCTCAAGGAAGCCAAAAAAATGTTTTTTTATATATATACCAGAGCTGCCAACCGTTACGAAAAATTTGTATTTGTTACGAAAATCCGAAGGGAATACGAAAATACGAAAATGCCTTCCAAAAGTCCGAATTCATGAGAAATATCGTCTGCTAACTTTAGCATGTAGTAATTCAACTATATTCGCTGCTACCGAATTCTACGTAAAAGCAAACAAAATAAGGAGCAGCGAAAGATTGGCTCAGCAGTGCGCATACCTTGCAGCTGCATGCGATATGACTAACGGGACTTCACTGCGGACCAGCCCGGCGGTCCCGGCGCCGCTATGTGTGAGCGGCCGCCGGAGTTGAAGATAGTCGAGTCGCGCAGTGGAACATCGAACGACCATTTCGGCGTAACCAATGCGTGGATATTGACACAGAATGGCGGGAAATCAGCAAAAGAAGACCAAGAAATGTTTACAGAAGTACTATAAGACCGAATCCAGTATCCAGTACCTGTGTATTCGGAAGTCTGAAAGAGAAATTCATCTTGCATTTTGCAGCTGCATGCGATATGCCTACTGGGATTTCACTGCAGACTAGGCCGCCGGTCCCGGCCGCGCGATGTGTGAGCGGACGCTGGAGTTGAAGATAGTCGAGTCGCGAGGTGGAACATCGAAGGACGATTCTAAGTTTCAAACAATGCGTGGATATTGACACGGAATAGCGAAATCAGCAAAAGAAGACCAAGAAATGGTCTCAGAAGTACTATAAGACCGAATACAGTATCCAGTAGACCTGCTGTAGATCTATTTTTTTGAAGTCTGAAAGAGGTATTCATCATGCATAGACCTAGATCTATGCATTTTGTACTAGATCTATGTTATTAATTTTTTTAATGGGAATTATTTAACTAAATACACATGTAAAATGCTCCAAAATAAGGCTCATATTGCACCTGAGAGCATCTAGAACCCCAGAGCTTCCAGGGCCCTAAGGCGGGCCCTGGACCCCGGCCACATAGTCGGCCGCTCCGCGCTCGAGATGTGCGCTGCGCGCACATTATTTGGTGTCGTTTTCAAATCCTCCCTATTTCTGATTTCCAAAAGTTGGCATCTCTGGTGTTGGTATGTCTGATTTTTTCCACAGTTTGCAACAGTATTTATCCTCTTTCTTTCTTCAGGGTTAATTTTTGTTGTGTTATTTGGTGTGTATCAGTAAAATATGGTCTTTACGGTATGCATTTGCGCTGCGTTACGACATCAATAGGTTTTTAATAGGTGAAAAGAAGGCCGGTTGAAAAATACTAATTTTGATGGTAAAATACTAATTTTGGAGGTGCTGAGTACTAATTTGTACTTCCAAAGGTTGGCAGCTCTGTATATACAGATGATGGCTAAAGCAGGTTTGGCATTTTTACCATATTATACTCTTACCAATATCTTATCTTATCTTTGTATATAGGCAATCAAGGCTACCAGAGTCTAAGCTTGGATCAAGACTACCAGAGTCTAAGCTTGGATCAAGGCTACCAGAGTCTAAGCTTGGATCAAGGCTACCAGAGTCTAAGCTTGGATCAAGACTACCAGAGTCTAAGCTTGGATCAAGGCTACCAGAGAGAGGGTCTAAGCTTGGATCAGCTGTGACCAATCCAGTATGCAGTGTTCTTACATTAGAACCACATTAGAACCACATTATATCCATATATGTTTAGTCATGTTATGTCAGGTCAGTCCGTGATATTATCATCTATTCAATACCATCAGAGAAAGAAGGAATGTCATATGTGTACCATGTAAATCCCATCTATCAATATTGAGTGATTCTGTATGTATTTAGCTACCATTGAATGTTTTATTCCATAATTTGCTAATGAGTGGGATTTAATTTGTATTATATTTATATATGTACTGTTTGAAATAAATGGTTGTTCCAATATATTGTTACATTTATATCTTTCCTAAACCACAAACTTGTTGGATGGTGTACCTGTATACATGGAGAAGGGAGGGGGGGGGGTGATTATGCCAAGAAGTGATATTTAAATGGTTTTAAAGATGAATTTGATTATAATCTGAATAGAAGTGTTGTAGGATTATCTACGATTGCACAAATAAAGTTTGGTAAGGCGCATATTGGACAGTTCTCAAGAAGTAATACCAGGATTATATAGAACCAATTTTTAGATTACATCCCAATATTTTCCTAGAATTCTTTCTCGCATAATAAAGTTATGAGGCTTATATAGTATGTTGCACTTTAATAAGCAGGTGTGTTTCATTGTATACAAATATAACTTCCATGACCTCAATGGCTTAAATCATGCACAATGGGTAGACTGTTGTCAAGTGCTACCGGTATTTAAGAACTGACTTATCAATTTAAAGTAACCAGTCTTAATAATTCCTAAATCAATGAATTTGTGTGCTTACAAAAATGATCAAAAATCTACTCCAATATTGCCTGCCTACCATATCCCGTACCATTGTACATATATGTATATTAAGATGTATTATTGTATTTGATATTCTTCAATGTAGTGTTTTATACCTGTAGTAGTTGATTGAGGAAAGCATCAGGATGAGACTTGTTTAGTCTGAAATGTGTTTTATGACATGATGAGATGTTTTTTTTTACAATCCAAATTCCATTTTTAAAAGTAGAGTTTTTATCCCTATACCCCCTGTTTTGTTTGACCCCTTACAAAATTGCACAAACATTTTGCCTTTTTATGATTGTTTTCCTCTGAACCAAGTGTCTTTCATTCAGAAAGAAACCATTCTTAGCGTTGATAAAATAAAAGGGTAAGGGTCTGTAATATTATTCTTATCATAACAATTAGGTGAACCTTTTCTTGAAATGAGACGCTGCAGCTCTTTATATACAGTACACTACGATAAGTACTTCCTAGCATTCTCTTTTGATTATCTTAGTTTAGTTCAATTTTAATACTTTCTTTGTTAGAGATTATGTTACAGGGTAGTGTGTAACTGACTCACATAATTATGATCATTAAGACAACAAACCAAATAACCTGAGGAGATGACCGGAGGATATGACCGGTCAGACCGGAGGAGATGACCGGAGGTGATGATACAGTGGTCCCTTTTTATCTCATTTCTTTCTCTAGAATATGTCTGGTTCATGTCTTACCCTGCCAGAAGTAATCTTAACTGTAATGTATTGTCATCCATTTTATGTGAAATAATACATGGTTTTACAAGTAACCTATGCATATATACAAAAATGAATTTAACAGCATTTAAACCTATGTATCCAACTTATATGTCATGTATTGTCATGCTTGTAGTATGCAATGGAAAAATGTAATTATGATGAACTATTATGTTCAATTCATTACAAATCTGAAATGGTTGATTCTTGTACAAATTTGATCATTGTTATCAATTACCATTGACAGAGACAGCTTTGTTCATCTTAGCATATCATTATACTGCAAGATGTCAGTGTAAAGTTAACAGACTGTTAAGGTGATAAAAGGTCTACCCAAAACAGTAATTATCCTTGCACCTTTGAATATGAATCAGAAAGTGAAAAGCATTCTTATAATTCTGAAAAACAATTCATCTCCAATGTCATTGCAATCATCTTTTTTTTTATTGAGATTTGTTCTGTCATGTAAATCATTTATCATTTGATTGAATTTGTCAATAAAATGTCTGTAGTTGTGAAAAGGTTCTAGCATTGGTCTCTATCATTTTTGTCCTCATAACAGGATGATATGCCTATCCACACCCTTAACCAGGTTTGGTATTCTGAGCATGACTTTAACAAAATATTTTTTTCTTCTTCTAAAATTTCTAACAGAATCTGTATTTTATGGACTACATTTTATCTCAATTATTAACCTCTTGTGCGCCTATTACATTTAGACACATGAAACATGTAGATTTAACTATTACAGCCATCACATTCTATGTGGAAGTCAAATTTAGGGGCTATTTTGTCTCTAGGATGCACTGTAACAATTTTGGACAAGTATGCAACTAGTTATGCAGTTTAAACAACCATAAACATTGGTGATATCTCTTGTAGGATTGTTGCATTTTAGTTAAAATACATTTTCTGACTAATATTCTTGCTAATGATGATGCTTTTGAATAATGGTGTGCTGAAACCTCTGAAACAATCCAGACAGGCAGAGAGTGATTCCTTGTTCATTATCCAATCACAGATTGTCTCAAATATATTCATCTGATGATTATGAGTTATTCTCAGAGTACATATTTAAACGGTTTTTAAGGGTATCTTCTCTCACTGGTTTAAATTTTTTTTTTTTTCAATCTTAGAATTGAAATTAATCTCTGAATCCCGCCCCAAATCTTATGTTGATGATGATGATGATGATGATGATGATGAACAGCATTTGTATAGCGCCATTTATCTGCAAAAGCATTCAAAGGCGCCTGGCTCCCTCAATATGTCACATATTATTCGCAATGTTGCCGGAAAAGATAGGTTTTGAGTTCAGATTTAAAGGTATCAATGTTGTTACAATTTCGAAGTTGGACAGGTAGAGAGTTCTGGGAGAAATAACAATGGTCTGTTTTAAACTGGTTTGATCTATGCTCATTCTTAAATGTTCCAAACGTTTGTGCTGTGTTTTGTAAATGAGTTGTGGGGTGAGATAGAAAAGAGTGAAAATAGAGAGTCTGAGAGAAGGGGGGAAGAGAAGAGATAGAGAAGTAAGATATACCGCCGTCATTCCGCCAACCTGACTCTAAACTGACTCCAACCTGACAGATGTTTGGCCATCAGGGGTATGATCAGTCTCAAGTCAGTCTAGTATTGGTCTAATTGGTGTGTAATATGATGGGCATAAAGGCTTGGTCACATTAACTGGTAAGCTGCACCAGGTTTAAAATTTAAAAAATGAAGGTATTACACTTATATCATCATTTTTTTTAAATGCAATGATTTACCATGTCATGTTTGAACGAGACACAAGAGAGCAATTCCAGGGAGCAAGTGAGAGGTTTGTATGACACGTAACCTAGTGCCGTTTGCTCTGTGATCATCCTACACAAATGATTTCATAACATCAATCCAGAACCGAATTCTATACCAAACCCTTAATCTTCACACTAACCATAGCCTATTTCCCAATTGCAATTCTATCCCTAATGCTATGTGTTAAGTGTATATTGTATCCGTAAGATATTGATAGAGAGTATGAATTAAGAGTAGAGAGGAGATGATTGTATAATGTAATCTGAGCCCTCATTGGTCATGTGATTATAATGTGTCATGTGATTATAATATAGATGACAAATAATTGATGGATCTCCATCACAAATTCAGGGCTTGATTTTTCCCAAGATACATGGAGAAGAATGCTCTCACTATTGCATCTAAGTTATTATTTTATTGATTTTTTTTTATAATTTGTGTTGTTGTTGTAAGTTTACGTATCCACTCTAACCAAGGCAGTGGGGGGAGGGGGAGCACATGTATCAAAGAGTGCTAACAAGATAGCACCCCCCCCCCCCCCAGCTGCTCCTGCACACACAAAATGAACATAACAAAAATGGAATGGGGCAGGAGCACAGTGCCGCCCTACAAATTTCAAATACCCCAAAAGTGCCCCTTTTTAATTGAGATAAATGCTCCTTACGATCTCCGATAGGCCTAAGTGCCGCCTTTACTCTGCTAATTACGGCCCCTATTCAAATCTGAAAGGTACTCCTTTTACCTTGATAAGTGCCCCCTTTCCCTTTTTAGGAAGTGCCCTTTCCCTTTCTAATAAGTGCCCTTTTTATTTTGACACATACCCCCTTTTTATTTCTAATAAGTGCCTCCAATTTTTGGAAGGATAGAAGCCCTTAATTTTCCCTTCTCATAAATACCCCTTTTCACTCATGATAAATGCCCTTATAAAAATCTGATAGGTGCCCCCTTTTTCTTTATAATAATGCCCTTTTTCCTTCTGATTGGTGCTCCTTTTTCTTTTCATAGGAGCCGGCCTTTCCCTTCTCAGAAATGCCCCTTTTACCTGTGATAAGTGCCCAATTTATTTTGACGTGTACCACCTTTTCTTTCTATAATAAGTACCCTTTTCCTTTTTTTTTATTTTTATAGGAATCCCTTCCCTTTTTCATAAATGCCTCTTTTCAGTTCTGATAAATCCCCCTATTAAACCTGATAGGTGCCCGTTTCCATTCTCATGTGTGCCTGTTTTCAAATCTGATGAGTGCCCCCTTTCAGGTGTGAGAAGTGCCCCATTGCCCTGTTTTCTTTGACAAGGCTCCTTTTCTTTTCTAATAAGTTCCCTTTTCCCTTCTGATATATGTGCCCGTTTCCTTTCTCCATAACACGTGCCCCTAAAAAAGCGACTAAGAACTACTTTCTCTTTAATTTCCAATTCTTGTAAGAATTAATTTTCATTGCTCACTCGCATTTATAGTTGATTTCATTATTTATTTGTTGAGGAATTTTTAGTCTTTCATGATTAGATTAATAATTGTGAATAAGGATTGGTTTTTCCTCTCTATACAAGATGTTATTTTTCGCAATGGGACAAATTTTAGCTCACTCGCTTCGCTTGCTCAATATCCAGACCATATCACACATCTAATTGGGCCATGTAAAGAGAGAAACATATTGAAATCTTCCCTTAAAGGTACCATGTCCCATTTGCAAGCCCAACAAATTAAAAGGTTAAATTCCAAGACGATAGGGCCTACTAATTTAGAACTTCCCTCAAAATTATCGAAAGGGCTTTAAAAAATTGCTTTTAGTGGGAAAATAACGACCATTAGTTGTCGAATCGACTTAAGTGATTGCAATCACCTAGTAACAGTCTGAATTTCTGACCCTTTTACAGAATGGTCGTACGTTTTGTGCTGCACAAAGATTCAATCAGTTAAATTTTGGCCATATTGGGTTATTGATGTCTCATATGTAGGCCTACACCTAGCTGTTACACTGAGCTCATTTTATGTATGTTATTACCAAAGAAAAAAATATGTCAGTCATGTCACTCCATGGCTCAGTAGTGTCTGACGGTGAAGTTTAGAAGTTAAACAGGTTTCCTTGCATAATTTTGAATACTAGGACAGAAGACTTACTGCTGTTTAAATTTCACAAATAGGACATACATGACACAAAATTTGATGTACCGGTATGCTGCGAAAGGGATATTAATGTAGGCCGGGGTATACATGTATATATACCAATCCTATAAAAAAGGGTACCGGTAATTATATATTTTCGCTTTAAAGTTTCCCCTTGTAAGTGCCCCTATTTTCCACAACATACCCTTTTTTGGTCCCCCCCCCACCCCCCACACACACACTTTGTAAGACACTCCGCCGCCCATCCCAACCTATATTGTGATTTTTATGACCCCACCCTGGAAGATCCCAGTCAAATGGGCGTGAATGGTTTGGCGTGTTTTGATTGGTCGTTGGCGTTGGTTAGATCATCACGTGCGGTTCACAAATACATGACGTCACTGCTAGATGTTTATTATGAGATCGAGATCGAGAAATTATGCTGATTGTGATTGCTGATGGCTAGTTGTAGAGGCCGGCTGCTGAATATCATGATCTTCTCTTCTTGTAATTGATCACATCTTACAGACTAATAAAAACTCTACGATATTGTACCATTTCTCAGTTAACGCGAGCACAGACCTCGTCGCGTTGTTTCTGCAGCCTGCTACAGCACAAGCGTAGCCCCCACTCACTCGGCCCTCCAAGTCCGGCAGCGCAGTCCACCGCTCACCGGCGTTGTGATCTGATCCAGTGCCGCGACGCGACAAGCGACATGGAGACTTCGATATCTCATTGTATTTTTCTTCTCTTCACGACGACCCTGCTGGTTGCTACCAATGGCTATAAGCCGGTTATTATCATCCATGGGATGCTGGACGGAGCACCAGAAATGCACTTCATGCATGATATGATCATAAAGGTGTGTAATAATACTTTACTTCCGGCGTAGATCTCGATCTAGATCTAGTACTATCTAGAGTCTCTAGGCCTAGATCTAGTCTAATTGAAGAACGTAGACCTCTAGATAAATCTAGGGCAGCGTCTCACGAAACCGTCATAAGTACAAGTTGGCCGACATCCCATTGTAACGTGTGTATTAAGTTTAACACACGTTCGTAATGGCGTTATCACAGTTTTTCCTTCATAATCATTTTGCCTTCGGCGTAGACTAGAAGGGATGAGATTGACGGCAGCGAGAGTTTAACACGGCTTGCAAGATTTTCAACATGGATGTCGATTTTGACCCATAATTTCCTTAAAAGGGACCATTAAACGGATTATTTCAATCAAGTTAGTAAGTGGAACCGATGTATTATAGCCTAGGCCTAATTGAAATATGGATATGCACGAGGTAAAATGACATTTTGGGGGATTTTGGGGGCATAACAATACGGCCGTGGCAAGTTTGTCATGTTTGTGGGAGGGGCCTAACGGCTTAAATCTAGCCGTGATATCTTCAACGTGTGGTGGTATAGGCAGTCGTTCAGTCTGTATAACCGAGGTCTAGTGGAGCCAGACGTAGTCTCAGTGGAACAACCGACGATTATTGAGACTGAAGCTTTTTTTGTGAGCACATTTTTTTTTTTTGGTCCTCGATAATTTTAAAATTTGCACCCCCCCCTTGAGCGCCAGGGGGGGGGCCCAACCCCCAAAAAAGGTAAAAATCGCGTGATTTTACATGATTTTTTTCTCAAGGGGGGGGGGGGCCCGGGCCCCCCCCCTGGATCCGCCACTGAGACACTCTGCGCATTTTACACTACATTGAATCACCACTTTTATAAAGTTGTATTCTTGTGTACACTTGGTGGCTCTCTTTCAATTACTTTATTACTAGACTACATAGATATACTTTACTCAACTCTGAGAAGTGAGAAGTGTCTAACTTTTGTTTTTAAGTGGCCCAAACATTGTGGAACATGTGTGCAGCGCTTTGTAACTGCAAGGAAAAGGCGCTACCGGTATATCAAATGTCTTTTGGATTGGATTGGATTGGATTCAAGCTTAATTATAACTGATAATATATTTTTTATTTTTTATTTTTTATTTATTTATTCATGGTATAAAACAAAATATGATTAGCAGCCTATGTCAAGTTTTAATAATACATAAAATACAATATTAAAAATGGTAAAAATATGCAAACGCCAGATGATACTGAGGGCACATACATGTAGACCACTATGGTTCAAATAATTTAAGAAACACAAAAACAGAACAAATGTGCGTATGAGCCAACGGTGATTGTAGTCGAAATAAAAACATGCAATCTTCAAAAATTCATTAAAAATCAAAATTAGCAGGAAAGAACTAATTGATTAAGAATTACCGTAGATTAAAGTTGTATTCCAATATTGGAAGCATTTTCTTCACAAGTAGAATCGTAGAATCAATCAAAATATGGCAGTAAAGATGAGCTCTAATTCGCCCATTGGCCCTTTGCAAGCGTTTGAAACGCATTGCGGCAGCCATGGCACTGCTTTTCTGTGACTCTCTGAAAAACTGCGCATGTTTACATCAAAATCTTGAGGTGATCCCGGGGTCACACAATGCCTACCGTAAATTTGGACATGCCATTCATGAAACTGAGAAAAGAATCCATGCGCGTTGACTTTGTTGCCTACCCCGTACTTTTAATATATTTGAGCGGTAAAAAAAAGTTCCAATTTATAGCGATCTTTTTCTCATAAAAATGAACTTTTTGCAAAAGTCAATGTTAGTATATTTATAAGTGATATTCAAGCTATCTTTGAGCCAAAAATCTAAGGGAAATTCATTCAGGATCATCTAGAGATAATCACAAACTTCCGATGTATACTACCCAAGACTGAACATCCGTAAGTCTTGACACTCGCCCTCAACCCCTGGTGATTCTGTGCTGAACACTTACGGACCGAACAAAATATTTGCAGCTAGAAACTACTTTCCATGGATAAATTGAGAATTTTGATCGACTACAAACGTTGAATATAAGTTTTTCATAATTAAAGACTCCATTATTAAAGCAATAACTCGATATTTATTATAGAAAAAGAAGTTGAAATGTTGAATGTGTTTACGAGTGAAATGCCGGGAGGAAGTATAAATGAAAGAAGAGCGTGATGTTATCATCAAGCCGCAATGGCCACGTGCGCGCACGTGGAAATTTCCATTGTAAGCACCGGCATGTGGCTCTTCTTCTAAGTGTACAAACTCCCTCTTTAAAAAAGATGAAATGCAAGAAATTATTAAAACAATGTTTCAACGGAAACTAAACACTGTTTTGAGGGAAATTACGTAGAAATGAGCAATTCTAGTGACTCAGCTGTAATTGTAAATATACAGGTGTTATTCTCCTGATAAATTTGTAACATTACAAGAGGTTTTCTGGACATTTACCATATTTGTTTTCCTTTATCAAAAAGCAATTTTACATGTACTTGGAATTGATATATTTTTCCACCGTGACTGCCAGAATTTTATTCCAAGTTTACATTGAAATATCATCTTATATTTGTATCGCTGATTATTTGAAAATCTTTACTTGAAAATCATCGATCCTCAAATTTTATCAGGAAACATTTTTCCTGTAATATTTTTTTTTTTAAATCTTTGTTTTTCTTTGTTTTTTCTTTGTTTTTCTTTGTTTGTTGCCATGGCAACCTAATATTTTAATTTTAAAAATGTTGTGGAAAGATGTCCCTGCCATTATCTTG
This sequence comes from Strongylocentrotus droebachiensis, assembly GCA_035222895.1. Lineage (NCBI taxonomy): Eukaryota > Metazoa > Echinodermata > Echinoidea > Camarodonta > Strongylocentrotidae > Strongylocentrotus > Strongylocentrotus droebachiensis. Next base: position 169,599 of record JAVYIG010000207.1, read on the forward strand.
GAATGCAAAGTGTTTTGAGTAGCAATTTGATCTGGAAAGTAAATACCGGTATATTACTTTTTAAATATTTTCTTTTATTTTCTTTGTTTTGTTTCCATGGCAACAATATATTTAATTTCAAGGTTTCTCTTAAAAATGTTGATAAAAAGAATATAATGAAGAAAAGTTCAGTTGAAATTTCAATGAGAAACAAGATATGGCACATCAAACAATGCTTGCAATGTTGAGGTATGTACTCTTTACTATGTACTTAAATTACACTCGGTGCCATGCTTACATTGTAAATTCCTATGCAAAAACTTCAGGAAATACCCCTAAATAAAAATATTAAAAAATTAATATCTTGAGAATCGATTTATATTTTGACTCCATTTTTTTTCCATATTGAATGATAAATTGTGTTCTCCAAATACAGTGCAAAATTGTCATGATTTAATGGACTTCAATTTTTAGTCTAACATCCCTACAAATATCATATTAAAGTCATAAAACAGAGAAGTAACTGCACTTTTGATTATAAATTATGTCCATCGTTCCCACCATTCTATCCATCCTCTCCTTCCCTCTCTCTGTCCCCTTCTCTCTCTCTCTCCCCCTCTCTCCCCCTCTCTTTCTCTCTCCCCCTCTCTCTCTCTCTCCCTCTTTCTCTCCCCCTCTCTCTCTCTCACTCTCCCCCTCTCTCTCTCTCACTCTCCCCCTCTCTCTCTCTCTCACTCTCCATCTCTCTCTCTCTAGCATGTTTGTTGTTGGCTTATATATCAGATATTTGGTTTAATTCAAAGTTCAAAGTATTTATTATGAGTTCAAAAGAGACTACAATTCTAATGAAGTAAATGAACAGTAAAGAGTAAAAATATTGCATAATTACAAACCATCAAAGTGGTCAATAAAATTGTATTTAATTATTTTGCAAGGCTGGAATGGGGTGACAAATTAATTGTACATATTGTATAATGATTTATTTAGCACTAAATGATTGACAAAATGATGTGATAAAGACATTAAACTGAGGACAATGGGATATTGCACAACCAATTTATGGGCCCGACCCCCCCCCCTCCCTTTATTTTAAATTTGCATTCAAGAGCCTGATGATGAGGTAGGGGAGAGCACTTCTTTTGTAGCGCTCCATTTTGCAAAAGACTTCAGATTAGGTTGGCCATTTCGCAGTGATCAACAATGTAAAGTTGATCGCATGGGAGGAAGCCAGTGGTGAAAGTTTGATGATGGGATTGTCAATTTTTTGCCCAGACTCAATGCTAGTTTCTCTTGTCTTTCATTGAGAGTAGGCAGTCCCAATTCTTTGAGAGCATGTTGGTAAGTACAGTAGTGCAGTCCAAGCACAAGGCGGCATGCTCGTTTTTTTTTAAATTCTTTTAAATCTGATTACTTTGGTTTTCATTTATCCCAGCGTGCCAAACTGGAACACAATATTCTACCACAGGGCAAAGTTAGGAACAGTAGAGACATGATAGATCATTTGCTGGAAGTTTTAATCTGTTCAAAAAAATTTGGAGCATGTGTATAGTCTTGTGCTTGCTTGCTTGACAATAATGTGAACTCTTGTTACAGCATATTTATCTTAGCCTACCGTATATAAGTTTGATGTCATTTGAAAGCTGATAACTCTATTCACATGTGACAATGCCAAAAGTCCATTATGCAATTATATGATATATGAAGTACTGAGAACTATTGTACAAGGTTATATTAATTCCTTTATTCTACCTTCATCAGGCGCATCCTGGTACAAACATCACAATCCCAAACGTCTACAGTTACAAAAGGAGTCTAGAACACCTATGGAATCAGGTCCCAGAGTACAAAAAGGCTATTCAAGATGTGATCAATGAATCCCCTGATGGTGTGAATATGGTCTGCTACTCACAAGGTAAGCAAATCAATGCATAACCTCATAGTGTGAACATTGTCTGCTACTCACAAGGTAAAACAAAATCTTGGTTTCAAACCTGTGTCCTTCCTCCTAGTCAAGAGACCATGCACTGCTCTACCACTGAGCCATCACTTTCAGTTTCAATAATCTCTATTAGAGCTCTAAAAGTTGATGAAGATATTTATCAGGCACCAAACTAGGTTTTGATTATAGAAAGAGACATCATTTGTTTTAAGTGATGTGATGATGGCTCTCTAGATCAGTTTCACTTTCACTTTTCACATAAACAGTAAAATGTAGGCACAAAAGTGTTTACTGAAATTAATTCCTCATCTGTGCAATTATCTTACACGTGATGCATTACATGCACATTTACTATGTTTATTGTCTATTAAAAGACTTGTAATTTACTATCGGTTTTGATTGGAGTAGGAGAATGATGTCTAGGACTTAGGAGGAAACTAAAGTGAAAGTAGGAGCTGTATATTAATTACCTCTTAATGGTGACATTTGAATAATGATCCAGTAATGCCCATCCATTGTGATTAGCTAATAGATTAATAAACTAATAGATTACAGTGTATTAATGTCAGTGAAGTAATCATGATCAGGAAAGTGGTCAGTTAGTCATTTAAATTACTTTCAATGAAAAGTTCTTATCTGATAGTCTTTTTTTTCCTCCATTTGGCTTATTTGCCATGGATATGAATAGCAATAATTCTGAAGTATCAAAATATGTAATATAATTAGCAAACATTTACCTCCTCTGGTATTAAACTAGCACCATGACTATCAAACATTCATACATGTACTACGCACCCATCCAGTGTGACTCGTGCGATATTTAGTGAACAAATTATTGTCTCAGTACATCTCTCATAAATATGTATGCAAAATACCTGTATATGGAGAAATGGTGCCATGTTACAGGGATGCCAACTAGTACGGATTTCCCGTAATTGGTACGGAAATTAACGACCATTACGGCAGTACGGAATGTTGTCTAAAAATTATGTTTTTTTTTTTTTTTTTTGCGCATAGGGATCTATCGTAGCAAGTGCTGTACAGTATGGTGGCCATCCAGCACTCGCTGCATGAGAAAGATGGAAAATTATCAAGTATTCTCTTAATAGAAGCCAATTTTTCATTGAAAACTTATGTGTTGTGATGAACTGAAAATCAATATTTAGCAACTTTGTGGGAGTAAAATCACAACAAATTTCAGATAATCATGCGCGCATGCGTCCGCTTGCCATTCTTTTAAGATTCATGGCGCCGCATAGGAAATTACTGATTTATTCCCCAAATTACTGATTTTGAGCCTTATGGTTACTGATTTGTGCTCTGAAAGGTTGGCATCCCTGCATGTTATCGATTAGAGTATGTGAATTATGCAATGAATTAAAATTGAATACTGGTAATGGTATACTCTTATTTGCATTCATTTGCTATAGATTTTTTAATTGGAATTGATAATAAATGAAGGAATGAATGGGAAAAGAAGATTTTGCATGGTATTATTAGGAATAACATGAAACATCTTTAAACGGGTTAAAGTGTTGGTTCTTTTTTTCTTCACCGATCTACTTGTTCTTCTTTTTTTCCTTCTGCTTTATTTATTTTTCCAGGTGGTTTGATGTGTAGAGCTATCATTGAGAAATTGGACAACCATAATGTGGAGAATTTGATCCTTCTTTCATCTCCACAAATGGGTCAATTTGGAGGTGAGTTCTAAAGTCAGTTGGTTCCCCCTAGCTCCCTCATTGCTGGGCTACACCAGGGCCACGTCTTACAAAGAGTTGCGATTGATCCAAATCAATTGCAAGTCCTCCAATCAATCGCAAGTTTGCAGTCTCCTATCTCTTATGTACATAGTTGCGATTGATATCAACTCTTTGTAAGACGGGGCCCTGGTCCATCCCATAATAGATACAGACATCCCTATGTAAGAGTTTAATACCCTGCCTTTACACAAAATAGGAACACAAGTGTGTCTTTTCTTTATTAAGCTTGCAAGTATTGATATTGTATTCCCTAATTAAATATTAGTCACTCCAAAGAATCACATTAATTGGTTGTTCTTCAGAGTGTCTTAAGACATACATGTACATGTATGTGCAGCCTTTTATTCAACCTAATCCAGTAAAGAAAGATCATTCAACAGGCATACATTACATACAGCTGTGCACATGAATACTTATATTATAAAATATATTATCTCATTTGAATGGGAGACTGAACATATTACATAAATACAGGAAGAAGAAGAAAACAAACATGTTGTACAGGTACAAGCTCTGAATGTACATACATGCACATGTAGATTCCCTAGTAATCCAAAGGTTTATTACTCAGGGTAGATTTTATTGACTTGAAGCACCCATCTAGCCAGGTCCATGAGGCTATAAATAGGTAGATCATCCCACTCAAGTTTGAACAGAGCTCATAAATATTCATTTGTTGGCTTTTATGACATTTATCTGATTGCCTTCTGAAAGTTTGCTGTACATTTTGAAAACTACAGTTAGAATGACTAATAGAAAAAAAAACTGCTTGATGCCCAGGGCAACATTCACAGGGCTCATTATGTTTGCATAAATAGCTCGTGATCGCGTTATCTCAAGAACCGATTGATGGATTCCTTCCAAACTTTGGTAATGTACATTGTATGTATCTTGCAGAGCCAATGAACTGATTAGATTTGGGGGTCACAGGACTCTTTCTATATGCAAAAATAGCTCATGACCACATCATAAGAACCGATGGACAGATTACCGTCAAACTCAGGACATGTATGTATCTTGCAGAGCCAATGAACTGAGTAGATTTTGGGGTCATGAGGTCAAAGGTCAAATGTCATGGGGCTCAATATGTATGCAAAAAAAGCTTGTGAACGCATATTAGCATTAGAACTGACAGATGGATTACTATCAAACTCAGGACATGTCAAGTGGATGTATCTTGCAGAGCCAATGAAGTGATTAGATTTTAGGGTCATGAGGTCAAAGATCAAAGGGTCATCCATGTATATGTAAAATATCTTGTAATCACGATATTCTGAGAACCTGTTAATAGATTACAATCAAACTTGAATTCTGTTTTGGTTTCTAAAATCGCTCTATGGCGGAGGCATCATTTTCTGCGTGCAGTCGAAGATCCATTTTGTTTAAATCTAGAAAGAAAACATTGTCTACATTTGCATATATTAGACATGATGTTTGCCCCAGGTAGGTGGTACATTGGTTCATCAGTGTGCCAGGGTGCCCATGAAATGGAATACATTCATGACCTGACCGGTTTGCTCCTTCATTCTTGTAATTTGATAGATAAATATAGATTTCCATTTCTCATACTTTGTTATAATCTGCAAATTTGCTTTATTTTGCTAATTCTCATTGTATGTAATGTATACTCTGCTTTTTAAACTGTGTCCACTTTTCAAACTATTACTGAAATCCAATCTTAATCACATTCATATTGAAAAACAGGCATCCTCAAAGATTTTAAACTTTTTCATATTTTCTGAATAAATATTCATACATGCTCTTTCCATACTGTACTTCTAGTTCCTTATTTGCCTAACTTACGTAAGTACACTCGTCTCATATCAGTAATTGTCTATTATGTGTTTCTCTGTATACCGGTACATGCACTACTTATTGTTTGTTTTCTTCACTTTTATTTTTTGAAATTGAATACATCCATGACCTGATCTGTTTGCTCCTTCATCATTTTGATAGATAAATGCGATTCATATTGTACATGTACATTTACCTACATGTACATGTACATTCACTCAAACTTTCATCAAACCCAGTTCTTCACTGTTAAAGGCTAGCACCTATTAAAAGTTAATTTCCAGTTTCCGCTCTTAGAATATACTTTTTTCACAGGTCATTCATACATTTCAGATCATAATTCACTATATCACTATTTCTCAGTAATTTTTTCTGAATATCTGTTTGAAAAATGGGCATGATGTTCATCTATACCATTCTTGTGGTTACATTAATAATTTTTACATTTCAGGCAAATTTGTTTGATTCATTCAAAAGATTTAGACTTTCTAGCTGATTTTAAGGAATAAGAGCTAGATGCAACATCCCCATCAGTTCACAAACAACTAGTCATACAAAATAGGGGGTCATGCTAGCTTTGCACTGGGGCAGGGTCAAGCTAGCTCTGCACTGGGGTGGGGTCATGCTAGCTCTGCACTGGGGCGGGGTCAAGCTAGCTCTGCACTGGGGCGGGGCCAAGCTAGGTCTGCACTGGGGCAGGGTCAAGCTAGCTCTGGACTTGGGCGGGGTCATGCTAGCTCTGCACTGGGGCGGGGTCATGCTAGCTCTGCTCTGGGGCGGGGTCAAGCTAGCTCTGCACTGGGGCGGGGCCAAGCTAGCTCTGCACTGGGGTGGGGCCAAGCTAGCTCTGCACTGGGGCGGGGTCAAGCTAGCTCTGCACTGTGGCGGGGCCAAGCTAGCTCTGCACTGGGGCGGGGTCAAGCTAGCTCTGCACTGGGGCGGGGTCAAGCTAGCTCTGCACTAGGGCAGGGTCAAGCTAGCTCTGCACTGGGGCGGGGTCAAGCTAGCTCTGCACTGGGGTGGGGTCAAGCTGGGGTGGGGTCACTAGGGCAGGGTCAAGCTAGCTCTGCACTGGGGCGGGGTCACTAGGGCAGGGTCAAGCTAGCTCTGCAATGGGGCGGGGTCAAGCTAGCTCTGCACTGGGGTGGGGTCAAGCTAGCTCTGCACTAGGGTGGGGTCAAGCTAGCTCTGCACTAGGGTAGGGTCAAGCTAGCTCTGCACTAGGGCAGGGTCAAGCTAGCTCTGCACTAGGGCAGGGTCAAGCTAGCTCTGCACTGGGGCGGGGTCAAGCTAGCTCTGCACTGGGGCAGGGTCAAGCTAGCTCTGCACTAGGGCAGGGTCAAGCTAGCTCTGCACTGGGGCGGGGCCAAGCTAGCTCTGCACTGGGGCGGGGTCATAATAGCGCTGCACTGGGGCAGGGTCAAGCTAGCTTTGGACTTGGGCGGGGTCATGCTAGCTCTGGACTGGGGCGGGGTCATGCTAGCTCTGGACTGGGGTGGGGTCATGCTAGCTCTGCACTTGGGCGGGGTCAAGCTAGCTCTGCACTGGGGTGGGGCCAAGCTAGCTCTGCACTAGGGCAGGGTCAAGCTAGCTCTGCACTAGGGCAGGGTCAAGCTAGCTCTGGACTGGGGCTGGGGTGGGGTCAAGCTGGGGTGGGGTCACTAGGGCAGGGTCAAGCTAGCTCTGCACTGGGGTGGGGTCACTAGGGCAGGGTCAAGCTAGCTCTGCACTGGGGCGGGGTCAAGCTAGCTCTGCACTGGGGTGGGGTCAAGCTAGCTCTGCACTAGGGTGGGGTCAAGCTAGCTCTGCACTAGGGTAGGGTCAAGCTAGCTCTGCACTAGGGCAGGGTCAAGCTAGCTCTGCACTAGGGCAGGGTCAAGCTAGCTCTGCACTGGGGCGGGGTCAAGCTAGCTCTGCACTGGGGCAGGGTCAAGCTAGCTCTGCACTAGGGCAGGGTCAAGCTAGCTCTGCACTAGGGCAGGGTCAAGCTAGCTCTGCACTAGGGCAGGGTCAAGCTAGCTCTGCACTGGGGCAGGGTCAAGCTAGCTCTGCACTAGGGCAGGGTCAAGCTAGCTCTGCACTAGGGCAGGGTCAAGCTAGCTCTGCACTAGGGCAGGGTCAAGCTAGCTCTGCACTGGGGCAGGGTCAAGCTAGCTCTGCACTAGGGTGGGGTCAAGTTAGCTCTGCACTGGGGCAGGGTCAAGCTAGCTCTGCACTGGGGTAGGGTCAAGCTTGCTCTGCACTAGGGCAGGGTCAAGCTAGCTCTGCACTGGGGCGGGGTCAAGCTAGCTCTGCACTGGGGCGGGTTCAAGCTAGCTCTGCACTGGGGTGGGGTCAAGTTAGCTCTGCACTGGGGCAGGGTCAAGCTAGCTCTGCACTGGGGCGGGGTCAAGCTAGCTCTGCACTGGGGTAGGGTCAAGCTAGCTCTGCAGTTTTAAGTGTTTAAGTGGATACCTGGCAATCGCTGGGGTAATAATAATTGCAGGGCCCTCAGGAAGAACAGCATTGCTGCTGATGAGGCGTCCCTGGGTAAACAAAATAATAATAATTATTATTATTATGTGATGTAATGTAATCAATGTCGCTTAGTTCATTTTAGTTACTTCAGTAAGTCAGTTAGTACATCATGTGACTTTAAATCACCTCATGTATTCCAGTGGATCATTTATTCATTAACCTTTTCATGTTGTTTATTTTTAGATACAAGTTATGTTCCTGACCTCCCAAAGACTACTCGCTACGAGGTCTACAGGTGAGTAGGGTCCTATCAGCCTATCTTGAACGCACCCATACATGCTCGCTTAAAATAGGCCTTACACAGAATCAAGTCTGACTTGAGTTCTGTGTGTGCCGTTTTATATTATTCTTTATTTTCTTCATACTCCTTATGCCTAGGTCACATTTGCTCTATGGCTAGGATGGTACGCCCCCAAAATCGAGAGATATTTGCGGCGGCCGCCGAGAATCTGCGGTGGTCTCAGGGTCACCCTAGGTCGGATCCCTATCTTTACAGGCCGTACGGATCGTTGTGGGATTAAAAGGCGGAGTCATAACTGTTTCAATTTCTAGGTTTGCCGTAGCGATTAGACACGAAGGAGCCATGGTCGGGCGTACGGTAGCCTTGCGTTTTGGTTATCTTGTGTTCATGTGTTTTTATGTTACATATTATATCTTGTTTTCTTAAAGGGTTGGCCTCTTACAAGGTTTATTTCTTTTATGGCCACTGCCTTCCTCACTTTTTATTATTCATCTTACCAGTATGTATTGTTATACATTTTTCTGTTGATTTCTTGAGAAGAAAAAAATGAAACTGAAACTGAAACAACAGTATCCTCAATTTTTTAAACAGGTGGTTCTTTCCATATTCTGAGACTTCTTTACTGTCTTCTCACAAGTGTATACATTTACCTCAATTGATTTTTACACACAGACCAACAATCATGATGAATAATACAATTGGCTGATTAATAGGAAAGAGAAAAACAAGGAAGTAGAACATTGAATAATTTTCAGTTTCATAACATTAGTACCTGTATATTTCCATCTTCTCTGCTCTAGGGTTTGCTATGATCTTAGGGCTATAGGACAACTGATCTCTGTCTGTGAATATTGGAATGGTGAGTAAAACTAAACCACAGGTTTCAAGAATTTATTTTCCTGTTATCTTTAAATTTTGAATGTGGATAGTGTCACTTACATATATGAAAACAAAGCCCATATAAAGTTTATACAATCTCTAAATTTCTGTCAGATTTATTTTACTCAAGTTGTTTAAAAGAAGATAAAAACGATTTTGACCTGCTCTTTAACACACATGCATAGCTGGCCGATGTCTATGATTGTGCATTGTTTCCGTTGGGTGGTATATGAGTGAAGCAATATTTTTAGTCTGAAATCAAATGGAAAAGAGAACAAAGGCATTGCACTGGAAGCGCAGAGTAGTACACGATTTCAATATGCCATACAGTTTCAATTTCAAATGTCAAAGCAGCGATATACGGTTAGAAGTTTGTAGAGTCAAGGAAACCAAACTTTCATCTCACATTGTGCCATATGGCTGATTACATCTTTATCCGAACTCCAGTAATTACATCACAGCCTTACATAGCCCTAATTGCCAAGCAAAGAAAATGAGGTCCTTTATCTTTAGACATATCTCTACCAGTTTTCTCTCAGACATTGTTACCTCTATATTAATATTTTAAATGTTAATATTTTTACCTCTGGTATTTTTGGTTATTTGTACTTTGGTTTTTTTTTTTTCAGATCCATACCACCAACCAGAGTATTTAAGGAGCTCAGATTTCCTTGCAGTAATCAACAATCAAAGTGCTCATAGCGAGAGTCAACGTGAGTATTGTGTCCTTCTTCAAGTGTTTATCATCAATCTAAATATGATCGATGTGTTATGCATTTAGTTTTAATAAAACTTAACTTTGTTAGAAATGCTGTTTTTCATGAAGTTCTTGTTATGGTCCTATTGTGAATGATGATTACAGAAAACCTAGAAGGTATTAAATGCAAGTTTAATTTGTTATGTTTTATTAACTTTTAAAAGGTAGATTACTAGCGCACAATACTGTATTGAATTTTTTAGCAACATCTCACTAACTGACTTAGATGAGTAAGATGGTGTGTCCCCTTGCTCCCCTACAAGAAATCCTGCTCCATTTGCAAATTCATGATGTAAAAAGCTTTAAAAAAAATTAAAATGTTTTGTTCAATTCATTTCAGATTTACACAGCTTAAAGCTAAGAATAGTAAATTTTGGCAGGTGCAATTGTGTATACACTGTAATTATCCATTTTATGGCAAGGAAATCACTTACTTCTCAAACAATGATAGTACCGGTACATGTAATCATAATGAAGAGAACAGAAGCTAGCAAGTTTTCAATGTCAAAGTTGAACAATATATCGTCTAGTGCTGTAGTCAAACGTTTAACCGTCCGGTATCCGCCCGCCAATGGCGGATTCCGTTTACAATTGGACGGGTTTCGTTTACCCTTTTTTTTTTTTTTTTTTTTTTTTTCTAATTTTTTTTTTTTTTTATAATTTTTTTTTTTTTTTTTTTTTTTTTTTAGTTTCTATTTATGCCCCTCCCACCTGGCACTACTCATTAATCGGTGTGTTGACTCACCACTCTGGAACTAAAACGACACTCAAATTTGTCTGTCATCTTGGTTTGAAAGTAACATCTTTGTCATAGATCTATGTAGTTTATAATAATAATTCATCCAATTTTTCCACATGGTGTACCACCAGGTTCTATCCTAGGTCCTCTACTGTTTTTTATTTACATTATTATGATCTTACACATTCTTCTAAAAACGACATTGTTACTATTATTTGTGACAAGTTTACAAGCACAAATCGGCGCTTATAACTGCACCTCGCAGTTAAATGAAAGTCCTTCCCGCTTTTTCACACGGACCTGGCTTGTCGGCCAAAAAAAATTTTTATTTTGTAATCGTTTAACCGAAAACCGTCCGGTTTTGACTGGCGGTTAAACGGAATTGGAGATATCCGTGATGTTACAGCACTAATATCGTCGCCTGGCTGGCAGAAGGGCGTTAGCTCGAATTTCAGTTCAAAAATGAAACTTTAAGCAGAAGAGCGTTAGCACTAAATCGCCTCAAACTTTTGGAGAAATTGTGGCCGTGTTCTACCATAACATTTTTATTAGTCTATTAAGTTTTAAACCAATTTTCGGGACGGAAAGCAGTTTAAATATAAAACAAATCCATATATGCTAACGCCCTTCTGCCAGCCAGGCGACGATATCTTTTTAAACGTACATCCGGTATTAAGTTAATAGAACTCTAGATTGTAATAACAAGCTTTCATTTTTTATTCAATGTACCTTCCAGAATGGCGTAAGAACTTCTTGAGATTGAAGAATGTTGTGATGATAGGTGGCCCAGATGATGGTGTAATAACCCCTTGGCAGTCAAGGTAAGTCACTCTAAGAAATAAATATTATTTGACAATCATATTGAGATGACCATTCATTCTAATAGTAAAAACAAATCCTTCTTATAGTTTCTAGGTGTGAACCAGTATGATCGGTTTAATACAGAAAGCTTATGTTTACAAACATAGATATTCATGTTTACCTGATGTGTAGCATGAATACCGGTAGTCAAATCACCTTGGGAATGTAATGTGATGATATGTTGTCAGAGACATTTCCTTCCTGCCTCGATGAGTGTATGTACCTGAATTACATACTGATTGATGATTATGTTATGAAGGCTCAGGGATGGTGAAAGATATTATATTGAAGAAGTGTTGTGGTCTAGTAGATAAGTCACCCGACTGCAGATCAAAAGGTACGGGGTTCGAGTCCCACCGCGGCACTAATGTCCTTTGGCAAGACGTTAATCTACATTTGCCACTCTCCACCCAGGTGTTAAATGGGTACCCGGTAGGATGCAAAAGTTAATGTGGTAAGATGAGCAAGTGTGCGCTTAAATGACGTGTGGCTGGAATGCTCCCCAGGGAGTGGAGAAATGTGCATACATTGAGTCAGAGCCATCTATACACAGAGTTTGGCCAATTCAGTTTGAGTTGGAAACAATATGGCGACTACTGCTTTGTTGGGCAAGCACAAAACAAAAGAATATATGCCACGTTGTGACCCAGTGAAACCAAGTTGGCCAAATTCTATGTATAGATGGCTCTGCATTGAGTGTGGGCAAGCCTGAATCCGATGACCAGGGTAATAATATATATGTTAAGCGCTTAAAAACATCATCGATGTATTAAGCGCTACCGGTATATAAAGCAGTATATTATTATGTTTTAAAATGATTTCCAGTAGTGCTGTAGTCAAACGTTTAACGGTCCGATATCTGACTGTCCATGGCACTATCCGTTTTAATTGGACAGTTTTGTTTTCCCGTTAAAAAAAAAAAAAAAAAAAGAAAAAAAGGTTGGTCCGTGTTAAAAGACCCACGCGGGGAAGGACTTTCATTTAACTGCGAGGTGCAGTTGAAGGCGCCGATTTGTGCTTGTGAACTTGTCACAAATAATAGTAACAATATCGTTTTTAGAAGAATGTGTAAGATCATTAATGAAAATTAAGTAGAGGACCTAGGATAGAACCTTGTGGTACGCCGTGTGTAATAGAAGAAAAAGTGGAGGAAATATTATTATAAACTACATATTGAGATCTATTAGAAAGATTACTTTCAAACCAAGATGACAGACAAATTTGAGTGTTGTTCTAGTTCCGAGTGGTGAGTCAACACACCGATTACTGAGCTGGGAGACATTGCCAGGCATAGTACCAGGTGTAGGGGCATAAATCGAAATTTTTTTTTTTTTTATTGTAAATATTTGTTTTAATCGTTTAACCGAAAACCGTCTGGTTTTGACTGGCGGTTAAACGGAATTGGAGATATCCGTGATGTTACAACATTAATTTCAAGGCTTTGAATAGTATGTTAATTTCTGATGTTACATACTGTTATTTTGTTGCAGTCACTTTGCTACATATGACAAGAACCTGAACATCACAGAAATGAAAGACCAAGAGGTAAGATAATAAGAATCTCTCCATGTAGTTGCTCAATATTTCCCTTTCATTGTGATAATCATGTTGAAAATAGATTGCCATTGAAATTATCCACTTCCTTGGTATTTGGTCTTATCCAAGCTCGAGAAGGGATATCAGCTTAATACAATCTTCAGGTATACTCAAATGGGACAAAAAGGTTTGGATCTAATGCTAAATATATTACTCATTGCCGATAAAGTATCAAGCCAATGGCGCGTCGATTGGTTGAGCACCCTTGTGCTTCGGCCAATAGGCCTTGTCCATTATTGTTCTAATTATTGATTGAATTATTTGACCACCGGTCCACCCGTAGAGTATAAAACACGCTTGCTTACAATATATTGTTACAGCGGCGCACGAAAGGTCGTGATCTCTTAGATCCCTTGTTGACCATACATTGCGAGACAAACAAATTTCACTAGCTATATTATTTTTGATAGTTTGGATTTGTTCAGTAATTATGGTGAAATGGTAAGAGGTGGAAGGAGGAGGGAAGTGGTGATAGCCAGAGTGCTTTGTTTTGTCCCTATAAACAAGTATAATATAATCTCTATAACAAAACAAACCCCCAAAAGTTACAGTGTAAGTGTTGATGCTTATCAACTTAGAATTAATCTTTCCAATGTATTTAAATTATATCTTAAAACCTTCTAGTATCATTGCAACTGCAATAGAAAAAAGATCGGGCTCGTTAGTTGAATTACATATGTATCTAAAAATACTCTAAAAGGCGAAGAATATTTCAAACCCATGATTTTGAACAGCAGTTTGGAGTACGCTGAGATGCACTATTTTTATTTGATCAGTTTATAGATTTGATTTGATTTGATTTGATTTATTGGTTTCTGCAGTACAATTACACACGACAGGATCAATACTTAGGCCTAAAATAAAAACTTGTTGGATTGCCCTTTGCGACCGACCCAAAAATCTGAAAATCTACGGTAGGCATTTTAAAAAAGTTTTTTTTTTTTTTTTACCATTTTTTATTTTTTTTATTATTAATGAATACAAAAATATGTATTTTGTTTGTTTGAATGAGATATGAATGAATAAATTCTTCCCAAATTCTCACTCGTCTTCAAAGTTCTGCCCTAGTTTCAAAATTCTACTGGGGTAAACGTACACGTAGGTAGACCCCGGCCTCGTGTACGTGTTTATAATATGCACTGCACCAGCTAGAAACCAAGGAGATTTGGGCGACGGTCGCTGTTTAGAGTTTTCTACGGAAAGGCTCACTACACTTTTATATTCATGACACATTTTGAAGGCACTAAAAAACATTGAAAATTTACGTAAAGACGAGATGAAAGGACATATACATCGAGACAAATTTTAAATTTTTTCATCAATTTGGAATCCGTTCACATTGCTAGCAAGTTTTACAGGTAGTTAAAAACCAACTTCGTCAGCTGGGAAACACAGAGTGTTGTCTCAACACAACATTGCAAACCATGGATTATTATGAGGTGAAAATGATATGAATGGAATGATGACGCTGAAACACAATGTATTAAAGCATTAAAAACTGAGAAATATCAGCCAAAAGAGGGCGGGAAAAAAGAAGAAGAAAAAAAAAAAAACATTAAAAACTGAAAAATATCGGCCAAAAGAGGGCGGGAAAAAAAGAAAGAAAAAAAAAAAAAAACATTAAAAACTGAAAAATATTGGCAAAAAGAGGGCGACAGCAAAAAAAAAATTAAAAAATAAAATCTTTTCCGACCGACCGACCCATGTTTTGGCACCCAAAGGGCAATGCAACAAGTTTTTATTTTAGGCCTTATAGTGTGGTACAGTATGTCACTGAAACAGCTCCCGTAGGATTTTTGTGCCAAAGTTGATTTTTGTGCATTTTTGGATTCATTGGGGTTCGAGCTATCAGAAATTGATGGGGTTCAAATTTTCCAGAAGACACCAAATTTCCCTATTGCGCGTTATATAAGCCATTTTGGCGCCCAATAATGGACCCCCCAGGAAATTAAGGAGGGGTCTGAAAATTTGAACCCCATCATTTTTGGCCAATTGGGACCCTTTTGAAGCCAAAACTGCAACAACAAAAAATCAACTTTGGCAAAAAAAATCCTACAGGATTACATACCATACCGCACTATTAGACAATAACTTAAAAGAATACAATGTCCAATGGAGGTAAAAACAACATTGATGTGCTGCACTCTTCAGTAATATCTTGCCTCTGTTTCATCTTGCACAGGTATACCTGAAAGACTACTTTGGCTTGAAGACATTAGATGCTCGCGGGGGGTTGCACACCTATGGTATCGCTGGGGTCATTCATACCTTCTGGCATCGCAACCAGACAGTCTTTGATTGCTGCATTGAGCAGTTCTTGACCTAGCAGTGTTTCCCCCTTGGCAATCATTTACCAAAGATTCTTTCACCAAACAGCATGTATACACACCACAAGCATCATGATCTCTTGTAGTGCCATATACACATGTAGATGTAAACTCATCAATCTGATTACAAGAGCAGTTCATTTCTGCACCACATCTTGCTTAAGATATTTGAAATATTGATATTGTATCAAAGGGGAAGTCTACCCCGATGTAATGTTGGTTGTAGGGTGTATTTGATAAGGCAAGTCTGTGTATGATAATGAATGAGCAGGTTGATATTTTGAAGCCTACTTATCAAAAGAAGGATAAATGAAAGTTGTGTTTTGCACAATCATTCAGCACTATCATGAATGCCATACATGTGTCAATGGTCACTTGACGTGATTCATCAGTTTCGAGATGACATCATAGAAATTTGGCATACCGGTAGGTCATTATGGGCATTACTATTCCATCCCCAAATAAAAATCACTCATAACTATTAACTTAGTAATGACCATAAAACAAATTTTTCATCACTGGTATTTAAAGATGTTAACCTAGAAGATGTCCAAATGTACATTTTTTTCCTATGCAGAATTGCCCAAAAGCTGAGATTTTGGAGTAACACATCAGTGAAACTTTGAGAAAATATTATGAAAATTAAGAAAGGTATACATTTTTAACATTGTGATGGAGTTGTGCATACACATGTACGGTAGGCCTGCTGAAATATTTTCTATTAATATAGAAACAAAATAGTATTTTGAGAAGAGGTAGATAAATTGGATATGCCGCTCTTATCACCATCTGAATAATGGTGATGAAAGGGAAAATTACATGAGGCTTATCATCTGTATTTAAGCGATGATGAAATCATCTTAAATACATGTACCTTCAAGAGGAAAACAGTATAGGCTTATATATAGTTACATAAACTTTAAGAAGGTATATAATATTATTATCTAAATAAGGCTTCCTAGTGGTATAATAAATCAGTGTATTCAATATCTTTAGCGCAGTACCCGGATGACTGACCTATATTGTTTTCATATTGCTCAGTCATCCGGGAACTTCAACTATTGATATTGATATCATGGCAATATCACACAAAAACAAAGCCATGTTTACCGAGGTAAGTCAAATTTTGTTATTTCGCTAGTCAGACTAATATAGATAATAATTATAATATTGTATGGCTTTGTTTTCTTGTGATACAAGATTATATTGCTCTCGCTAAGACAATATTAGACTCGTCTTTGCCTCGTCCAATATTATCAAAGCTCGGGCAATATTCTTGTTCCACACTCAAGGCCATCCAATATTATATAATGATCTGACAAACCATATCAGATGACTGCGTGAAATACATTCATATTATGCCAAATAGTAACTCTTGGAAAGGTCTTATCACATGCTTGATGTTACATTACATTTATTGCCTCTGACTTATAACAAGGTTGAACATGGTTACATTATTGGATAGGCAAATTGAGATGAACATTACAACTCTTGACTGAGTTTAAGCATGTCTAAATGTGGCATTGTTGTATAACTCAAAGCTTTGCCTCCTAGTAATGTTTGTTGTTATGTGAGTTCATCAGTAAAATCACTTTAAGTCGTTATGAGCATGAAATGAAATCACCATTGCTTCATTTATTTCTCTGTCTGGACATAAGATTGTGCAATGCTTTCTCACAAAATCACCCACAACTGTGGACTATATAATGTACATGTATACTATCAAATGATCAAAAGCTGTAGTCGTAATCCTTGGCTAATCTTGGCTAATACTGAAATTCCTACTCCTACTTTCTATTCTATTTCTAGTTGTATGGTTGTGACTTTTTTATCACAATGCTGATGAATTTATGTTTCATTTTTCATCCGGATAGGATTGATATGACTGATGAGATGACATTTGACCTGACATTCGACCTCTTATTTTATCACTGTGCCATTTTATCACTGTGCCATATTCAAAAATGATTTGTATGAAAGTAGTTTTATTTTAACCGGTTGTTTACTCACCACCTAGCTCTAGTTGCTGCATTGCATGAGAGTTTTAATGATGGAGGATCTTGTGTCATAATTCATGAATTCTGCATGTATGTTTTTTATCAGATGTGTAAATAGTTGTTAGATCTAATTATTTGGTTTTATTCTCACGTATGACATGGTTTTACATCAAAAGACCCATATTACAATGTTGCCAATCTAATGTTATACTTATAATACAATGAAATGTGTTCATGAATGTATTTAACATATATGTGAATAAATATATCTTGAAAAGAAACTTTGAGAGGTGCACAGATTGACACAGAATTAACAGATTATCATTAGTAATCTGTCAAAAAAGAAGAAGAAAAAAAAATGGGGGGGGGGGGGAATTGACAGTCAAATAGTATGCTTTCAGAGGAATTGTCAAATCAATTGATTGAACCCATGTGTACTGAATATTGGAAGTTTCTATGAGATTGAAAAGGAAATATTGTTGTAAAATATAGTGTGAAGATGGGTCAACTAAGATGAATATAAACGGGTATTTACAAAACCAACCCTCGTCTGAACATGTTTATTTTGATATAATCTTAGTTGGGGAGATGGAAATGGGACAATGTTTTCAGTATTCTATTATTTTCCAATGTATTCTTTTGTAAATGTCTCTGTGTTTAGTTCTTTTAATTTGTAAAAGTTTATTTCCTTCATTTCATTTATGATTCCATCAAATCACAAGTAGAAGTAAAAAAACAAATCATTTTGTTATTCAAATGTTTGCTGTGTTTGCTGCATTTATTGATTTTAGTACTTCATCAACATACGTGTATTAGAGGGGGTTAATTTGCTGAATAATAGTGAATATTATATTAAAAGAGTGCAATGCAAACAACGTTGAAAGTTATTGTAAATGAAGATATTTTGAAGTGTTGAATCCTAGTGGTTCTAGCACATCTACAACACACCTGATCATATTTTGATTGCACAACTCTGTGAATTTCAGAGATTTGAGTAGATTGCATGCAAGAAATTGTATCTTACATTAAACTTAAAGATGGGTCGTAGCAGTGCTGTGTGGGGATCAACTGTTAAAAACATTTTGCTATTTTATTTTCACAGATAGTCACTCAGATTGCTTTATTCACAGTGTTCTCTATTGAAGCTGTCCACGTAAAGACTATGCAGTCCATGTATGATGAGACATACATAGTATGTCTTTGATAATGGTCATCACTGAATGATGTGATTTATAGCAGCATTATGTACATGTCTTACGCATGTTTTGCAATACAGTAAATTGCATTAACATGGCAAATTTAAATTAATAAATACATTTTATAAAGCAATATGTGTATACAATTGTGTTTCATTGAATGAATTATTTCATTGTGTTCTATTCATTCAATGTTATGAGCTCTATTTCATTAAAAGTTTGGGCTAAGGTTGCAAATAAGTTGTAGTATATTGTTGGGACCAGGGGTGAAGATAGAAATGTAGGTAGTGTAGAAAAGTACAGCGACGCAATAGACTGTTTTTTATAACATATCGGTATTCAAATTTATGGATGTTTATGTCCTGGGGCCTAATGACAAGTTATTTCATTTATTTGTTATTAATGAATGAATTATAATACTTGGAAACCAGTCTGCATACATTATTAGTTGCTATGTCAGGCAAGGCTCTGCAAGCTTTCAGGTTGTCAAGAAAAACCCTTGTTTAAAAAGTATACATAAATTTAAAACCATTTATTTTGACGTGAACCACTTACCCCTTTTCCTTCTTATAAGTGCCCTTTTTTTTTCTTTTTTATAAGAGTCCTTTCCCCTTTTCATAAGCTTTTCCATTCTCATGAGTACCTTCTTTCTATATTATCATCCATGGGATGCTGGACGGAGCAGCAGAAATACACTTCATGCATGATAATGATCATAAAGGTGCGTAATAATAGCGTAAGCCTTGGTACACTAACAGTAGATCTAGGCCTACTAATAGTTAATTTAATTACTCATCTTTTTACTGTCATTAGACAAATGATAGTCTAATTTTCACTCTTGGTAAACACAGTTCCATGTAGTCTACTTGATCACAATGCTGATTTGCCAAAGTGGGTCCAAAGAATATATATTTATTTTTCCAAGGACAATTGACCCCGCCCCCCTCCCCCCCCCCCCCCCCCCCCCCCCCCCTCCCCCCCCCCCCCCCCCCCCCCCCCCCCCCACTCCGGGGTCGGAATGACCGCATGCGTGTTACCAAAATGTCCGGTAAAGGGGTACTTTTCGTGCGACAAAGTCCGGCCCGAGAATTGTAAAAAAAGGGGGTGTTTTTCTTTTTTTCTCTCATCTCTTTGGACTCCTGAAAAATTATTCCGAATTTAGGGGGGTACATTGAGCATTTTTCCGTATTTAGCGGGGTCTTCAAGGCAGGAAAAGCCCGCGAAAAGCCCGCGAAAAGCCCGCGAAAGGGGGGTTCGGAAATGTTGGCAGTCCTCAGGTAGGGGGTGCTCTCAAAAAGAGGGAACGAGCATACGCGTACCCTAAATAACACTGAGTGGGGGGGGGGGGGGGCGGGAAATTGACACGCTAGCGCCAGCATGCTGGTCTGCATTCATAAACACTCTCTGCGCTGCATGTACACACTACTTTGAATCGCCGCTTTTATAAAGATGTATTCATATCTACTCTAGATGACTCCTTTTTCAAGTTAACTGATAATAGTAAAATACTACGTTGACTCTTGTTGCAACATGTTTATCTTAGCCTATATGGTCAGTTTGATGTCATTTTGAAAGCCTGATAACTCTATTCACATGTGACAATGCCAAAAGTCTATTGTAATAATAATAAAAATGATAATAGTACATTTATAGAGCGCAGAAACTATCCAACATTAATATATTCTACTGCGCTACAAGATGTATTCATGTATTATGCAATTATATGATATATGAAGTACTGAGAACTATTGTACAAGGTTATATTAATTCCTTTATTCTACCTTCATCAGGCACATCCTGGTACAAACATCACAATCCCAAATGTCTACAGTAACTGTTACAAAAGCAGTCTAGATCGACACCTATGGAATCAGGTCCCAGTGTACTTAAATGCTATTCAAGATGTGATCAAGGTACAAGCAAATTCTTGCTGTAAAGTCTTTCATTGCCTAGAATGTAGTCCGTGCGATTTTAATCCTATATTTTGGAGGGTTAAGTAAATGCGAAATTATAGACTACATTTTTTTAGAGTTGATGGCACTTGGTGCACTCAATGGCATAGATACAGTCCTTGGTAGTACAAGTGAAGCTACCAGTGATTAAAAAGCATTGTCCCTAAATCATACTGGCACAGGAAATAACATTTCATGTCTGACATCAGGGCCTCTTGCAAGGTTTAGATCCTGTAAATTTTAACTTGTTAAGAGACCACTCTGAAACCAAGAACAATTTCGATGTGCCTACTCTTATGTCATTCTAAAATAGAAAAAGAAATTATTGAGTTCTGCCTTCTCTTTAAGTGGATTTACCATATATTCAGAAACTAAATATCGACAGCGATTTGAATCTTAATGAAAAGGATGCAATTCATGGTTGTACACAAGAATTGTTAGTTAATATCTTCCCTCTCTCTCTCTCTCTCTCTTTTCCATAAAGAAAATATGAATATAATATGGCTTTGAATAAGACAAATTGATGGTAAAGACAATGATGCATTTCAAAAGATATCACAATAACAAGTAATTGAATTGCACATGAGTAAATTGCTGGAAAAACAAGGTATCACACTACAATCTACATAATTACGAAGAGCGTGTATACCATACTATTATACTATTTTTTCAAGATTCAAATAAGGTTTTATTCACAACTTGTCAAAAATTCCAGGGACTAAAAATGCAAGTTTACATCCAACATACAATCATATAAATTAAAAAAATATTTAAACAAAACAATATAATTATATATTTAAAGAAAACATAGCAAATGGGAGAAGAAAAAAAAAAATATACATTTGAATAAATGTTTACATCAAAACATCAAAGCGGTATAAAAAAAAATTAAATTACACGATATCAAATATTGCGGGCGAAATTGTGTAAATGTTTAAATCAAAACAAATAAAATAAAGTTTGTACAGATACGACAATTCAATTCACTGTAACATAGGAAAAATTGCGATAAAGTGCAATACAAATTTCATTTAGATGGTGTAATAAATATTAAAAAGTATTAAAAGTATTAACAATGGAGTATTTGCAGTGTGGTAATTAAAAGTGTGACATGAGTAAAGTACATGTAAGCATATTGCACATGAACAAAAATTGGAAATCCTTAGGTAATATAGGTCACAGTAACAATAGCAGATAATTAAAGAATGTTGTACTGTGAAACATCATCAGAAGAGAAAGAGGTGGAGAGGAGGAGGGAGAGACAGAAAGTGTGAGAGAGAAACAGAGAAGAGGAAGGAAAGAGGCAGAGAAAGCAGAGCAGAGAGAGAGAGAGAGAGACAGATGAGAGAGAGGGGATGGGAGTGAAATAGAAATAGAGAGAAAAGACCAGAACTGAAGAAGAGAAAAGGACATTTGAAAAGTAACAAGTTCAAATAGAGAAAGGGGAAGAGAGAGTGAGAGAAAGGATAAAAGTACATGCAATATCAAAATACGATTAAAATAATGTAAGAACCTGCTGTGCCAATCATCATGACAGTTGATATTGCACATGATTATATTGCTGAAATACATGATATACGTGCGTCCCAGAAAAAACGAAACCGAGAAGTATCGATGTTTTATCATAACTTAATCACAACCATAATTAATGAATGATACATAATTATTTGGAAAGATTAGTGTCTCCCCTTTCAGTTGATGCTACTCACGTGATGCATATTTTACGCATGAGTGATTAAAATCAATTTGAAGGAAGGAAACCAAAAAGTAATTTGGTGGGCGGTATCTGAATTTCAAAGAAAAATTCATATTTCTAGAAAGTTGATTTTCTGCTCTTTCATATGATACCTCAATCAAGAAAAATGAGCCAGGAATAACAAAGTTCTGTTTGTTTAAAGTAGCCCTTACATTTTCATAATTTTAACAAACGAATTCGTTTTCATTGGGTGCCTGCCGTAGCAAAAAGCAGATTTGACAAAAGACTTAACTCCGTTTCGTTGACAATCAGCCATGCATAAAGACTATCGTCTACGGCTGATTGTCAACGAAACGGAGTTAAGTCTTTTGTTAATTTCGTTTATTGATACGGCAGGCAGCCAGTGAAAACGAACTCGTTTAATAAAATTATGGAAATGCAAGCACTACTTTAAACAAACAGAACTTTGTCATTCCTCGCTCATTTTTCCTGATTGAGGTGTCATAAATTATGAAAGGGCAGAAACTCAACTTTCTAGAAATGTGAATTTTTCTTCAAAATTCAGATACCGCCCGCCAAATGTCTTTTTGGTTTCCTTCCTTCAAAATGCTTTTAATCACTCATGCGTGAAATATGCATTATCTGAGTAGCATCACATGAAAGAGGAGACTCTAAGCTTTCCAAATTATGTATCATTTATTAATTATAGTTGTGATTAAGTTATGATAGAACATCGATACTTCTCGGTTTCGTTTTTTCTGGGACGCACTGTATAACATACTGATGATTACTTAAGCATCTATTTATTATTATTCAAGGATCGAGTGAAAGATGGGATGGGAGAATTTCTGTACCTCAAAGTTCTCATCTTAGGCAAGGACAAATCAAGTGCATTTCGCAGGGTACGGCTACAGTCATTGACTCTGCTCTCAGGCAGGAGATGAACCTTAGATTGGAGGAGTGATTCTGCAAATCTTAAAGAAAGGGATGTGCGTCTCTCTTTAAGAGAGGAGACGCCAAGATGAGATTGCAGTTCATCATCTAGAGTCAGGTAATCTTATACAATATTGCAATTTAAAAATTTGAGTTAAAAAAGATTCAGAGAGATGGGAAAACAGAAGAAAGAGAGAGAGAGAGAGAGAGAGAGAGAGAGAGAGAGAGAAGGGGATGAAAGGGGACAGATAGAAAGAGAGGGAAAACAACTATGTACATGCTGATAAAGTACAAAGATACATTGCAAAACAAATTTGAATATTACAAGGTGAACACTAGAAATATATAAATATGCATCGCATACTTCATGTCATAATTATTAATACATTGACTAACTTTGTAAAAATTCAGACCTCAGATTTATGAATTAATTATATACTAAGGAATATGAAATTGTAATAAAAAAGAAATTTGACAATTTAATTTGTTTCAAAGTACAATACAATCATAACAAACTGTTGTTCTACAAACGGATCAAATCTGGGATTGGGCTATTCTGCATACGTTTAGTTTTGCACCTGGGTTCAGGGATCTTGTTAGACCTTCGCAAAGTTCTATTGTGTGCTCTTTAAGGTATAAATTGTTTGAATTGGTCTGTGCATGATAGAGTTTTCTTAAAGAAGGTAATAAGATCATTTCGACAACTTTCCAATGTTTGTAATTTCGATTTGAGTAAAAGAGCGTTTGCATAATATGGTAATCCTTTCTGAAGATTTTCCTTAAAGCATGTTTTTTTAAATCTTTCTATGCATTGTTTTTATACACCAGTGAGGCCTCCACTCCAAACTTGAGTTGCATATTCAAGGATTGGGCGAATATAGCCAATGAAAATAGTAATTAGATCTTCATGTGAAAGGCCGAACTTCCCTAAAGAACGGAGCATATATAGTTTTGCATTCGCTCTTTTTTCAATATCTCTGACATGGGCTTCCCACTTCAGATCAATGTCTTGCCAAAGGACATTAGTGCCCCGGCGGGACTTGAATTGAGGACCTTGTGATCGACAGTCCGGTGACATATCCGCTCGACCATGACACCTCTATGAATGTAAATATGTCTAATTACAATTCAATCATGTTCATATTTTACGTTTCTAGGTATAAGGATAACATTTTACTAGCTACAAAAATATAATTTTCCGGCTGGTTTGGCATATAAGGCTTTTTTAATGCAATCTTGAATTGACGCTAGTATATACAAGGTTACATTCATGGAGATAAGCGTAGTACTACATTGATTCCTCAATACCCGAAAACTTGAATAAAACAAATGTAAATATGTCTAATTACAATTCAATCATGTTCATATTTTACATTTGTTCGGGTATTTACAGCAATTCATTATTCATCATTATATTTCTTGTCATTCATGCTTGTACAACGCATAGAGAAACTATTGTTAATTATGCTCTTTATAAATATTGTATTATTATAATTTTTTTATCATAAATTGGTAACCCCAAACTCACAGTCTACACCAACACAAAGCGACTGACTTCTTGTAATTGGGTTTAATATGTATACTTGTTTGATTGGTCAGTTTGTCGGTTTGTTCTCAATTTCGTTGATGTGCCTGAGAACTGACATTTAGATAATGATCGAGCATCAGCGTATCAATATCAAACAGTTGCAGAAACTGTTTTTGAAACCCCATTTGTTTTCTTGGACTTGGTGTCTTTTATCCATTGGCAAAATACCTTCCTTAAGGCTTAAACCTTTTTGAAATCTTCGATATTGAAAGGAATATATAAAGGGATTGACCCACATATTCGCGAAAGCAAACAACATACAAAACATGTAGATCAAGCCGTTAAAATCTAAATCATAACCGAAACAATATGCAAGAACTATTATTTTGTTCGGCACCCAACAAATAATAAAGAAAACAATCACAGTCACCAATACTTTTGGTGCATTTCTTCGGGCACGGCTCCGGTGGTCAACGAGTCAAGTTTTATGGTTTTGCGATTTTCGGTCCTCTGTTCTTTCTGGTACTCTTGTGTGAAAGAGGTGAAAACGGACAAAGCAGAGTAACTGATCCCCATGCTTGCAGACTATTATCAGGCCAAATATGGTTGTGAAAGGGTCAGCCGCTGATCGACAAAAAGATATATGATCAGTCGCTGATTTATCTCTAATCGTTCACGAATACCAACAACCGGCTAGGAATTTAACTGTAGAAACGTTGACAAAGTTATTGTTGCTTCTCCGTGTGGTTCATAAATTCAGATTTCCACTGAGAGCAAAAAAGCTATAAAAAAAGAAAGACAAGAAAGCTATGATAATTAACAGTTTACACTGTTCTAATCTACTTTGATCATGTTTTTCTGTGATACTTTAAACTGTTTTATTTTTCTTCTGCAGCAGCCTTGTAAAAGGACCAAATGTATAAAGTAAAAAAAATAAGATAAAGTCTGATCTATACATTGGTATATGCCACCAATGCTACTGTCTGTTTTAAGGGGGGGGTCTCTCCATTTCATAATATTCTCGGGATTCGGTTTAATAAATTGTCAACAACAACACAAATGTCAATTTAAGGTTTTAAACTGAAATATTTCGCATTATCAATACTTTGAGTGAAAATCAATCCATATCAATAACCAGTTTATGACCAGTTTATGACCAGTTTATAACCAGTTTATATGTAATGGATATACTGTAGTCGTGATAGTGTATTGAAATTATTTTTAAGCTGGGCTCTCATAAGACTTTGCGACCGTGCTCTCAGCAACTCCTGCAGCACCACAGCATTTCTGGCTTCCGGATCCAAACGGCTCAGTCACCCATGGTTAGCGGGCGTATCTTCATCTCACTTCCCTTTAGGAATTCTGCGGGGTTCCACAGCATGCCTTTTCCGTTGGTAGCCCCAACGCTGACGTCCAAGTACCGGTAGATCCCGTTAAGGTCGCAAACGCGACACTCACTAAACCACCACCCGGATTTATAAAAGCTGGCACAATTTGACTTGTACGCATCGTTGTCTCGGTCTCTGGTACTGAATTGATATCCGCGGTGAGCAGCAAGACTATCTCCTGCATGATAAAGGATAATGGATTCAATTGATTTTGGTTTATTTAGTATTTATATATTATATTATTCTAAGTACCGGTATTTATATATATACATGACATGATTATTTAAACAAAAATATCCCCAAGGCAAATTGGTCCTATATGACTTATCTTTATTTATTTTTCAATTAAATTCATCAAAAAATTAAAAACTTTTGTTTATGACCATTTCTAAATGTGAGTGATACCAGAAAGAACGATTGATTGATGGTTATATCAAGAGTTATTTAGTTTTTGTTAAAATACATGGCTAAATTGGACTCATTGCATGGAATCACCTACCCGCAATACCCCCAAGATGAGTACTCCCCCCCCCCCCCCCCACCCCCGGTCCATGTATGAAGCCAGGGACAAGAGTCATAATTGCGAGAAAAAGTACCTGCTACTCCGCCAGAATAATCACCTAGCTTCAGATCATAATTCATGGTCTCGTTGCCAATCATGAACTCGCGGTAACTGGCATGGCTGGTCCCCCCAGAGAAATCTTCAACATCGACCCGTAGTTCATAAGTCTTCTGGCTTGTCAGGCGATGAATCTTATCGTTTCCAAGCCAGTGTTCCCTGGAAATGCTCCCGAAGCCCTCCTTGTAGTGTAACCAATTACCACTGAAACTAACAGAACCGTCCTTTCTTCTCTGGAAGACCTATAGTAAGGAGCGTATAGAGTGTGGATGATAAACACTTTCTATATAATCCAAACATTTATGCTTGATTCTTTTTGGCTTTGGTTTTGGTTCAGTGTTATTTGTTTATTTGTTGTTGTTGTTTTTTGTTTGGAAAATACGCAAATGTTGATGAAATAACACAATGAGAGAAGCTATACTGCATGTCAGTTATTTCCTAGCACTACAAATAAGTTTTTGTGTAATTTTCAAGATCCCCCAAAAAATATCTAATAAGATATTTACACCCCCGTCATAACAATTAAAATAATGCATTAGAAGGTGCTCCTTTGGGCTTACTATGTTCATTCTTATTAAGTTTTAGAAATGTAAAAACTCAGAAGTAATAAAACCTAGAATTTTGAGCTCTTAAAAATGCTTTTAACATGCTAACGAATTAACAGGTGTTTCTAACTTTGTCTTTGAAATGCATTCAAGTCAAGTTTTAAAAGCACTTTATTTACCACAGAGGGAAATACGAGGGAATTAAAACTCATAATAGCTGACTGATCAGTTTAAGAGCAAAGTGAAAAATGAATGTTTAGAGGCAATAAAACTTGTTAATTGAAACATAAAAAAGGAAGATGGGGACGTGATGGTGATAATACTTGTTCATCCAAAGCTTAATGGAACAGTATAGTTATGATGCAGAGTGGCATATAAATGAACACGTTCAGTATTAAAGATGATGAAACCTTTCCAAAAGTGTTACGTCACAGTGGCATTGACTGGTAGCTTTTGAGATGTCGAAGAAGGGGGAATCAGTGTGTACTCCCCCCCTTCCCCACCCCCTATCATCTCTAGTACCTCTTAGAACGCACTCATTTTTTTCTAGACATCTAGGAAGAAGAGATCCGTGATAAATTGGCTCTAACTAGAGCAATCCAGGCGTCTTTTCAATAACTGATTTGTATGTTATTCATACATCGATATGTATAATTTTTAATAAAATAAACCGACACATCTTTCAAGTTGGAAAGGAGGAAAATAATGGTTTCTTATACAGGGCACATATTCGTCACAACATACCACTCTGTCGCTCCAACTCAAAATAGCCGATGTAGCGCTCTAGCTAGCATATCAGGTAGCGATTTACACCTGGGTTAATTAAGAGTAGCGAACCATGGATTTTATTGCCAAAGGACCTTAGTGTCGGGCTGGGATTTGAACCCTGGACTCACCGTCCAACCACCACCAGCGGTGTCCATGTCGCAGTAGACGTTGAACGGTCTTCCGACTCCTCCAGGGTGGATGCCATAGATTCCACTCATATTCAGCCCACTTGCCTTGATGTCACCACAGTCCTGTGGCTCCCCAGGAAACACTTCAGGAGAGCTTCTCAAATCTTTTTGTTGCGGTAATAAACAAAAGTAGGAAGAAACTCTCACAAATACAACGGGTTGGCGATCCAGGGCGGGGGGGGGGGGGGGGGGGGATACGACCCCCTCAAATTTATCAGGGTGGTCGTCGTCATCCCCCCCCTTAAATAATTTGAAAAAGTGATAAAAATACTGACTAAAGATAGCAGCACACTTTTAGGATCTGGAGGGCCCAAGAGTGCAGCGTTTAGACTAATAAGAATGCAAACAAATCTTCTCGCTCGGTCGCAAGCTCCCTCGCATAATATCCTTCAAAATGTACAAGTACCGGTAAATATTTTAGAAAATCTGTATCACCGTGATGCCAACGGAATACAGATTTTCCCTCGCATTTCGCCCCCCCCCCCCCCGGTAATCATTGTGAATTGCATTATGTTCTATGCAATAGATGCGGCGAAAATTAGCTATATTATAATGAGAAATTGTATTGTGTCATTATTTCTTTTATTATTACTTAGTAGCCTACATGCTAAATGGAAAAATGAAATTAACCGAGGCGGTCTTTGTTATTCCTGGCTCATTTTTCTTGATTGAGGTATCATATGAAAGGGCAGAAAATAAACTTTCTAGAAATATGAATTTTTCTTTGAAATTCAGATACCGCCCGCCAAATTACTTTTTGGTTTCCTTCCTTCAAATTACTTTTAATCACTCATGCGTGAAATATGCATCACGTGAGTAGCATCAACTGAAAGAGGAGACTCTAAGCTTTCCAAATATGTATCATTCATTGATTATGGTTGTGATTAAGTTATGATAAAACATCGATACTTCTCGGTTTCGTTTTTTCTGGGACGCACTGTACAATAACATTAACAAGTAAATACGTTCAGAAAGCAAATTTCTATCGAATGAAGGGTCAACAAAAAGAGCAGTTAGCCTTGTTGAACGTTGATCTCTATAGAAAGTTCATATTTAACAGCACATTAAAAAGAAAAAGAATGCAGGTGGAAACAGTAGAAAGAAAAAGGAAAACATAATACAGAAAAAAATGTATACAATTATATACGTCATAAATCAAATGTGATATTCAAGTTGCTGAGTACAAATTTAATAAAAAAGATCGTAGGAACATTCAAAACTATTTACAGAAGGTTGATTCTTTAGATGGTTCGGAATAGTGCTCCATATAGATGAGGACCTTTTTTATTAAAATGTATCCTTTAAAATATTAGTTCTAACTTTTGGCAGATGGTATTCTACAGCAATACATGAACTTTAATTATATATGTTACAATTTAAAACAAATTGTGATGTAATTAGAGATGATAGTAAGCCTCTAGAACACATAAACATAAATATTGCAATATTCAATATATTAATGTCATAAACGTTTAGGAGATATAACTAGGATATATAACATTGGCAAGGTATGAGCTTTATATGGTGAATTATAAATTATTCTTAGGCTTTTTTCTGCAAAACAAATAATTGAGTAATAAAGTAATCATGACTGTTTGACCAAGCAATATTACAATAATTGACATTGGAGAAAATCAATGCATGATATATTACATAACTACAATATGTATTGTAAAATGTCTCATATATATACCTAAGTTATACTAGCAACTGTCTTTTAGAAAATTGAAAATTTTGTGTGGATTCTTGGTCATATCATTCATGACATTCAATGAATTAAAGGGTTTGGGGTTTCATAAGAATTGGTAATGAATTTTCTAAACATTTGTTCAAATTCTTTTGTGATATGGTTGACCAATAACAGTTAATTGAAAAGTAACCATTGTTTATGTTTTGGTAAACTCTTGAACAAGTAAAACCCCTTTGGCAAAGTGAGAATATACTTACATGGCGTCATCAATGCCAAAGCACAGATAATTGTTGTAAGAGCGCTGCATCCGAATCTTCTTTCCATGGCCAAAGATTATTATGCTGTGATAGAGAATAAGACCAAGTATAGATGAACCCCGAAAGTAGTAAAATATTGTCAGGCGTCAAACACGCATTTTGTACATGACTTTGTAGTAAAATATTGTCAGATGCTTAAAAAGGCACTATACACACTTTTTATGACCTTCCCTCTGATTTATGAGTATGAATTAAAAGAAGTAAAAAGAGAACATAAAAAAGTGGTATGATGAGATTATGAAGGGAAAAGTGGGAAAGAGGAAAATAATACCGGTATGTTCATGGATCGCATAACACGACTGGCTTTTCTTCTTCTTTGGTAATAACATACATAAAATGAGCTGTAAAGGGTACATGAGCATTTGCCTACATCAATAACCCACTTCTTGTAATGGCCAAAATTTAACTGATAGAATCTTTGTGCAGCACAAAACGTACGACCATTCGGTACAATGGTCTGAAAATCAAGAATATTACTTACTGATCGCACTTAAGTTGATTTGACAACTAATAGTTGTTATTTTCCCACTTAAAGACATTTTCACCCCCCCCCCCTTTTTTTTAGGGAAGTTCTAAATCTTTCAAATGCGGGTGTTGGAATTTAACCTTTTCATTTTTTTGGCCTGCAAATGGGACATAATTTATATAGTACCTTTTAGACGGCCTAGAGAGTCTTGCTGTGACATGTAAATTTGTGGGAAGGAGGAGTAGGGGAAGAAGGAGGATACTTTGGATGGACAGTCTGCATAAATTGTTAGAAGAGAGAGGAGTGACAGCTAGAACTAGGAGTGGTGCTAAAAGAGAAGGCTAGAAACCGAGGGTTGTGGAACAGCATGATTGCCAAAGTCAATTGATATGGCAATTAAAGAAAGAGACACCCTCTTTACGATTTTCCCTCTGGTTTATGGTCATGAGTTAAAAATGAAAACATACAAAATCGGAGAATGTTCAGTGCAAAATACATGACAATGATAAAAGTGATAATGGTGATATATCGATGAGCTTATAGTGACCAAACTCGATTTTACCATTTGAAAACTTGGGTTTTTCATTTAAGAACACCTTACAGCATTTTGGGTGTGTCTAATTTAAACATACGTGTCAGACCCGAAGCTTAATGACTTTAATGGTCACGTGGGTCTGGTGTACTTACGTTAAGGACAAAATAGTCCCTCGATTATTTATCTATAAATTGTTTGTAGGTAAAGTTAAATGTACCATAATGAAATTATGATACTTTTCATGTATGTTTTATTGTTCTTTTTCTAAAATGATTATTATACTTAGCCCAGAAGGATGTGCATTCATGCTCAAAAAGTAGTCCTTCTTGACGGGCGCAATGTCAGGCAATTCCCTGATGGGCATTTTATATATAAAGCTTGTATGGTATAGGAAGACGTCCACTACAAATTCTTCCCTCTTTATATTGTGCATGATAATTTCATTTTGCCACCATAGTTGTGGTTGAGCTACTTAAGGTGTACCTTTTGCCTTGGATTTTTTTTTTGGGGGGGATATTTTGCTTATAATAATAGTACTGGTGGCTTCTTGTATAGCGCACATGTCCGTCATGTTGTGAGGGGGGGGGGGGGGGGGGGGGGAGTTAGCACTAATATGTGTTGTTTCATCCCATGTTTGCAAGACTGAGACTTGATTATTCAAGGTCTGCTTAATTGCTTTAAATAATGATATGCTTGCTAATAAGTTAAAGGAAAATCCAACCGTGAGATAAAGTGGCTTGTTTGAACAAATGCAGAAAAATGAAACAAATACTTTTCATATTTTGTCATAGTTTACCAGATGGGATACACAAGAGATGAAGAACCACTAGCACCCCAGTGGTTGATGTCCAAGTTGGAGTTTGTGCAGCTGATGTGGAGAGCTTTTAGAAAATTGATGAGGTATGTGTGGTATAAGGAAATTAGCTCCAAAAGAAAAGTTATAGATTGGGAGCCGGGTCGAGGAGGGGGAGGGGGTCAATCTTTAGCAAACAAATGAACTACTTTCAATTACATAACAATGATCCTTGGACAAAACTATGCTTGGAAATAATTGTCTAATGTGCGCAAAGTGGTGGGGATAATAGGAGGGCCCTCCAAAGATGATGGGTTCCCATACATTCAAAAACAAATCATAAACTCATGACTGATCTTGCTTTGAAAGGGTTGAGGCAGTTGATGGTATTGGAAGGCATCAAACACAAGTTCCTCGCTCTTTAATGTGCGTGACAGTCATTCATTTTTGTCATGACATGTCATTTTTGAGCTACTTATGGTGTATCAACTTACAGGATGACAGGCTTCATCTTATATTTTGTATTTTTCTTGGAAGGGGGAAGGGGGTGAGGGAGGAGAGTTAACACTAATTTGTGTTGTTTCATCACAGAAAAATATGAAATAATATGTATTAACCTGATGCCTGTAATTTTTTGAAGAGATGGGATTTTAAAATCATATCATACCAGTATAGCTTCCTGTACGAGCCGTTCTGGGGGTTTTCTGCATCCATCATGAGTTATCAAATATATTCTCCTTTTAATCCAGCACCTTCACCTCCTGCCCCTGAACTGATTGTTTTTCCAATACCACGGTTTGGAGGTCAGACCAAACGACTGACAGACCGACCGACTGAATATACCTAAGTCCCCTCAGTCATCAAAGGTAAGTTTTAACTTAATAATTTGTTACATTTTGTATTCTTTTAGTATGAAATATTTTTATAATTTTGACTGGCTTTAATGGGAATATGAAACTATATTGCCCAAATATAATCATATTGGCCGTGTTGAAGACGAGGGCAATATGGTTATGTTGAGGGCAATATTGTCTCATATCAACCAAAATGTGAGCCAGTCAATGTTATTATTATTAATTATTCACTTCTTATAATTCAAGTATCACTTATACATGTATCATGTACAAGTACCCAGATGCGAAACGCATGGTAATATGCTCTTATATTACCCGCTGCTACATCACGCGTGTCTATGTGCGATAATTGCACGATAAATAATAATGAATAATATTATACGCTTGACTAACTTTGAATATTGCTCCTTATTGAGTGGTCTTTCTGAAATTTGATATAATAAAGTTTCTTTCAATCTGGCAGACAAGTACATGCAAGTGCATTCATTGTTACTTACTGGGTTTATAACTTTCATCACAAATTTGTTGATAACCTGCAGATTTTATATCTTCTTTAGATATGAACATATCAATTCAATGATTGACAACAAACCCAGTAATACATATGAAACCCTATCATATCATCTTCAGTGGTTGATAAATACTGTATAGATGTCCTTTACAATTTTTATTGAAATGGAATACAATATAACCGTACAGAACAGGGAGTATGCTGTCACAATTTTTTTAAGCAATAAACCAATCCTCCCTCCCTAAAAGTGTTGAACACAGGTAAGCCATTCATATTTTTAAATAGGAGTTATTCCACTCTGATTTCCTACCAATTATTTAGTGCCACAATTTCACAAATTGCATTTCAAGTGAATAAATAGCGCAACAGTATTTTTTAAAACATTGGCAAATCTGCTTTCTACTCGGTGCATATGGTTTGCTTTTTTCTGTTAATAGAAGACCTTAAATTTATATTCTGATTTTCATTTATAGTTACTGTATATGTCAAAATATCAATTTAGGACAGAGTAAAAACCCCTTTTTTTTAATACCTGTTTCTAGGTATCATTCCTGTTTAATGAAATAAAATTCCTATGTCCTCTCTTCTTATCATTGAACTAAGTTATTGATAACTTGATTGTAACAATCTTTGTCAATTACCTCTTAGGATGGACAAAAATACAGAAGTTATTGTTAGGTGGGATCGTGATGGAGAGATCAATTGTGTCAAGAAAAGAGATCTTCGATATAACGGAAGGCTTAGGATGGGTTCAAGAGTTACTATGAGCTAGATGGATGAGGACTGGACGGGGACTGAGATGCTAACAAAAGACTCTGACTCCGAATGTGCCTCCATTTAGAGGTGTTGTGGTCTAGTGGATAAGTTGTTGAACTGTGGATCACAGGATCCATGGTTCAAGTCCCGCCACAGCACTAATGTCCTTTGGCAAGATATTAATCTACATTTGCCACTCTGCTGTGAGCGCCGAAAGCAGCTGCCTAGCAGAGCCAAGGTAATAGTTGGACGCTTGGAGCGCCTTGAGCATCATGAATGGTGGATATGTGCGCTATATAATATCCAATATTATTATTATAATTTTGACAGTGACACTGACTCTGACAGTGACAATCTTCCTCTTGCCTCACTAAGAACAGCACAGACTAAGGTCATCCATCATATGAAAATTGCATGTAAGAAGTTTTAATCCTATAAACTTACAGTGTTGTATATATTTTAGAAGGATTTGGCATGTAGGACTAATATTAATTGCTAATAGTTCATATTTCAAAGTGCAATCCAACCTTTGTGACAAGTTGATTTATGTTAAAGCAGAAAAAATGAGTGAAATAGACTGGTGAAAGTTTGAAAGAAATCAGACATAGAATAAGAAATAATGTTTGAAAAGTTAGATTACAACATCTATGTAAATCTCAGATCGGCAATTTTATGAGGCAATAGGGACGTATGCAGCTGACAACTTTGTATATGTCATACACAAAAAATATAAATAATTAATGATTTTCTTTTAAGCTCTTCTATTGTGGCAGTACTCAAAGTATATTGTAGATAGCATATTGTAACCCTCCCTCCCCCTAACCAGTGGCCTTGTGAATTTGCATTTCAGAATTGTCCGAGAACGCTGGTACCCCCTTCTTTATAGAGCTACCATGTTGTATTTTTTGCCATGAGTGTGGGTTACAGTTAAATAAGTTCCAATTTTGATATTCAAACATGATTCATTATGATTTATCAATTTTGAATGATTGTACATGTAATTGTGAAATGAACTGTTCAAAATGATTCAATTTATATTGCAAAGAAATAAATGCAGTCATAACCAAGACGAAAGTATTAATCTTAAGATTTGATTGCTTTATGCTATTCAACGTTTATTCTTATTTAGTTAGATTTGTTTATGGGAGAAATGTGTCTGAGAGAGTAATGTACTAAAATGATGACTTATGTGACAACAAAAAAGGGGTAATAAACGACAAACGACAAAAAGAGAGAGAAAGAAAGAGAGAGAGGGGGGATGTTCTTGTTTGCATAAGAGAGCTAGAGAGAAAGAAATAATTGAAAAGAAATTGTACATAGTGCTTGGTGTGCCCCCCCCCCCACAAAAAAAAAGGATACAAATATGCTATTGATCATTGACAAAAATATTCAATTAAACTTAAATCACATATGAACCCTCCCCATCAGCACCCCTGCTTGCAATGATATATTTTATTTGTCTCCCCTCAGTTTTTAAAGAAATTTCATATTGAATGAGCCTATAGTATAGAGGTCTTGGGGCATGAGAGGAAATACCCCTCCTATATTAGCAGGAAATGGTGGTAAGGTAAATAATCATGGCATTTAAAAGATGCCTAATATCATATGGGAGGGGGATCTAAAATTGAAAGACATAAAATCATAAGAAGATATTTTTTATTTGAAGCTAAACACCTTTCAAAAAGAGTGTTTAGACTTCATACATTCTTAAATGTATACCCTGGCCCCTCCGCTAAAACAAAGGAGACAAGTTAGATGTGTTCTATATACTGATTAATATCATTGAGCTGTAAGTAGGCCCTACAAAATATACCACTACCAAAATAATAGCATAACATTTCCTGCAATGGAATCATTTAAAAAGGATAAGCGCCGTTAGGTTATTTAAACAAAAATTATACAAAATTGTACCTGAAGAAAGAAATCCTCTTTTACTTTCTTTATTATTTGATTATTTATTTCTTTTCCCATTTTCTTATTATTTATCTATTTATTTATTTCTGTCTTTATTTGCCACCCTTTCCTTCTGAATGTCTCCTCTCCTCCTCTCCTGCCCTCTCCCCCCTCTCCCCCCGCCCCCCCCCCTTTAATCTCGAGCTCGAGCACCACACAGTTAGCATAGCACTTGGATGAAGATGGATGCCCGAGCTTTATTTCTTGTTCTCACATTCAGCACATTTCATGCTGTTTCAGGTGAATATTATTAACTAGTTGAAATACACTTTTAATGGTCGATCGATGTCTTAAGACTACCAGTTGCCGCTTAATCAAAGTTTAGATCACCAGTTTCTGGACTGAACCGATTCTTACATCGGTAACTCTCTCCGCCAACTGGACCGAGTCGAGTGGGAGTTGGCCCGCCTATGGCCCTGGCCGATCTGAAGGCAACGCGCCGTGCTGAGTGATGGGTGTCCAAAGTGTGTGC
Source organism: Strongylocentrotus droebachiensis (assembly GCA_035222895.1). Lineage (NCBI taxonomy): Eukaryota > Metazoa > Echinodermata > Echinoidea > Camarodonta > Strongylocentrotidae > Strongylocentrotus > Strongylocentrotus droebachiensis. The sequence goes on from JAVYIG010000207.1 coordinate 206,145, forward strand.
ATAATTATTTAGGCCTAGATTCTAGTCTAGACCTAGGCCTATGTATTTAAAAAGAAAAATAGGAATGGTTTATCCATGACTTCTCTGCATGTATTCATATTCTACATAAATTTATTATCAATGACTACCAAATGGATAGCAAACTTTTAGATTGCAGATGAGATGGGTACAAATAATTAATCGCCAAAGAAATGTTGGCGTTAATATCGAGAACTCAAAGATTTTTATATTGATGTTGGATCAGAATTAGACCGAAAATTTTCGGTCTAGGCCTAGATCAGAATGTGCTACAACTGAAGACAAATTAAGTAAAACAATGAGTTTGTTATTCATGCCCAAGCCAAGAGTTTACAGTTGATTTATGAACAAAAAGTGATCCATCACCATCAAAAAGCACAAATAATAATAATAATAATGAACATTTGTATAGCGCCTTTTCTACAAGTAGATACAAAGCGCTTAATTAACATATACAATGAACAATTAACAAAATAGAAAGATGCTTAACAACAGACATGTATGTAACAATATAGGAATGAACAAAATAAAGGTTTTAGACCCTAAGCCTAAGGAGTAAGGCAGGGCTGTCAACCCTCCTGCATTTCATTTGGAGGGAGTCTCACGTAGTGCTGTAGCCGAACCGCCGAACCGAACGAAAGTTCGCCAAACATGGCACTTCCAAACCGAACCGAACCGAACCGAACGCAAAGGTCTGGTTCGGATGTTCGGCAGAAAAATGTTAACGTTTTTGCATGCTAATAAACTAGTCATTTTGTACCTAATTTTTATGTCATGATTGCTCATTTTATATTTACTTTTTTCCCATTTTCCGCCTTTGTGATTTATGCCCATCCAGTGGTGGGCGCGACTTCACTGGCGCCATTTAAATCCCAAATCCTGACCACGCTACGTCGCGATCGCAAGCCATAAACAAGAATACATGTGCGTGACCGAACCAAGTTCAGCTCAACAACAACAAAAAAATTAATTGTAACAATATCGGACAAATTTTATAATATAAATAATGAAATAAATATATATTATAGTATGGTATTTATTTATTCAGGAAAAATAGCGATTTTATATTTTTCCTATTGAAAATAAAAACTTATAAAAAACAGTTCTTGACGAGCCATTCAAGATGGCAGCTTTCATGACTCTAACAATAGACAACAACCGTCTCGGAAAATCTTGACAAAATATCATTTATTGACAAATTGAAAACATGATTCTTTTAAAATTGAAAATAAAACATGATTCAAGACGGAAATACGAATGTGAGTAAAGTATTTTTATTCACAAATAATTACGTTTAGAGCAGTTTTTTAACGTGAAATTCATGCTCGCGGAAGCAGTGTGCAGAAGTCCTCCGTGCTTGTCGGGCCCGGCAGGCCAGCCAGCCCGCCCAGTGCCGACCGCCGTGGCTATAACGCTGCTTGCTATTATAATATTACCGAACCCGAACCGAACCAAGTTCGGGTGAAAAATTGCCAAACTCTGCCGAACCGAACCGAACACGAACATAGCGTCTGACTTACAGCACTAGTCTCACGCCACCACACTTGTTCTCCCGCCGTCCCAATAGCTCGTAGCAGGAGACTCCCGCCACCACACCTTCCTTCCGCTCTCCCGCTTCGATGTAGAATATCCCGGATTATGACAAAACCGGGACCCCCAAAAAAGGTGCTCTTACCCCCCCCCCCCCCCCCCTTATTTATGATGGTTAGTGCTATTTGATGTATACTTTTGGTAAAACTAAAAGGCCAAAGTGTCTGCTTCTTTTTTGTTAATCATTCTTACAAAGAAATAACCCCCATCATTATCATTTTTTTACTTACAATTTATATCACATCTCTCAAAATGAAGATTTCCAGACCCCTTTCAGAGAGTTCATATTTTTCTGAAAAGATGCAGGAGGCCTTTGGTCAATATATATTCACAATGCCAATGAGAATTTCACCACTAGGTGATTTCATGTTTCTTTTCCGTTTTCTTTTTCTTGAAAAGTTTTTGCTCTGTATTGAAAGCATTCTATCTTCCAGGTGTTCCAACAGGTCCATATAATCCTGATTGTGTTTCTATCTTCAGGTCTCAGTGTGAATGTAGGAAGTCATTGGACCGTAAACAGGACTCTAAGTGGACCTCTGATAATACAGGATCAAGAATTGGTAAGTCATCAATCTCTGAGTCCACTGGGCTAAACTGTTTAGACTACCATCTAAACTTTGCCTGTTAAACCTATATACAAACTAGACCTTAGTGATTGGACCGCACTCTTCAGTTTTTAAGCAATAGGTTTCAAGTTCCACTTCTTATCTGTACTAGAAGTAGAACCTGTTTAAATTGCTTGCATAATATTAGTTTAGAGATGCCTTCAACACTTCTCCAATGAAGAAACCTTCATAGTGATTGTGTTGAGAATCAGCAGAGAAATCACTTGCTATCTATAATTAGCATGTCAGCCATCTTGGAAAAAAATAGCTAAAAATTGCAAAATAATAATGCCCTGCCTCCTATCTTTTTAAAAGTCTGGACGAGAAACACATTTTTTAATTTTTTTTATTTGTCCTTATCTATAATAGAACCTGGTAAAAGTATTGCATAATAATAGTTCAGAGATGCCTTCAACACCTTTCTGATGGAGAAACCTTGATAATGATTGTGTTGAGAATCAGCAGAGAAATCATGTGCTATCTCAGGTAGATTGTAACATACTTTGTCATTTTGTTACTATTGGTAAAACTGTGTGTGGAGACAAGATAGATCTAGATAGGTTGGTGATAGGGGCCAGGTCTGCCCCCCCCCCCCACTCAGTGTTATTTAGAGTACGCGTATGCATGTTCCCTCCTTCCGAAAATACCCCGTAAGTCTGGTGTGTAAAGTCAATACAGGCCATTTTTTTGTGTGTGTTACGAGCCGGACTTTGCTGCGTGAAAAGTACCCCTTTACCGGACATATTGGGAACATGAATGCGGTCCCTCCGTTCCCAGAGTGGGGGCCGGGGATAGGGGTAACAATCAATGCAGTAAAACCTGTTTATGACGGCTGTGTCAAGGGTACATGTATGTTAGATATGATCTTTACAGACAGGCGACCTTTATATGCAGTTTCAGGATTTTGATATAAATCACATTTTATTTTGTTGTATAACATATTTTACATGAATAGAGTTGTTCATCTTTGTAGACAAATCGAAATACCACTTATTGTGGTTGTCAGTTTGCTCCAATTTACTGATAATTACTTTTAAAGTTAAAGACCAGTTATGGTCATGAGATTGCATTGTGAAAGAAACGTTGTGAAATCGATCAGAAAAGGTTGATCATCTAGCAAAGATGTACTGCAAGGTTCTGGAATCATCAAAATGATAAGAAATTTGGCCCAGTCTTCATAAAGTTACAAGCACTGTACACAAAAAGATGTATATGGGACTACGCACACTTGCGCGACACGTTCGTTTTTATCTCTCACAGTCCAATAGATAAACTAATTTACCGAATATATCAAATAGTAGGCGGTTTCCCGGCAAATTTTTTATCATCATGTATTATTAAAAAACATATTCTTTCACATGATTGGTAATGAGAGCTTCCATTTCATTTTTTTTTAAATTGGGACATTTCCAATACCGGTCTTTACCTTTAATCTTGATATCTATCATTCATCCATCGAAATTCAGGTGGTGTACTATGAAATCAGTACGGATGTCCCTGCTGAGTCTGGTTCTGAGACTAATCAGGCTCTAGGTCATACATTTGTATCACTAGGACTAGTTCCTAGTCTAACCATCAGCAACAGTACCTGGTCTCAAACTTTCTCCTTTGGGAAAGATTCATGGGTAAGTATTTTGAAAATTTGTAGGTGATATGAATTAATAAACAGTTTTGGGATTCACTAACATTTATCATGAAAGTTCTTATTACATTTCCATTACGTATTGACATAATACAAGTTTTCTTTCATGCAAAGTGTCATAAGATCCATCTTGGTATTAAATGCCCCACACATCTATGGGGTCACTACTTACATGTACATGTGTGTGGCCTACTTATCGTTTAATGTGTAGTTCAACAAAGAAATCATATCTGCCAACAACAAAATATAGTAGAAAGTATTTAAGCTAGCAAAGTAGTGGCCAAACAAATATAACAAAATCAAGCTTGCGTTTCAAGCAGAACATTGTTCCAGTTATTGATTTTAAATGTCATGCCTATCGCATTTATATGTTGCCTATCTCAATTCTCAAGTACCATTCTACTGTGTGATGCACAAATCAGAGTTGATTCAAGCTGGTCCATCTTGAAGAAGTTAAAATTAACTTTAAAATATTTCATTATTTACATATTTTGAATATTTTCTCAGTGGTAACAGAGATATTTGGATGTCTTATTCTGATATGAGCAGAAATGTTGGTAAATTTCTCTTTCTTTCTTTCTGCATGTACATAGAAACATGAACACGGATACTGGGAGCTGCGTCTTCCTTGCAACATGTTCACTTCTAGTGGTGCAGGTAAGAAGGAATATAAACAGTAGGTAAAAGCAAGCACATATATAAGGATGAATGTGAAGAGAGAAGAGAGAGATCGAGGCTTGACGTTCCAAACAGATTGATTGTACATCACCACTCCTGGTTATGATCTCTCCCTGTCTCTCTTTCTCTCTGCATTCATAATGTGGTTCACCTGTCTTTCCCAGGAGCCCACCACCATAAAATACAGATCTTAACTTTTCTACCTCTATCCATATATAACCAAGTAGTCCTCCTTGGCACGAAACAGAAAGAATACCTCTCAGTCTTTTCTATCTCCTTTCAAACTCAACAGTACTTTTTAGAACTAACCACATGATGTATTGTATTGTATTTATTAAACTTCATTGATGTACATCAATATTCTGTTTGGAAACATATATACTATAAATCAATTTACAATGTAATGTAACAAATCAACATTTTGTTTGTAAACATATATACTGTGTAAATCAAATGAAATCATGATGAAACAGCAAAGTTATGAGTTTATGTACACCACTATGCAAAATGTAAACTTTATATTATATGGATATAACTGAAAGTTTACTTTATGATGTCTGTTATCTAGTAAACGTTGGTGAATGGTATGGGATAGTGGAGATGGATGTACATACTGGATTACTCAGGAAGATTGTCAGCATTGTGGATCCTGAAACAGGTGAGAAAGATTGAAACTTCATTACTAAATGTGTGACTCTGGTCTGATTACGTAACATAGATTTGTAACTCTTAAATGAGCAGAAGTTTCTTTTCATCATAACCCTTTAGATTGGTTCCTATATTGAAGTATGATATTTTCAAACCTAATTGCGTAGTCGTAAATTATCTGGACTCTTCTGAATCAAAGTAATAAGTTGGTATCTTTTTGTAAATGAGTTTCCAATGGGATTCATCCTGTTTTCATGAGCTGGCTATTAATGGGTCGAATGTTTAACACCTTCAAATCATAATTCTACTTTATAACTTCACAGCTGTAAGTCCGAAAGTCCTGAACAAATCTTTAGGACATCACTTGTTTGGATAATGTGCTTGAAATGTGGATACTCGTATGTTGATTGATGATGTCTCTGACAGAGTGAAAGAATTGTTTTCTTCTTCTTGAATTTAAACTGTGTAGAACCGATTCAGACTATCTCTCAAGGGTCATCCATCCTGTCTCCTATGGTAGCTACAATGAATGCATCAATCAGCAGACTCATTTCATCTCAGAGTCCATGTTCTCCTGATGTTGTTGTCATAGCAACCATATCAGAAGACCCAAGTAAGTTTTAAAGCCCCACTGTCCTACTTGTAGCTACTGGCTCCCTCTGTATAAATAACTTCCCCAATCGGTGACTGTTGGTCCCCCATGATCCTCTTTTTCTTATGTTAGTTGAGAGCTGAGTTAATGAGATAGCCACCTGTCAGTGACCTCGCTGTGTGGTCTAATCCCTTCTGGCCCAGTAGTATTGACGGTCTTTAAACAGTGCACTGGAGGAGGAAGGCTTGAAAAAGCTTGAATATTGATGGGAAAATAGCTGACATTTCTTAGAATGAATCGTAATAATACTGGGCCAAATATTGTCTAAAATTTTAATTCAGTTTTAGGGAAAGCTGTGCAATAAAAGAGTTTGTTTGAACTCATATTAAACACTTAGCCTCAGCAAACAGCACTAGGTTCCTATAATTGTGTTGTTTATCATATGTGTTATGGGAATTTTGACAAGGGTTAGGCATTGTTTCTATGAAGTATTTAATTCAGATTTCCATACTGATTCCAATTTCCTTACACCTAAACTAAAAGAGGCATACCTCTTTGTCTTAAACATGAATAGCGCCATCTATTGACAAGTTTTTCCTAGCTTGCTAGCACTTTGAGCTCGGCTCTAAGATGTTGATGACTGTTATGTATATAACTCACTTGATACAGTCTTCTTAGTAGTGGAGCGTTTTATTTACAGAGGAATATCATGCATTATATGACACATCAGATAACTTGTTACCTTTGCATGAAGTTTGACATGACTTTGAGTTCTTTATAACTCTTTAGTCATTTCATTTTAGTGATATGAATGTTGGTAATTGCAATCATACAAACCAAACAAGTGTAGCTATATTAAAATTCTGAAATCACATCTCTGACTAGTTCCAAACTTGTCCCTGGAACGAATGTCTCTTGATATCTAATGAGCCATGTATAAATGTCAGAAACATGTTTAGATGTTAGTCAAAGGTTTATGCATTTGATTATTGCTGAAAGAACCAACAATTCTTCTTTTCTCTCAAATCTGCTTTTAGAAGGTAGCAGAAGATATGTATATTACAAATATATTACCCCCCCGTCTATTTTAACCTAACAGGTGTATATGTTGGACTATCGTATAAGAGTCTACAGCCAGATAGTGTTGAGTGGTTTGATCTGACATCCATTCTTTGTGCAAATACTTCATCTCAAGGTACTCAGATTATTACATTTCATGTCTTCGGGTTTACTACAAATCCTTTTTAAAGAAGAGAAATATATATTTGATCCTTGCATGTACAAAGAGGATTCAGAGCCTTGTTAGTTGAGAAAATAATTTTTAATTTTTGTTTTAATTCCTCGTATATATTAATTTGTCCAAGACCAAAGTGATCCAATAGCTGGAGATATTTACTCAAGACTTTTTTCTTTTTTTCTGCGATATATAGATCTAGTTAGAGCCAAGTAGGTTTTAGATTAGTTTTAGGATTAGGTTTTGAATCTGGTTAGTGATTTGTCCATGGTTGAAATTTAGAATATGGTTATAGTGTAGGGAACGGACAGTGGGGTGTGGCTAAATTATTTCTCAGATGATCAGGTGGTCTGGGGGTGTGGCTAAATCATATCTCAGGTGGTCTGGGGGTGAGGCCAAATCCTATATCAGATGATCAGGTGATCAGACCAGTAGTATATAGTCATGTCAGTGGATGAAATGTAGTGAATTACTACGTAATACTTGACAGCGTGTGAGGATAATATTATACATATCCATGCTTGTCAGTAGATAGCAGTAGAAACTTAATTTCCTTTATAACGAGGAAACTGTATGAAATAAATGAACAAAGAATGACAGAGTAAGACATGATTTGATATAGATCAGATAAGGCTATACCTATTGCTAAAATCTCTCATTTGTTCCATCCACCTGTAGATTGTAATAGAGGAAGATTGATTGATTTCAAACTCACATCAGAGCATCTTATTATCTTGACATCTCAAGCCATCTTTACCATTCATCTTGATGCTGAACAAAGTTTGAACAAGGTTTGTTATCCAGCCCGACCATTGTCATGGATACATATTCTGAGTTTTTATTCTAGCAAATAGTTTGGTATGCTTCTAAACAACTTTAAATGCAAACAGCCATGTAAACTAGTGCTGATGAATGAATACATTGAATAAGATAAGTGTTGATGTGATCGCATTTGATTATAACTTTTCTTTTTCATCTGATGAAATTCTTCTTTGATATGTATCATAAATATTTGAAACATTAATTATATGCCTTTGTGCTGCATTTAATAAAGAACTGTTGTTGTTATGACATGATTTTTTTATTCCAATAATGTTGTTTCATGTGAAATATGGTCTCTCATATTGTATGATGTTGCTGAGTAATGATAAGTGACCAATTTGAGAGAAAACACATTGTTGTTCAAGGATATATGGATTTGTGAAGACTAAATTGAAAATTAATTTTCTTCAGTCAGCTTTAAAAAAAGAAAGAAGAGTAAATCTTATTATTTTGGGGATTACATCAAATGTCCTATCTGGCTGGCTGGTAAGATTCCTTACCAATCCTCTCCTGATTTTAATTGTTTTATTTTGTAAACTGTATTTAGCCTGAACATTTAAAGTATTAAATCATTTCATTTTCTTGCAGAATGTTGTTAATCGTATCAACATTGAGAGTGTTACAAAAGGCTTCTTACTTGACAACACCAGACTCTCATACACTCCCACATGTAATCCTCAATACCTGGTTGGTAAGTATTCAATCATCCTTTACATCGCATTAACAATATTAGCTCATTAAAGAGAGATGTATTTGGTGGCATGAACATTAATGTAATTGTTCACCCTTCTTCACATTTATATCTTATTTTCTTTATATTAGCTACTAATATAATCTCTCTCTCTCTTTCTCTCTCTCTTTCTCTCTCTCTCTTTCTCTCTCTCTCTCTCTCTCTTTCGCTTTCTCTCTCTCTTCTCTATACCTACCCCTTCTGTCCCCTTTCTCCTCCAATCCTTTTAACTTTCCTTTCTCTCTTTGTCTCTTTTATTTCTCTACCTCTTTTCCTCTTTCTCTTTTTAATTGTTCACCACTTTAATTTATCATGGAGCAAGATGCAAGGCAAGCCTATGAATATCAAATTTTAAAGAATGAAAATTGATTGTGTATTGTAAATTTGCACTCATCCAGAAAATAACTATTTTGTGCCTGACCTACTAGGGTCTAGAATCAACATAAATCATTTTCAAGTTGTGTACCAGGTTATTCAAATTGTTATCATCTGTTTAATAAATGTCACATTAAATTTATGAACTATTTTTAAGGGACCCTTGTTCATACATGATTTGGTAAACAAAAAGAGAGGGAGAAAAAGAAAAAAAGAAAATATATATATTTTGGATATGGTGTGGACATATATTTTATTTCAATGCAGTCTGCAGAATTATTTCATGAAGTAAAGAATATTCCACATGTACCACCCATGAGCTATCTCCCTCTTATATACACTCTTGATAGAAATCTTTTATGCTCTATATTCATGCTGTAAAATTAAGGCTTTATAAAACACACTATGGCTTTCAACTCCATATAGCCAACATCCTGAAGCTTAAGTGCAACATGCATACACCCAAATCGTACTGCCACACCCCTTTCTAACCATATCTTGCCAAACAACACTCGCCCAACATCCCTGGACATCCATTAAGCTCCTCTCCCCCACCCTTCTTCCAAACCACATACACTCAACATACCATGGACATCTCCTATTAAGCTCTTCTCCACCCACTTCTACCAAACTATATCCAACTGACATCTCTGGGCATCTATTAAGCTCCTTTTCACTCCTAAAATTAATTATACCAAACCACACCCACCGAACATCCCTGGTCATCCATTAAACTCCTCTCCACCCGCCCTTCTCCCAAGCTATATAAATCTACCCAACATCCCTGGGCATCTATTAAGCTCCTCTCCACCCGCCCTTCTCCCAAACCACACCACCCAAAATACCTGGGCATCTATTAAGCTCCTCTCCACCCGTCCTCCTACCAAACTACACCCCAACATACCTGGACATCTCCCGTTAAGCTACTTTTCACCCCTACCCTCCTACCAAACCACACCCACCCATTATCCCTGGGCATCTATTAAGCTCCTCTCCACTGCTACCCTTTAACCAAACTACATCCAACTAACATCATTAAGCTCCTTTTCACCCCTACCATTAATTATACCAAACCACACCCACCCAACATCCCTGGTTATCCATTAAACTCCTCTCCACCCACCCTTCTCCCAAACTATATACATCTACCCAACATCCCTGGGCATCTATTAAGCTCCTTTTCATCCATACCCTTTAACCAAACTACACCCACCCATTCTCCCCCGGGTCTCCTTTACTACCTCTCTCCTACCTCTCTCCTACCTGTTAGAGGGCATTCACCCCAGCATCAAGGCATGATCTGTAATTGAACACAGTTTGTTGACAGCAGCTAACATCTACATGGGCAGTACATACACACATGTATTCTATTACATACTGACTGGGTTGTTATACCGGTCTGTCCTACCAGCCTGTAGGTCCAATGATTCTCCATCTCATCCACAAGTTTACTTTTCTCATATTATATTCCTGGTGATGCTGTTCATGTTTTAAATTGAGTAGCTTTTGTAGTTGAGAAAGGGGATGAAATTGAAGTTCAACTTAAATCACCCAGTAATAAACACATAACAGGTATAAACAAAGTTATCAACAATAGCATGAAGGGATAAAAGGAATCATAAATATCATGAATGGTTATCAGGTCTAGCACCTTGGAACATACATGTACCAAAACAAAATTCTGTGTAAATAGAATAAACAAACAATTTTGAACTGCTACATGAAGCTAAATACAAATGAAACTATAAAACAAATTTATTAATGGATGAAAGGTTAAATATCAAATACCTAGCAGTTTATCATATTTTATTCATTTGAAAGGTATTCTACAAGTTTTTGTCCACGTTGTATTAAAGTGGGCGATCATTCTATAAACAACTGCCTTCATGTGAAACTGAAAACATTCCTGTTCTGACCTGGGGTATATGCAAACTTTTTTCTTCTTCTTTTGCCTTGTTTGATACTTTTTCTGATTGCAAGAACAATATTAAATATGGCAAAATTCCATCTACTAGCTCCTAGTTCATACATGAAATTACAAGTACAAAGTTTGTGCAGTTGGAAAACATTCAAGATCTATAACTTTTTAAATAGTGGTTTTATATGTGCAATTATTGAACTAAATGTGATAGCATGTAGAACCTTGTAGATTGTGTTATATTTATTTCATGGGATTGTTATCATCATACAGCATTGAAAGAAAAATCCCTTTTTTTCCTAACTGAATAGCAAATGACTTCAAAGAAAGATAGAGAAAGAGTTAACAATCTAAGTGTCTTCAGTAAAGATATGTAGACTTGGTGAATTTATATGATTTTGGGGGGTGTATTATGATGATTTTTTGCATTATTTCCAGTTTTCCACATTACAATGTATAGAAAACTGCTGTAAAATCCCACTTCCTCTTGATTTGTAGATTTATGGAATTGTTTTTACATGTATGATGTTCGCTAACTATAGTTTCTATTTATAGGGAGGATGTAAATCCAAATTAATTTTTATATCCATGAAACACAAATATAGAATCATTGTCAATGTAAATAAATGCAATACTATGTAGGCATGGTGCATTTCTTGCATCCATCTCTCTCACTATATCAAGGGAGACATTGTTGGTAGGTAACTAAAAGCTTTGAAACCTAAGAGCGTAGATGACGTAGTGGTGCCTAATAAGTGTCTCGATACCCTCAGGTATTCTCTCATTCATACCTGTCATATTTTTATTAGTCGTGACAAAACGACTTTCAACCTTTGACATCTGAATCTTCAGGGACATGAGTTTGCCTGTCAACAGAGAAATGGAGACATCTGTTAGTCCCGTAGTCCCATGTGTGTTATTTGACTTATGTAGTAGAGTGTAAACACCACACACCCACTCTCACGTCATGTCATGTCATGAATCGTGTGGGCTCATAATACTGCTGATGTGGTATTTCAAGTTCCTTTCCTGAAGGTTTCAAGATGTTTGGAAAAGGAACAAGTACCTGATTTCTTTTTTTTATGATTGGTTGTCTTTGTTATTGCCAATATCTGAATATGGCTGGCTATATACCCTCCCACTCATATGTCAGCCACAGAATGATTCATGTAATGAATACAAGTTGCCATGCATTTAACTTGAAACCAATTTGTATCTTGGATTTTTTTTTTTTTTTTTTTTGGGGGGGGGGGATAAATGTATCCCATTGACAATACATATATACATAATAAAAAGTCTATTTCGTGTAATAATAAAGTTTCCCAAAAAATTGACAGGTTCATGATGTTATATAAGGAAGAGATATGTAATTTAAAACAGATAAGCATTTTTTGAAACTTGAGTCTTATCATCTATTTGCCTATATGAATGAAATTGTTTGAAAACAACTTTTGTATCTGTTTTTCTCTCAACACTACCATATTGTCTGTTTGGAGCCAGTAGGGTGTTAACTCATATACACAGAGTTTGTGCCCTTATGGCTCCAAAAAAAGACAACATCATTTGATTGATATAAATGAATATTTAAATGATGTGTGATATGGTTTGATCTTAGTTCAGCATTCAACTTAATTTTGTTGGAAATGTATTCTGTATCAAAATGAGCTTTATCTCACTAGCAAATTGACATAGTTCCAAAGTCCTGATGTTCTCGCTATAAAAAATACCTCTGAATCATCACATACATTGTGGCAGCATTTATGACATCATTTGTCTGTACTACATACGAACCCCTCTCAAGGTACATCATTCATTAGCTTCTCTGCCATACAACATTATTCAGTGACCAGTAATTACCATTCACGTTAATACATTTAAAAGTCACACTTTGCATGTTTCCTTTGTTTTGAAACTCTGTTTTATGTTAGAGGCCTAAACAAATTGTCTGCATTCCCAATTTATATTGGCACCAGAGTTATTAATCATCACAGCTGCTGTATCTTTCTCTGACAAGTTGTTAGTAAATTGGCAAGGGAAACTGAGTGATGTAACACTTTGATTTTTCAATGGTAATTGTCAAGAATTTACTGAGCAATGGTTTGCTTTGATTACCTGCCAAGTTTTAACATTAAACATTTACTGGAATGGTTCATGTTCGAAAATGAATTGCTTTAAAATGATTGCTTTATATCCCGCCCAATATCCCAGTATTTCCACACCATGTGATGTGTATGATTATATAAGCACAAAGCTTTACCTATATCTCCTTGTTTGCCTATACAGTTGTGGAGGTACCATTTATATGAGTGCAGAGATGAGTATTTTGGGGATCATAAAGAGACAAAATTAGACCTTATCTCATACTAGCTTCTGTAATCAAGACTTATGAAGCATCTTTTAATCTATTGTATTCCTATGAAGGATTCTAGCTTCATGCAATATTTCTAATACCTGTTGGTCAGATATGTGGATAGCTAAAATGTTATCCATCCCAGTAGGAGCGTCTTCATCAGCTCGAGATTCGACCTCGAAACTTGAGACTCGACCTTGAGAAATTAGCTCGAAATATTTTGCTCAGCATTCGCGCATAGTGCGAGTCTTTGGTCTGTTGAAGACGCACCGGACAAATAGCTGGATATTTTGCCAAATAGTGGGATATTTTGCAAACTTTCCCAAGATATCTTGGGATGACAATCCCGACCAAATATCCTGCTAATTGCAACTTCGGGCTGATGAGGACGCAAATGAGCTGGATAGTTTGCGATCGGGATAGTTCAAATAGCGGGATATTTGGCAATCTTGAGCTAGTAGAGACAGGCCTAGTGTTTGTCGCTTCTAGTTTTGTATATATTAGCTTGCTCTATACCTCTGAGCATAAGATCACATAAATCGTGACTTTGGTTGATTTTGTGGTAGGAGGTCACATACTAGGTGACAAATGAGGGCCAGTACCTCCAAACACTTCAGAACCTAAGAAAGCTAGTCTACCACTAGGTGGGACCAACCCTCAAAGTCTGCATTTCCGGAAATTGTCGCTTGGTTGGGTTGATGGCAAACGTGTCATAGGCTGATTGGCCTCCCGTAGGGTACCTGATGCACCCTAACCCCACCCCACCAGGGGGGCAGGCACAAGGAAATTGAGACAAGGGGTACTCTCCTCCCTTATGTATCACTCCCTATTCTAGAGTGGTGTAGCTCAGAAAGACATTATCTGCAGGTACTCATTATGTCCCTATGTACCATGTCATGAAGCTGTTTTTCATCATCGTAACTTATGATTCATTTGTCTGTGTAATGCCACACCTATTGTTTGCCAGGTACAGGTAGGTATATCTTTAACATGATAACTTAATTAAAATTCAGGTTCATTCAAAGGGCAACTTCTCTCTCTCTCTCTCTCTCTCTCTCTTTCTCTCCCCCTTTCTCTCTTTCTCTTCTTTTTCTCTCTCTCTCTCTCTCTCACTCTCTTTCTCTTTCCCCATCTCTCCATCTCTTTACTTCTCCATCCCTCCTTTTTTCTATCTTCCTCCACCCCTTACTATCACTTTACCCCCCCCCCCCACACACACAGTTCCTCTCCATCTTTGTGTCCTGCCCCTTCTCTCTCTCTCTCTCTCTCTCTCTCTCTTCCTTTCACTTTCCTCTCCCCCTTTTTATCACTCCCCCCACCATTCCTTTACATTAATGTTTCCTGTCCCTTCTCTTTCTCTCTCTTTCTCTTTCTCTTTCTCTTTCATACCCCTAACCTTATTCTATTCCTCCTTTCAAAATGTATTTATTGTCTCTTCCTTTTTGTTCCTCCATGTCCCCCCTCTCAGTACCCATCTATCATCCTTTATACTGAATTTTGATATTTGTAGCTTTGAATCAGAGACATTAGAGAGTATTTTGTGGTCAAGTATTATCTCTGAAGGTGTTTTCCCTCACCTAGGTGCAGTACATATACTTTGTATCGTTACTGTCAGACCTCAAAGAAGTTTTTTTCAAAAGAAGAAAGGGATGTAAAGAAGACAAGATCATAAACACTTTTGTGTGATTTTTGTTTTATTCCATAGATGAAGTTGTTCTGCTAGTGAAGCAGCTCCCATACCCAGATACCCTACCCCAGGTAAGTCTGTTCATACCAATCAGAACCAAACAACCCATTTGAATTGTTTTCAACATCAATTGCTTTTTCCTTGAGATCAAATCATCTGTAGGTTAAATAAATCTGGCCTGTTATTAGGAGCCATCTATAAACCAGAGATGCATGTAGTGGATAATTGGATGTAGGATGTCAGTGGGTTTGAATGCAAGACTCTCTGATCTAAAGGTGAATGGAAGCATGATGGCTTAGTGGTAAAGCAGTGGTCTCGTGACTGGGAAGACCTGGGTTCAAAACCAAAGTGAATTCGCTAGTGCCTTTCGGTAAGGCATTTATCACCATTCCCAAGTCCCTTAGAGAGGAATTAAAGGTGTTGGTCCCATCAAACCATCAAAGTATTAAGTGTCCTGAGATTTACACAAGGAGAATAATCTATTCCAAGTATTCTTAGTCACATGATCTTGTGGCTGATACAAGACTAGTATAAGAAGAAAGACGCCATAACCAGGGTGCTATATTGATTACTCATATTGTTTACAAGCAGGTGGATTATATAGTAACAGGTGTTAGCTTGATGAGTATGGATTGTTAAGATTAGTTACCTGGTAAAAATACTGATCTAGCAGCCTTTTCACACACAGCTAAAATTCATCGTATCTAGAGATGATTAGAATCAACGTGTTTAACTCAACAGTTTTAAACATGTTTATAGACAAAATTTCCCAGTGTGAACATCGTTTATACGATGTTGGGATAGATACGAAGTCGCGATCCATACGCCCCTAAAAGCAGGCTGCAGATACGAAGTTCGTATCTAGAGAGCTTGACATTTTGTGTGTGAAAGGAAATTCATGTTTAAACGTGTTTAAACTGTTTGATAAGACCTGACCTTCAATGCGCAATGGCACTACTGCGCATTTTACGAGCAGTAGTTAATCACGAAACGATTAATGATCGCAACGAAATTTCTGTGTGTGAAAGGCTCGTGATTAGTTTAAACACGTTCGAAACACGTTTATACTAGTCATGTTTATAGAATTTTAGCCGTGTGTGAAAAGGCTGTTAGTCCGTCCTATCCTGATTCACATCATAACCAATGATACTTAGAGAATACACAAATGACCTGTTAGAAACTAAAGATCATACTGTGAGATATTGTGACAGGGCTTAAACTACAAGTTTTAGGTGATAAATGTTTGAAATTTGTAAAAGAAGGATGGAATTAGTGATCACAACTGTTTTCATATAACTTACAGACAATTAGGCAGATTTTAGCAGATGAAATTTAAAATGCTTTCTGGTAATGAAATCCATGCACTTACCTTTGTTGTAGTGAAGTATTGGTATGTATTGATCACAAATAAATGTGGCCACTTGCAACTGCTGCTGTACATTATCAACCATCACAATTATATCATAAATAATCATTGTTACAACAATTTGACAATGTTTATGATTTTTTATGAAATGTCATTACACAATCTTCTTTCAAAGAACATACAATGTATGCTTCAGATCTCACTTTTTTCTGACTGAGAATCAAGTATATTAAAGCTCTGTATCTGAAATATTGCCTAGCTGACTGTTCATGAACATGTCTTGATAATTGTTGTTCTCTCCAAGATACCAGCCTAACTCATTGGCAGTGTGAGATTAGTGATCATAAAGAGAGCATCTTTCCCTAATCTTTAGTAGATGTTGAAGAATCTATTCACATTTTGTATTACATTCTTTGTATATTTGATTTTTAAATGGTTGAATAAAGTGAACTGAACTGAACATTTACTTGGTCTAAGACCAAATATATAATGATAATAATTAATTATTCTCAAATTTCTATGACAGGACTTCAATAAATCCTGTTGACTTTTTTTTAGCCACTGTCAGATATATTTTGGTTTTCTGTTACATTGGAATTTAATTTTGATCTTTGAAACTAACTGAATTTTCTGTAATTTGAGTTTGTCACCATGAAGTAGATTTGTCAAGCTTCAAAGTGTTTTAGTTCCTGACAAATTCTCCAACGAGCAGTTTAACTCTTCCCATAGCTGTATAACTTCAAAATGTTTAAAAGTGGAGTGGCATTACTCTTTTCATAACAAATTTGTCATTCAATTACTCCTAGCAATCTCTTTTGACACTAGCCAGATACCAATCTGTGTTTAAAAGTACTCAATTTACTAACCTGCTGTACACCACAGCAGGGTGCTACAGGTTCAATGTTTCATCTCATTTGACTACCCTTCATATGCCACAGGCCAGTTTTGTGTTTTCTTTCTATTTCCCTTCATAATTCATTTGATTTAAGTCTGTATTCTTATCTTCCACATTTAAAATAACATGAAGCAAAGTTAGTTTGTTAAGTGAAGGAGTTCAGATAATAGAAAAAATAAATGCCAGGTTTCTTTAAGAGATGAACCATTTAGACAATTCGTGTAAGATTCACAATGCATTTCCGATGTGCATTTGGCAAATAGCCTTTCATTTAATTAAAAAATCCAACAATTTAAAGAAAGCCTTTTCAGGTAAATTCTTATTCGCTTTCTGAAATTTTCAGAATGTGTCATAACTTTCAATCACATCTTCAACACAGAATCACATTTTAAACCATTTTACTGCCACACTGTATGTCAATTTTTGTTGTTGTAATGTTCAGTATAATTGTGCCCATGTTATTTGTGACCTTTTTTTTTGGGGGGGGGGGGTACTTGTGTGAAGAACACAATTGTGAAAGGAAAATATTAGTGGTTCTGATTTGAAGGGTCATATCTGTTTTGTTGATGCAATGCAATGGTTGAAGGATGAGGGATCATGTATGCTGTCGCTGTAATAGTTAATTTAGGATATGAGTCATTAAATATGGCCCCACAACTCATCCACCACCCTCCCAGCCTGCCGGACAGAGGTAAAAAGTTCAGATATGGTTTCAGAATTCCAAAGTAGACTACTACGTCTAGTATTGTATGGTATGTCTGAAAATTTGTCAGTTTGATGTAGCTACTACAACAGCAGCAGCAGCAGCAGCAATAATGGTAACAAGGGAGAAGAGAAGAAGAAGAATAAACCATCAAAGAAACCAAGAAACAATGAAGAACAGAGAGAGAGAGAGAGAGAAAGAAAGAGAGAGAGAGAGAGAGAGAAGGGAGGGGGTAGAAGAGCGAAGAGGAAGAGGAGAGGAGGAAGAGAAGAGTAGTAGTATAGTGTCACAATAGTACTAGATATTCTGGAAGTACATATAGGAGGAGGATGAGAGAAAGGGGAGGAGCATTTGGAGAAGGGGGAGTGTAGGTAGGAGGAAGAGGGGGAGAGGGAAGAGGAAAGGAGGAGAATAGAGAAGAGGGAAGGAACGTGAGGAAGACAGAAAGAGGAGAAGGGGAGGAAGAGAGAGGTAAGAGAAGGAGTGAACATAAATTAGCAGTAGGAGGAGTTAGTTGCATGTTATGTATTATCTCCTTGCTGATGATCAATTATGAATCAGTGAGAAGATTGTCTGTCACAAGGCATGGTTATGTCATAACTTCCTTCCATAGACCCACAGGGTATTTAATAACTGTACTTACTAATTATTGTCAGCTAGGATGATGGGAGGTGGTCACAGAAAAATGGGGGAGAGTAAGGGGAGAGAGAGAGAGCGCGGAGGGGAAGGGGGAGAGAGAGGGAGAGAGAGAGGAGAGGGAGAGAGAGATAGGGGAGGGGATGAAAGAGAGGGAGAACACAGAGAGAGTGAGAGCAGAGAGGTAGCGATATAAGAGAGTAGGGGAGCAGTGAGATGAGAGGAAGAAACAGAGAGACAAAGAGAGAGACACACAGACAGAAAGAGAAGGACAGGTGCAATGGATAGACATGGAGTGAGACTGTGACAGATAGATTTGGAGAAATTGAGGAAGAGAAGAATAAAAACAGATAAAGATCATCAGAAAGACAATTGGATATGAAAAGACAGCGTGAGAAGTTGAAAAGGAAATGCAGAGAACTAATGATGAAGCAGAAGAGAGATTGATTAAGGAAAGGGAAAAAAATGAGAGATCACTCATGCCCACAGAGACGGGGGAAAGGGATTGACAGAGGTGCCAACCAGTACGATTTAATCGTATTTAGTACGATAAGAGTGGAATACGATAATACAATATCACCTCTTAAAATACGATTTTTCAACCAAAAAAAATAAGAAAAAAAATATAAAAACCACAGAATCGCATTAAAACATGAACAAGTAAACCCCCCCATCCCCAACAAGAACTTTGCTTTACAATTTTCTTTTAAAATTTTAATGAAAGAGCAAACATTTTACTTGACTGTACGTACCATGTACCAGTATCACATTTTTCTGAAATTTTACTGGCCCATGGGCCAACCGGCCATTGGTAGTGTTGAGTTTTCTTGAATATCTTATTTTTCTCTCCAAAATCTGATTTTTTTTAGGATACTCAGTCTGTTTTTTTGTGTTCAGAGGTTGGCATCTCTGGATTGATATTAAATATGACATCTAATGCTTACTTTTTATAAAGAAAGTTCTAGTATTAAGAATGTGACAGTGATTAGTTGTTTATATTCTGTGTCTGCATCCTTATCCACATGCATATGGGTAAAGACAAGTATGGTTCACAGCCAATCACTTTCAAGTATTGTGTTGGTTATGGTATTGGTGTACAAAGCAAGTCTGATCATAATACATTCTTGGCTCAGTACATCAAGTCTGACTGAAACATCTGTGCTAGCTCTCACTCTCAATAAATCTTTCTCTTTTCACTTTTTTTTAATATCTGCCTTAACACCAACATCTTAAAGCCGTTTTATTTTTTAATTTGGGTGACGAAAGAAGTCTTTAAAAGTATATGACGATTTGTTTAAAAATTAATGTATTCTGAATTTTTTTATTTGCATACTATACAAATATATGTACATGGTATTTTATGAAGAATAAGGATGTCCCTAATACTATGACCTTATTCATGCCCAGAAAATTTTGTAACATTGTTTGCTTTGTTTAGTGTATCCCCAAGTGAGGCATTAGAGGAGAAAAAAGAGATTCCAAGCTTTTATCACTCTAATATATTTTCATTTTATTTTTCACATTAAAAAAACGGATTAAAGAGGCCAGAGATGTTTGGCCCATTGGTTGACCATAGGGTTGACCAAGAGCAACTCAGTGGCAAACATAATGCATAAAATATCCCACATTCTCACAAACACAATTTATCCAAAATATCACTTTTTGGCAGAGAATTGAGGATTGGACAAATTCAATTGAATTTGCTGTCTTTCCTTCCGGATTTCTGGCGGATAAAGGAATTTGATGAAACAGGGTAGTTCCGTTAGCATCCACATCAAATTCAAAGAAAATGGAAAGGCATGAACAGTTTACAACAGATGCTTTGCTTCATATTGGCTCAATCTTTAGTCTGGGGACATCCTGAGGAGATACAGAGATGAGCTTGTTTTCATTATAAGTGATCGTCAGATCATCTAGGACTGTGTTAGGAGAGTAGCTAGGATGGTCTACAAAAGACAGTATTGCTAAGCAAGATCATTCCTTGTGTAGTCTATGAGGTTTGAACTTGGAGCTAAATTGGTTTGCTTAACTGAGCCATGCTGAAAAAACACATCATTTTGATGCTCGCTATGAAAGTTTATATTGGGATATTAACCCATTAGGAACTAGAGATTTTATAAAAATGGCCTATACTCACTGGAAGGTGTTGCAATATTGCTCTCATTTTTATATTGTTCTAGACAATATGAAACCTACGCTATTTTTCTATGCAGAATCCTACTGTAGACATTGTAAGGATTACGCATGTATAACATTATCACGGCAGACCCCGTAGAGGGATACTACAGCGCGTCGAAAACGGACGGGCGATTTCGGCCGGTTTAGTTGCCAATGGGTTAAAACATCATGGAGTCAAACAAGAAATATGGTCATGAAATAGAGCTAGACCTCCTCCTCAAACATCATATTGTCTTGTGTAAGTAGATCATGTTAATATAGAGACAAAGATCCATAATGTGGGACGGTTAGGGCGGGGGGGGGGGGGGGTTAAGGAGTTTGAAGTGTTATGAGCTGATCCTCCCTACACCCCTTCCACCCACCCACCTCATACGCTTCCCATGATAGACAGTGAATCTGTCTCATCACCGGGGGAAAAACTCCAGGTTACCATGACGATGCTTCCTGTTTATTCATCGCTAACTTCCTGTACCACTGTGTATGGGGGGACACTAGGGGGCCTGATCACGTAACTTCCTTTGACCTAGGGTCTGTCCTGTCAAGGCTAGCAATCACCCCTGTGTTCACACCAGCTATCTGTCATTGTTAGCTGACTTACACCCAATCAGAGGACGGTTCAAAATGACAGATACCTGGTGTGAACTCTCCTTGACTTACACCCAATCAGAGGATGGTTAAAAATGAAATCAACAGTGTTCAATCTCCTTGACTTACACCCAATCAGAGGACGGTTCAAAATGACAGATATCTGGTGTGCACTCTCCTTGACTTACACCCAATCAGAGGACGGTTCAAAATGAAATCAACAGTGTTCACTCTCCTTGACTTACACCCAATCAGAGGAAGGTTCAAAATGAAATCAACAGTGTTCAATCTCCTTGACTTACACCCAATCAAACAAAGGTTCAAAATGAAATCAACAGTGTTCAATCTCCTTAACTTACACCCAATCAGAGGACAGTGCAAAATGAAATCAACAGTATTCAATCTCTTTGACTTACACCAAATCAAATGTTTAAAAATGAAATCAACAGTGTTCAATCTCCTTGACTTACACCCAATCAAACAAAGGTTCAAAATGAAATCAACAGTGTTCAATCTCCTTAACTTACACCCAATCAGAGGACAGTGCAAAATGAAATCAACAGTATTCAATCTCTTTGACTTACACCAAATCAAATGTTTAAAAATGAAATCAACAGTGTTCAATCTTCTTGACTTACACCCAATCAAATGATGTTTAAAAATGAAATCAATAGTGTTCAATCTCCTTGACTTACACCCAATCAAATGATGTTTAAAATGAAATCAACAGTGTTCAATCTCCTTGACTTACACCCAATCAGAGGACGGTGCAAAATGAAATCAACGGTGTTCAATCTTCTTGACTAACACCCAATCAAATGATGTTTTAAAATGAAATCAACAGTGTTCAATCTTCTTGACTTACACCAAATCAAATGATGTTTAAAAATGAAATCAACAGTGTTCAATCTCCTTGACTTACACCCAATCAAATGATGTTTAAAAATTAAATCAACAGTGTTCAATCTCCTTTACTTCCAAATCATATTTAGAAGTACCATAGTTGCAGCCATAGCAGTACTTCTTCTTCATTAGTTTGGGAATGATGACATTTAAATGGTGTTCGATCCATTTCATGTTTCATGCAAGGAGACCAGTTAGCGACAGTCCTTTGGGAATATTTCCTGGGTTAGAGTCTAGCTCAGGCAATTGACTGCATTGCAGATTACACTTGACCCTTCTTCATTCTAAATGGGTAGGAGGAGGAGCTTGCTAGAATAACATCCTGTCACATTGATAGGATGCTTAGAACTCAAAGAACTTCTAATACTTAGATGGATGAAGACCTGATGACGTGATAAACTATCTTGCACATCATGATCAGTGCCACCTGATGAAGTGATAGACTGTCTAGCACATCATCATCAGTGAGACCTGATGGAGTGATAGACTATCTTGATCATCATGATCAGTGAGACCTGATGAAGTGATAGACTATCTTGCACATCATGATCAGTGAGACCTGATGAAGTGATAGACTATCTTGCACATCATGATCAGTGAGACCTGATGGAGTGATAGACTATCTTGCACATCATCATCAGTGAGACCTGATGGAGTGATAGACTATCTTGATCATCATGATCAGTGAGACCTGATGAAGTGATAGACTATCTTGCACATCATGATCAGTGAGACCTGATGAAGTGATAGACTATCCAGCACATCATGATCAGTGAGACCTGGTGAAGTGATAGACTATCTTGCACATCATGATCAGTGAGACCTGATGAAGTGATAGACTATCTTGCACATCATGATCAGTAAGACTTGATGAAGTGATAGACTATCTTGCACATCATGATCAGTGAGACCTGATGAAGTGATAGACTATCTTGCACATCATGATCAGTGAGACCTGATGAAGTGATAGACTATCTTGCACATCATGATCAGTGAGACCTGATGGAGTGATAGACTATCTTGCACATCATCATCAGTGAGACCTGATGGAGTGATAGACTATCTTGATCATCATGATCAGTGAGACCTGATGAAGTGATAGACTATCTTGCACATCATGATCAGTGAGACCTGATGAAGTGATATACTATCCAGCACATCATGATCAGTGAGACCCGGTGAAGTGATAGACTATCTTGCACATCATGATCAGTGAGACCTGATGAAGTGATAGACTATCTTGCACATCATGATCAGTGAGACCTGATGAAGTGATAGACTATCTTGCACATCATGATCAGTGAGACCTGATGAAGTGATAGACTATCTTGCACATCATGATCAGTGAGACCTGATGAAGTGATAGACTATCTTGCACATCATGATCAGTGAGACCCAGGACTTATGCATTTGCTGTTCCGTCTCTGGTACAGGCTACAGCAAAAGTTGAAGAGTTCCAAAGTATACTGATCATAAGTACTGTACCTTCTAGTGAATCTTCTCAAATACCTAGCAGCCGTATTCCTTTCTAGAAATAGATCACATATCATATAATGCCTGAAAGTAAACAGTCAGTCATCATTACATGGAACATTAGTGTGTCAAAAAGAATGCTTGTAGTGCAGCTCACTATCAGGTGATTGATCACATGATGCTCTGTGTCAATAACCATCTTTTTACACTGAACAATGTCATGGTTAATAGAAATATATCTTTCTTCAAGATTGCTCCTTATAGGTAGGTTAAGAGGTAAACTTTCGGCCCGTATTTTACTAAAATCTAGAGGGTTTAGGCAATATTTCAAAATTAGGTTAACAAAGGAAGTTAGTCTGATGTGTAAGATTTCCTTTAGTTAAACATGATTTTGCATGTAGTCCCAGGGTCGATGTAAATGAATCAGTAAAATACAGACCTTAATCTTCAAATACCAATCTCATTAACCCTAACTTCTGATCCAGACAGACTCTAATCCTTATAGCATAGCTTGTCTTTTTCTTTATGAAATATGTTTTGCTGTCGTATCAGTCCAAACTAATCTAGGTCATATCCCTGGTCAGTACTATGCCAAATCAAATCTTATCAGGTTTACAAGCCAGCTCACCAATAAATCTTCTAACAAGTTTGTAAATTACTCCTGACAATATTTGGCAGAAATTTGTATAATCTCTGCCATGGCATCCAAACTACAAGTGATAGGTTTTCTGCATCCATACTCAGCCAAAGGCAATCTCAACCATGCTAAAGCTTTGGCAAGTGGTCAAGCAATGTCCACTGCGGTCAGCAAGGATGTCTAACACCTGTTGGTCATACAAGGAATACACAGAAAAATGAAATGAATCACTCCTCTTTATTATTATGGTGTTGGTGTTGCAACTATAACTTCAATATGGATATGAAAAAATAAATAGTGTAAAATGTATTAATGTAGAGGTAGAAGAGGCAGTTGAAGTTGAGGGAAGTTAGGATGAGACAGAAAGTTGTATAGACTGTAAGTAGATAGATAAGTGAGAAAACTAAAGAATAAGTGGGAAAAGTGATGTAAAGAGAGAAAGAGAGTGAATGAAAGATGTTTTGTGATAGACTGGTATTTAACAAAAAACAGAAAGAAAGAGAGTTTTACAAAAGTATATTGTTGTCTTCATATTCGCTACTGACAGACATTGTGAAATTTTTGTATGGCTGGTTTGGACTATTCCAGGATTGATAATGCACACTAAGATTAAAAATAAATTCTTTAAAAAGAACTGATAGATAAATGTTTTGATTGAAGTTAAGAACATCAAAGCACACTGTATTTTATTATGTAATTTGATGAATATATGTTTCACCACAATTATTTGTTTATTTTTTTGTTTATAAACCGTGAAGTAAATGACATGGTTTGCCATGAAATTCACAAGTTTAGCTGATGAGGGATTTAAAGCAGAACTTCAGTTCAGGAGTCACAGAACTCTACCATTAAACCAATTATCATTCAAAAGTTGATGGACATGTTATATGATTTTTTTTCTGAATGTCTTTCTGCTCTAGATCCTTGGTGTTAGCCGGTATCCATTTACCTCCTGGTTACCTGTTAACCTGACTAATGCTGCGCTGCCTGTCCTAGGTATCCATCTCCCACAGTCATCCAGGTTTCTCATCTTAGCTAACCTTCAGGTAAGCCCCGTTCAGATATGCTGTAGTAAACCCTTTATCTCCTGGTTCCCTTTTAATCTGACTGATGCTGCGCTGCCTGTCCTAGGTCTACATCTCCCACAGTCATCCAGGTTTCTCATCTTAGCTAACCTTCAGGTAAGCCCCGTTCAGATATGCTGTAGTAAACCCTTTATCTCCTGGTTCCCTTTTAATCTGACTGATGCTGCGCAGCCTGTCCTAGGTCTACATCTCCCACAGTCATCCAGGTTTCTCATCTTAGCTAACCTTCAGGTAAGCCCCGTTCAGATATGCTGTAGTAAACCCTTTATCTCCTGGTTCCCTTTTAATCTGACTGATGCTGCGCAGCCTGTCCTAGGTCTACATCTCCCACAGTCATCCAGGTTTCTCATTCTAGCTAACCTTCAGGTAAGCCCCGTTCAGATATGCTGTAGTAAACCCTTTACCTCCTGGTTACCTGTTTACCTGACTGATGCTGCGCTGCCTGCCTTTATTATTTATTATTTATTATTTATTTATATATTTTTCTTAATTCTTAACACTTTTTTGTTCACAAGATAACTTGAAAATGGATCAATCAAATAACTTGAAATTTCATCAACATATGGTCATATCTTCATAACGGAAAGGTTTTTTCTCCTTCATATTTATCATGATCAAGGTCAATATCAGTCCAGTCAATTTCAGGTCGAAAAACGCGCTCGTAACACCATTACAAAACATAGAATCGCAATTTTTTTTCTTTCATGATATTTCTCATATTTTTCCAAACAATTTGATACCATGTTCATCTCTTTATGGGCCATTCCATGGGAAGGTGGACATGACACTAAAATTTCAAGTTCATCAAATTGCTAAGAAATTATTCATTATGATTTACACACATGTTGAAGTTACAGAAACAAAAAGAATTACATCAATTGATCAAATATTTTCTGAGATACAGCAACAAACATGGGAAAGATTTTTAGTCATCCAAACTGCTAAAATTTACATACTTAACTAAAAAAAAAAAAAAAATTATGGAAAAATATTGTTAAGACTTCTATTAATTTGATTTATACTTAGGCATATTAGGTCTACTTCAGTCCCTAGGAGGAAATTTCTTCACCACCACCCAAAAATGTTTCACCATCACACACAAAATATGCACTTGAGCCAAGTAACGCGAGTTACCAAAAATATGATTATTTTTCATTCTGAAAAAATCAGTAGAGCTAATTTGTTGGCAATCATAATTTTCTAAATTCATTACCCCCTAATCCTGTAAGCAAGATGTTTGCTCAAATAAACATTGTTATTATCTTTTAAAATGCCAACGAAAAGTGTAACGCGAGTTACCGTGTAACGCGAGTTACCACAATGTAACGCGAGTTACCAGCTAAAAACCTAAGTTCCCACCAGCATGAGCAGCTCTTGACCTGTACTTGGGCTAAGGTGTGGTGAACATAATGAGATGTAGTGTTATGCAGACCATGATGCACTGTTTAAGCATAAGAGGGCAGCCTAAATGAGATCAATTAATAGCATACTCAAGGTCATACTCAACGTCAAAGAGCACATGGCACATTCCTGAGTTAAGAGAGGCTTTCACTTTCTATGTACAAGTACATGTATTTATAGCAGTGATTGAAAACCCAAAATTCATCTTCTGAATTAACAGCATCAAGATTTAAGGAGGGTATAAGTCTATTTTAATAATCTTTACCTATAATTAAAAAGAAAGAAAATTTTAAAAGATTTAAACAGAATCTTGAGTTCTGGAAATGATGGAGAAAAAAAATTCTCACAGAATGAACATAACTTGAACTGAATGCTCTTCATTCTTCCAAATAAATAACATCTTTTAATTGATTTTTAGAGAATATGTACGAGTAGTAATAGTAACAGTAATAGTAATAGTAACAGTAGTAGTAGTAGTAGAAGTACATGTAGTAGTAGTAGTAGTAGTAGTAGTAGTAGTAGTAGTAGTAGTAGTAGTAGTAGTAGTAGAAGTAGTAGTAGAAGTAGTAGTAGACTTTATTGGATAACTTGTTTAGCACATGACTAATCTTCCACAAGGTCCATAGATCTTATATCAGAAAATTGATTTTTCTCAGTGTTGTCCCACATAATATTTCCTGTGTTAGCTATACACAGAAAAGATGATACAGTCATGGGGATTAATGAATATGATTTCAAGTATGTCTGCATTAGACTTGGCTTGCCTGAAAATTCTTCTACATGTAATGTATGATAACAATTCAGGAATACTATGATGACCCTATTCATGGTGAATTTTTAAAAATCATACCACAGGCCTTAAATTTCGTCATTTTTCGGGCAAGGCCAGTTTGGCCTTAAAGTACCTCATATTTTTAAGGGCACCAAGGCCAAAATATTTTTACAAAAAGGGCATCAAGGCCAAAAAGGGCATCAAGGCCAAAAAAAATGTATTCTATTTTTGTTAATAGATGTCACGTGTATTTTATAATGAAACTTGTGCGGGATCAATTTCCCATGACTTTTAGCACCAGCTTCTTCACAGAATGTATAGAGGTCTACGGTACATGTACATACAAACAACGGCGGCCAGGAGCAAGGGGCAATTTTTGTTCTAAAGTTGCCCCTTGCCCACATGAATTTACCAGAGCAAGGGGCAATTCCCTAAGAAGCAGGGGCAATTTTCCAAAAACAGATAGACTAGGCCCCTAATCTAATTATAAGTTCAAAGATACAATGTTAATTTCATAATGTGAATAGAACGATCAATTTAATAACTTTTTAATCTTAACAATATCAACAGGAAAGATTGATTAAGAACATCAAACATATTCTAAAGTAACTAAAAATATTGATGAGCAAATGAATAAATAAATTGTAAATTTCACAAACATCGAAAGTCAGAAGGACTAATTGGCAAGTTTACCAGGTATCCCAAATCGAAATCGCACCTCACACACAAACCTTCCGCCACACTCTTGGTAGCTGGTAGTAGGAGCAAATTTGAAGAAATCATCTTTTTAATTGTTGTATAACCAACCCAGGGAAAAAATTAAGTTTTTCATTTCGGGGGCTCCATTTCAAATTTTCTGGGGCTACTTTTTCAACTTTTTCAACGGCTTTTTTTCCATTTCGGGGGCTCTTTTTTCTGGGGCTACTTTTTCATTAATTCATAAAAGGATAGGCCTAGGGGGTCTACAGTTTGTTGAGATTTGTTTAGTAGGCTAAGCCTAAGGTTTCGGGCTTCTTGCTTCATAATTGCCTATTAAAAAAGAAACCCCCTTTTCTAGTTCAATAACTAAGTCATCAGGGTTTTTTAAAGTTATGTAAGTTTCAATGACACTTGGATTTGTGGGAGTGAAGCTTGCAATTTAAACGTTAGAGGTTTATGAATAAAATTATTGTTTTTGATGTCTTTATTTTACTACATATAATAGTGTGCATCTGTAAAAACACTTAAATCAAGATGCAGTGGCAACAAAATAGTTGTATCCCATCAATGTGTGTCAGGTCATTTGAATGGACATAATGTAACGCGAGTTACCGTAACGCGAGTTACCAATATATATGATTCCTACACTGTATCTCTTCATTGTTTCTTAATTTTTATATTGTAAAGTTATGAGTCATAACCTACTATCAAGTCAAGGTAGGAAAGGTTTTACAAAGATTAGCTAGTATGAGGAGACTTTGCCAAAAGATGCTCTTACAGGATTGACCATGTCCTTTTTTTGTAACGCGAGTTACCGAAATTAAACGATTCAAGAATCTCAATATATTTGTCCTTTGTTTTTCTTATTTGGTTCATTTAGTTCTTCTATGTCTACCCTACCCATGTTGAAAAAAGCAACTTGTAAATCCTAGCAATTACAAAGATATAGGCATATTATCCTGTAAATGTACCCATTATGTGTAACGCGAGTTACCATGGAATGGCCCTTATGACTATTAATAACAAGATGAGAATCCATTCAAGATAAATGTCCGTGCGCTCGAGCTCTTATAATACAGTAATGGAGTGGACTATTAGGCTATTATTTTATTTATTTATTTATATATGGGCAAAAACATGCCTATACATAATCCATTATAGGTCTTTGGGATGCACCTGGACCCCAATCGTTTTTTCATATTTAGATAGAGTATGAGTGGGAGATATGATATGATAATTTGCATATTATGACGTCAGCATATTTATGTAAACTTGATTGTATCTCTGTAAATATTGATCAATTTTCTTCCAAATTTTGATATGTTGTAGCTAGGACAATTCTCTACAAGCTCAATATCCACTTTTCTTCTGGTTTTATAATAGATCGGACACAAACAAAGATGATACTGAAACCGTGCATTTTCTGTTCATTTCATGACACATAGGAGATACAGGAGAGTTGATGTTCCTTTGTTTAAATTTGAAATTATAAGAGTGCAGCTACCTTGTTGATTTCCAGATCATTGTGTATGGATGTATTACAAAAACAAAATATTATTGATACATGTATGAACCTTGTAAACATCAGCCTACTTATGTGGAAAAAATGAACGATGCTAGACACTACAAAAAGAGAGTGGCTTCAAGTGTACCTACCATATGCACCCGTCCTCATTAGTCTCAGGTAGTTGTTTTTCCATAAGACAGGCGTTTTAAAATCTGTCAACAATCAAATGTCTGGAATGGTGTATAGAGCCAATTCATTGGTTTGTGATGATTTACATTCACCTTAAATGTAATTAAATTGTAATAATATGGTTGGGAGAATTAAGGAATAGATCTGATCATTTTTTTCTAATTGTTATCATTAATAATGGTCTGTTTTCACTCAAATTTTCAGATTATCTTTAATTGTGCATTTAGCATTGAATTCACTACCTTAGCACCATTTTCTCTCGTCTGAATAATGTTACCAAGTCCCTTTGAATAAAATTTTAAAATCCAAATTTCAATGGGCAAGTTTTATCATTTTACGGCAAATTGTAATGCATGATATTGCTTGCTTGGGGATCACATGTATTCAAATGATAATGATAATGATAATAAGTTAGAATAAACTACAGTATCTGTACATTGAATCGTTTTGATTAATTATGAGGAGAAATGCATTTTGTATCTTTCCATCTTGCCTTTATTCAAATGTGTGTAGGCTACCATTGTAAGGTGATTAGTATTAAATGCAATATAACCATGTTAAATTGGATACAATTTAGTATAATTTTTAGTTTATTTTACAGAAACAAATATTTTGAATGAGAAAAAGTAGTGTCTGATTGCAGTGATGAAAGGTCAAATGGTACTGTACAACGGTGGTAGAGTGTGCTCTGTTGTATAGCTCCTTTCCTCATGTTGGTGTTATCAGGTGGGCTGTAGCCCGTATATAATACAGACCACCTTATAATTTTGTTAAAATCGTCTTTATTATTCATTATTAATTTATCAGGTGGGCTGTATCTAATACAGACCACTTTATGTCTTCTTTAGAATTGCCTTTATTATCAGTTGGGCTGTATCTAATACAGACCACCTTATAATTTTGTTAAAATTGCCTTTATCAGGTGGGCTGTATAATCATACAGACCACCTCATAATTTTGTTAAAATCGCCTTTAGTTATTTTTCTTATTTCGACCCACTTTTTTGTTAGCAAGATAACTTTGAAATGGTTCATTCGAATGATTTTATATTCGGCACACAGATGTATAGGCATATGGACAAAACACAGTAAGGTTTTCAACCTTGACAATGACTGATGACGTCATCTAGGTTCCATTTTGTGAAATTTTCTGAAAACTAACTCATGACCATATCTTCATAACGGAAAGTCATTTCTCATTCATATTTATCATGATCAAGGTCAATATCCGTCCTGTCGATTTCAGGTCAAAAGACGCGCGCGCATGCGTACGTCAGCGCTTTAGCGCGCGAGCAGAATTACAAAATTCTCCAAATCGTCTCAAATTCATTTTGGAAATGTTTTAGGCCATTTAAAGCGTTTCGCAAAAAACGTGCACGCGTATGAGCGCGCGTTTTCGCGCGTTTAACCATTACACAACATAGAATCGCTATTTTTTTTTCATGATATTTCACATATTTTTTCAAACAATTTGATACCATGTTTATCTCTTTATGACCATTAATAACAAGATGAGCGTCCATTCAAGATAAATGTTTGTGCGCGCGATCTCTTTTAATACATAGCATATATGGGCAAAAAAGGCCTATACAAAATCCATTATATATCTTTAGAATGCACAAGGGCCCTTAATTTGTTTTCATATTTAGATAGAGTATGAGTCGGAAATATGATTTCATGTCTAATTTGGCCATTAAGTGTATCATGACATCATCATAATGGCCTTGAAACTCAAAATACGAATTTGCATATTATGACGTCAGCATATTTATTCACAATTGATTATATCTCTGTAAATATTGATCGATTTTCTTCCAAATTTCGATATGTTGTAGCTAAGACAATTCTCTACGAGCTCAGATACCACAATTTTTCATTTTGATGACATCATCATAGTGAAAATTACGATTAAAGGGCACACATCAGAAATTTCTTAAGTTGCGTGTTATGCCTTTGGAAGGTGAATTTCGTTCACATCATTAATCTACATTACATTGTTTTTTAGCAGTATCTCGCTTATTTTTGCTCTATTTTGTCTCAAATTTTAGTTGACCAGCCCACCTATACTTGTTCCAAACAAGTATTATATGTCTAGTTTATTTCATGATTCTTTTCTTTGGTCCTTTGGTTTTGGGTTGATCTCCTTATCTTATTAACACTGTGTCAACCTCAATACATCAACAAGATTTATGATGAATATCAGGTGCATTGTTTCAAGAAAAACCCTCATAAGTACAAGTTCACGGACATTCCATTGAAATGCATGCATTAAATTCAAACTTGTGTATTAGAATATAACACACATTTCAATGGGGTGTTGGTAAACTTACAACGCTTTCGTGAAATGATGCCCATAACTTTCACTTATCCCTCACTCTTTTCTTTCTTTCTGTCATATTTTCTTTCTTTCTTCTGCCAAGGTTTTTTCCTGCCATGCCCCCTAGGTTATGTCTTTGACTCTTTTATTCTTATCAAATGTTTCCTGTTTAGATCAAGACTTTTTGTTGCTCTTTATTTGATAATAGTTGATTCTTCATTGCCTGTAGTTCTGGATGCTTTGAGTCACTGTCTCCAGGCTTCCTGGCTTCAACACATGCCAAGTTTTAGTTTGCAAAGAAATCATATTTTTATTGACTCAGAAAAGAAGACAAAAACATGATTGTGTGTGTGTGCTCACCCAATGCTCGTAGTCTGATGTGTAATAAGGCAGAATAATCTGAAAATGACCTAGCTATATATCATGAGTGCATTCAATGTACTCAGCATTCTTTCCTTACTGTCAAAGGTTTTAATCATTTTAAAATAAAAGTCCTTTTTTAGCCACGATATTTCTACAAGATAAGTCAGCAAATGATTGATATTTTGCAAATGACTACGATGTAATATTGATTGTACGATTTATCAATCAATCGTCCAATCAATTACTAACCAAAGGACCCAGAACATGTACTCACCAAGTGTACTTGTGAGGCCTAATGATCAATGTTGTCAACATGAAGTTACATGCCATCTCTCTCACTCACACCAGCCCTTGCATCAGCTCTCCTCCTCGCACCACCACCCCTCCCCCCTCCCGCTCACACCACCTTCTCCTCTTATACTATTAATCTCCCTCACCCCTCCCCCTCTCTCTTTCCTCTTTCGATCTCTCTCTCCCTCTCTTTCACACTGCCCCTCACATGCTGTCCCTATCTCTCCTACTTCCGCACCCCTCTCTCTCTCTCTCGCTCTCTCTCTCTCTTTCTCACGCTCTCACATCACACCCCTCTCTCTCACACCACACCCCTCTCTCATACATGTACTGCTCTCTCCCTCTCACACTGCCCCCTCCCTCTCTCTCTCTCTCTGTCCCTTTCTCTTTCACACTGCCCCTCTCCCTCTCACACTGCCCTCTCTTAAATTACCCCTCTCCCTCACAATGTCTTTCTATCGTACCATCCTGTCACACCGCCCCTTTTCCAAGTCTTCACATACCCTTCACTGCAAGTTCCGCTGCTAGACTTGTTATAAAGGATGTGGTTTTGGAAAGGAACTGTTCTATTTTCACACAAAGTCCCAGATTAACGGTTCATCTCAAAATGTCACGCTGACGATGTTTGATGGCAGGCAAAGAAAGGGCGTTCATTACCCCTTCTTTGTTGCCCTAGAAGGAAGATCTCTGTTTATATTGGAACATTGATGTGTTTCTTGTTGCGGTAGCGCAGCTAGCTAGCGCCTCAAGCTATTTCTTGTATAGCTTGCCTGAATGATGTCTCTCTTTCTCAAGTCTCTTTTTACACCAGTCTTTAGGCCTGTCTTCATCAGCACAAGTTTGCCAAATACTTTGGAAAACAAGACCAACATTTCTCAGGATATTTTCTCTACCAAATATCCCGGATAGTTAAAATAGCAGGTTATTTGGCAAACTCGAGCTGATGAGGACAGGCCTTTTGTGGTTGCGTTGCATTTCAGCTGATGTCAACTTTGAATTTGAATTTGAATATGACATCAGCTGTGTATGGCCGTGTAGAAAGAGATCTTTTTATATCACAGAAAAATAGGTTTAGTTCTTTAAATTAGCAGTGATATATATATACTTACAAGCATTTATGCTTTCTTAGCAGTCAGGTAAAATAACCACCACCATATAGATATTAGTATAACTGAATTGCAATTAGTTTTATTTAACTCAAAACTGCTCATACTGTGTTTAGGACTACCATCCAACTCTATGTTCACTTACATTTAAAAGAGAAGAAGATAAAAGCTTCTTTGTAGTGGGTAGTGTAAAGAATTGTTTTTACAAATATTTATCCCTTTTTATTTGGGAATGTAGAACGAGCGAATTAACATGAGGACTCCCTTTATGTGGAATAGAGCATATGCCTACATGCAAGAAATAGTTTTCTATTTTCTAATGGAAGACACACCTAAAAGGCATTGCAGGGATTTTGAATCTCAAAACTTGTAAATGGGCCAAAATGTTGTTTAAAAATCATGATTGAAAGCTTTCCTAAAAGTATGTTGGCAAAATTTCATTATTTTTCTTTTTACTTTTTTTGAATTTTGCACCTGGCAGTTTTTTATTCACCCCATTTGTTGTGCACAAGATGAGGGCTTCAATTTTCACTTGTAGAGATTTGAAATGTTGTACATACCGTCATAAACTCATCTTGCTGCTAAAGATGAATTTTGAGATAAGTTTGTTAAGGCTTACATTTTTAATATATCCTCTTCTCTAAACAAAAACCCTAATTGAACCAGTCCACCTTACGAAAAACACAAGAGACATTATATTTACAAGGGGTATGTATAATTCAGTTGTGAACTGTATGTAATGTTGTGCTAGCTGTATAGGATGTTAATGAAGGAACTTGTAAATGAGGAGAGAGTATGTGTGTGTGAGTAATATATGTAAGACAGGATGGTTTATATTTTCACCTTGCTGTGTGATAACATTGTCTGACGCACACATACCTCTATATCAAAACATCCTACATGTACATTAGAGAATTAATTCAACAGGATT
Organism: Strongylocentrotus droebachiensis; assembly: GCA_035222895.1. Lineage (NCBI taxonomy): Eukaryota > Metazoa > Echinodermata > Echinoidea > Camarodonta > Strongylocentrotidae > Strongylocentrotus > Strongylocentrotus droebachiensis. The sequence goes on from JAVYIG010000207.1 coordinate 241,070, forward strand.
TAATTTATTATATTCTGATTTGATACCCCTGTTCCATCATTTGAAGGACTTCAATGTTTGTCTATTGTAAGTGATATTTGAAACATCATTGTGGTACATTTCATGTTCTTCATAGACCTCCCTCTATCCTTCCTACTGAATTAACTCATTCCCATTCTTTTTGTTTCTTTTCTCTCTCTCACTCTCCCCCTCTCTCTCTCTCTCTTTCTCTCTCCTGTCTCTTCTCAAACCCCTTCTTCTCTTCTCCCAACCTTCTTCTCTTCTCTCAGTCCTTGTACATATGCTATTATATCATGCAGTATGTGTACTTCTCATACACCTGTAAGATACACACACTATGTGTAAAGTCATCTATTGTAACATGTGTATATATCATATCTTGCAGCTTTCTTCAAATCTTTTTTGGAAGCCAGAAGGGCGTTGATTTATATACTTTTGGTTTCCAAACAAATTCTTCTTTTACTCTTCACAGTTTATAGATACCTTTAAAGACTGAGCATGGATAATGATGGGATCCAAAATACTGAAAATGCTCAGTTAATGTAAAGTGGAAGTAATTTCTAAGGATTGAAGAATTTTTATTCTTTTTATCTACTAGCTAATCTGCTGAAATTTATCATGCAGGTTTTTTATTCCTTAGTCACACCACCAGACTGAGTCCATACCGACTCCAAACTAACTGATTCTTAGCCGTTCGGGGTAATATAATTTTGGTTTGGTCTAGTGCCGGTCTGGTGTGGGTGTCAGTCTGGTGTCAGTCTGGTGTTGGTCTGGTGTCAGTCTTGTTGGTGTGACTGGAGTTTCCTGACCCCCTCCCCCCCCCCAACAAACAAACAAATATTACTAAATTCTCTATTATACAATTTGTCAAAGTTTTATCTTGGCATATATAATCTTCAAATGGATCTGTTTCCACACTGTAGGTTTTTCTTTAGTCTAAATATTATAAATCATGTTATGAAAATAAATGTTATTCCATTTGATATTATGCATTACATTACTGTTTACAACCTGTGTTTTTATAAGAGATTTATGAAACAGTTAATCAAAATTGCATACAACTAGTTACTATACACTGCACTCTTTCTGCAATAAACTGTAGAGTATTCTTCACTCTCACATATGCCTCTGTTTTATGAATCCTAGAATTAGATTGAAAAAAAGAAAAAAGAAAAGATTTTTTGTCATATTTTAGCTTTATTTTGAAACGTCACAATGTTTATAATAGATATCATACAACATTCACCACACTTCTCAAACAAACTTGATAATTCTATCAAGTAGAAAATACAATTGATGTTCAGACAAAGTAGGTTCCTTACAGAACAATTCAATTAATAAATCACTGATCGAGATTCAAACAAAGTCGAAATTACTTTTGAACATCGCTGCAAATTGGTTAGTTATTAACATTTTGAAAAGTTAACTTAGCAATGCTTTGTTGAAGTGAATACATGTATAATTTGTGATAAAATTTGTGCTTTATTTTATATAAAGGCATTTAAGATAATGCTTTCATGGTCTACCTTATACTACCAAAAGGTGTTATATAAAATAACAAAAATTAAGGATGTATTCCTTACCTTTTTACTTTTATCATCATCGTATATTCTATATCTTTTATGTATTTGTTATATTTTTGTTGAATAGTTTGAACTCAAAGTTGATACAACACGCTGTTCTCCTCTGTCATTTAATCATAATCCTGCATTTTAAACAAAATAATTTGTTATATCAAAATAATTACCTCATCACAACGCATTATAACAAAATTTTGTATAAAACTGAATACAAACTGCTTCATTAAATGAAGAAAAAAAAAATCTATATTAATTGAAATCAGGTGAATAACTACCAAGATCTATGAGTTAATCCACTGAATACAAGATTTTAAGGGTAAACAATAGTGGTAATACCACAATAGTTAATAACCAAATTAGCATTGTGACTATTTAAAAACATCTGACTCTTCATATATAAATCTATTATCAAAAGAGTAAATATGATTACTGTGGCATAGCATAAGGTATGCAATCATTTATTTACAATCAAATATATAGGACAGTATACAACATGGCCAATAGATGCCTCAAAAGGGAATACTGATTATGTGGATAAAGATACATGTTAGTGTTAAATAATTACATTTGGAGTATGTACAACTTATTTGAAATAAATCTTTCAACACTCTTACTGTGAACAAATTATGAGAATCAAAACATTTCATGGAAGAAATATTAGCTGGATGACTTGGTTTGTGTAGAAGAAATAAGAAGGTAAGATGTATTGATTATATCCATTCATCTCAAATGAATTTTAGAAGTAAAACCAATGCTTAAATAAATTATCAAAATTAAGAACTAGGCCAAAACCTGCTCAAAATCTAACTATAATCTTACAATTCTTTTAAGTATTAAAGTGGAACAGTAGAATGTAAACTGAATCTACAGATTTTTTTTAGTATTTTTTTTAAAGATAAATGAATTCACTAGTGTCATGCTACCCAAATAACAAATATGTTGTTTCTAATGTTTAAAGTTTGTAAGCAATTTAATGAGCAAAATGTAAGGGAATACCATCAAGCTATAGAATTATGAAATTATCATTTACATTCAGATGTTATCTGCTACCTCAACACCAGCTGCTTAAGTTTTTAAATCTATCAGCAAATCCCAAATTATATTGAAAGAGAGGATTTCATCTTTTTGTGCAACAGCCTCTACCCCTCCCACCCCACACACACATTCTCTCTCTCTCTCTCTCTCTCCTCTTTCTCTACTGCTCTCTCTCTCTCTCTCTCTCTCTCCTCTTTCTCTACTGCTCTCTCTCTCTCTCTCTACTGCTCTCTCTCTCTCTCTCTCTCTCATACCTTTCTCTTTCGTTTTCAATTGTTGACCTAAATACGCCATGAGAAAATGATGAGAAAGCAAAAATATGTTTGTGAATATCCTACTGAGATGTTTGATTTTTTTTTCTTTCTTTTCTTTTCTTCAAAATCAGAAATGTAAACTTGTGGGAAGCCAGCTCAGCTTTCCTTGAATGATAAATAGTGCATGTAGAGATCAATCTCTTCCCACATTCAATCTTATGCAGAGATACACTAAAACATTAAGACTTTGAACAGCCTGCTCAAAAGCAGCAGATCACTGATAAAAGTTGACAATTAGTATCCATGGAGATAGAGTTGAATAGTAAGTTGAATAAAGTTCACCTTGTACATGTTTGTGTAGTGAAATTTTAAGCTAGTTGAAAATCAGAATGAATGTTTTCTGGTCCAAAATATAATTCCTCCAGTTCTTCTTATTTTATTTCCTTGACCTTAGGATGAGCACAGAGTAAGCGTGTATCCGCAAGATGACCTGTTTGCACCCCATAGCGGTGGTATGAAGCCCCTCTATACACCTAAAGCTCTCCCTGCATCCTTCGCACCTTACGGGGCATGCTTAGAAACAACTGGATATAACAGCTTCTTCTACGGAAACCAGGTAGGATTTACATTATCTTGTTAGCTGGCCCAGTCTTTTCCCAGTTATATGTGTGATTCCATGTTGCTAAGTGGATGAAAGCAGGGAGTTGTGACCCACATTCCTGATGAAGGTGAGATGGGGGATGTGAATTATATTCTTCACTATTTTTCTGCTGATCGATGCGTGTAAAAGAGTGCATTCAGTTACATTGTAAGTAAGAAATCTGATGAAAGTGAAATTTTTAAATTGATTTATTTATTGAGATGAAAGTAATATCACACTCATATTCCACTCCAGTTTACCCTGGAATTTGAACCAACATTTTATGTATTTACAGAATGGATCATTAACAGGTTCATTGACATGTCATAGCAAATGCTTCTTTAACAAAGCATTTTTTGAAATACAGGATATTTTGGCTAATAGCGAGTTGAAGGTAGACAAAAATACTGTATTTACAGGATAGAATACACTCAGCATAAAATGGGAATGAAAACACTTTTACAATTGTTTTTGATTGTTCTGAAATGTCCTGATTTATTCCCATGGTCTTAGCATCATTTTCGTTGCCTTGTAGGAGTAGAACGGTGGTCCATCTGTTTCTTTCCATTCAATGCCATCGTCCCACTCTCCACCGTATGTACCATCCTGATAATACAATCCATTGAGATTGGATCTATCACAAGCCTGAAACCACCATCCACCATGATGTACAACAGCACAGTTAACACCTTCACTATCATCATTGTCTTTATCCGTCGTTGTAAACTTACTCCCACTATGATAGGTCAATGCATCGGTCGCGTTGCCTCCCAGAAACTCCTCAATTGTCATTCTAAAGTCGTTTCTTTTGCTATCCACTTCAAACCCGGAGTAATCAGCAATGTATTTCCTGTTGAACCAGTCTGTCACTTCAACGCGTAGGATGTAGTTATACTGCATGGTGAGGTGGTGAAGGAATTCATTGCCTAGCCAAAATTCAGAGCTAACGTTGCCGAACCCTCGTGAGTAGTCGCGCCAGTGACGGTTGAAGTCTTCTGATCCATCCATACGTCTTTGGAAGACTGTCCATCCGTAGCCCTCTTTGTCCATCTCACAGTAGATAGGTAAAGCATCAAACTGACCTCTTGGTTTGATCATATAGACACCACTCACAGCTCGGGGCTCTCTTCGTCGTACTTCATGGCAGTCTAGGGGTGCTGGACCAACTACAGAGAAAACAAAACAAAAAATAATAATAATACTTTAAAAATCACTTTCTATGACAAGCAAATATGAGACAAATCTTGCATCCTTGTTAATTCTCATTGTTGAAATATTGGATGATAAGCCTGACAATTAACAATTTGCTGCATACTTTGCCATTTGTGAGAAATAATGAATACTGTTCATCTCTTGATTAAACTTTTTGCAAAATGGCAACATAGTTTATGTTTTCTACTGATAATAATAATAGTAGCGAACATTTATAATGCACCATGTCTGTCAAGAATGACACTCCTGGCGCAGTTGTGTGGATGGTGTAAACTTTATTTTAAAATATGATGTATTTTTTAAGCAAGTTGCCAGAAAGGAAAGCAAGCATATGAACTTGTAAACTTTATTTTAGAAAACGGAAAGGGGGTCAAGAAAGGGAAGACCAGATTTTGTTTCCCAAAGCAGCTTTAAGATCATCCCAAAGCTGCGAGTTTAAGATCTTTGACATTGTGTGATATTGTGTACATCTGTTAATTGTCATCCTGATACATGAGTCACGTCCATCACAGACACAGTCAGAAATTGTTGCCAACAGATTTTTGTTTCTACGCCTGCAATTGTGTGCCCCTTCTGAAGGAGAGCCGTTTTGGTCTATCACTCTCTTGGTATCATTTCTTTACATTTCCGATTACTCATAACACTATATGTCTTTTCAACAATATTCTCTGTTTTCTACAACTTGTTTCTTTTTTCGTGAAGATTTACTATAAAGATTATCTACATTATTTACACCTGTAGGAACTTCAAAGTGGCGCAATATCCTGGGCCACTAATCGTCACAGGAAACTTTGTGGGAAGTTCAGAAATTCCACCTCCAAAATATGAGTTCCTGTTATTAAGAAGAACTTTCTGGTAGCGCTCTTTATATTATGTTCCAAAAAAGACTCTTCTAGAACTAAGCGTTCTAAAATTAATTTTTTCATCTTTATTTTTGTATAACTTATCTTCTGTCATTCTAATTTATATCACTTTGTTTTCCATTTCTAACTTGAATTTCTAGTTTTTTATACCGATATCTATCTATGTTTCTTCAGATATTACTTATATTTTTCTAGAAATTTTCCAAGAACCGTATTACATATAAAAAGAATTGTCCATTAATTGCTTTCCTTTAAACTTTAGGGAGCTTTGTTTCTCTCATTTCCTTTCTACTACTTTCATATATTTGTAGAATGAATATTTTGTAACTTTTTTTTTTATAGAACTAGCTGTTATGTGAACCTCGCTATAGACTGTTTGCTGAGCCAGACAATAGCAGTGAGATCATCTCCCCACTGCCCCTCAACTTTTCAGCTTAAATCTATAAAAATGTTGGCGACTAGGATGTGTTTTAATTACCAGTTTCCCGTTCATGTAGGATTGCTATTGAACTGGCAGATATTGTGCTCTAGTGTATAGTCATGCATTGTGCTATGATTAATATCACTCGTATTCATCTATGATATGTCACAGTACTTACACTTATGCTTTTATATCATGTATACATTATAGATGTAACTATGGGTACGTTTTATAATTCTTGGAAATTCTTTAATGGTAGCAGAAATTTAAGATCTAAACAAAATAGTATTTCGTTATTGTCTCTTCCAATAAACTTTCTCCCATATACTATTTGGTAAGACAAAATGGAAACTTATACAATGTACATGCCTGCACATAAAGCTCCTCCATTTTGTTTTATTAGAGGAAGAAAAAAAATGTGATAACCCCCTAGGATATAAGCACTCCTACTTGTAATTTGTCAAACAATACACTTCGGTATTACCATGAAGCATGTTGATTTAAATGTTTAAAAGTAAGTTATTTGAAATCTAACACCAAATCACAAATCAATGAGTTATATAGTTTTACAATCAATATTGAGTAATTAATAAATAATGTGTTTAAACCTCAGAAATAATAGATTACATTAATAAATTAGATTGTAGGAGTTAGTAGGACTATCAATGTAAATAATTGTCTGTGTCATGAGACGCCTTGGCTTTCTTTACATATTTGAAGTGTCTGCAAATGGCTGTATGTCAAATTTATGTGAGATGTATATTTTTTATTAGGTTTGACGTTGTTTCAAGGAAGGTTTTTACAGTATATGTTTTCTATAATTGCTGTGACAATATTTTCATTCAAAAACAACAAGTGATTTGTCGATGTCTGACTTAGCTAGCTGTTAGAAGCAACACATTTGTTCAGCTCTTAGGGGATTCCTTTTCAAGTTCAATCTTGGCTCTCATGGGAATGATGATGATTGAATGGATTTTTAGCTTCACACAACATTTGTATGTAACCACCAAGTTACGTGACCGTTCCATTTATTCTAGCCACTCTTCATAATTGTTGGGACAATATCTCAGTTAAAAACAACAAGTGATTTGTCGATGTCTGACTTAGCTAGTTGCTAGATGCGACACATTTGTTCAGCTCTTAGGGGATTCCTTTTCAAGTTCAATCTTGGCTCTCATGGGAATGATGATGATTGAATGGATTTTTAGCTTCACACAACATTTGTCTGTAACCACTAAGTTATGTCATCATTCCCTTTATTATAGCTTGTTGTTTTATTTCAAACACTGTTTGGTGCAGTAATCTAGTCTTTGAACTTGCTTTTTTTTTCCTTCTTTATTTTTGGTCTTGTATTAAAATGACACCTCAGAAGCACTTTAAAAGATAATATCTATTTAAATCAAATTTCTTTCAGTGTTGTACAGCTTTTTATTGCTTCTTTCTGTCACTGATGCAAAATCAAATAACAGTTGAATCATGGATCTAAACATTTACATGGCAATAAATTGCATTAAATAGAAATATTCTCTTTTTATATCTATATATCTGTATCATATTAATTGTACATTTATGCCGTGGTGACGGTTTGTTTTACCTGGTTGCTATGAAAGCTCTGTATGCTTGTAACTAATCAACCAGGGGACTGACAGCTTAAAATGCTCTCCTAGGAACTTAATAATGAGGATTTATGTCTTACTAAAGGGCACTCGGGCATCAACTTGGGTTACAAAACCACTACTCTACCAATCACTCAAGTTTTTTTTAAGAAGTTGCATGGTTACTTTGAAGCAAACTTGCAATGCAATTTTTCAAATGTAGCAAATGGGCAACAAAATCCTCTCTTTTCAACCCTTTTAAGACTTATCCGGAGAAGTTTGGGGTTGCATCAAATGATAAAGAAGCATGAATAATTCCAATGGGTTGCTAAGACCTTTAATACTTCGGAGGCAACCCCCTTGACATGCATGTTAGATCAGAATCATATGAATTATTTGACCTACCTATTCTATGGATCAATGTAGTATCTGAGTAAGTTCCCTCTCTGGTTTCCAAAGTGATGATTTGTTGTTGTTTAAGTTCATCCATCTCCTGCTGTAGTCTGTTGAGTTTATCTACTACCAGGTCTAGAATGGTCTGAGTTCCAACCTGATAGACTGTATTAGAGAGTGCATGTGGTGTTCTATCTGCTGGTCGAGCCTTACAGATAGCTGATAGTAACACCAGGAAGGCTACTGGTAGGAGCTGTGTTCTATTCATTGTCAATCTCATCCACCTGTAAAAATACAAAAAAATAAACATTCAAATGAGTCAAACATTTGATAAGGATAATTAAACAATCTCTCTCCCGGAGAACGCTGATATCTTAAAGGCTGTGTAGCTTGACAAATACTGGTTAACGCCATCTACGTCTTTTTTTGGACAACTGCCTGTAAACGAATGGACTTAATAAACGGTAGTCAGCGATTTAATCTCTACATGGTCAGCGTTTACGAAACAGACCAAAGTTCTCCTCAGGCCACAGGAAAGAAACGTAGTCTCTTCAGTTTACACTCCCTTTAACATAGCTGTGTATGTATTATTAGATGAACAAATACATACATGTATAAAAAGATCCCATTGATATTTGGAGATTTTAAAAAGTCAACAGTTTGTTCATGGTAACCCTTTTCTAATTTCCAGCAATCTTTTAGGGTTTTTCATGGCATAGTTACTTCCTACTCTCATATTCTTTATTTTGTTAACCCCTTGAATAATTACATCATATTTGACAAGGGTAAACAACCATATCATCTTTGACATATTGTCCAGGACAATTCTTGTACAGAAGTGAGATTTGAATGGTAGATGAAAAAATGATACTAATTTTTTATTCAGCACAATACAAATGGTTGTGTATACAATGAGCCCAGGATTATAACATTTGTTTTGAAGTTCTTATACATAAACAAAAATCATTGACATATAATATTGTATCAACAGACAAGAAATCAATTTGTCATCATTATTTCATAAAGTGCATCTATTCCCTGATATGGGTTATTACTCAATGGTTATGTAAATTATTTGATTTAAAAAAAAGACATATCACCTAATGGAAAACACCCTGAAAGGCGAACTGGAAAAGTTTTGAATTTATGATAAAGTAGCGCATTCAACTGCAGAGTTTGATACCAGTATAATTAAGGTTATATTCTGAATTTCTGATTGAAATCTCTTATTTACAATTTTGTTCATAATAATATGAAAATGTATTGTACCTATTCACAATCTGCTTGAGCAATATTTGTTTTGGAAAGTTGGCTTTAGGCTTTTGAATGGAATGAATGGCATTGAATTAGGAAAGAATTTGATTACATTGAATATCCTTAAATTGTATTAAACATTTCAAAGGACAGCCAAGTGATCAAACTATGACATTGATAAGCGTTCATAATATGAAAGTGACATCTCCCCGTTAACATGTCAAATCATATTATAATTTCACATTCCTATCCTTTTATTATTTAATATAGAAGGAGAGACAATCGAGGTAGAGAGATTTAAAATACTCAAAGTGTAGCTGATAACGACATGGACATCAGATATTTTTTATCTTAACTGTACACTTATTCAGTAACAGAATAACTATCAAAGAAAAATAGATATGAACTTTAAACTATATATTTTTTGCAACCTAAAGTATTTTGTTTAATATGGTAGATAAAATAATAAATGTCTTTATTCTTGGAAAGGCTTACCGGTAATAATAAAAGAGCAAAGGTAAATAATTGAAAGAAAAAAAAATCTCATAAATAAAAAGTGATCCAAATTATCTAAGAGAATCAGAAAGAGAGTTTGAATTTATAAAAAGAACATACTATGTATTAACAGAAAAAAAAGGAAATGAGGAAACTATTAAAAAAATATCCTGTATCCCCAAAATAGACTCTTATTATGTTCAAGGGAGAAAATGGAATCACATAATGGAGACAACATCCATTAAAGAAAAAAAAGAAGGGTGTATTGGAACCATGTGAAGGTTTAGATATAAACCTGAAGACTCTTTCAGAGAAATGATAATTTGTATTTTGCATCAATGACCAAACAAAAATAGCACTTTCAGCAAGATAGCATTGGTGAAGATTGAGAAAACATCTCAGCTCTGTGGGTTATTACAGGTGTAAGATATGGGCAGTCTATCTCATTCATTAGCAATCATGATCTATAGTGTCAGGTCGGGTGATGAAAGTAACAATGCATGCTGGGTAGCATGTGTGGCTGTGGTTTGACCCATGCGGGTACGGCGAGGGAGCCACACATCATTATGAAAGGAAATAATTGATAACACCCCAACTGTATCCCTGCTTAAGAAGAATATACCTACCGGTACCCAAAAATGGCTATGTGCATGTACATGTATATTAAGATACAATAACAGGTGCTGTTTGAATTGATATTCCAGTTTTAAGTATAAATAGAGGAACAGTCGTCTTAAATATGAGTATAGTTTACATTGTTTAAATGTTGATATCTTATACAGTGGCCTGTCACAATAAAGAGCAGCCATAGGTACATGTACAATCTTTTAGGCATTAACAAATCATTTTTAGGGGTATAAATTTGTAAATTTTAAGACACAATGTGCCGGGTTGACAATTTCCTGTTCCTTTCTCTGCAAAGTAAAGCATGCTTTATCACTTTATGAAGCAAATGAGCAAAATATGAAACAATTATGCTGGCCATATGCATAAGACATGTTTATGTCATTATGGGCATGTTTCTTCTACTTAAGTGAATGTGATTGTCAAGTTTTTGTTTGTTTGTCTTTATAGTCTTGCTTATACAAACAACCCATCCAATGCATACATGATAAACTATTCATGATTGTTATTTGTAGTTACTAGAACTTCACCTAAGCTTTAAACAAATTAAATACTACGATTTGCGAGCATGAACTATATAATTGTAAAATATCATAATTTACAATTCAAATATTCTTTTTCTTTGTATGAAAATAGGTAAAAAGTTTTCAAAATATGTGTATATACTGCATATATTTATATGAAGTATCTTTCCAAAGATTTGTTTTCCACTTGGGCTAGATATATTTGAGTCATGATATATGGTTTTATTAACTCTTTCTATAGAAATCACTTTTTTATTGTAAGGGAATATTTTATGCTTGTGGAGGTTATTCATCTAAAGCATAATGAATGTAGTGATATTATTGCATGGCTTTAACTATTTGAACTCTTAAGAGTACATATTGCATTGTAGTTTCAGGAGCATTACTAATTTGAACAGGTAATTATTAGCGTGAATTAAACAAAGGTTTATATCCTGTTCTAAAATAGGGAGAACACATGATCTGTCAAGGAAATAATCATTAAACAATTAGCTATTATAATGTTCAGGATCAATTCATTGTGTCATTGTGGTGTAAGGTTTATTTGCAAACAGTTTGGAAAGGAAGAGAAAATTATTAGAAAATGCTTTTTCAAAATATAGATTGTTGTTCAAGCTGACTCATTTTTGTTGATGTAGGGAATAGGATTTAAGAACTTTTGTGTTTGTGTTAGAAATTCATAGAAATGGATAGTTAAGTACAACATATTCAAATTAACCTACATACATGTATCTACTTCAGTTATTATCGTTGTTAGCAATTAATATTCCTCATGCAGTAATATTGAACAAACCAGTGTCATTTACAGTAGGTTTTCTCATGGTCATGCTAGCATTGTTTGCTTCTCTTTTGAAGCAAGATGTCGTATATTTATCATGCATCAGATTAAAAATATGGTGCATTTGTGTAGTAGGCCAAATAATGTTATTTCTTCTATATTAATACTAAAACCTTATCATTTATTACCTAGTAATGCAAAGTATTTGTAGTAAAAGTTTTAAAAAGTTACAAAAATATATATTTGCTCATTCTTTTTAAATATATACAGGACACAAACCACTTGGGAGTGCCTGCATTTTCAAGAAATCATAGACTTGAGTTTCCCACAATATTTCTGAACATACAGTTTTATCAATATGATTTGTTACATGTTTGATAAATCACCAAAACATATACTGATAGTTCCCATAAGACAGTGAGCAATATATTTAATGGAAATATTAGGTTGTTTTGATCAGAGTGATTACCAATGTATTTTATTGTCCTTTCACGATTTTAAAACTTCATAAGGAAACCAATAATGGATTTGTTCTTGGACAAACTAAAGAAAAAGAAACGAGAGAAGAAGGAAAAAAAAAAAAATCTCACCAAATCTGTTTCATTGGTGAAAACTGTGTATTACTTTTAACTTTTCAAAAAAATGATAGCGTTTGGCAAGTTGTTACTGAGGAAATATATTTTAGATATTCAAAACAATTCTGTAAGATATAAGCTTAGAAACGCATGTCTATGAGAAAGAGTAACAAGCTATATATTCAAAGGACACATAATTCTGAACTGTTTGTGTTAATAATCTGCTTTTTTCCCCAAATTCTTTTAGAGATAATTGGTAATGACAATGTTTGTTTGGAGCCAGAACAGGATTAACTCATATACTTTAATACAGAGTAAACGCCCTTCTATCTCCAAACAAACAATTAGCACCATTGAATATGGTTCAGATGGCACCATGTACTTCCTAGGAAAGATAAGTTTATCTAGCAATCCAGAAATTAAAACAAACTGAATAATCAAAGTTAGTTTGACAAGGATCTCAGGCAGATTTCTGAAAATGACAGGATCAGGAAATAGTATTCATCTTTTGTTTTGGGGCTGACTTCTCTTTGATTGGAGAATAACGTTGAAAACAGCCATAACTAAACCTCTTCGACTTGCACTCACCAGAGTAAAACGCAAGAATGAAACAGAAAGCCGAAATCGATGATAGTGATGAGTGCAAGTCAAAAAGCTTTAGTTATGGCTCTTTTCAACGCTATTCTCCAATTGTGTAGTACCAATTATCTTCTCTTTAATCGTAAGAAACTGAAATACTTGTGCTTCGACGAAGGAATGAACCCTCCATGGGCAGTGTTGTAAAAAGCAGTTGAATACAGAATACCTCTGATATAATACACCTTCCATAGCTCCCAGCTAAAGGTATCTCTTATGTTACTGTTGTTAACAAGTTAAAGAACATCTAGTGCTTTCAGTTTTCATTTAAGTTTCAGTTGTTATACACTCACAATTTTTTTAGCAACATCATGTTTTTGTTCATGATATCAAAGAATAGATCATGCAAAGGGGAATCAGCTTAGCATAAAGGAAGTGCTATTTATAACTTTAAATCTAATCCCATCTTCTTATGGCTTTTTTTACTAAAGATAGCGGAGATAAATCTGCTCTTTGCCTGTTCACACTATAGACATTTATACCAAACTTGTGTAAAGAAACGTTGTATAAAGATACACCGGATAAAGAGTGATCGTGTAAACAAACTTCGTATGAAGAAGCATCGTATCAACAAACTGGTTTTGATGAGTTCAGTTGATATGACAGCCGGCCAATCGTCAGTGCGTGCTCGCGAATAAGCCCGGCCCAGTTACACGATTTGCGTACAATGGGACATTTAGACTAGAGTGGGATCCTGATTCTTCATTCAGTTTTCTTCTTTTTAAACGCTGTCCAAACATGCGCTTTGTTATATGATGTTTTATACGATGTTTTCTGATATGATGTTCATGCAGACTAGAAAAAATTGATAATTACATAAAGTGTAGGTATACAATTTTCATGTAGCTAAACGTTGAATACGCAGTCTGAATGCAAGCTCTTCACTCAATCTAACTTGTGTCAACTGAAAGACAGTTGCATGGCATTTAAAGCGTGCTAATGATCTGTAAAATGAAGTTAAAATGGCAGCAGAATCTGTCAAGAATACGAATATGGTTCAATTATGGTAGTGAAGTATTTGTAGTTTTTGAGACAAGAGGTTTGAAATATCCTTCAATAATTCCAAGATTTTAAAGCTGAAAGCAGCAAACGCTCTGACCACTTGCCTGTAAATATCCAGGGGAGAAAACTTCAACTGAAAAATCACAAGTAATCCACTGATATTTCTCCAAATTCAAGGCACCAAGATATGAAAGTCAGTCTGTAAGTCCAAGAGTAATACAAAGATTGGAGTAGTCCTGCCTCATTCAGAAAGGCAATATATTTATTGGGTAGATGAGCAGAAATAAATCCAAAGTGCCCAGATTGGCACAAAGTATGTAAGAATCCAATGATCTTAGAACGGAGGTTTGGTAGTCGCAAGTGAGCCGTGTTAATATCTCAGCCTAACCACGCACATCTAAAATTATACATGTGCCCTTTTAGAAAAGACAACTCAAATCGGGAGCTTCCATGGAGAGAGAGAGAGAGGGAGAGAGAGTGAGTGGGTGCAGGTGACTTCACAAAGTATATGTCCCACCCACTTTCTGCCCACCATTCAAAACATCACTTCCTCCACACAAGCTCCGCCTCTTTAATTATTCTCACCAGGCCTTGCCCCTTCTGGTAGACCATACTCACAGGTGATTGGCCAATACTTTATACTTAGAGGACATGCATATTCATAAGTGTGAAACTTCTGTAGTAGGTTGTGCATGTGTGTGTGTGTTTAGCTATTTTACATTGAGATGATTGTGGGTGTTCATTTGTGTGTATGAGAAGTGTGTTCGACCAATGGTCAATTGATTTAGGATCTAAGCATGGGTGATTCATTGGTTGGCTTACTGATGGGTATTTTATTGAAGAACTAGAATTTCCCAGAAAGTGTTCATCTAAACTCTTTCATGAATAATTCATAAGATACTATTGCTGTGGGAGTGAATCATGATAGTGAAGTGCTCATGTATATTCATGAATTATACTTTGCACCTGTCCTAGTGGACCATGCATATTTTAATTCCTAACTATCTCCATTATTCATAAATGCAGTATAATTATTGTATAAAGCAAGTCACGATTCTTGTAAATTGATATTACATCCTATTTAATGATTCTTTGTACCAAAAAGGAAAGCCAGTTGAAGTTGATGGATAATTCATTAGTCTAAACTGATATTACGACTAAATGATTTTAACCCCCATCCTACATTTATGATATCTAAATATATAGCTATTATAACTTTGGGAAAGTGCTTTATTTTCAGCGATATTATAGGCTGATGTTATTATATTCACTAAATGACATACCGGTAGTAGAAACATGGTTTCAGTTTTCTGAGCTATACTAGTCTCTCAAGGATAAGAAAAGTATATGGTAAGGCCTGATATACTTTTTACAAATCATATTTTGTATCAATCATTCTGATAGTTGTGAGTAATATTGAAAGAGAATCTTCCAGAAGGGATACTGTCTGTATTACAATCCACTCGCATGGTAGAAATAGAGGGCTAAGTTGATACAATTGTATGTATTAATCATCGGGGCCCCCTGCTGGTGATAATTAGAGAGAAGGTCAGTCACAGGAAACCCAACGTCCTGTGATGTCATGCCAATTGTCATTCTCGTTTTACCAAGCACAGATTCTCACCCAGGCCTCCCGTCTCTGGCCTAGCTACCAGGGCTTCTAGGAGCGTGTACATGATATACTCAGGCTAGGGAATGAATGCACAGGCAGGCAGGCTTAGCATGGTATTGGCAGCGAATTAACAGTCATTATCTCTTCTTTCCTTTGGGGAGTGCGGTTTAAAGAAATTCTATGTTGCCAGTCATCTGTGGGATTAAAATGAAATGTACAGTAGAGGTCAAAGGGGTCATTAGAAACGAAGACATACAAGTGGGAGGCTAAAGGGCCTGCAGCTACTCCAGAGATTTTCACCTTTTCAATCTTTGGGCACCGATTATGTTGGGGCAACAAGATTTCAGCTGATAACTCTTTTATGTCAAATTGAGTTAATATTATAATGATTTGCATCACCAGCAGCTGTCAAAGTCATGAAAACTCTCAATGTACACTTATCTGCTAAACTTTAGAAACAAAAAAATGTTTATAACTGAAATAAGAGAGGACCACCCCTCCCCTCCCAATAGACTAGTGTTATGAAAACCATTAGGAAAACGCAAAATTCGATTTCGATTTCCAATCATAAATATCTTGGTAAACAGACATGCGATCAGGTTGTAAAAGTCACCGGGTTCCTGACTGACCTAAAGTTCATGATTATCATTGCAGCATGAGCTAAAACCAGAATTTTCTTTCAGAATCTGAGACTAAAGTTCAATTCACATTTATTTGGCAAAAGATTAAAAAAAATAAGAAATAAATGAAATTATTACAAATGAAATAAAATAAGTTAAAACTTGTATTAAAATAAGCAACCCCAAACATAAAAACATACAGATACAATACAATACAAAACGATCAAATACGATCAAATACAATAAAATACAATACTAATAATGTTAAATACTAACAAAATATATGAATCAATTATGTATTTCAATAAATCAATAAGTGGCAAGTATTGTTCTTTTCAGTTTAAGTTTAAATGTGTTGTGGTTCTTAACACCCTTTAAATGACTTAACATGGAGTTCCATTTATGAGGACCTTGATATCTAATTGATTTATTTTGCAAAAACGAGTTAGAGAATTTAGGTAGATGGAAGTCATTCTTTTGTCTTGTATTAAATGAGTGGACATCCGAGTTCAAATGAAAACTGTCAGAAAACGTTACTGGAAACATAGCATTTTTGAGTTTGTACATAAATAATGAAGTCCATTGAGAAAAAATATCTGGAAGTTTGAGTAAATTTAAGGATTTACACAATGGAGAGGTGCGCGCCCTGAAGGAAGCGTTGCAGCACAACCGAACAGCCCGCTTTTGAAGTATGATAAGGGGCTTTAATAATTTATTAAACGTTCTCGCCCACACTAAATTACAATACGTTAGGTAGGGATATATTAGTGTATAGTATAAAGAAAGCATGGTAGAGGATGGTAGAAAACTTCTTAGCTTACTCATTATACCGACTTGAGATTGAATCTTCTTGGAAATTAATTCAATGTGTTTTTCCCATGTGAGTTTATTGTCAATGGCAACTCCTAAAAAATTTGCAAATTGTACCTGGTCAATACAGTTACCATCTATTGTCAGATTAACATTTTCAATTAAAGTATCATTTTTGTTGCCAAAGTTAAATACCATGAACTTTGTTTTGGTCTCATTCATTTTTAGTTTATTTGCAGAAAACCAGCTAGCAACCTTTTGACGTTCAACATTGGATTTGAAAATTAAATCATTCAAATTTTTACCAGAATAGAAGATGTTTGTGTCATCGGTATACAGTACATAATGTAATTTTTTTGAAGACTCAACAATGTGGTTTATGAAGAGCAAAAATAATAACGGGCCCAAGATACTACCTTGAGGAACACCTTGCTTCATTAATAGCAATTCAGAGTCAGATTCACTATATTTTACAAATTGTGTTCTATTAGACAGATAACTTTGGAACCATTCCAATGGAATGCCTCTAATTCCATAAAAATTTAGTTTTCTTAATAAGATTTTGTGATCCAAACAATCGAATGCCTTGCTAAGGTCTACATACACTCCTAAAGCTATCTCTTTCTTTTCATAAAATTTGTACAAAAGTTTGGATGCAAAAAGTAAAGCTGACTCTGTTGAATAACATTTTTCGAAACCTAAACTGTTCCGACAAAATAATTGAATGCTTATGAAGGAAAGTACATAATCGATTGTACATTAGTCTTTCTAAAATCCTGGAAAAAGTCGAAAGCAATGATATTGAGCGATAGTTCAATAAATCATGTTTATCAGCTTTCTTAAATAAAGGTATGACTTTTGAAACTTTCATTGATTCAGGAAATGTTCCAGACATAAATGATAAATTAAACACATGGGTTAAAGGTTCAACAATGTAAGAAATTCACTTCTTTATAACGTATGGTGACATATCATCAACCCCACATGAGTGTTAATTTTTCAAGGAAGAAGATAACTTCAAGATCTCATTTCGATCTGTTGGTGAAAGAAACATACAATGTGTTACGCTGGTTTTCAAATAGTCACAAAAGCATCCAGTGGTCTGGGGATTATCAAAACAACCAGCATTAACAACAAACGAGATAAATGCATTTGCAATTGCTTTTGGTTCAGTATGCCTTACACCGTCTTTACGAATGAATGAGGGTACTTTTGATTTACTATCTTTACCAAGCTGGTTGTTCAGAGTTTTCCAAGTGTTCTTTACATCATGGCGATTTGATTCAAGCTTTTCAGCAAAGTAGTTCTAGACACGTATAATGTGAGTAAGTCTATTTCTGAAAGATGTATACTTTTTCTTCACGAAGGGGTTTTTCAGTTTTAAATACTGCTTATAAAGCGTTCCTTTCTACCAATGGATTTAAGAATGCCTTTTGTAATCCAGGGTTATCTTGATGATCTACGTCTATCGTTACCAGGTATTGTTTTCGAATGCTTTGAAATCATCTTTTTAAAATCTTGAATAAAGGTATCGTTAGCTTTGTTGACATTGGTTTTGGATGTTACCAAAGACCAATCATACAACGCTAAATCTTCACACAATGAGTTTAAGTCTATTCAGTGTTTAACTTGATTCGCATTGTTCCGTTTCAAATGGGTGTGGTAATTTGGTGGTAAAGAGTTCGTTAGTTGAAAGATGGGAAAGTGATCAGACAGATCAGAATACAAAATACCAGGAAGGATTGGCTTATTCAAAACGTTTGTAAAGATATTATCAATACAAGTTGATGAGTTAGTTGTTACACAAGTTGGTTTCGTGATAAGTGGGAGAAAAGAGGAGGAGTACATTGTATCAATAAATGCATTGGTATCCGAATGAAGGGCGTAACTAAGTAAATCAAAGTTAAAGTCTTGAGCAATATAACATTGTTTATTCTCTTTGTTAACTTTACCAAGACATTTTTCAAGATGGTCATTAAACTCTGCACTACAAGTATCGGGAGATTAAATTCTTCCCTTCTTTTATGATTTCAATGAAAACAGTATGCACGCGCAATGTAGGGGGCATTTTAATGGGGCTTGAACGTTACATACAGGCATTTTTAATAAATTGCCGATAGCGAGAATTACATTTCAACATTATGTATCCCATACATGTTACATGTACATATCCATAATTCCTTAGCATGAGATAAAAAACCCTACAAAGTTTTAGCCATATATGGTGCTGAAGGCACATGAATTTGTCTAAACATTTTGGAGATTCACATTTACCTTGATGTAAAGAAGGTCAGCTAGCTAGCATACATTCCATGAGGCTTGAGAGGCATTGACTGAGTGCAGGTAGGTAACCTGAGCTCTATAGGTCTGTCCTTATCAGCTCGAGATTGCCAAATATCCTGCTATTTTGATTGCCAAATATCCTGCTATTTTGATTGCCAAATATCCCGCTATTTTAACTATCCCGATCGCAATTTATCCAGTTAACTGATTTGCGTCTTCATCAGCCCGAAGTTGAAATTAGCGGGATATTTGGTTGAGATAGTCATCCAAAGATATCTTGGGATAGTTTGCAAAATATCCCACTATTTGTCCGGTGCGACTTCGCCAGCTCAAAGACTCAAGCTATGCGCAAACGCTGAGCAAAATTCTCAAGCTCGAGTTTCAAGTTTCGAGGTCGAGTCTCGAGCTGATGAGGACACGATTTATAACTTCAAGATTATTTCCCAAATCAGAAATAGCGGCCTATTTGGCAATCTCGAGCTGATGAAAACATACCTAATGTCATATCAAGGGCAGCTAGGCTGGCTGTCACATACAGGTACCTGATGGAACCATTGACTGTGCTTGATAAGGGATATTTGGGTAAGGATGTTTGAAGATCTTGCGGTTTATGTATGCGTGGGCAGGTTTCTATTGAACTCATGGGATTGCTATGATGCTAGGTCTCTTCAGAAATACTTTCTTCAAGTTCATGAATAAGCTGACTCAAAACTTGAGGTTGGAATGCTCCACACTGACAGGCGTCCAGGACACATGGGCACTAAACAATCTAGGTCCAGACTCCAGACCCACCAAATTTTGATAATGTTACATAGGGCTCATGCATACAGGCTCTAAAAAGTTTACTCTAGACCCCCTTTAAAAAAAACCTAGTGTGGAGCCCCTGAATAACCTCAGTATGGATAAATATTTTCACCCAAACAGAGCTATCACCACAGACATTGCAGCCTGCCCTGGGTCATTATCTTGTAGTTGTAATGCAGCAATTTTATTTAGCATACTGAATATCAGCACTACTTTCAAATTCAAAGGTTGTGTACATACTTTTTTTCTGTGGAGAGCTTTTTAATGATCTAGGGTTACAACATTTCATTCTACTAGATTTTCTTTATCTATGTTGTAAAATTTAACTTTATTAGGTTATTTTTGAAAAAAATGGTTTTCTTACCTTGCTGTTTTAACTTTGAAATGATAGAACAGAATCTCAAGTGTAGTTTCCATGAATTTTTGATAACTGTTATCCACTGTGTGTGGCACGGACTTTTGATGTACAGACTATTTATCTTCCTTTATGAGTCGTTCAACTTCTCCTGTTAATCTATCATTCATAAACCTACTCCTTGATCTTTAACATCTGGTTCATTTGAGCAAGACACCATGATATTCTCTCTCTATTTCTTGTACTCCCACTCATCCATTCTGTATGTCAATCTTTGTCAGTAGATCACCTCCCTCAGTTCCATTCTCTCACTTCTCTCTTTGTCTTTACTTGAAAACCAACCCTGATAACTAACTACTCTAGAGAAAATCAAAACAAGTAGACTGGTGAAAGTTTGTATGAATCAGGATAAGACATGACAAAGTTGGGCAAGGCCAAGGTAGTCAGTCATTTGATGTACCAAAAATTACCAAGTACTGTGGAGTCATGGACATACTGAAAGCAAATTTTTGTTCTGATCTAAGCCCTAGAGGTAGCAGAGCTTGTTAAATTAATATAATAATCAGATAAATGCTTTGATGTGGTCAGTGTCACATGGGATGAAATATCTTGGACTTGTCCAGTGTTCATATAGGTTTCACAACTAGTCATTACCTTTTGCTCTTCTCTACACTTGCATTTTTTGCCATTGCTCCTCCCAATTCCATTTACCCATCCCCCATTTTCTCTCTCCCCCCCCCCCTCTTCCAAATTGCCTCCCCTTTCCTTCTCCCCACCCCGCCCTCATCTGTCTGTCTTTCTCGCTTTCACACTTTTTTTTTACTATTATTCATTTTTCATTTCAAGCTCTTTCTTCCTCCCTTCACAATTGTTGTCTGTGCTATTTTATATGGAATGTGTGAAATGGAATAGTCTGAAATATGAAGAATGATATCATCCATGAACAGTCAGATCAGGGTTATTTTCCTACTTTGACTGATTTATGGTGATAAGAAATCTCTTAAGAATGGAAGAAAGTAAAACCTGTGTGGTCTTACTGTGGTCCCATAAAACATAGTTTATTAAGAATTGAAAACAAACATGACCCACATTTTGGTAGATTCCATATTCCCCAAATCAGACTGGGAGAAAATGGAAGGATGAAAGACCACTATCATTTCAAGTGTACGGTATTTGAGCTCCAGTATACAAGTATATTTCATAGATATTGTGTGCAGAAATGTTATAGATGATATTCAACATATTTTGGAAATATGGCACAGATGAATTCACTGTGTGGTGACTAGCAAATTTGAGATAAAAATATGAAATGGTCACATTTGTGTGTTTGTGAATGATGTAAATTCATGGGGAAAAATGTAGAATAGCAACAAAAAAAGTTCATTCTCTTATCGAACCATAAAATGAGTTATTATATTGATAATTCATGCTCAAATTTAAGGCCAGTTTTGATCAGGCTAGCCTCTATACGGTTACTATAATGTAAAATAGTAGAAAATATTATGTAACCGTATAATGATTATATTGGACCCTACTATATGACGAAAGTGCAGCTGTTTGCAGTGCAGTTGTTTTAATGAATTATGGTATTGTCACACAGTCACACAATGTCTGTGTTATATATGAACACTGTGTAGAGGTGTATTAGTAATGCTTTAGTCTGCCAAATGTTGACAAAAAACTAATATCAAAGTTTAAGTGCGTTAAGAGTAGTCAAACAAGTTTAAAGCGACTAAACTTGAATTTTTAGTCAATAACTACGATAATTCTCATATCCTTACGTTCCCGTACGTCGTCACGAACACTTCGTTCATCTTCCACATTACTGTTAACACCTGGACCCCGCACTAACACCCGGTATGGTGACCGCGCCTTTTCAGTTATTGCCCCCGCTCTCTGGAACAAACTGCCCGCCTTTATTCACTGCGCCCCCTCTGTATCTCAATTCAAATCTCTACTCAAAACCTATCTTTTCAAATTGTAAATTGCAGTTGTGCGTCGGTCAATTGAGGTGCGCACCATATTTGTCTTTATTTAGTTGATTGCCACTGTTTTTCTTACCTTATCTATGTTACTTTTGTATTTTTGCTTTTTCTTCTAATTTAATTCTACGGGTTATAGTCTTCTCTTAATTAACACTGTGCGCTTAGAAACATCAGTATTAAGCGCCTAATAAATGTTATGTATTATTATTATTATTAATTCTCCATTTTGCATGTAACTATAACATTTCACTGTGAGTTGCTCTGTACTTTTTTAGTTAGTCAGGTTGGGACATGGTGTTGCAATTTTGTTAACCATCCCACAATGCTTTGCAATGTGCATGCACTGAATGTACGTAATCATTTTGTGCATCTCTTTATTTTTATTATATATTTGAATATGACTGTTTAAGTTTGTGAACATTCTTTGGTGCATTTTATAGAGCACATCCTATGAAACTGTGCAACACAATTTTGGATTTTAAAAATGAGTGGAAACCTTTAACTTGTCTTTTTGAAATGCCATTGCTGTAAGGATGTTATCTATTAAGAGAGAGGAAGGGAGTTTTGAACCTTGTCCAGAATTCTCAGTTTCTCCTGTCCATTCCTACTACACAGTAAAGCCATGTATGAGCCAACAGATGTCACTGTTATTGTCCTCTGAAATTAATTCTCTTATCATTGTAAATCATTTATGAAACTGTACGTATTCTTAACCATGATTTACTTGATTTTGAAGTACTATCAATTTTATTTTTATATTATATTAATAGTTTGCTATATTAAGATTTGTATATATTTTCAGAATTTTTTGTTGCCATTAAAGGTTTTTCGAACAAAAAAGTAAATATAGATAGATTAAACCATGCCAAGGTACTATCCCATGATAGGCAAACCTGCTTTATTTGATCTGCTTTAACCTAAGAATACATGTACATACATAGTTACTCTCTTGTGTTGTATTGTTTTGCTTTGCTTTCAAGGAAATATGCATTGAATGTATCTGAGTTCACTCTTTGCAATACTGGGTGGCAGTGGGGAAACCCCCCAAACATTGACTGTCTTTTTGGAGCCAGAAGGGCATAGATATCTATACTTTAACACAGAGTTAATGTCCTTCTGGCTCTGAACAGACGATGTCATAGTGGGGAATTCCCCCAAACATAATAGACTTGACTGTCTGTTTGGAGCCAGAAGGGCATCTATACTTTAACACGTAGATGATGTCCTTCTGGCCCTGAACAGACGATGTCATAGTGGGGAAACCCCCCCCCCCCAAACATAATAGCCTTGACTGTCTGTTTGGAGCCAGAAGGGCATCTATACTTTAACACGTAGATGATGTCCTTCTGGCCCTGAACAGACGATGTCATAGTGGGGAAACCCCCCCCCCCCAAACATAATAGCCTTGACTGTCTGTTTGGAGCCAGAAGGGCATCTATACTTTAACACGTAGTTGATGTCCCTATGGCCCTGAACAGACGATGTCACTTTGCAGTATCAAGTGATGTTGCTCCTCTAGTATGGGGAAGTACATACATGCAGCTTTGGGAGGTTAAAGATGAAGTTGAGTTCTGGTCATGCGATTGCATTGTGAAAGAAACAGAGTGGAATCGACCAGAAAAGGTTGATCATCTAGCATATAAGAATTTGAGTGTATTGCAAGGTTCTGGAATCATCAAAATGATAAGAAATTTGGCCAAGTCTTGGTAAATTTACAAACACTGTACAAAGAAAGATGTACATGGGACTACACGAACACGTGGCATAAAAATCCTACCCTCACCCCCCCCCCCCCCCCGAGTTTTACGATGTTACATAACATATTTAGAATATGAAGGCATTTGAAGAGCCATGCTTTTCAGGGAACATGTCTTATCTGATGTTCTTTCACACTTGCATAATAAGAATGATAACGCTCACAAATTATTCTTCACCTCTTCCCAGAACTCAACCTTCTCTTTAAGCAATGATCATTGTGTGCTTGATTTCAGAAAGGTTAAAAGTTGGCAAATCGTTTGTAAATTATAATTGGTAGTTTTTAATTCAAATGAACCCTGACTGTGCAATGCTTTTGTTATTGAAAATACTAAGAATGAGTTATATCCTATCACTGTTAGCAATGAGACAAATCTAAATATCGATATGTGTTGTCTGAATTTAGACAATATATTTGACTCACACTAATTATTGTAAGAGGATATGACTGGTCTTCTAATCTTGCATGGAATCATATGAGCACTTATGCTTATTACATAACAAGAGGAAGTGATACAGAATTTGTCTGGTAAATATTTAAAGCAAATATAGCACGATCTAGAGTTAAAGGTATATTAGCTATCAGCTGTTACCCTTTATCTTAAGAAGATGTGAACATGTATATAGGTGGATGTAATTATTCTGTGAGGATAATTATTCTCACTGAAAACAACAATAAATGGAACCACTTCAATACATCACAGGAGTATCCAAGACAAGTAGAATATATTTTGCATTGCTTCTGTGCTTTATAAATCTGTGTATCATTAAAATATCTTATCATCACAGTAATATATACACCATTACTGTAGCCTGAAACTCTCACAGATTGCTACACAAATATTCTGGGAGAGAGAGTGTGGGAAGGGGAATGAAGAGAGAGAAAGAGACAGAGAGAGTTAGAGAGAGGGGGAGGGGCAGGAGAGAGAGAGGGAGAGAAATATGATATATGAGAAGCAAAGGATAATGATAGAGGGAAAAGTGAATACTTCCAGTGCTTATTGATTGAATGAGTGAGTAATTGGACTTGTAGACTGTGAGTAAGACACTCACGCAATTAGATCAAAGGGATTCTATTTATAAGCCTGTGGTAGCTAGGCTCATGTCTTTTCTCTTTAAAGCTAACAAGATGACAAGACTTCCAGGTTTGCTCTGAACATTTACACCATTCCTCTTTTTTCCCTGATGCTCATTCATCTTTGCTTCTGGAAATCATAATTTGAAGTGGTATGCCAAGTTTAATATCTTCTGTTCAGAGCCAGCAGGGCATTAATACATTAGCAACTAGAGATTTTGTAAAAATGGCCTATTACTCAGTGGAAGATAAGCATAATATTATCATTCTGACATTGTTCCAAACTATGCAGAATCCTACTGTAGACATTGTAAGGATTACGCATGTATAACGTTATCACAGTAGACCCCATAGAACGGATACTACAGCGCCTTGAAAACGGACGGGCGGTTTCGGGCAGTTCAATGAGTAAATGGAGGGGCGTTTTAGTTGTTAATGTATGAGTTAACACCCGTCTGGCTGTACGGTATCTGCTTTTGTTCTCTTGTAATTATCCCTTCCAGAAATACACTAAGAATTTACAATTTTGAATACATGAGACCTAAGTTCATGATAGCAAGGTCATTGCACTTATTTGACATTCAGTTTGCCAATGTTATCAGAAACATTGATAAGAATTACATTGTTTCACTTTGTTAAATTTTCCTGTCTACAACTATGTCAATATTGTCATTTCCCCTCATATTTGAAGCATTCCCCCTCCCCCTTAAAAAAAAAATATATCACTTTTGTATAAGATGGCAAGAAAATAGATTATGTGCCAACACATTCAGCATGGTTGTAAAAGATCTCAAAATTCTGGGAAAAATGTAAAACACTTTAATAAACCCTGATAAATTGTTTACAGTCCTTAGCTGCAGAGCTGGTTCTTTCAAAGAAAATTCACTATATCATCAGCTAATGGGGAAAATATTACACAAGAAGCATTTTTCTTTCACCTGTTGTGATGTACAAACAATACAATGGCAAATTATGAATTCCTAACATGATTTCTATGGGATACAATAGGGCATTGAAGTTTCCCTTGAGTTGATTTCCTGAAGTAACTGCAATTGTGTTCATTGTTTTAGGTACTTTTCTATGAAGAGTCCTCCAAAGGATCTTTTAGAGGTCACCTTTACAATGCAAGTTAAGACTCACAGTGGAGCACGTGGTCATGGTTTTGAATCCCGCTGTGGCGCTAAAGTCCTTTGGTAAGACATTAATCCATATTTCCCACTCTCCGCATGGGTGGAACTGTGTACCTGGCAATTGCTGAAGTAAAAATAATTGCAAGGCTTTCAGGAAGTACAGCATTGATGCTGATGGGGCTTGTCTTAGTATTGCCAGATTCCGGCTTTCTGTTCATTCTTACGATGTACTCTGATGAGTGCAAGACAACGCACTTGAAGCCCCAATGAATAATTCATTTTCTGTTTGATAAGAATCACAAAGAGGACTACAGGAAGTAATATATCAAAGATTGATATCATCTAAATCTATCTGTATAATCAGTCGGTGATTGCTGAAGCTGAAAGCAAAACAAAAAGAAAAAATCAGGACAAAGTAGAAAGGGGTAGAGGAATATAAATTGGTCTTTTTCCTTGTTGAGAAAATGGGGGAACATTAAACTTTTTTTTTTGTGTGTGTGTGTGTGTCTCTCTCTCTCTTTGTTTCTATCTCTTTTCATTCTGTTTCCAGACTTGTATGCAGTAGGTCTTTTAACAAGCCAAGCTAATCTGGTCCTAAATTGCTAGTGTTAGCTTGTAATTTTCTTCCAACCCAAAGTTGAATTTATTTAATCAATAGTTAGACTTATACTACCGGTAGCTCGGATATCTTGATGCAGTGAAGTGATCTACTTGTATCAGGGATGCCAGTTTTCAGGCAATAGTCTGAATTCAGGCCCTGGCAATTTATTTTCAGACCATAGTTAAGGCTTTTTTTTGGTACAAAATAGCTAATTCTAGGTGATTTTCAGGCCCTGTGATCAATTCTAACTGGCATCCCTGTTGTATCAAATTTCTAGAGATGGTCCCCCCCCCCCCTGAAAGTCTGGACCAAGCTCTTAGAAGTGACAGGGTAGCAACAGCAATCTAGCTGAAACATTAGCTGATGACGATAGAAAATGTATTGAAAGTTTGAGAGTAGATTGCCTCCAGATTCATTACATATAAATCATTTCAGAATGTACAGAAACCTTGGCAGAAACCTTACATAAGCAGATCCTGCCATGAATATGATTCAATTTACAAAATTTAAACGTAATTACAGCTATACTCACCGGTAAACTTTCTAGAAAAAACTCTTACTCTGTGTGGATGAACTCATACAGAAACTCTTCATACAGCGGAAGTATCAGAAGGGTCACATTTTTATCAATAAATTATGTTTCATAATTTTCATATTCATAAGGTAAGATTAGTTCCAATCTAAGTTTGACATTATCTGAGTTCGCAAAGCAAAAATGAATAATGCATGAGTTTGAAATCAATATATTTTTTGTGATTGGGGCTTCAGGAGTGATGAAATATCCCCCAAGGGGCGGAGCCAAACAGGCTTGGACTGAATGGTGATGCTACAGCTTATATGCAAATGAGGCAATCAGCTCGTGCTACCTTGTTGTCTATATACTGCTTTATTTGTCTATGCTCGAAACAGATGATTTTCACCATACGGTCATTAATGTTGGCTTGACCAGGTTGAGTGGGTTAATAGTTGCCCTAAGAGGTTAATGAGCTACAATGACTCAGACTAGACACAGGTTTCCTTCTGAATGCTAGAAACCCTAGTAGGGGGAACCATGTTTCTATCATCTCATCATTATCATTTCTAGTCACCTGTCTGTGTTCTTGCTCTTCAATAGTATGCTTGCCAAAATTATCAGCATTTATAGTTCATTTATTTATTGGGGGGAATAATATTTGAGGTAAACCGTAAAGCAACTGTGTGCACTTTATTGATATTCACTAAAAATAGATGCATTCCCATTAGATTTAGAAAGAAAGAGAGAGAGAGAGAGAGAGAGAGAGAGTGAGAGAGAGAAGAAAAAGAAAGTAAGAAAGGGAGGGCATTGATTCAAGTGAATAGAGGCACTGGGAAGGGTGAGATATAAAAGAAGGACGTGATTCATATGTGATAAAATTCCAGCCCCTAACAATCAAGCTTCTTACTATATACATGCAAGCAGGATATGAACAATGTATTCATCAAGGAAGAGAAAACTTAGAAGATATCACAGCATCAAGGTTCCTGTTTTCTTAATTATTATGACAAAGAATGGATTCTTTGTAGCTAGGCCTCAGTTGTATATCTGATTCATAGATGCCAGCCAAGTAGCTTGACATTGGTCCAAAATTAACACTCATTCTTCCTTGTATCTCTCATTCGTTCTGTCTCTCATTTCCTTTACTTCCTCCATTGTATCTGTTTTATTTAACAGACATCCCTCTTTTCTATCCTTGACTGTCTCTTTCTCTTTCTTCCCTTTTCCTCCTGATCAACAAGTCCCTTCATTACTCCTGAATGCTCTCATACAATCACATCTTCACCTTGTATTTTCTCTCCACCACTTTATTGCCTTTATTGTGTGAGTCCCTACATGTTGCATTCTCAATTAGTTTACCCTTCAGATCAATGTCTGTTTATCAACAATCTTTGTAAAGATTCAACAAGTATTTCATCATTAGGCAGATACAGGTAGTATGTTGATTTTAATGACAAAGTGAAAATGCTTTGAGTTTCTTTAAAATTACACTTGCTTGTTTCATTTACATATTCACACTAATAGTGTGATGTGTCGTACGTCCTACTTCACAGTAATTAATCAGTTTTTAGTTTTCAGAAAAGGGCAATCTTCTCTCAGGTAGAAAGTAGATGAATGCTTTCTCAAGATATTTAATGGGAAACCAGCCTATACTAAAGAAAAAAGGCAATTGAAAAGTTCCAACAACATGATTTTATTTCGGATTTTTTTTTTTTTGGGGGGGGGGGGGGGGGAGAGAACTTTTCTTTTGTGAGACAAAATATTGTGATAAGTATTTACAAAATTCATTTCAAGAACAATTTACACGGTGTTTTTTTTTTCTTGGACATCGGGACATTTAGAAATCATAAACCAAAATTTGTTAGATAATAATTCATTACTATTTAACATTAGGGACTTTTCGATTAGCACGATGAGAACGTGGACTGCAACATGTGACAACCTTTTAAGGCACTGCCGGTGCCTTAAAAGGACGTCACATGTGACTGCCAGTGCCTTAAAAGGAAGTCACACATCCACGCAAATCAAAAAGTCCCTATATTGTATCAGCTGTGTGAAAACTTGTACATATTTTCATTGAATTACACACCAGTCTACTAAATATTGTATTATTAACTTCTTCTTTGGTTCACTTTCTTTGTTTCTCTTTGAATTGTTTGAGGAAGCCTGTTGAAGCCTCTTTTGAATGAGAGAGCTGAGAGGTGGATTGTAAGGGATTAATATGGATTCAGAGGATGAGACTTACATGTCAAGGACAATATTACACACTACCATGATAGACAGGTACTGAGGGTTATTCATTCTCTAGACTCTTACAATAGCCATGATTACCATGATCAGCGTGTTTCACAATGTCTTGATGGTATTTTAAGTACTTTGGACAAAATGTACTGTGGCTTTAGAGTCATCAGCTGATTCCAGTGTGTTTATGTCTGATACTCATTTAGTAAACCTGATGAGAGATATATACAAATGTAAATAAAAGAAGCAGGGATTGGAACCCCCAGGTTCTTGTAAGAGGGTCAAAAGAATAAACCACTACACCCCATGCAGTACTACCTCTGTGATGTGTTAACAGAATCCAGTCTGCCTTGGTGGAAATGAGAGGAATGAGTCGGATAGGGAAGGGGGAGTGGTAAACATAGAGGAGGATACATGCAGCATGCTGTCTGCCTTGGTGGAAATGAGAGGACTGAGTAGGATAGGGAAGGGGGAGTGGTAAACATAGATGAGGATACATGCAGCATGCTGTCTAGTCCAAGACATTGTCATTGTTTTAAAGGAGATAAACGGTAGTAAGTAATGACTTCCAGGCGGCACACCGCATATTCATTACCTGTCTTCCTGCTACTGGTAAGTCATCATATGAGGCTCTTGGAAAGGAGCCTTAACATATGCCGTCTATACATAGAGACAGGGCTATCCCAGATCCCCCTCTCTCTCTTTACTCTGTAATATCAGAGAGAGAGAGAGGGGGGGGGGGGCTTTCTCAGATGCTACTCTGTACATTGAGGGGGATATCCCAGACTGTCTCTCTCTTTACTCTGTAATATCAGAGAGAGAGAGAGAGAGAGAGAGAGAGAGGGGGGGGGGCTTTCTCAGATGCTACTCTGTACATTGAGGGGGATATCCCAGACTGTCTCTCTCTTTACTCTGTAATATCAGAGAGAGAGAGAGAGAGAGGGGGGGGGGGGGTCTCAGATGCTACTCTGTACATTGAGGGGGATATCCCAGACTGTCTCTCTCTTTACTCTGTAATATCAGAGAGAGAGAGAGAGAGAGAGGGGGGGGGGGGTCTCAGATGCTACTCTGTACATTGAGGGGGATATCCCAGACTGTCTCTCTCTTTACTCTGTAATATCAGAGAGAGAGAGAGAGAGGGGGGGTCTCAGATGCTACTCTGTACATTGAGAAGAGGCTAATACAGCCCCTTTTCTCTGCTATTTACATAAAAAATAGAGAGAGAAAAAAACAAGGAGAGAAGAAAGGATCTAATCTACACCCCTTCCTTTCCAAAACCAAAGAGATAGGGCTATATTAGGGGTTCTCATTCTCTACTTACTTGAAGAAAAGGGGGAGGTTATATCTCTCTAACCCCCCCCCCCTCCTCTATCCCCCTCTCTTTCTTTTAGAAGTGTCAATGACCATGAATTGGAACAGTTTAGCTCATGTTTCATATTTGAGAAAGCCAAGGGCAGTGCTTCTCTTTTTGTTTTAAACCTCATTTCCAAGCTCAATTTCCGTTTGTGCAATATGTTTAAGGAATTAATGGTTTTAGATGGGAATAGGCCATGGTTTCCTGAAAATTCTCCTCTATTTCCAATTGCCAGGTATGATACTTCTGTCTCCAAGGTAATTCAGTCTCTCATATAACAGTTTCAATTTCTATCTCATATATATTATTATTTTTTAAATAGTTATGTGAAACCTATTATTTTAGGAGGAAAGAAATTGTTAAATATTGCTGACAATTTAATTTCATCTTTCTGTCCAGACTGTAGTCTAAGGCATGGCTCTAGTGTGAGTGTGACTATTGTCTGGTGATCTTGTCATAAACACCTGTCTTCCTTCTCTTCCTGTGAATCAAGCCTTCCTCTTCATCATAATCATGCATGTCCCACAATAAGAAAGCAATTAACACATTGAAACTATTCCAAAATCACACTGATCACAGTATGGTGTATTCAGTGTACAAAGTCCAATCACACTGATCACACTGTGGTGCATTTGGTCTGTGATTATTCTAAAGTGAATGGAGGATGATCACACTGTGATCAGTGTGGTGCATTTAGTGCATCAGTTCCGATCACACTGACCACAGTGTGCATGCAGTGCATCAGGTCTAATCACACTGTGATCATTGTGGTGCATTGAGTGCACAAAGTCCGATCACACTTACCACAGTCTGGTGCACTTAGTACATCAGGTCCGATCACACTTATCACAGTGTGGTGCATTTAGTGCATCAGGTCCGATCACACTTACCACAGTGTGGTGCATTAAGTGCACAAAGTCTGATCACACTTAATAATAATAATAACCTAATAGTCCACTCCAAATTTTATTAAAACAGAATTTTTGTTTGCCCAATCGATCGTGAGCCCGGCAGCCACTGAACAGTGCCAGATCGACGTTGCTCTATCCCTTATTGTTGAACGCCAAACAAGGTAGCAACAATTCCCATCTTTTAACGCCTTTTGGTATGGCGCGGCCGGGGTTCAAACCCACGACCTCCCGGTTGTGAGGCGGATGCTCTACTGACTGAGCCAACACTGGTTTATCACACTTATCCCAGTGTGGGGCATTTACTGCAAAAAATCTGAGCACACTTAACAGTGTGGAGCATTCAGTGCATAAAGTCCAATCACACTGACGACAGTGTGGTGCATTTAGTACATCAGGTCCGATCACACTGACCACAGTGTGGTGCATTTAGTGCAACAGTGGTGCATTTAGTGCATCAGGTCCGATCACAATGACCACAGTGTGGTGCACTTAGTGCATTAGGTCCGATCACACGGACCACAGTGTGGTGCATTTAGTGCATCAGGTCCGATCACAATGACCACAGTGTGGTGCTTTTAGTGCATCAGGTCTGATCACACTGACCACAGTGTGGTGCATTTAGTGCATCAGGTCCGATCACACTGACCACAGTGTGGTGCATTTAGTGCATCAGGTCCGATCACACTGACCACAGTGTGGTGCACTTAGTGCATCAGGTCCGATCACACTGACCACAGTGTGGTGCATTTAGTGCATCAGGTCCGATCACACTGACCACAGTGTGGTGCATTTAGTGCATCAGGTCCGATCACACTGACCACAGTGTGGTGCACTTAGTGCATCAGGTCCGATCACACTGACCACAGTGTGGTGCATTTAGTGCATCAGGTCCGATCACACTGACCACAGTGTGGTGCATTTAGTGCATCAGGTCTGATCACACTGACCACAGTGTGGTGCATTTAGTGCATCAGGTCTGATCACACTGACCACAGTGTGGTGCATTTAGTGAACAAAGTCCGTTCATACTGATGACAGTGTGGGGCGCCGGTCTTCCATCACGGGGAATACTGCACATGCTCACTGTTCATTGACAAAATTTTTGTCAAATTCAAACTCGCAGACGAGCCACTGAGCCAGTCCTTATACAGACTGCTCATAATCTTGCCACCCGCAGTATTGGCGCAAGTCAACGGTACTTTAGCCCTCCACTGTATGGCGCTCGATCCGGATCAGCTGGTAGCTAAGCGGATTCGGATCATATATTTTTTTGAATTAGTTGTAACGGAGAGATCTATATAAAACAATTAAAACAAATATACCAAGCATTCAGTTAAAAGTATAGTGGAAATTATATATCTTCGGAGGGACTGGCAATAGTACTATGTCAGTCCCTCCTCTATACTTTCTTACAGCTTGGTATATATTTGTTAATGTATAGTGTCTAGAATAAATAAAATCAACCTCATAATAATTCTTTAACATTATACGGGCTAATGTATAACGAGAATTAAGAAAATAAAGAATAGCGCAAGACTGTGCATGCCCATGGAACCCAAATCTGTGAGGTTCCTATTTTATGTGAGCATGTATGGGTGCATCAGAAGTTGTATTTATGTAATTGAGCAGGTATTTTAATTTGAAAAATATCTTTACAGAAGTATTTTCAAGCTTGTATAGTCAATATTACTACAACAAGGAATCTCATATATACAGACTAGGCCTGAGTCATGTCGGGATTTTCATAAACCGGGTCCCGACGGCCTTGCACCGATCGGGACCCGGTGTCCCGAAATCAGCTCGCAGGATTTGTCACTTGCCTCTATAAAAAGCGCATATCATCAGTATGTCCCTTAAAAGTGACCTTTTTTATCAGTCAAATAAATCAACACATGCATACCTCGGCACAGATCGGTATATTCTTCCATTTGACATAATTTTTATCCATGATTGGCGATGTTTAGTGCCATTATCGTGCCTCTAAAAGTAAAAAAACTGGAGCAAAAATAGAAAGACAACGATCGAGCCGCCATTTTGATTCATGCAGGTTGAATAAATCGGGTCAAAAAACATTAATGTTTGAATAATAAAACGGCTTTCTAAAAAGTACTCCTTTACAACATACCGATCGAATAATTTTTAAAAACAAAATAGATATTTTTTTCTTTGATTTTGAACACCGCATGCTTCTTTTAAAAGCTGAAAATTACTTGGTAATCACAAGAAGTTTCGATACGGGATAGCTGTTGCAAGGCAAGTTCAGACTAGTCTCGGAAAATGCGCAGTGTTCCTTGATACTGATAGCTGTAATGCGTGCCAGAACGAACCCAAACAAAGACGTGATCGTAACCAGAAAAAAATCATTAAAAACTACGAGAGCACAATTGGAAAGACAACTACTGCTCAAAATTACGATAATCAGATAAATAACTTGGACAAAGAATTCAATAATCGCCCAAGAAATGCTACAGAAATTGTGATAATCGAGGAGTAACTGGGTACATTTTTATCGCAAGGGGCTTGCTGCAAATACTCGAATCCTTTGTTATACTGCTTTTTACCGTAGAGGGCGTTATTTGGTTTCTAGCCTCGTGTTAGAACACGAGGCTAGAAACCAAATAACGTGTAATTCGGACATATCAGCAGGCCCATTCCGATAATGATTGTACCTATAGTAACTCCTTAAATATCACTATTTCTGTGGCTTTTCTTGGACAACTATTGTATTATTCCTCCAAGTTATGTATCTGCTTACGATAATTTTGAGTAGTTGTCTTTCCAATTGTGCTCTCGTAGTTTTTAATGATTTTTTTCTCGTTACGATCACGTCTATGTTTGGGTTCGTTCTGGCACGGATTACAGCTAACTACGGAGCACTGCGCATTTTTCCGAGACTAATCTGAACTTGCCTTGCAACAGCTATCCGTATCGAAACTTCTTGTGATTACCAAGTAATTTTCAGCTTTTAAAAGAAGCATGCAGTGTTCAAAATCAAAGAAATAATATCCATTTTGTCTTTTAAAAATTATTTGATCGGTATGTTGTAAAGAAGTACTTTTTAGAAAGCCGTATCTTTCAACCTGATTTATTAATCCTGCCGAGAGACCCGGCCAGTACAGTACAGTACTAGCTAGCTAGCAGCTGATGGCAACAACAACCCCATGGGGCGAACTGCTTTGCAACCCATATTTATATCAGCAGTTCGGATTGATTCAGGATGAGCTAGAATATGATTGGTAACAATTAAATACTTAAGTTTCAAGGTGGAATGATTTTAGTGGTGTGCAAAACTGCAATTTCTTACATATTTCATTATTTTTTTCGGAGCGTCGGTTCTCAAAAAACGAAACCGGGACCCGACGGCAACGGTCGGGTCCCGGTGTGATCGACCGTACCGACTCAAGCCTAATACAGACCAAAATAGATTCTGGTAAATTGGTACACTTTAATCTTGTCACTAACCAGTTAGAAAGTCTTTACAGAGGGCATATTATTCTATTAAGTAGGACAATTCTAACCTGTCCTTTAATAGAAAGTGATGATTCATTTTGACTTCCAGTTAAAATCTGATCATATATAATCCCCCAAACAAGAGAACCAATTTGGGGTCTTAATTTTTGATTGACTGCTTTCAAAACCAATCTTGAAAAGATTTGGCTCTAGACACGCCATGCCCAGGGCTAAATTGATGACAACTTGACAGCTGAGTAAAAGGGGAATTCCTTTTTTTTTAAAGTGACCTTGAGAAATAACTCTAGTTATGTGGACTAATTATTTTACCATAAACAGCTTATATATATATATCCTCTCTAGGTATGTCTTCATCAGCTCGAGATTGCCAAATATCCCACTATTTTTGATTTGGGAAATATGCCAGCAGTTACAAATCTTCATCAGCTCGAAACTAGGGCTCAAAACTTGAAATCCTTCTCTCTCTCTTTCCCTCTCTCTTTCTTTATCCATGTAACTCACGATCACCTTTAAAAATGTAACATTACATACATTATGTATTACCAACAATTTCCTCCAATTGTTATATGTATATGTGTGGGCAGATAACACAGAACGCATTATTTATCAATCATATTAGATCTTCACTTCAATATTAAATACTTCAAACAAGCTTTCACATTTCAAATTTTAAACTTTAAGTTAAGAATGAATTAGAAAGTTTATAAGACACAAGTGAGATTGACACCATAATAAAATAAATTCATTGAGCTAGCTGGTTGGCATAAAGTGTAAACCCCATGTGTACTTGACTTGATAAA
This sequence comes from Strongylocentrotus droebachiensis, assembly GCA_035222895.1. Lineage (NCBI taxonomy): Eukaryota > Metazoa > Echinodermata > Echinoidea > Camarodonta > Strongylocentrotidae > Strongylocentrotus > Strongylocentrotus droebachiensis. Next base: position 277,272 of record JAVYIG010000207.1, read on the forward strand.
AGGTTAACACCCTTCCAACTAAACATGATGAAATTGAGAGAGTGCTGGTTGGCATAGAGTGCAAACCCAATGCACTTGACTTCATAAAAGGTTAACACCCTACCAACTAAATATGATGAAATTGAGAGAGAGAGAGAGGAAGGAAGTTGTTGTAGATGATAATCCCTAGAACAGCTCGGTCATTAGTGATTTCTACTAATCTGTAACTTCCATATCTAATCATCTTCCGAATGGGCAAGAAAGAAAATACACAATTGGGGAGTTTTGAAATGAAGTGAGTCATGCAGTATGACATCCTAAAAACCAGCCACACCCTAACCAATGGTGTAAACCAACCTGGGCAGGATTGCACAAAACTGTCATAAGTACAAGTTCACTGACATCCTTTTGAAACGTGTGTATTTTGTATTGCTCAAAGACATTCTGGAACTTTTGTCATATGAATACTGGATATTAACAGGACATTAACAGGACATTAACAGGACATTAACAGGACATTAACAGGACATTGGGTGCAATCTAATAGGGTTGTGGTATTCTCCTATAAATATGGAACAACTGAATCTGAGCAATTTTTTATCACACAATCCCTTGAAGCTTTATACCCCTATACAAATTTCAGTACGCTTACACGCGAGCTCGTCAGCGTGCTCGCCAACGAGTTCGTTGACGAGCAAGCAGACGAACTCGCCAGCGAGCTCGTTTCGTTCCAAATATGCAAATTAGCTACGAGCTCGTTGGCGTGCTCGTTGGCGAGCTCGTTGGCATGCTCCAAATATACATGCTCGTCACTGGCCGATAAGCTCGTTGGCGAGCTCATTGGTTTGCTCGTCAACGAGTTCGTCAACGAGTTCGTCGGCGAGTTCGTGAACGAGTTCGTCGACAAGCTCGTCGGCGAGTTCGTCGACAATCTCGTGATATGGCTGCAAGCTTAATGGTAAACTGATTGATACTTCATAATCGATATTGGCAATATCGATATTACCAATTAGGTAATACCAATATATATCGATATTACCAATTAGGTATATTGTATTCTCAATTGTATTAACTCCATCACATAGATCATTTGAAGTGTATTCAAGAGTAACATTTAAAGTGACTCAGGCTCGTACACATATATATATACTAAATATGTATATTGTTTCTTGGTTAGTAATCATATAATCAATATCAATCTTATCAATCTATTGCTAAAACGTGAATGTAATTGTAAAATGATCAGACAAAATAATCTATTGGTTAATAATGGCAAAAGGAAAATAGAAATCACAAAAATGATGTGCATTGTCTTAATTTGCTTAACAAATCATGATAAATGTATTTTTCTGTCACACGTGTAAAGTAATAATGAATATTCATGAGATGATTGGTTTCAATTGGCCCTATTAGACTTTAATGGGATTTCAATTGGACCAATCTGCCCCATTAGACTTTAAAAGGTTTTCAATTGGTTTTAATTGGACCAATTGAAGTCCAACTTCAGCCAATTTGGGTCCCATTAAAGTATAATGGGGCATAGGCCAATGGGGCCAATGGGCCCAATTGGTCCAATAGGGACAATCTGGACCAATTGAAACCATCTGAAGTCCTATTAAATTCCCATTGAAACCTGTTAAAACCTATTGAGACCAATTGAAACCAATTGAAAATTAAATTGGTGTTCAATTAGTTTCAATTGGATTTTCGTCTTGGGTACCTAGTTACAACAAAAAAGTGAGTTAGTGGGGCTGAAGATAAGATCACATATTGCACAACAAAAAAGTTTGAAACAGTCCGTTAATTCCTCAGCCTCCTCTTATGTAATAAATTCCTCTTATGGTACCAGTTGAACTTGAAATAAATTGTTTGGTTTGACAGAAGCTAAAAAGACAATTAACAGTGCTAATTAACACAGGAATTTACAAGGTCATGGGCTCAGCCTGCAACCTCATATGGTACTGCATGTCCTACAAAATGGCCGCCTATAGCCTTGCTTCAGACTGTATAATTTCCCACTTTTCTGTGGCAGACCTGCCGCAGACTGTTCCTGTGGCATACTGGTATGCGGCAAGTCTGGAGCAAACTTTCGCCCTGCCGCAGATCTGCCGCAGACTGTTCCTGTGGCGTACTAGCTGGTATGCGGCAAGTCTGGAGCAAAGTTTCGCCCTGCCGCAGACCATTCCTGTGGCATACTAGTATGCAGCAAGTCTGGAGCAAAGTTTCATCCTACCGCAGATCTGCCGCAGACTGTTCCTGTGGCATACTAGTATGCGGCAAGTCTCGAGCAAAGTTTCATCCTGCCGCAGATCTGCCGCAGACTGTTCCTGTGGCATACTGGTATGCGGCAAGTCTGCAGCAAAATTTCATCCTGCCGCAGATCTGCCGCAGACTGTTCCTGTGGCATACTGGTATGCGGCAAGTCTGCAGCAAAATTTCTTTCTGCCGCATACTTCGGCATACTCTTTGCCGCAGACTAAAAGTCTGCCGCAGAGCTGTGGCAGGTCTGCGGCAGGTCTGCGGCATACTTTTCACTTTTCTATGGGGAGTTTACCCCCGAGCTCGCCACGAGCTCCCCAGTTTAACCCGAGCTCGCCATGAACTCTCCCTTTTACCCACGAGCTCGCCACGAGCTCCTCGTTTTACCCACGAGCTCGCCACGAGCTCCCCCTTTTACCAACGAGCTCGTCACGAGCTCCCCAGTTTATACCCGAGCTCGCCACGAGCTCCACCTTTTACCCACGAGCTCGCCACGAGCTCCCCCTTTTACCAACGAGCTCGTCACGAGCTCCCCCTTTACCCCTGAGCTCGCCCACGAGCTCCCCAGTTTACCCGCGAGTTCGCCACGAGCTCGTGACGAACTCGCGCACGAGCTCGCCAACATTTAGTAAGATCGTTACTAGCGTCCTGGAAGCGTGTTACGAGCTTAAAGCCTAAAAAACGATCTTATTAAGCTTACCACGAGCATAATACGAGTTCGCGACGAACTTAAATTTGTATAGGGGTAGTTCAGAAATGAGTGTAAACTTGCCACTTACTATGTAGATGCGTACAATGTTGCAATTAAAGTAAATGTACTTGGAATTGTGAGGTTTAAAAGGTAGGACACTTTAGGAAAGGTGAAGAGAAAAGTAGAGAGAGGGAGAAGATAAGCAAAAATGAGATGATAGAGGGGAATGAGAGGTTACAATAGAATAGAGAAACTGACGTATAAGAGTTGATTACTGCGGTTTGATGACTCCAAACTTCTAGGAATCTTTACTCATCAGAAAGTTTACGGTTAGGATATGAATGCAATAACCTCAAATATAAGTCATTATCTCTAACAACGTATCGTCCAGTTTACGCATCAATGATTAACAAGCATAATCTGACTAATATAATTAACGAACATAATGTTTATTGTCATATTCTAACCTCTTGAGTGTAATATGTGTAATGACCTTTGATTTATGACAATGAGAAAAGTGAAGTGCAAGAAATGCTTGTGGTTTGTTAGTCATGCATGCCTTACTGATTGTCAATTATGTGTAATGCCATTGTCATTCTGTACAAGACAACCTATGTTTCATGTCAGACGGTCATTGACCTATCACAGACCATGTAGAGTTGTGTTTCCACCGGCACTATATCATTCCCCAAAAAGAGTCTATGTAAACACAGCTTTACACAAGTACGTGAAACTGGTGTCGAATGAATTTAATATTCATGATTTTTTTTATTTTTAAGATTAAACAAAAATATTGATATTATAGTGAAAATTAGCTGGGTCATGAACCACAAACACAAATCACTATGCAAAATCGCTGATGAAAAATTTGCAAAATTACAGTCAATTCATATTGTGGAAATAATACTTTTAAAATTATGAATTATATTAAATGAGGTGTAGAAATAAAGAGCAAATTCCGAAGAGTCATGAACTATTTTTTTCTGCCATGACAACTAAGGATAACGCTCTGGATCGTCACGAAAGTGTAATTCTGCAAAATCACCCTGAAAATCATGCTCATTTCATCCCGGCCACACAAATCAGTCAAGTTTGCAAATTTATGTAATGGTGAATAAATCTTCACTGTAAGCCTCATTAGCATATATGCGCTATGGTCTGATTGATAGCTATCCTCTCTTCACGCCTTTGAATGTTTTTTTAAAACAGATATATGGCATCATATAAATGCTGTGAATCATCATCATCATCATCTCTTTCCTCTGCTTGTATACTGTCCCTTTCTTAGAAAACTTTTATCCTAAATTTGCACATTCTAATGATAGCATGAAGATCCATTGATCCCCCAATCTCCATTCATGATAATTTGGCGCTTAATGGAATGGTGATTGAAGGGAAACATGATTACCCCTCCTAAAATAGTTCGATAGAAAAGAGACTCTGGCCTGATTAATCCTGTTAGCAGAACTGAAGGTGTAAATCCATATAGGATAGTAATAATTAATGCCAAGGACTGACTACCAATCACTCAGTCATAGATTTGAGGGGTGGAAAGAAGCTTTCCTTCCTATATTAAAGGCAACCAACATGAAGGTTACAACAACAACAAAAAACCAAAACAACCAAAAACAATATTGGAGCTAGGTTGGATCTTCATTTCTAGCATTGACCAAGTTAATCTTAAAATTACTTTTAAAAATTGGTTTGCTATTACTGTGTGTGAAATTTGAAGTTATTCATTTAAAGTCTTTTTCATGTAGTGCCTTTTCCATGCATTTTCAAAATGCTTTACAATTTGCTCACCAAATATGTCACTTTTTGATTGGGGGGGGGGGGTGCATATAGACTAACTCCACCCCCCTCCCACAAGCTTTCAGTCCATACAACCAGACAGGTATGTGTGCTATGATTGATGCTTCTTTTGATGCAGTGTTCTCTATCAAAAAAAATCATGAGAAGAATGAGGAACCACTCCATCAGCATGCTAGTGGGGGTGGAAAATTGACAGTCATCATAAGAACATTGCATTCAGCACTAGATCAGAAAATAAATGTTATTTTGGGGCTTCCAACTCAAGTCCTGCATGGAGTGAAGAGAGTATATGGTTGAGAGAGTAGGAAGGAAATAGTTCCATTTGTGAATCAGGGGATATTTTTGAGAGGAGCTAAATATATGTCCGATGAAATTGTTGATGTTATTTGTAACCATAGGTGTAATAGTGAAGGTCGATGGAATGTCAGATATTATAAGCTAGCTATGAAGGTTGAGCTTGAAGGTCAAGTTCAAAGTCAGAGTAGGCACCATGCCACAAGAGCTGACCAGTCAGGGGAGCTGGCGAAAGGGGTACTAGAGCTCGAAGGAGAAGGAAGGAGAAATCTTGAGACAGTGAGAGAGAATAAAGATCTCAGAAATTTACGGATCAAGAGATAGAGAATGAAAGGTATTAATGTGATATTGTTTAATAAAAATAGATAAATTGAGAGCAAGATAGAAGAGAATGTGATACAGAGAAGATACAAAAAAGATATTTTATGGAAATAAGAAAAGAGTTGACGATTAGAGAGAGCCTTAAAATGAGAATAAAGCAATTACATAATAGCAATAATCACAGGCATCCAATTTATTGAAATGGAATTACATTACTCTATAAGGCAATTTTTTTTTGTACATTTAGATTAACTTTCATTTTATGCTGTTTTTGTATTGTTATGTTTTTCATTTTGGTTTATTGTTAAAACCTTTTCAGTTTAAACAAAGGCATATACAAACTCTGAATGATGTTATTTAGGTAAAGAATAGGATAGAAAATAAAACTGGTACCCACATTCTAAACTTTATGTGTGAAGGAGAGGGTGGTCTTTGAGGTGAGATCATTTCATCTTTATGATAAATATCTTGAAATGGCACTGCTAGTAATATCAGCTGTCAGCAATGTTACAACAAGTCCCAATAGGTTTGATATCATGAACTCTTTGACGTGTTTGAAATTGCCAACGTATTTCAATTTTGAGAGTAATACTTGTAACCTAAATAAGCTATATTACTCACAATCACTACTAGAGTCAAGGTTAGAACAGATAATGTGTGGTGAGTGAAGGGTGTATTTGGGTGTGTCATTTTATAACAAGCGATTATCCCATATTTCAACGATGTAGAGCTTTAGACTTCATTCAATCCTGCTACTTTCTTGGACAGCTATCAAGAAATCATAGCTCAGTGTGATATAGAAAAGGCAGAGGTGATAATCATGGAAATTGTAATCACTCATAATCACAATGATAATTATTATGGTAATCTGAAATGATATAGCAATGCACTTAATAAACTTCTACATGTATATTCTGCGTACACCTGTATTTTTTTTGCCTTCCAAATTCTTTTTAGAAGTAACTTCTTCGCCCTCACTTAAGATCTCTCTCGGTTTTCCATTTCAAGTTTAATATTTGAGATCATAACAAATCATTTCTCTTTCCCTGAATAGAAAGAAGGTATTCCTAGTCTAGATGTCTTTTTGTCATGTAACCACAACCTGTACTATACATGACAGAGTGCTGTTCCAAAGGTTCACCGTTAATAAGTTTTCCTGATCATTCATTTCACCTGTTCAAGCAAGCTAGCCCATCCAGTACACTGTAAACAAACTAAATACATGTTGAAAAATCAACAATGAGAGCAAAGATCTTAATCCTATATTCCCACTACTAGAAATGGGTATCCTTCCCGTCTTCAGGTGGGATGGGGGTATTATGACGTCATCACACGCTCAGCTCAGGATGTATGGCGGTAGGCATATAATTGAGCAATCACTACACGGCGCTCAGCTTTTGAAGGAAACAGGTACAAATGTACTGAAAACTTGTTCTAATATCCTAGGGATATATTACCTGATTCAATTAGGCAAATGAATCAATCTTGTTTAATATAAACTCATATCAGAGCTAGCATTTATTCTCCTTCCTGAATGGACAAGAGAAGACTCCATCTCAGCTAAACTGAGATCAAGTCTTCACTTTTTGATAGAAGAATAAGTATAGTTTTAACCGTAGCAGGCATATTATTAGCTGATCTTTGTCTATTAGAAATGTTTCCTTAAGAAATTAATTAGTTTGTCGTCAAACATGAGCTGTTTCAGCTCCTCCGTCAGTAGGCACGCAACAATTTCTATAATAATAATAATATTCAGTTCTTGTATAGCCCATACTACATTATGAAATAAAATCTCTATGGCTTCCAAAGAGCTTTGGAAATGATTACCCTAGCTTTAGCTCCAGCAGCCGTTATCAGCGCATAGTGCATAACTTAAATAACTTTCTAATGGACCAAAAATTTTTTTTTTTTTTTTTAATTTTAAATAATGATCAGTAATTTGTTTATCATTGGTGGACGTTTATTGGAGATGAATAATTTCAATATAAAGTGGTAAGGCATGAAGCATGTATGATGTAAGGTTAATAAGACATAATAGTAGTATACCCTGAAACTTAATTAAGATTCTTAACTTGTGCACTTTCATAAAGTTACACCAATGTTTTTATTTTTGACAAATCACATTTAAACTTTAATTATAACCAGATAAGATTCATGCTTTTAAACTTCCTATTAAATTATATGATGCCACGTACGCCCAGCCTTTTTATGTGAATCACAGCAAGAAGACAAAAGTACACATCTTACTGAAAATCATGGATATAGTCCTCCAAAAACTGCAAATCCTTGAAATTAAAATTGCATATTTTTGAATCACTGGATAAAACGGCTTTCGGTGTTCTGAAACCTACCGGTAGTTAAGAATGTGTTTCTTGAAAGAAAACCTGTTTAAAATCACATGTTTAAAACAAGAGATTATTCCATTAGTAGATATGTCACCGGACTGTGGATCACAAGGTCCGCGGTTCAAGTCCCATCGCGGCATTAATGTCCTTTGGCAAGACATTGATCTAAATTTGCCACTCTCCACCCAGGTGTTAAATGGGTACCCGGTAGGATGCGAAAGCTAATGTGCTTAGATTAGCAAGTGTGCGCTTGTAAAAATGACGCCTGGCTGGAATGCTTTCCCAGGGAGTGGAGAATGTGCATACATTGTGTGCGGGTAATCCTGATTCCGATGACCAGAATAATAATATATATATATCTGTAAAGTGCTTTGAGAGGGCCTTCGGTCCTGAAAAGCGCTATATAAGAACTAGCTGTTATGATTATTATTATCCAGCTTTATATTGCATCTTGATTTAATACAAAATGGGTGTCAGGGTCTTCATTAGTTGTATGAAGTAAGAAGATAAATACATATCTCATGAATAAGCTGGATTTATTTTCCTGGATATGACTCTTTATTGAGAAAGAATCAAGCACTTTATCTTTCTTGACAGAAAGAGAAGAGATTTGTTGAAGTCATGTTGAGCTCCTGCCATACTTTAATCTCTCCATCTGAAATACAATACGTGTAATCCTGCCTATTGTTGATTTGACAGGATGTCACAAAGCTAGTTTTCTACAGCAGAATAGTGAGAATCATATTTATAGGAAGAATTGATTAGACATTTCCCATGTATTATCCTCTCAATCTAATCCCTGTGTTTTCATACAGTAGCTGCACAGCTAGAGCTAGGACCGGATGAAACAAGATGATATCTTTGTATGAAAACAGTAGCTATATCCTCTCAAGGCCTGTCTTTATCAGACCGAACTTGCAAAATCACCCACTATTTTAACTAGCCTGATCTCAAATTAGCCAGCTGATTTGCTTCTTCCTCAGTCCGCAGTTGCAATTACGGGCTATTTGGTTGAGAAAATATCCAGAGAAGTGGGTCTTGTTTCCAAAAAAGCCTGCTATCTGGGAAATAGTGGGCTAATTTGCGCCTGCTTGAGAAAGTTTGTGATGAGCGTATCGGTCTGGTGGAGACGCAATTTTGAGCTTCAGGAAAATATCCCAGAGTCTAAAAATAGCGGGTTATTTTGCAACTTCGGTCTGATGAGGACAGGCCTCATGACTCATTTCTATTGTCAGAAAGTTTGCTTTGTGATTAACCATGGAGCCAAATATATTCTGGATCAAGATTGCCAATGTGATTATGATTATGATTAATCACTCCCCGGGGAGAATAATTGTCAAAGATTTTCCACACACATGTGTGTGTCTTCCATGAGTAATGTAGTTTCAGTGCAAATTGTTTTAAAGCTGAGAAGCATGACATAGCAAATCAAAATACTCAGCTTATGATGGGGAAGATATGCAATATATATTTAAATTAAAGTTCACCGCCACACCAACGCGGAGGAATACAAAATCAATAAAGCCACCTGATTCAACTTTGGGTACTTCTGTCCCAAAACAAGGTTTTCTGTACAGTTAGTCTTTCAACCTACAGAGTTATGGAAATTCATGATTTTCTTAGGTTTTTATCAAATATTTCCTACACATTAATTCCTTGATCTCTTTGATTTACCTGTATTTATTTGTACGTCTGTTAATGTCATGTTAAACTTTGTGCTATTTGATTGTGAATGAAAAATAAATACTGTAATAAACTCTAATTTCACTTTTTACTATTAGGTGATGTAAAGTAATTCTTTTGGTAAATCGTTCCTACTTCATATATCTACTTCATTATCTTAGAATGTCTTTAAATATTATTTTCCCGGGGGGGGGGGGGGGGGACTCACATACCGGTATTAAGACATACAGGGGTGTTCCGCACTAATGGGTCACTTTTTCACAAGAAATCCCTAAACATGGGTCCCATTTTTAACAAAAATTGTAAAAAAATAAGCCTTTTATTTCGAGGAAAATCTGCCGAGGCTTGAGCAACACGCTCCAGTCCAAACCAAATCTGAGAACCAACAACCTCTCCCCCCCCCCCCTCAGGATTATTTGAAATAGTATGTTCATGCTATATATATGAAACCTTTGATTTAATTTAATTGAATCGCCATAAAATAAGTTGTCCATTTTGACCTCTAGTTTACCCTAGAGCACATAGTTAACATCGTTCTGGCTCTTAGCAAAGCATGAACTCACGATAAAATTTCTTTCTTCATTTCAGTCTGTCAGCAGCTTGTGTCTGGTTTATGTACAGTGTGCTCAAGTAATGAAAGAAGAGGTTTTGCATTCTAAAATTGCCTGTCAATCAGTGAGTTACATGAATAAGGCAGGTGAGGTAATTGAATTCCTGAAAGGGTTTCTTAGACGTCCAGGTATGTGAGAAGAATCAGATGACCTGTACATCAAGCTTTTTAAAGTCAGTATCGAATACAAGTAGTGAAGCATGATTTTGTGAAAACTTAAATTTATATGACTATATATAACTTCAGTAAACGGTTAAATTGGAATATACTTGACTTTACTGGAAAAAGAAAAAAAGGAATGATTACTTTTAAGTATGCCTTTCTTTAAGCCATTGTATTTGTATTCATTAAGTTTTATTTCAGTTGGGTAGTTCCATTCAAGCCAAAAAATAAATTTGATAGCCTGCTTTCCAAGGAAGCCTTACATTATACAGGTACATAAAATAACATCACATTTAATACAAAACAACACAAATTTAACACAGAACTACGTAATAGTATAATAATTAAAAAAATTAATGGATAAAAATGAATACATTACAAAATTATTTTAAATAACAACAATAATAACCAAGGCCTACAGCCCATTTATTCATTATCTTAAAAATAAAAATAAATCTATCAAATTGTGCAGCTGCTGCAAGAGGGCAATAAGAGCTATATATTTTCAATAGCAGTAACTCAGACAAAATGATTTCATCATCAATATAATAATCCTCGATTTGTGACAATCATACACAATGTTCAATTTCAGGCAGAATGTATAAAAGAAAGAGCAGAGTTTGATATTCAGATTAGTTCTTGTACTAGTATGAAATGCACCTTGGAAGGTGAAAAAGTGGCTGACTCTATTTTCCCTCTCTTCTTTGCAAGAGGATGTAGATGGAATAGAAAGCATGTATGGTTTCATGATGAGAGAAACTTTGTGATTGTGTTTGTTGACTCAGGTGGGGTTTATGTTGGCCAGGCAAATGTGAAATAACATTCTCAACAATTCATCCCATCTTGACAAGCTGCATGATGGGTTTTTTAAAGAAAGAGATGAGATTTCAAAAGGGGAATGAACTGTTTTAGCTCTTTATATCACCTTTCTTTTTATTCTGAAGTGAAATGCTTAGAAATCAAATGATTGGTCTTCCTGATTTCCTGTTTATACACTTCATTTTTATTTTATTATATTATTCCAAGTAAAAGACTTCACAATATAATTCTGGAGAATAATATCGACAGAGCATTGACTGAACAGTTCAAACTCTTCATCTGAATAATAGTTTATCTTAGAGCTTGCGAGTTTTCATTTTGAGTTTTGACAAAACTACTTTAGATTGTTCTTTCTTTGTAAGCTTGAGATTCATTAAAATCTTCCCTGACTTTTTTTCTCTCTCTCTTATCTCTCTTCTGTTTTTCATCTCTGTCATCCTCTTCTTATCTTTCAACTTTTTCTTTCACTCGCTCTATTGATCTCTCTCTCTCTCTCCCACAAAATGTTGTGTGCTCTCTCTCTCTCCCCTCTCACTTTTATATATATGCTCACACACACACACACACACACTTTCTCAAATACAAATGACACTGTGTGGGGGAGTTTGTTTATTGATAGACAGAAAGTTAAAGAATAAAAGTGAAATCATAAATTGATGAAAGAGTTCTAGAGATCTGACAAAGTCGAGGTGTTCATGTCACATATCTTTAAGATAACCTAGCTTTGATGGCTTTATGATCTAGATTGTCGGTTTGCTTTGATTCAAGAGAGTTACATTCCTCAATGTCTGGATGGGAGTTCAATACCTACAAGTACTCCTCTGTTTCGAGCCAGAAGAGCCGGTGCCTGAATATCTTGTACTTGACAGTGAGGTGCCCAAATAGGCTTATATCTTTTACCATTTACATCAAAATTACATCTTTACCATAGGATAATTATGGGCAACAAGATGCCTGAATATCCTTCTATTTGTGTATCAAGGTGACTGAATTATACATGATTTTCGTATTCATTTATAGGCCTATTCGGCGACGAGGTGCCTGCATACATTATTTTATATTTTATCTAGTGTGTTCATAAAATAAAATTGTACTATATTAAAAAATGTCTTTTTCAATTTTTTTTTGGTTGCTCTCCTCGCCCGCTCACACACAATTAAGAAAAAAATGTACCAGAGTGTTGCAAAATTAATCTTCTGTGTTGAATTGGTAATTTTATTCACATTTAACGTTTTATTTCTGAAAAGGGTGCCGTAACTGAAAACAGTTGAAAAACACTCTCCTACACAGAGTTACTGCCCTTACTAGCTGCTGTCAAAGATTTTGCTCATGACATCGGACTGATAAGAAGAGCTGGTGTTACAATCAGGATATCCTTACTACTCTGTCTTGAAGGTGATGTGGAAGTGTTTGGTGCTAAGTTCTTTCTTAAAAGAATGTCATATTTCCTCTAATCAGTTAGGCCTAGTGTTGTCACCATGAACCTTTGACAATCATATTAACTTATACAACTATGACCCCTGTTACACATGCGTCGGCTTTTAAAGCGGGCCCCGGAGGCGGCCTCACACCTGCAAATTGAAGCCGCCTCGAGATCATCAAACCCCTGTTACACATGATCTCGGGCCCGCAATTTTGCGTCTACACATAGGCCGGCCTCACGTCGCCTTTTCACGAGCTGATGTTGGGGCGGACTCCAGAAAGACAGAAAGAGAAAGTGATAGAATGATAAAAACAAAGAATAACATAAGAGAAGGTAATAGAAGGAAGAAACAAAGAATAACATAAGGAAAGACAGAAAGAGAAAGTGATAGAATGATAAAAACAAAGAATAACATAAGAAAAGGTAATAGAAGGAAGAAACAAAGAATAACATTAGGAAAGACAGAAAGAGAAAGTGATAGAATGATAAAACAAAGAATAACATAAGGAAAGACAGAAAAAGAGAGTGATAGAATGATAAAAAACAAAGAATAACATAAGAGAAGATGAAAGAAGGAAGAAACAAAGAATAACATAAGGAAAGACAGAAAAAGAGAGTGATAGAATGATAAAAACAAAGAATAACATAAGAGAAGATGAAAGAAGGAAGAAACAACGAATAACATAAGGAAAGACAGAAAGAGAAAGTGTGATAAAAACAAAGAATAACATAAGAGAAGATGAAAGAAGGAAGAAACAAAGAATAACATAAGGAAAGACAGAAAGAGAAGGTTATAGAAGGAAGAAAAAAAGAATAACATAAGGAAAGATAGAAAAAGAAGGTTATAGAAGGAAGAAACAAAGAATAACATAAGGAAAGACAGAAAGAGAAAGCGATAGAATGATAAAAACAAAGAATAACATAAGGAAAGACAGAAAGAGAAAAGGATAGAATGATAAAAACATTTCACATAAGGAAAGACAGAAAGAGAAATTGATAAAATGATAAAAACAAAGAATAACATAAGGAAAGACAGAAAGAGAAAGAGATAGAATGATAAAAACAAAGAATAACATAAGGAAAGACAGAAAGAGGGAGTGATAGAATGATAAAAACAAAGAATAACATAAGGAAAGACAGAAGAGAAAGTGATAGAATGATAAAAACAAAGAATAACATAAGAAAAGGTAATAGAAGGAAGAAACAAAGAATAACATAAGGAAAGACAGAAAGAGAAAGAGATAGAATGATAAAAACAAAGAATAACATAAGGAAAGACAGAAAGAGGGAGTGATAGAATGATAAAAACAAAGAATAACATAAGGAAAGACAGAAGAGAAAGTGATAGAATGATAAAAACAAAGAATAACATAAGAAAAGGTAATAGAAGGAAGAAACAAAGAATAACATAAGGAAAGACAGAAAGAGAAAGTGATAGAATGATAAAACAAAGAATAACATAAGGAAAGACAGAAAAAGAGAGTGATAGAATGATAAAAACAAAGAATAACATAAGAGAAGATGAAAGAAGGAAGAAAAAAAGAATAACATAAAGGAAAGACAGAAAGAGAAAGTGATAGAATGATAAAAACAAAGAATAACATAAGGAAAGACAGAAAAAGAGAGTGATAGAATGATAAAAACAAAAAATAACATAAGAGAAGATGAAAGAAGGAAGAAACAAAGAATAACATAAGGAAAGACAGAAAAAGAGAGTGATAGAATGATAAAAACAAAGAATAACATAAGAGAAGATGAAAGAAGGAAGATACAAAGAATAACATAAGGAAAGAGAAAGTGTGATAAAAACAAAGAATAACATAAGAGAAGATGAAAGAAGGAAGAAACAAAGAATAGCATAAGGAAAGACAGAAAGAGAAAGTGTGATAAAAACAAAGAATAACATAAGAGAAGATGAAAGAAGGAAGAAACAAAGAATAACATAAGGAAAGACAGAAAGATAAGGTTATAGAAGGAAGAAACAAAGAATAACATAAGGAAAGATAGAAAAAGAAGGTTATAGAAGGAAGAAACAAAGAATAACATAAGGAAAGACAGAAAGAGAAAGCGATAGAATGATAAAAACAAAGAATAACATAAGGAAAGACAGAAAGAGAAAAGGATAGAATGATAAAAACATTTCACATAAGGAAAGACAGAAAGAGAAATTGATAAAATGATAAAAACAAAGAATAACATAAGGAAAGACAGAAAGAGAAAGAGATAGAATGATAAAAACAAAGAATAACATAAGGAAAGACAGAAAGAGGGAGTGATAGAATGATAAAAACAAAGAATAACATAAGGAAAGACAGAAGAGAAAGTGATAGAATGATAAAAACAAAGAATAACATAAGAAAAGGTAATAGAAGGAAGAAACAAAGAATAACATAAGGAAAGACAGAAAGAGAAAGAGATAGAATGATAAAAACAAAGAATAACATAAGGAAAGACAGAAAGAGGGAGTGATAGAATGATAAAAACAAAGAATAACATAAGGAAAGACAGAAGAGAAAGTGATAGAATGATAAAAACAAAGAATAACATAAGAAAAGGTAATAGAAGGAAGAAACAAAGAATAACATAAGGAAAGACAGAAAGAGAAAGTGATAGAATGATAAAACAAAGAATAACATAAGGAAAGACAGAAAAAGAGAGTGATAGAATGATAAAAACAAAGAATAACATAAGAGAAGATGAAAGAAGGAAGAAAAAAAGAATAACATAAAGGAAAGACAGAAAGAGAAAGTGATAGAATGATAAAAACAAAGAATAACATAAGGAAAGACAGAAAAAGAGAGTGATAGAATGATAAAAACAAAGAATAACATAAGAGAAGATGAAAGAAGGAAGAAACAAAGAATAACATAAGGAAAGACAGAAAAAGAGAGTGATAGAATGATAAAAACAAAGAATAACATAAGAGAAGATGAAAGAAGGAAGATACAAAGAATAACATAAGGAAAGACAGAAAGAGAAAGTGTGATAAAAACAAAGAATAACATAAGAGAAGATGAAAGAAGGAAGAAACAAAGAATAGCATAAGGAAAGACAGAAAGAGAAAGTGTGATAAAAACAAAGAATAACATAAGAGAAGATGAAAGAAGGAAGAAACAAAGAATAACATAAGGAAAGACAGAAAGATAAGGTTATAGAAGGAAGAAACAAAGAATAACATAAGGAAAGATAGAAAAAGAAGGTTATAGAAGGAAGAAACAAAGAATAACATAAGGAAAGACAGAAAGAGAAAGCGATAGAATGATAAAAACAAAGAATAACATAAGGAAAGACAGAAAGAGAAAAGGATAGAATGATAAAAACATTTCACATATTAAGGAAAGACAGAAAGAGAAATTGATAAAATGATAAAAACAAAGAATAACATAAGGAAAGACAGAAAGAGAAAGAGATAGAATGATAAAAACAAAGAATAACATAAGGAAAGACAGAAAGAGAAAGTGTGATAAAAACAAAGAATAACATAAGAGAAGATGAAAGAAGGAAGAAACAAAGAATAACATAAGGAAAGACAGAAAGAGAAGGTTATAGAAGGAAGAAACAAAGAATAACATAAGGAAAGATAGAAAAAGAAGGTTATAGAAGGAAGAAACAAAGAATAACATAAGGAAAGACAGAAAGAGAAAGCGATAGAATGATAAAAACAAAGAATAACATAAGGAAAGACAGAAAGAGAAAAGGATAGAATGATAAAAACATTTCACATAAGGAAAGACAGAAAGAGAAATTGATAAAATGATAAAAACAAAGAATAACATAAGGAAAGACAGAAAGAGAAAGAGATAGAATGATAAAAACAAAGAATAACATAAGGAAAGACAGAAAGAGGGAGTGATAGAATGATAAAAACAAAGAATAACATAAGGAAAGACCGAAAGAGAGAGTTATAGAATGATAAAAACAAAGAATAACATAAGAGAAGGTGGCAAGCGCGCCCGATGTATTATGTTGATAATGATGACAGGTTACGTCACTTCCGCTTATAAGCCGGCCCCGAGTCCACTTTGGTGTTACACATACCGATTGCGGGACTGAGGCCGGCCTCAAACCACATCCAGAGGTGGACTGAGTCCACCTGGCCTCAGTCCGGCTTTTCGAAAAAAGTTGGTGTTACACATACGTCGAGCCGACTCCGGGGCCGGCCTCAGTCCACTTTCAGACGTATGTGTAACAGGGGTCTATGTTAGGCTGCTGTATTATGAATATGTTGGTCTGTTTGTAGAACTGTTATACACTGTTAGTGTCATATGAACATATTGAATATATTAGAATGTTATGACTTTGTTTTATCAGGTACATGCATGGGCATTAAACTACCGGTAATCAGCTTATTTCTATAATTTAGCTTTCCACAATTCTTTTAATTCACTTAGTTTTCCAGTTCAAAAACTTTGCTAACAATCAAATTGTATGATTTAAACTGGAACATTTGGATAATAGATTGAATATTCCATTGCCTATACAGGCACTGGGTGCTTCCTGTATTAAGGGTAGTAATATGAGAGAGTTAAGTATAGTATAGCCAAAGTGTAATTTTCATTTGATATTTGATAGATTACATACAGTGAGTAACATACCCAGACCCCCCCCCCCCCAACAAAAAAATGTTTTTAATATTGAATTTAATAACAAAACACATCCATGGGTAAGGTGCACTGTACTTTAATGTGAGGATGATGCCAATATTTGGGATATATAGTCCAAGCCAATAAAGAGAATAAAATCATGAGGTGGCCGTGTATCAGGTAGCATTTCACACTTATAACTTGAGCGGATTAAGTCTGGACTGAGTTTGGCAAACTCTGTCTAGTTAGAAACCATGCACACTAACATTTTACATTTAAAACTCAGAGGCACATCTCCCCCCCCCCCACACACACACACACACACACACACACACAAGCACACTTTCTAAGCATGTGCTTTATATAGCAGTCATGCTTCTCCTTGCAGTTTAATTTATTGAACAAAATATATTAAATAACCATTTTCTTTTGCTCATTTACAACCAGTTCTTGCATTCTTTTATGACCAGATCACGCCATATTCTTACCCTCCTTATATTATGTTATACATCATGTTATTGACAAACAGATGCTGATAAAACCATTCTACTCATTCAATTGGCAATCATATTAATTGGCTGAGTTTATTAAACTTTTGCAAAATTATGAGGCATAGGTATACATGCTACTTTATTGGTTTAATTGTTGCTTATGTTTTCTTATATATTTAAACCCCTTTCATCCCACTTTTAGGTTGTAATATGAAAGTGTTATGAATGACATGACATTGAATCTGATCATCAACCAAAACTCTTGCAACCCTCTCTCATTTCCTCTCTATCTCTCTCCCTCTCATTCTCTCTCTATCTCTCTCTCTCTCTCTCTCTCCCTCTCTCTCTCTCTCTCTCTCCCTCCCTGTCTCTCTCTCTCTCTCTCTCTCTGCCTCTCTCCCTCCCCCCTCACTCTCTCTCCCCTCACTCTCTCTCTCTCTCTCTCTCTCTATGGCTGGATTGAAGCTCACAACTGTTAGCCTGATCAGTATCTCATTAATGGGCATAGGAAGAGACTTGTTCTCCTTCGAAACGTTCAAAAGGACGTTAAAAATAGCTCTCCTCAGCCTATGCTAGCTCTTCTTGATTGTGCTGTGAGCTCAGGGATAGGAAGTTTTTAGATTTGAGGGAATTATGTCTTCAAACCCCAAACAGGACATGCATCATAAATAGTAGCAAGCACTTGTTGCCTCCTCCTTACAATTTCGGACTCACAGCTTGAAATAATTGAAAGGAAGATTATATAAATTTCTCACTACAACGTTGTGTCCCATAGAGAGTTGTTTAGGTTTTTTTTTCTTCTTTTTTTTAATTGAGGGGGGGGGGGAGTTGTTTGTTTGTTTTTCTCAATTTAAAAGGTATCATCTGAACCAAGCTTTGTCAATGTGTCATTTCTTTTTCACTAGGGAGTGGCTGCTTCACAGTACTCAAGAAGTTTAACAGTTTTTGTTCTCGATATACGCGAGAAGAAGAATGTCTTTTTCAACAAATGAATTCACAATATCAAATGTTACTGTTAAACCCATAGTTTATTGAATCATGTAATTCATTGAGTGCAAAAAAAGAAGGGATCCTGAATTTAGGTTTTCTGGTATTGGGTTATGATATCAATTTCAGAATGCTATTGTACATTTTAATCAAATAAGATTCATTTCAAAACTTATCTGTGAAAGTATAGATCTTTAAAATGCAAATTACATCATCCAAGTAAGGTTTAATAAATTATATTTGCATTTCCTCTGAAGCCTTGCAACATTAAAAAATTGTAATAGACAACTTTACCAGTAATTTCATTTGTGTTACATTGATTTAATGAAATATCTATTTCTCTTATTCACTCAAACCATAAAGAGAGAGTTTAAATTTACAAATATATATTCATAAAAGGTTTTGTAAGACAAGTTTGACACGGTGTTCTATGATATTATGCCTTAAACTTCTGTTATTGAATATGAATTTCAAGAATAAACACATACAAGCTTCTTGTAACCCCAAAATATGAAGCTTCGGTATAAAATCTAGGCAGTTTCATGCTTCTGTTGTATGGGGGAGAAGAGGGTTTAAGCTTTTGAGTAAACCGACAAAGAGCCCAGATGAATTTTTAATAAACCTGCACATTTATGTCATTTGTATATTGTTCCCAAATGTTGTGCTATGATAGCTGTCACTGTCATGACAGAATAGAGAGAGCATACCCTGTTTTATTTAAGAGGGAAGGCAGCACTCATTGCAACAACAAAAATATTGATAATAAGATAAAATAAATAATAATATCAAATCATCAAAGATCAACATATCTATATTGGAATCTTCCTTCCTTAGTGAATGGATCTGACTATCTATATGGTTGATGGGATTGAATGGGTTAATCAGGATACAAATCTTATTTTTGAGTTGGATTCTCTTGACGACGTGAGGACGGGACATAGGCGGATATTGGTCTAAGACCACTGCTGATTGGCTGATTGAATTAGACCAATTACAGACTGGAAATGAGACTAATAAAGAGAGGACATCATTGGTAAATTAATGATGGCAGGAGAATTGTGACAAGAGGGTCATACATGAATGTATAAACACCAGCTTTAGTTTATAACCCCAAAAACTTATAATTTGTGTTTTTAGGTCATTATCATAGCTACGTGAAATAATTAGAACATTTCACTCAGGCCATCTTCCTTTGATATCTTCCTCATGGGACTGAAAACCACTATGATAAACACAACTTGGCTTACATGCATGTGTTTTGATTTTGGTTGTAATTGGTTGAAAGTTATTTGCAGTTTATGTGAACATTGAACTTTGTAGCCTATCAGCTTAGATATAGATATATACTATCAAATTTATGTTAATAGTGCAGTATTGATGAATACAACAGTCATGAACTCTAGATTTCTAGATTTGGAGTTGTTACTGAATGCCGTTGGTGGAGTGGTAGATGAATATTTAAATGAAGACTTTCTGATGATATCCCTAGCTGAAAATGGTGAGGGCAAAGCAAGACAGACCTGTTGAACACATTGGTTTCATTAGGAGCAGCATCCCGATCCATTTATCTGGTTCAACTGTCACTTGAGTAACACATAAATCTTTGCCTCTGTATCTCCCTCTATATTCACATTGCACCCCCGAAACGATCTAAAATTAGGCGGTAACTGAATCTTTCCTGTGTTTTGAGTGAAGCACAGCAAAACAGTGGTTTTTCCACTCAGTTTTCTCTCCTTTTGTGCCCAAAAGTGCATCAATTTCCCCCTCCCGCTTGGCAGGAGCGAAAAATTGTTAATTAGGGTAAAGACGTAAAGGCAATGTTGCATGTCTTTCTGACTGCAGGCAATTAAAGCTCAAGGTTAGCTGTCATATAGCAAGTACAACAGGTGATGAATGCTGACCTCTTCTTTCTATCTTTCTCTCTCTCTCTCTCTCTCTCTCTCTCTCCTTTCTCTACGCTTCATTCTATCTCTCTGTCTCTCGATCTTCTCCTTTTTGTCCATGCATGCACGTTCCCTGCTTTAATTCATTGCCATACTTCGTGCCTTGCAGTGAGTGAGCTCCTGCATGAGCATGGGGGATTCTAAACATTTGCTACTTTATTTTTTTCTTGCTAATTTCCTTTTTACTATTTTCTTGCTGTTCTGCCTTGGAATTGGAAAATAAACTAGCTGCCACTTTACTTTGAATTTCTTTTTATACAAAACATAGATATAATTAGCATCAATTGATGGAAATTCGGTTGCTGCTATGTGAGTTGATTGTTGTGGAAAGTACAAGTCTCACTAGGATTCAACTAATATATTAAAAAATGAAGAAAAAATCTTTTTTCCTCACCCTTCATTAATGAATAATAACACCAAGCAATAAAAACAAAATCTTTATTGATATAAGATATAGGAAAAATAATACTAATTTAAATGTAATTTAACATTTGGTGGTCAGAAACTCACCGCACAAATTTAGAAGTAATGTTAAGGCTCTATTTTCAAGGGTATAGTATATGATATGCACTCAATTTTAAAGAAAGACAGAGAGAGAGAAATACGTTCCTTTTGATAAGTTGATATTTGCTTACAATTTTCAAATATGTTTGTTCAAAAAGTTCATAGTGAAATGTTTGATAATGCTATGAGCCATGTTAAGTTTTGTATTTCTTCAGCACTCTGGCTTTCCCCAAATTTAAATTCAGTTGTTTATATTGGTCAGTGGTATTGTATATATATATTCACTTTGACAGAAAAGCCAATTAACATACATGATATATGAAACACCTGATAGGTGAATACCATGTTCCCCTAAATCATTTACGTACGAAACAAACTAGAAAGACTTTAAAAATATATGAACTCTGATCTGAGCTGCTTTCCTTTTTGTTCTGTAGAGACATAAAATTGTCACTTAGAATTTCTTCATTTTTTAAAAATTGTTATTGTTTTTTCCCCTTCATTTTTGTTATGGGGGGAGGGGGCTTTGCTTTGCTCTGGGTTTGGTTTGGTTTGGGTTTTTTGGTAAGCTCATCATTTCCTTTCTTCACTTCTCTCTCTCTCTCTCTCTCTCTGTCTCCCTCTCCCTCCCTCACATAATAATGGTGAGTCAAAAATAGCATACTATCAAAAAAGTAACCTTTTTCCTGTTCTAGTATGCAAGCTAAATGCACAATTGCCAATCATATCCTTTAGGCTGACATCATAGAACTCCCTGATGACTATGTTAATAGACGAGTAGCACTGGCCAGTCTCTCTGCTGACCGGGAGCAGTTATTTGGTCATCACTATTTTCTTGGCAGATGATAAGATTTGACTTTTATTGAATACTGGAATGAATCAGAGTTGGATGAAGGGTTGGTGATTAACACTCATATCCCCCTGTGTATTGAAAGGGTTTGGAAGGAAAGCCAGACCAGTAGGCCTGTCCTCATCAGCTCGAGTTTGCCAAACAACCCGCTATTTTCAGACTTTTCAGGATATTGTCCCGAAGCTCTAAATTGCGTCTTCAACAGACCGATACGCTCATCACAAACTAGCTTGGACGAGCGCAAATTATCCTGCTATTTCCCAAATAGCAGGATATTTTGGAAACAAGACCAATATTTCTCAGAATATTTTTTCTACCAAATATCCCACTAAATGCAACTGCTTGCTGATGAGGACGCAAATTAACTGGTTAATTTGCGATCGGGATAGTTGAAATAGCGGGTTATTTGGCAAATTCGAGCTGATGGAAACAGGCCTATTGAGACGGGGGAACTCTGGAAGAGTGAATGAGAAAGAGAGAGAAAGAGAAAGAGGGGGGAGAGAGAGAGAGAGAGAGAGAGGGGGGTTTAAAGGAAGAATTATGGGTAGGTGAACAAGAGTGAGAATAGTTGAAGATTCTAACTTCCATGAACCTCTTGATGATATGTTATCTTCAAGCTCCAAACGGACAATATTTCATAGGTTAGAATCTACATCTGTGGGGCTGGACAATGTATTTTCCTTTTACTTCTCATCTGTTCAAATTCCCTTGCCACATCTACTACATTCCTCCTAACGTAACTTTTCTATCACCCCTTCCCTGCATCCTTTCTCCTCTCCATCTCCCTTCCTCATCTCTCTCTTTCTCTCTCTCTCTCTGACTTGATTATAACATCTATCAGTCAATGCTCTCCATTTAGAAGTGATCATTATAGAGCATTTAGATTTCTCTCAGATGATAACAATTGCTCCAAGAATAAAGAAGGACTTTGTTCCTATATAATAGTTAAGGAATTACATGGAGTTCCGTAGACTATGACCTCTTGACTATACTATTTCTTGTTCCCATATATTAATGGTGTTGATAGTGTGGATTGGAGTTCACTACAGCCCAAAGGTTCTTTGGCTCCAGGCTTGTATTATCAAGAGATGTGTGGTTTTCAGACATTCTTAGAACTTTCAGAGTTCAAGAACGCTTTCATCTCTACTTCATGAGTGATTTCTTGGTATATATGCAATGTTTTGTATGTCTAATGTAAACAACTGTGTACTAGAAAGGCCTCGTTACTTAGAACTTTCAGAGTTCAATAACGGGGTTTCATCTCTACTTCATGAGTGATTTCTTGGTATATGCAATGTTTGTATGAATTTTAATGTAGACACTGTCTAGTAGAGAGGCCTGAGAGATCCATGTATACCTTATAGTAGGTATCACAGCTAAAGTTTGAAAGTATCTACATTTCATTTCCCCTGCCAATTTCATTTTAGAGCACATGGAAAGAGGAGTTTTGATACCTCATTTGTCAAATTTGAATAAGTACTTTTGAAAATACGGCCACTTACATAAGAGACGAAATGGTCAAATTTTGCGTAATTAGGCTATAACTGATAATTAGCCATTTTCAAGGTGACATAATTTTGTAATTAATTGATGAATCACCATTCTTTTCAAGAAATCTGTTCTCTGTATGGATTTCTACAGGCCTATTTTTTTTCAGGTTCTTTAGACAAATATTTTTTTTTGTGGAATTTTTCAAATAATTATATGAAGCCCATTTTGATGTGTGTGACAAAATTATTTTTGCGTCGCCGGAACAAGTTTTCATGGGTTTTGAAATATGGCTAGATTTAAGAGTGTCTATCAAGAGGGGCTGAATTTCGGCATATCTGGGGTATATATATAGCTTAATTATTTCGGTAAGTTTGGACCATCAAATCCATTTAAATTAATTTTAAATGGCATTTGAAAATGGCTCTAAACTCTTAAAACTTCATATTTTAAAGCACCCTTAAGCTTTTTTGTGTGTTTTCAAGTCTGACTAAATGAAAACCGTTAATGGTAAGGGAATGAATTTTGGCACATCAATACAAAGTATGGCAGTGGCGGATCCAGGGGGGGGGGGGTCACAGGGGGCACGTGCCCCCCCCCCCCCCCCCCCCCCCCCCCCCCCGGCCAAAAAAAAAATATGTTAAAATCAGCCCTAAATTCTCCCAAAATGTACTGAAAAACAGGGACGTGCCCGACCCCCCCCCCCCCCCCAATTTTTTTTAAAATATGGCAATGGCTGACCTAAAAAGGTGACCTTACCCCCCCCCCCCCCCCCAACGTAGCAAATTTAAAAAAAAAAAAAAATCTTGACCCCCCCCCTAAAAAAAGTGCCCTCTTACCCCCCCCCCCCCCCTCCCGGTTATTCAGCGGTTGGCTGAGTTTTAGACCCCCCAAAAAAAAAAAAAAAAAAAAAATCTCCCGACCCCCACCGCCCTCCCTAACTTAACTTATTTACTATATAAACAAAAATAATAACAAATCCCTTTTGATTGAAATTCATAAATTGAATCCCCGATCTTAAATTTAAAAACTCTGGGAAAAAAATAAATGCCCTTTAAATCCTTGGCGTGGGTTCACAATCACAACATGAGAATAGAGACACCAGTATGGGCGGTGCACTGCCGCCGAGCTATCACCGAGTGTGTGTGTGTGTCATTTGGTTTTCATACAGACGTGCATCAATCAGATATGATTACTGAAAAGACACTGCCTGAATTTAATTGGAATTTAATAATTATTTTCCAAAGATCAGAAAAGCCGTCATTACAGTTATTTGATTTAGATTAAAACACACAAAATATTTTTTTTCTGACGAAATTTGATTAAATTTTCACTCTATAAATTGACAAAGATTACACAAGTTTGTTCTTGAATTTCTTAAAAAGTCACTTTGAAATTCAAAGTTCACTCGCATGACGTGCAAGAAAAATTACGAGTGGAAAAACACAAACATGTATTATTGGTCTTGTGATCGCTTTAAAATCTGTTTAGGTTACGTTAGCATAATAATTCCGTCGAAATATATATGTATTTACTAATTTGTTCGCCAAATGCTGCAAATCCTGCCTCAGTTTCGATATTTAAAGCCTCAGATTCATGCTCCGTTTCGGATCTTGATTGGACGGCAAGCGGCGGGTTCGGTGAGGCGACACGTGGGCCGTCGATTCGCCGTGCGAAGCTGGGGGCCTGCTCGCTGTTTTCACTCCCGCTCAGTGCGTATTACTCAGAGTACAAGCTGTACTCATCGGATTCGCGCTCTAGCGCCATTTCGCGGTCTTAATATTTACATGATCGTATTCTCCAGTAAATTCTCTTTCTTCTCGTATCAAAATTGAATTAAAAGTATGTTTTTTCTGATATAGAAAAATTGTTTTAAACTTTTCACTCTGATTTTTCACGATCTTTTTGAAACATACCCCCATCAGTTTTCATATGAAAATAAAGCTCAAGATGTGCTCTTCCCAACCAGTGGATTTTTAAAACTCAAAGACAAATGGCGTTCAAGCGAATTGAGCTAAAACTAGGGATACAAATCGGCCGTCAAAAAAAAATGGCGACAAACGAAGTGAGACGGTACAAATTGGAGGGTAAATCTCAAGCAACTGTGTCGTAAGTAATTGATGGATTTTGATGAAAATGACATGACATGAAAGACAGAATCCTGAGCTTTCGAGAGACATATAATTTTATAATATTTATTTTTTCCATGATATGAAAATCTTCCTTCACAAAGAGAGAATTTGCGTGGTTGAGTTCTGTGTGTCCCCGCTCAACGCAGCTCTTCTGTGATACCTACTTATAGCTCTATCCATAATTCTTCTCCATCTTCTAGGTAGATTCTATCTCAAGGGGTTTACACACCAGCTTCATTCAAATTTCTAGCAATTAGACTTGAACTCCATTGACTTGATTTGATTTGATATTTCTTATTTCTCTTCATGTTTTTTTTCAGAAATTATAAGCTAATCACAAAATAATAAACAAATTATTAAATAGATGTATCAGTTATTAGGAAGTAGTAGACATAAGGATTCATTTACTCTAACTATAGTTAAGCTTCCAACTTAACTTTAAATCAGTAAACTAAATTGAATGTGGAATATTGGGGATAATCAAGTAAACAGTTTTGCCTTCTGTACTGCTGCTATAGTGAACTGATGTATATTCTGTACTTAAACTTATGCCTATTTGTAAGTGAAAATATTTGAGCAAGCAACACATTTTGATTTTTTTTCTTCCAAACCTGACTGCTAAGAAAGCATTTGTATGCTTGAAATGATGCAACCAGGGGATCAGGGTAGTTTTAAGTCTTCTCTGGAGGACTTGGTAAGGAGGAGCACTACTAGTGTATCGACTTCGGTTTTGAACCTGGGACCTTCTGATTACAAGACCACTGCTCTACCACTGAGCCATTGCACTTCATCTATATACAAGTCATCTTTTTATATCTTCCTACATACATCTTTTTATATCTTCCTACATACATCTCAAGATTGTTGTACCATTTATCCTATTTTTCAATAAAAGGGAAAGAGAAGTTGCAAATGACAAATGATTCCAAACCAAGCCTTGCGTGAGACTGGTAGATAAAGAGATCTTTTAAAAGCAGCTATCTTGAAAATGACCAGTCTGCATGCAATTAGGTCATTATATGATTGTGTATTTGTCATAGGCAGATAGATAAAGATAGATAAAAACAGAATGAAAGTGAAGCAATAAGGAGAGGAAACAGTATTGAATGAAGACCATGTGAACTGAGAGATGACTTGGTTTTCAAGATGGCCGCTTACAAGTCCACTGACATGGGATGACATTAAAGATGAAGTTGAGTTCTGGTCATGCGATTGCATTGTGAAAGAAACGGTGTGGAATCGATCAGAAAAGGTTGATCATCTGGCATATAAGTATTTGTGTGTATTGCAAGGTTCGGCAATCATCAAAATGATAAGAAATTTGGCCAAGTCTTGGTAAAGTTAAAAGCACTGTACACAGAAAGATGTATATAGGACTACACGACCACGTGGCGTAAAAATCAGTCCCGATTTTTACGATGTTACATGCCATATTTATAATATGAAGAGCCATGCTTTTCAGGGAATATGTTTTATCTGATGTTCTTCCACACAATGATAACGCTCACAAATTATTTTTCACCTCTTCCCAGAACTCAACCTTCTCTTTAAGAGTTCTTGCAAGACTCAGCTCTTCTTTCGTATTTTTAAAGGATATTCTTCAATTCTCTTTTGTACTTCTCTTCATTAGATTTAAAGAATTAGAGTCCTCAATTACTATCACCTTCACTACCTTTGTCTATTCATTCACTGAATGGTCCTTTTGTAAACAACTGTTTATTCTACACTCCAAATACTTTTCTTTACTTTTCAATACTTTGTCAACCTTCCAGTAACTCTCTTGTGTAGTGTTCTTTAATGTTGTATGAGTTTACTAAATGTCAAACCTCCATTCTGTATAAAGGCAGCACATGTATTGATATATTTCAGTTCCTGATGATGAAATAAAGTATCAAAACTTTAAAAATTCTCAAACATGACTCAGTTTTCTGGTTAGGCTAGTATCACTATGCAATAGTATCATATGCATTTAACCAAAGTTCCCCCCAAAAGGTTTGTCTCATTTATTCACCGTGCTCACACTTAATCACCGCCCCCCCCCCTCTCTCTCTCTCTCTCTCTCTCTCTTTCTCTCTCTCTTTCTCTCTCTCTCTCTCTTTCTCTCTCTCTTTCTCTCTCTCTCTATCTGTGTAAGATAATGATCACATTGGTTATTTTTATGGTGCACATATCCACCACACAGAGTGCTCAAGGCACTCGAACATTTCCCCGGTTCTGCTACAGTACCGTTTTCAGTGCTCATAGCATTCAAGGAATGCCTTCCTACCGGTACCCAGTTAGTACCTGGGTGGAGAGTGGCAAATGCAGGTTAATGTCTTGCCAAAGGACATTAGTGACACACAAGACCTAAACAGCGAACCCTGTGATCCACAGTCCAACGACATATCAACTACACCGTTAAAGTACCACAATGGGTACAAGGAAGGCTTATCTTGAGGATTGTACAACCTGTATTGAAATCTACTTTCAAGTCATTTAAAGGAAATGTTGCAAATCAAATGGCATGTCAGTAAATATTTTTGTTGGTTTTGAATCTTATAAATTAGAGCATAGTTCGACAAGAATGCATAGAAGATGTTGTTGATTCAGTATGATTGACAATCTATCGCAGCCAAATTAGGACTTGGGGCCATATCTTCCTTAGACATTGTCCAGCTTAGACTGTGATGTCATTGTTTCATTGCTTAGACGCTGTCACTTTTCATTTGAAATCAATTAACCTTTAATGATTCAGACTTCAAATGAAGAGTATATCTTCCTTTTATGAATGTTCTTTCTTCTCTAGGGCTATGAAAACTGACTTGATATAGTGCAGGAAACTGATTAGGTTTAGTGTAATGTGTCATAGTTTTCTTTCTTGGAGAAGTTTCTGTGAGGCAATTGTTGCTAATCATTGTATCCTGATGGTCCATATCAGATGAAAGTTGCAATTAGGTGAAAGTAAGCTTCTTAATTGTTTCAAAATGCAACTTGAAGCTCTGTTTCCAATCTATATGCATTTATGATTTCTTCAAACTTTTGTAGTAGCTGACGTCTTTGACATAATCATCTAGAAATAGACTTGTGCCTTTGTGGTCGTGGTCACAGTATCTAGTTGTCCATTTATATAGTGTATGAATCTTTCATTAACTACTTCAGTATATTAATAAATTTAGAAGCAGGATATTCTGGTCATAACAGCACCCTTTTGCATCGTCTCACAGTTTGGTGATTGGACGGTGGTCTCCTAGATGTGTTTACATCTAAATGTATAAACATGCATGTATAGTTACTTACTTCTATATAATCTCAGCTATTGAACTGTTGCTGTCATCTATTGAGCTGTAAATGTCAAATGGTAGCACTGGTTCTTCTGTTCTCTGTCTCATGTGTGTGTTCTTTTCTCCTTGGTCCTTAACATCTACAAACACATGGTGTCATGATGGTTTCCATTAGGAAGTCTCTTTCTAAGTTGAGTAAGAGACTAATTACCCACCTGACCCTAACCCTGTTACCAGCAGGCAACATCATAGAGGATGATGGCTTGTAAGGCCTGTCTTCATCAGCTTGAAATGGCAAACTATCCGGCTATTTGAACTATCCCGATCGCAAGTTAATCATCCCAAGATATCTTGGGCTAGTTTGCTAAATATCCCGCTATTTGTCCGGTGTGTCTTCACCCGCCCAAAGACTCGCACTATGCGCGAACGCTGAGCAAAATATCTCTAGCTAATTTCTTGAGCTTGAATTTAAAGTTTTGAGGTCAAGTCTCAAGCTGATGAAGACGCAATTTGTAGCTTCAGGATTATTTCCAAAATCAGAAATAGCGGACTATTTGGCAATCTCGAGCTGATGAAGACAGGCCTATAGAGGAAGATGGCTCGTAGCTAGAGAAGAGTTGATGAACTCTTATATTTCTAGAGGTCATTGCCATGTCAGCAGAGACAGCAGGATCATATCCTCTAACAAGATCAAAGGTCAATGTAAGCCCTGTCATCATTTCCAAAGAAAAGCACAACTGTTGGAAAACAAGGATCTTTCATAAACATAAACTTCTTGACATGGAAATTCCATGACATTATTTTTTTCAATCTGGAAAAATGATGAGGCATTTGGTGGAACATTTACTATATCCCCAATCAGCTAAACAAACACTTTATTCTTAAATTTAAAGTAAATAATTAGTTTGTATTTAAAAATAACCTTATAAAGGAAACTTTATTTAAATTAAAATTTAAGGAGAATGAAGAAAGTAAAGAATGGGGGCACGTATGGGTGTGTCAGGTAGTCTACTCATAAGTCGCTTGTATGTGAATTGAGAGCGTATTTATATTTGCAAAATCTCATTTCAGTGGTAACATTTGAAGCTCATATTTTAGATAGTATTTTCACTTGGAACTTCTAACAATAACATACAGAACAAAAAATGCAAGATTTAGTAAGAAAAAGGAACAAAAGTTAAAAATGGGTCAGGTCACACATATCATTAGATAGACTAATGCTTTGGTTA
The DNA here is from genome assembly GCA_035222895.1 of Strongylocentrotus droebachiensis. Taxonomy (NCBI): domain Eukaryota; kingdom Metazoa; phylum Echinodermata; class Echinoidea; order Camarodonta; family Strongylocentrotidae; genus Strongylocentrotus; species Strongylocentrotus droebachiensis. The sequence goes on from JAVYIG010000207.1 coordinate 307,137, forward strand.
AAGGTAAAGACCAGTTATGGTCATGCCATTGCATTGTGAAAGAAACGTTGTGGAACCGATCAGAAAAAGTTGATCATCTAGCATATAAGTATTGGTGTGTACTGCAAGGTTCTGGAATCATCAAAATGATAAGAAATATGGCCCAGTCTTCGTAAAGTTACAAGCACTGTACACAGAAAGATGTTTATGGGACTATATGCACACGTGCGCGACATGTGCGTTTATCTCTCACAGACCATGTAGATAAACTAATTTACCAAATATATCAATTAGTAGGCGGTTTCCCGGCAAAATTGTTATCATCATGTATTAGTCAAAACATAATCTTTCACATGATTGGTAATAAGAGCTTCCAATTCATTTTTTGAAATTGGGGAGTTTCCAATACTTGTCTTTACCTTTAACAAACGCTAACCCTTCACTAGCTGTCAGTGTGGCGCCCTCTGTAGGTCAGGTCACACCTATCATTAGGTAGACTAATGGTTAAGGGTCAGACAGTTCAATTGGAACCTCTAACGAGGCTGCAAGTTTTATCTCACTGACATGGTGATCCCACTCTAATCATACATCACCAGGTAGGTACGTGATAGCTGTCATAACAGTGAATTCAGTGGCTTTATTAGAATTCTTTATACTGGAGGAGTATTAAGGTTAACATGCTTGCAGGGGGCAGGTTGATGCAGACGATGTATGTAGGGGCACTTTCAGAGTGGCATAGTCAGAAGTCCTACATTCCAAGCTTACTGTTGCCTAAATGTATTCAAATTATTAATGCATACTAAAGAAGGGACAGCAAATTCATTTCCTTTTCCTATGGTTCAACTGCATTTCTAAAGAATGTCGTCTTGTATAAGATGATAATTTGTGGAAATGACAAAAGAAGATGGGGAATGAAAAGAGGAGAATTTTGTCACCCCTCTGTTGACTGTAGCCAGCTTCACTCCAACATGGAGCACGGAGTAGGTACACTGTAGTCTGCAAGCACAAGCCCTGGTCAGTCGTAAAAGAGAGTCTGCACTATAAGACTACCATAGGCCATGTACTATAGCTGCTCCTGACACAGGGACACAACCAGTAGGTAGCTGGGCTAGGCTTCTCTCAAGGCACAATGATTTTTTGATAAAGTGTCAAATTAGGGTCTGTGCTTGCAGACTAGGTCCACGGCTCCAAGTTATTCAGACAGAGCAAAAGAGGCACCACACACACACACACGGACCTACTGGATGCAATGTAATACCTACCACACACACTCACAGACCTACTAGATGCAATGTAATACCTACCACACACATTCAAGGTTCAGTGAACACACACAGTTTCTTTGTTCATGTAGGCAGTGCCGACGTCTCATTGGTCCAAAGTTCTGTGATGTCACAATGGGTTCCTTGTATTGCTGTATTCAGTTTGCTTAGAAATAAGTGCAGCTGTGCTTCAATTATTTTCTTCAGTTTTATATAAAGAAAGATATATTAATAGTGCATATCAAAAAGTTATTTTATAACGATAAGAAAGAAGATGTTTCAAAAGATGGATGAACAAAAAGAAATAAGTTTCACAAGCAGAAATTGTGATACAAAGAACAGTTTAGCATTTAAATGAATAATCTTTTTCAACAAATTTTTCATTTTCACTTTGCTTTAGTAAACAGGACTCCAGTGGATGAAGATAAATAATATATATATCTGTAAAGCGCTTATACACATGGTTGTATCGATGTATTGGGCACTATATAAAAGCAGAATATTATTATTATAGACGAGAATTATATAAGGGTTCATAATTATAGCATAGAGCTTTATTATTATACATTACATTACATTACAATGTCTAGAGAAAAGGAGAAAATGTCTCACCTGTTACACAAAAAAGATGTCCAAATAGCTCATGGGGCTGCAGTGTCAAAAAGCTGTGATGAACTAGTTGGTCCTAATCCAACATTTGTTTGTACTGTCATAGTGATTGTGAACAGAGACAGGTTTGGAGAGTGGCTTACTATTTGTGGTCTTTGTGGCGCCAAACCTTTACAAGTATTGCCTCACTTGGCACACTTGTAGTACTCTGTCATATAAAGTGACATCAGACCACTCTGCATTCATACAACATACTAAATGATCAGTTTGACAAGGCTTTGAGATTTCTATTTAACAGTTATTTAATATAAGTTGTGATCTTTGACAGACTCTGCCTTCACAAATGCTCTCTTTATTAGTTCACAAGCCCTGATTTATTCATCCATACCATTATTTGGATCATTGGTGGAGAAAAAGATTGTATCATTTATTCATATATCTTTAGTCATTTTTAAATTTCATTTGATTGTTTTAAACTTAAAGAGAAGGTTGAGTTCTGGGGAGAGGTAAAAAATAATTTGTGAGTGTTATCATTGTTATTATACAAGGGTGGAAGAACATCGGATTAAACATGTTCCCTGAAAAGCATGGCTCTTCAAATGCCTTCATATTCTAAATATGACATAAAATACGTAAAAATTGGGGGGTAGGTTTTTTTCGCCATGTGCTCGTGTAGTCCCATATGCATCATTCTGTGTACAGTGCTTGTAACTTTGCCAAGATTTGGCCAAATTTCTTATCATTTTGATGATTCCAGAACCTTGCAATACACACGAATACTTATATACTAGATGATCAACCTTTTCTGATAGATTCCACACCGTTTCTTTCACAATGCAATCACATGACCAGAACTCAACTTTATCTTTAATTCAGTATTTTTGCCATGAAGTCAATTCAGTTTTTTAAACATAAATTTGGTCAGATGTTATCATTATCATCATCACGTCATCCCTCCTTTTCTTTCTTTGGCTTGAATCAGGATATGAAAATTGCTATGTGTTTTTTTTTTTTTTTCTCATCTTGCAGTCTTTCCCTAGAAACACCTGTCTGTCATGTTCCTCTTTCTCTTGCAGATATACCGGTCTCATGACAGTGTCAGCTTCCATCATCTCATCACCTTACCTTCTGGTGATTACATAACAACCTGTGCTTCTAGTATTTACCATCATACCACAGTCTTCCTCTCACAGTCTAATAACATCTACATCGCTAAGACAGGTAAGCAACCTTTTAACAAGCAGTGACTAACTTTACCATAGTTGAACATCCTTAGACTCTCTATACTCTCTTGATTATTTTTCCAGGGGATGGGGGGGGGGGGGGGCTATGGAAAATCTATACATGTTTCATTATTTTAAAAAGATATTAGAGAGCGTTCCAGTGATGTAAAATTGGATGAAAATGAACACAAATTTGAGAAGTCTTTCCCCTCCTTTTTTTGTTAGTGGAAATGATACAAATCCTTTTCATTTCTTTAAATTATTGTGAATAAAAGTTGGAGAGGGTCTGCAAAATTACTGGAGGATAGGGGAGGTTTTTTCAGGAATACTTCTAATTTGGGGCATTTATCTCATCAACCCATTGGAAATTTTCAAAAATTGACTCTTGAAGTATTGCATGTTTTCTGTGCTCCAGATTTTTATAGTAAAAGAATTGAGGCATATTATTTTGTTAGTAACTGATATTCATGAATGCTTGGATGAAATAACACTTGATAGGCACGGTCACTTGTAATCCATCAGTCTGTCATCTTAGAAGTTTTTCATCTGAAATGTCCAAAACGTTACTGGCAGCTGCGTTTAGATTAAGACTATGTCTTGCTTGTGCTTTATAAGGTCATGGTCAATCATAATATGAAAGTTTGAATAGAGACTTGTAAGATCAACCTTGGAGTCTCGGTTTAGACTGGTCTAGCTCAGGCAAGACATTTGAAAAGCTTTAACAAAATCTTGACAAGTCTGGAAGACTGGGCATGATTTTTCAGAGCTTGATGTTTGGTGATAGAACAGAAGTACTTTAAACTATTGCCTTTTTACCCTAGTCCATGGAAAATTCCATGTTGAAATTTGATAAATAAAAAATGGTGCATGTGAAGCTCTATTTAGACTGGGTTTAACCCATAAATATTATGATAAACAGCTCTGTCTGAATGTTTTAAATCATCCAAATGAACAAGGGGTTAAACTAGCAAGGGTCAGTTTCTAGTCTGAAACAACAGGGCCCCATTTCACAAAACTTGTCATCAGTGACAAATGACAGTTTTTGTTTAAGCTAGTGAAATCCTTGCTTCTGATTGGTTGTCAGCAGATTTGTCATAGATTTTTGTCCTTTGTCATTGAAAAAATGCTTTGTGAAACAGGTCTGAAGTTTGTTCAATGCACAATGAATGAGCTTCTCTTTCGCATCTCTTGTTATCCCTTACTTTAAACTATTCCCAATACTTCTCCAATTCTTTCCTTCTTTTTCCCCCTTTTTGATACAGCATTTTGTTCTTCCTCTTATTAAACTCTTTCTGCATGCATCTTGAATATTTTCATCATCCCTTTTAGATAACATTTATATTATTTTCAATTCTATTCCATTGAAAAATGACATATCTTTTCTTTCTTCCATAAAAGACCCCCAATTAAAGTCCCATCTCATATGAGCTTCATGTTATGTACTGTATAGACTGTTGATTAGTGCTGGACATTCAGCTGGTGGCTTGTAGTTATTCTCTCCTATCCTGCCCCCTCCCCCTTCTTCTTCCCCCCTCTCTCTCTCTCTCTCTCTCTCTCTCTCTCTCTCTTGCTCTCTCTTTCTCTCTCCCATATTTTTCTCCCATATTTTTTCTCCCTTTACTCTTCTGTCAATCTTTTTTTAAAATGTTTCTTCTTTTATATTTTATAATTACAACCTAAACCTTTTTATCTTCCTGTGGTATTTTCTCCCCTCTCTCCCCTCTCGCTCTCTTCCACCTCCTCTCTCTATTCCCCTCTTCTCTCTATGCTCTCCCTCTTTCCCGTCCTCTCTTTCTCTTTCCCCTCCATCCCACCTCTCTGTATTTATCTCTCCCTCTCCCACTCTCTCCCTCTCCCACTCTCTCCCTCTCCCACTCTCTCCCTCTCCCACTCTCTCCCTCTCCCACTCTCTCCCTCTCCCACTCTCTCCCTCTCCCATTCTCTCCCTCTTCCACCATCTCCCTCTTATACTTGTCTTCACCTGGTACACAAAAAGGTCACTCTTTATCCTAAGAAACTAATCAGAGGCAGTAAATATCGTGCCTTGCCAACATACATGACATGTCATTGATGCTAGAATCAGTCCTGTATGATTTTTAAACATCTTTCAATCAAACTTTCTGAAATGTGAACTTCTGAAAGGTCAATGAAGTACAAAAGAACCATATTAATTCTAGTTTTGTTTGCACTTGGCCCCTGTATTGAAGGAAAAATAGTTTATAATAATAATTTTGGTGCATTCCATAAGTGGTAGATATGAATGATTGATAACTTGACCTTTTTAATACAATCTTAATCGTGATGATGTTTTTAATCTGAAGTATATGCGTATGCTTGACAAGTGCACTTTTGATATTTCTCACCTCATGTTATTGAGCCCTCTCCCATTTATTGCAGCTAATTATACATCAAAATTTGGAGCCGAATAAGAAATGACTTATTTTTTCAGTCTGAACTAAATTTACAAACAGTTGTTTGCCATACCTAGAGTCAGGGTTATTGGCTTCTTATGAATATTTGACATATTCAGGAAAAAACATTGATATCTCTTGCTGCTATTTCAAGCTTCAAACCTTACTATGGCTTTTCTCTGCCATATTTTTCACCCTTTTCCCCTTCTTTGTTGAATGACCTCATTAGTCCCTGTAAAATGTGATCATATTTCAGATAGATTTTATGTCATTTCATGCTCAGTATTTACAGCTTAAATTGAGTCCTGAGCTCTCATAATAAAATGTGTTTTCTTTTAGTGTATGTGCAATGCCTGTGTTCATCACAAAGAGGAAAGCACAATCTCTTGGTAATTTCATGAGACAAGATGTTGTTTGCATGCTAAATAATTCATTCTCTTTATATATGAATAAAAAGTATACTCAAATTGTAGTAATTGTATGTACAGGTGACACTGCAGTCTTCCATATAAACTATTGTCTTTAGAATGGTCAAATATCATGAGAGCCAATTAATGACCTGACTCAACATGGGTAACATCAGTCTCAGGGAAAGGACCGATAATCCATGCCAAGTAAAATTAAAGCAGAAAAAAAAATAATGACTATAAATATATAAATAGATTAGAAAATTATGTTCTCCTGTTACCACCTGCATGGGACTGCCTTCCAGATTGTAAATGTAATTCTTTTAATCATGATTAACTTTCATCAATTACAATTAACTTTCATCAATTACGATTAACTTTCATCAATCATTTAGGATTACCTTTCCTCATGTATGAGACATGAAGCAGATCTATTTCATTTAAATGCCTCCATCATCATTGGATTTCATCTCTGACATCATGAATCAGAAAACCATGTTATATCCTACACAGAACATTCAGCATGAACAAACACCAAGGAAATAAAGGGAAATGAAGTCGGTAATTTAATTGTCTGGCCGTCTGATTAAGACGTATTGATTGTTTTAATTAGATAGTAGCTCCCATATTCCTAGATATTGTGTGTTTGGAGCCAGGGGGCGTTATTTCATATCATTTTACACAGACTTAACAACCTTCCTGCTCCAAACAGATGATAAGTACTCCATTAGTTGGATGTATATTCAAGGTAACATTGGAATCATCTTGTTTTGGTTCAAGGTATGATACACAGCAAGAAAAAATGTATGATCTTTAAAATTAATCTTCATCATTTATGAATTCAGTAAGTCACAGGTTATATTTGCTTTCCCTCTACTGTTTTCAATTTTAATTCATTTTTTTATTCCATTCGTCATATAAAACATACAAAATTATAACATTGATATTTACAGATAAGTAAAGAACATATAAATAACATAACAAAAGATAAACATAAAATACAAATATATGTACGAATGAGGAAATCGGCAAGAAAGAACAATAAAGTCATATGTGGTGCTGGTCCCTTGCGACATAATAAAGAACATGTCAATGGTATTTTAATGTGTAAATGTTGTTCTTGTTTAGGTATTCCTGACCGTATCATCAAGGCAAGAAGGAGTATGGATGTTCATCAGCCGTGTATCCTGTTCATTGATCATCTTGGTGATGTCTATACTGGTGGTATTAATCAGCTCCAAACATGGGTTCAATCTATTGATATCAAGACACATATCAAGGTTAGTAGGCACTAATGTCCTTTGGTAAGACATTGATCTACATTTGCCACTCTCCAGGGAGTGGAGAACGTGCATACATTGTGTGCGGGTGAGCCTGAATCCGATGACCGGGATAATAATATGATTGCAGGGCCCTCAGGGAGAACAGTATGAATACTGATGAGGCTACCCTGGGTAAACAAGAAATATTATTATTATTATTATTATAATACTGATATTATTACAAAGAACTTTGATCAAGATGCAACATGTTTGTTTATGGTTACCCCCTTGGTGTTTTTATTTCAGTGCTCCATTCTCATTATCTTTTATAATCAGAAGTTTTCAATTTATATACAGTGCGTCCCAGAAAAAACGAAACCGAGAAGTATCGATGTTTTATCATAACTTAATCACAACCATAATTCATGAATGATACATATTTGGAAAGCTTAGAGTCTGCTCTTTCAGTTGATGCTACTCACGTGATGCATATTTCACGCATGAGTGATTAAAAGCAATCTGAAGGAAGGAAACCAAAAAGACATTTGGCGGGCGGTATCTGAATTTCGGAGAAAAATTCACATTTCTAGAAAGTTGAGTTTATGCTCTTTCATATGATACCTCAATCAAGAAAAATGAGCCAGGAATAACAAAGTTCTGTTTGTTTAAAGTAGCCCTTACATTTTCATAATTTTAACAAACGAATTCGTTTTCACTGGGTGCCTGCCGTAGCAAAAAGCAGATTTGACAAAAGACTTAACTCCGTTTCGTTGACAATCAGCCATGCATGAAGACACTCGTCTACGGCTGATTGTCAACGAAACGGAGTTAAGTCTTTTGTTAATTTCGTTTATTGATACGGCAGGCAGCCAGTGAAAACGAATTCGTTTAATAAAATTATGGAAATACAGATCTAGGAGGAATATCATCCAAGAAATGTAATTGTTTAATTTGAATTTATGACATAACTTCTATTATTTATGAGGTAAAGTATTTTGAAGACAGATTTAAGCAATATTTATAATGCACATGAACACAGGAGCTTTCTAAATAGATGTCATAGGAGAAGAAAGTTTTCCATAAGATGTGCGAAGTTTGATTAATCAAGCCCGAAATCAACAGGTTTTTTTTATATATGTCTTTTTGACAAAACCTAGGTAACCATTATCAGTACTAATTATGTTAAATCAGAACAGTTTTATGATCAATAAAATGTATTTCAACATTTCTACAGGCATCAAGATTACATTCAAAGTATAATATTAGCCTGGGACTTTCTATAATATACTTTATTGGTCAGGCGATACTTCTATAGGACTTTCAAAATCTCTGCTGCCCCTGCCCCCTCCCTCTTTGCACTTGTCAAGCGCTGATTTCTGGCCCTGTTTTAATAGCTGAGTGATGGCGCTGCTATCCAGGCATGACAACAGGTGTGACGACCCTTCCCATCATACACCTGTAACCCACGGAGTGATGATAACCACCCACTTCCTCATGATTGTCACAGCCACACTGCCAACACATCATCTGATATAAACACATTCTAGCCACACTGTAGCCACACTGCCAACACATCATCTGATACAAACTCATTCTAGCCACACTGTAGCCACACTGCCAACACATCATCTGATACAAACTCATTCTAGCCACACTGTAGCCACACTGCCAACACATATATATATTATATAGATTAAGACAGTTTGTGCCAAGGCGTGTTTTGTTGTTACTGTATAAGACGTTAATTCAACCGCATATGACCTACGGAATTGAGGTTTGGGGAAGTAATTATGAAATGAACATGAAGTGTTTATTATTAAGCCAAAAGATGGCACTAAGAGTTATAACGTTTAGTCCAATTAGAACTCATTCACAACCGATATTCCAGGAGCTAAAATTATTGAATGTGTATCAACTCCATAAATTATCTATTTGTGTTTTTATGTATCAATTATTGAATGATAAATTGCCACAGTCTCTAATTCAGTATTGCTGTTTCATAGAGCACAACTATGAGACTAGACAAAGAGAAAGTAAGAAGTTAAGTGTGCCTAAAGTAAGGACAACGCAAGGTAAATTTTCAATGTCATTCAGAGGCACACGCTATTGGAATGATCTACCCCTTTCTGTACGGGAGAAAGCATCAGTATCTTGCTTTCGTAGAACTCTTATATCACAAATGTTAATAGAATAGTTGTTTATAACTTAGAACCAAGGCTCTTGCCTTATTGTAAATATTATGTTATATAATTCTTCATCTTTTATTTAGTGTAAAATACCAAAGCTTTGTATATAAGCACAGAACATATTTACCCTAGATGTAGAATAATTTGTAGCTTAGGTATGTATTCAATAGTTATTCATATTTATTCATTACATTCTCATTTATTGCTGTGATACTTTTTGTGTGTTAGTGGTACTAGACACGATTAGCATTAAATGCTATTTTCTGGTCCCATTTATCCTTTCAATGTTAATTAATCATTCACATTTGATTGTTATATTGATGTACTTTTTGTTTTGGATAATAAACTTCAAACTCAAACTCAAACTCACATCATCTGATATAAACACATTCTAGCCACACTGTAGCCACACTGCCAACACATCATCTGATACAAACTCATTCTAGCCACACTGTAGCCACACTGCCAACACATCATCTGATATAAACTCATTCTAGCCAACCTTACACCTAACATGTATTGTTTGACTACTCACAATTGGTTTTATATCCTGTGATAATTCACCACGCAACTTAGGTTCCATTCTGACACTTTTAACAAAATTTATGACTAATCCTTAACATAAATGTCATCAAGGTTGTCATTATATACAGAATCTATAAACATTGCCAACACAGCTATAAACTGAATTGTGATTTATTGTATCAATTGCCGTATATCTGTTACGTTTTATTGATTGTAAGGTATGGACAGACTAATCTGAGTTCATTTCGTAGAAACCATTCTATTGAAGCAGTGAATTCTGTTCCAATTAGTATTTAGCTGCAAAGATCATCATTTAATGACAAAATGTGACTCTACATACATTGCCCACAGTCTCAATCAAGCTTTCATATTATAGGATGCCAAAGGTCAAGTAAGAGACTCTGATCACTTTCTTTTCTTCTTCTTCTCTCTCTCTCTCTCTTAGACTTTGAAGGTAAACTATTGGCATAGCTAGACTAACATGATTAGATATCAACACCTGTCTCATCACTCTGCAGCTCATACTTGTATATAACATTGATTTTGTGTTGAGGAATGACAAGCACCCGTGATATGGGATTCATACATGGCTGATACAGAACATTCCCTTTTGGCCAGAGTGGATCAGAGTCTCATTTGAATGTACCTAATGTCAGTCAGACAAAATGCAATTTATATATTCAATAATTTCAGTATACTGAACCCTGAAGAATGATACAGTCATAACATTTCTGCATCTATTTATTGAAAAGATGAGATCAGTACAAATTGTGTCGGATGAATATGACTTTGAATTGAAGCACTAAAGTGCAGTCGCTTTTGAGAACCGGTACTTTAACTGTACTGAAGTACAGTAAAGGAATTAGACTATTGTCTGAAAGTGAACACAACATGTGTGAAGTACATGATGTATAGAGGTAGGAAGAAATTAAATACAAATGTGTCACATTGGCTGTCACATGTTTATGAGGTCCCATCGATGATAAACAATGCTATATATTGCAGGGCAAAGTTATTATACTCATCCAACCTTCCCTAGCTCTCCCCAAGCTCTCCCCCATCACAAGTATGGAATCATCCTCCCAGAATGCATTGCTTGTACCTGGGGGTTTAATGAAAGACTAGAAAACGAAGGGGAACGTAACAAGCCACATCTGACGGACGGCTGTTGCCGATTCGGAAGTTATTACTCATTTCAAATTGGCCACCGACGACAGGCAGTGATCGAAAACTGATGCTCTGCAAAGCTTCAACTTGGCAAAAATCCACAGACACCATGTAACAAGATGGCTTGCCATCTTAGATCTAGTGACTTCCACAGACACCATATTACAAGATAGCTAACAAATATTAAAGGTCTAGTGACTTCACAAAACACCATATTACAAGATAGCTAACAATTAAAAAGGTCTAGTGACTTCCAAAGATTACTTGTTTCAAGATGGCACAGACACCATGTTACAAGATGGCTAACAATTAAAGGTCTAGTGACTCCCACAGACACCATGTTACAAGATGGCTAACAATTAAAGGTCTATTGACTCCCACAGACACCATGTTACAAGATAGCTAACAATTAAAGGTCTATTGACTCCCACAGACACCATGTTACAAGATAGCTAACAATTAAAGGTCTATTGACTCCCACAGACACCATGTTACAAGATGGCTAACAATTAAAGGTCTAGTGACTTCCACATACACCATGTTTCAAGATGGCTAACAATTACAGGTCTAGTGACTTCCACATACACCATGTTTCAAGATGGCTCATAATTAAAGGTCTATTGACTCCCACAGACACCATGTTACAAGATAGCTAACAATTAAAGGTCTATTGACTCCCACAGACACCATGTTACAAGATGGCTAACAATTAAAGGTCTATTGACTCCCACAGACAACATGTTACAAGATAGCTAACAATTAAAGGTCTATTAACTCCCACAGACACCATGTTTCAAGATGGCTAATAATTAAGGTCTATTGACTCCCACAGACACCATGTTACAAGATAGCTAACAATTAAAGGTCTATTGACTCCCACAGACACCATGTTACAAGATGGCTAACAATTAAAGGTCTAGTGACTTCCACATACACCATGTTTCAAGATGGCTAACAATTAAAGGTCTAGTGACTTCCACATACACCATGTTTCAAGATGGCTAATAATTAAAGGTCTATTGACTCCCACAGACACCATGTTACAAGATGGCTAACAATTAAAGGTCTAGTGACTCCTACAGACACCATGTTACAAGATGGCTAACAATTAAAGGTCTAGTGACTCCTACAGACACCATGTTACAAGATGGCTAACAATTAAAGGTCTAGTGACTCCCACAGACACCATGTTACCAGATGGCTAACAGTTAAAGGTCTAGTGACTCCCAAAGACACCATGTTTCAAGATGGCTAACAATTAAAGGTCTATTGACTCCCACAGACACCATGTTACAAGATGGCTAACAATTAAAGGTCTAGTGACTTCCACATACACCATGTTTCAAGATGGCTAACAATTAAAGGTCTAGTGACTTCCACATACACCATGTTTCAAGATGGCTAATAATTAAAGGTCTATTGACTCCCACAGACACCATGTTACAAGATAGCTAACAATTAAAGGTCTATTGACTCCCACAGACACCATGTTACAAGATGGCTAACAATTAAAGGTCTAGTGACTTCCACAGACACCATGTTACAAGATGGCTAACAATTAAAGGTCTAGTGACTCCCACAGACACCATGTTACAAGATAGCTAACAATTAAAGGTCTATTGACTTCCACATACACCATGTTTCAAGATGGCTAACAATTAAAGGTCTAGTGACTTCCACATACACCATGTTTCAAGATGGCTAATAATTAAAGGTCTATTGACTCCCACAGACACCATGTTACAAGATAGCTAACAATTAAAGGTCTATTGACTCCCACAGACACCATGTTACAAGATGGCTAACAATTAAAGGTCTAGTGACTTCCACATACACCATGTTTCAAGATGGCTAACAATTAAAGGTCTAGTGACTTCCACATACACCATGTTTCAAGATGGCTAATAATTAAAGGTCTAGTGACTTCCACAGACACCATGTTACAAGATAGCTAACAATTAAAGGTCTATTGACTCCCACAGACACCATGTTACAAGATGGCTAACAATTAAAGGTCTAGTGACTTCCACATACACCATGTTTCAAGATGGCTAACAATTAAAGGTCTAGTGACTTCCACATACACCATGTTTCAAGATGGCTAATAATTAAAGGTCTATTGACTCCCACAGACACCATGTTACAAGATAGCTAACAATTAAAGGTCTATTGACTCCCACAGACACCATGTTACAAGATAGCTACAATTAAAGGTCTAGTGACTTCCACAGACACCATGTTACAAGATGGCCAACAATTAAAGGTCTAGTGATGTTCACCGACAACATATTACAAGATAGCTAATAATTAAAAGTCTATTGACTCCCACAGACACCACGTTTCAAGATGGCTAACAATTAATTGAACCTCTTTTTTCAATTTAAATTTGATATCATTTCCATAATATGCCTTTGATATTGCAAACTGTTGAGGGATGAATAAGAAGAAGAGGAGGAGAGGATGAGGAAGAAGGGGAGGAAAAAGAAGAAGAAGAGGGGGAGGAAGAAGAAAAGGAGGAGGAAGAAAGAAACAAACTAAAAGAAGAAGGAGAAGAGAGGAAGAGGAAGTAGGAGAGGAAGAAGAAGAAGAAGAAGCAGCAACAGCAACAACAACAAAAAGAAGAGGAGGTGGAGGAAGAAGGAGGAGGAGGAGGAGGAGGAGAAGGGGGTTGTATTGACCATAGATACATGTCCTTTAATTAACCCTAATCCATGAGGGACTTCACATGTACTTTCCATGCTGAGGGTTGAAATCAAGAACAGCCGATATATATTAACAACCAACTAAAACCAGCAGTCAAACATGTCCCATCTTTCCCAGAAATAGCTGTGAACTTTGTACAAAATGTGCCAATGATAATCACTATACATTGAATGGTTACAATTGTAATATCCTTTATCCAGTCAATGACCTTTGAGAAATCTTTCATGGTATTAATATCATTGGTTGTGTTTAAAGATAATGACACTGCTTTTTTACAACTTTTGAACATCAAGTTTGCCAGGTACTAGTAAAGTATCATAACATGAAACTCTGCTCTGACAATATTCTATTTCTCAAGGAAATGATCCTTAAAATATCTATTATAAAAGTGCTTGTAATATCTTGACAATTCTGTATGTTATTGTGCATCCTACTTTATCATAGTTAGATAGTTTTTCTGCTACTGCCAATTTTATGATCCTGCCAGAACTACACTGTATGAGTATTGTAATATGCAGAACATCTTGCATATGATGAATTAAGTGCTCTTGATATGGGCATCAGCTCGAGTTTGCCAAATAACCTGCTTTTTACAGACTTGGGATCATCCTGAAGGGTGCAAATTAGCCCGCTATTTCCCAAATAGCAGGATTTTTTTTTAACAAGACCAAGATTTCTTGGGATATTTTCTTGACCAAATATCCCGCTAATAACAACTGCGGGCTGATGAAGACGCAAAGTAAATGGTTAATTTGCAATGAGGATAGTTAAAATAGCAGGGTTTTTGGCAAACTCGAGTTGATGAAGATAGACCTCATGTGCAATCTTTGCATAACAATGTCACAAACTCTATTCATTAATTGCTTCATGTTAATGATATGGTTTCAGGAGGCATCTCACATCGTACAAGCTCCTATCACCATCCAGCATATCACTGCTACTAGGTTTATGCTATGGCAAGATGGTAACCATGGTAACCAAACAGATACCGAGGACGAGGGAAGAAATGTTCTCAACAAGACTGCTGTAGGACAGGAGATAGTTGGAAGGTAATATATTGGTAGATTGAGTGAATAAAACTCCCTAAACACTCACAATTTTAAAACTTTAACAAACTCAAAATTACCAGGATGAAATATTGCTTGCCCTTCATGCCTAATTTTGCCAATGAGGCTTGTCTGTTTGTAATAATGCTGTTCTTGTATGCTAGTAATGTGACCCTAAAAAAAATCACTGAAAAACTTGTTTTTTCCTTCATTCTTTAAACTCATCATCTTTGCTGTTGTTATTGTTGTTTTATTTTGCTTTTTAATTTAATCTTGTCCCTTTTTTGTTGGGGGGGGGGGGGTACTTCTTTGGGTTCACTAGGTCCTCATATAGCCATTCTATCTTTTGTATGTTCTACACTAAAACAAAAGTCATCAAACAAAAAGCTTGAAAATAAGTTGAATTGTTTGTGATAACAACTAAAGTTGCTGTGTTTTGCTTACTCTGCAATTTACAGACTAAAAGTTTAAAATTTCATAAGTATGACTTAAAATACCCCCCCCCCCCCCCAAACCCATACATTTTTTTTTAAAGCCATGAGGGGGCTCAAGATGTGGACCCGGCGCTGTATTTGAAGCCAGACATTGGGGTAGTAAGTTAACCTTGCAGCAAAAGGTGAATTCATTCTCAGACGACAGAATATCGTCTATTCAGAGCCAGAAGGGGGCACAAGAGTTGATACCCTTTAGGCTCCAAACATACAATGTGATGTTTTTCATGCTGTGGATATCTCTCATCAGTGGATGTAACCCAATCCATTATGCAGCAGGAAGATCAACAAACTGTTATGAGTAGCTGTACAAACCATTCTCTTGTATATCAACAACAAGATGAAGGAAACATTCGAGAGAAAGGGGATAGGTGGAGAACTGGGTCAAGAATGACTTGTTCCTAATCCTCTTCAAGCTTCACTAGAAAGATTCAACCTTGTCCTTGAAGATATCGGTAGGTGGATTTGACTGTCCTTCCGTAACCCAGTTAATGGGTGAGGTTTCCAGCAACCCCTAGGAACAATTCTCTTTATTCGAAACATTGTTTTATTCCCCAGTACATGGTGTGTTTGCAGTAGCCCAAAGAGTGCTGGGAGAAAATGAACAAATCCTACGTCCTCCTCTGGTGTTATCTCTGCTACTTCAGTGGTATTGAAAGGGTTAAAGTGTACCAAACATTAATGTTTTTAAAAATAAAAATAAATTCAGTAATTTGGGGTGTTAGGGATATTGGAAAGGAATAAATTTAGATTTGTACAATATAAAATATTGAACAAATGAAGTTTAATTTTGAGGAGATTTGTAAACCTGTATATGATGATGTTTGAAGGTTTGCATGGTGGTATGAATAATCACGGAAGAGGTTTACGGTACACCATGTGTGAAGTCCTCGAGGGACTGAGGAAAGTAGATAGAAAAATCATCCACTTTCTCGCCTTTTCATCTCACTTCCATTTTTCTATCTACTTTCCTCAGTCCCTCGAGGACTTCACACATGGTGTACCGTAAACCTCTTCCGTGATTAAACCTGTATATGTTCTGTACATTGATGGTAAAAGGCTCTTGTTTGCTCACCAATATGGGTCATTTGCTATTGTGGTATTCGTGAATATGAGAAGATTATTCCGATGAAGTTCATATAATTACCAAACATGATTAGCAAATGTTGGTTACACTTACACATTAGTTAACGCCTAGGCTTGGATTCAAATTCTCATCCTCACAATCGTGTTATAGTGTTATAGTGACTATCAAAGTGTTGTGTGTTGTGAACAACCTGTTAATATTGTTCAAATCATTGCAGCTATGTATTTAACTGTCAATGCAGTAGCCCTATGTGGCCTAAAATCCTAGCTTCATGGGTGGGAATCGATCCCACCGCTGCCACCAAGCCAATGAAGAGGAATTAAGCACATCAGATTCTGTTATACAATTGAACACTTCTCATTTAATATAAACCTAGGCTGAACATAACCATCTAATATCCTAGCTTCATGGGTGGGAATCGATCCCACCGCTGCCACCAAGCCAATGAAGAGGAATTAAGCACATCAGATTCTGTTATACAATTGAACACTTCTCATTTAATATAAACCTAGGCTGAACATAACCATCTAATATTTAAACAACATATATAACTCTCCCTAAAACAGTAACCAACAATACACATAATTATACACGTATATATGGGCAAAGAGAATAATTGTGGATACCATGATGCATCCACAATTGTACATTGACAAACTCTTGGTTTTGTACCTGCAAAGTCCAGACATGTGCATGCACATATAAACATAATCTAGATCTTTTTTTAACTAGAGGGAAGTTTTAAATGTTTGGTAATAGTGCTTTGCTGAGGACTTTCAGATGTTTAAAGCTGTCCCTTTATTTAGAGGACAATATTGAGTGAAGAAAATCAATGCATTGGTGCCATGTGAACGTATCCTTTGTATGAGTGGTATAGGTGTCTGTGACAGGGGCTGTCGGAAGGCTCGATCACGTCAATTACCCTCTTCCCTAAAGACTTTATCAAACGCTCTCAACCAAATCTCCGGAGGCGTAAATAAGCGCACCTTATCAAAGATCAACCATCATTGACAGACATTAGCTTCCATTCTCTACCATTTCTTACTCACCTCTCTCTCATTCTCATTCTCTTTCTCTCTCTCTCTCTCTCTCTCTCTCTCTGGTCCCATGTTCCCTTGTCTGTCTGTCTCCCTCACTTTTTTCAAGTCCCTTTTCGTCTGTGATTCTTTTTTTCTCCCATAGTCCCTCTAATTCTATCCATCTCTTTCTGACCCCTTTCAGCCCCTTCTCTTTTCTCTATTGCTTCTCCATCTTCTTTCTGTTTCTCTCTACTCCTTTCTTTGTGCCATGATGTCTCTGCCCTTCCCCCCATTTTCATCCAGTTTGAATCAAACATTTTCATCTTCTTTCTCTTTCTCTCTTCCACTTTCTCTGTGCCCTTGTCTCTCCTCTCCACCTCCTTTGTCGTTAACAGTTTAGCTTAAAAATAAGGATATCAATTTCTCTTATATATGTAAGAGTTAGAATTAGACTCATTTCATAATTGTATTTGTTACAATTACTATTTGTTTCTCTAGTTTCTTTTCTCTATACATATTCATTTCACATCATTTGCTTATTCACTTGCATACTCATTTACTTCAATTACTCAACCCAATTCCTTCCTCCATTCATCTCCTCTACATACCAAGTCTTCAATCTCACCTGGTACGTTCCTTTGTTCTCTTCTCATTCTTTATTCATGAATCTTGTGTTTACACTCCTTACTTATCATTGGTTTTCTTCTTCTTTTCTTTTTTAATATTCAGTCTTACTCCCAAATCCTATTTTGCTATTGGTTTATGATGTATTTCATTCTAATATATACTTCGCTTAAAAATCTACAGTATGAGGCTGCATAGGAGCTTTCAAAAAAGACAGACTGAAGTGCATTGGACATCATCTGAGTCAGTTGTATTGATTTAGGACTCTGCTACTTTTATGTTGGAGACTAATTAGGAGAGAGGATTTATTTGAATTTGGCATTGATTTGTAGATAATTGGTGGTTTTAGCTTATATTGGTGAGAGGTTATTTATATCAGTTTACATATATATTAACTTTCAAAATAATTTAATAAATAATCACCTGTTATAATTCATGGTTGCCATTCACTTTTATTCTATGCATCAGGCAAATGATGTTCCTTTTGTTTGGCTCGAAGAAGCAATGCTTAGGAAATCCGTTCAACTCTAACTTTCTTTTGTGATAAAGGTGAACAGGTCAACAAGACAACTGTTGACATTCACTTTCTAAAGTAGACATGTTACCTGGAAATAATTGCAGTTTACTCTTGTGCCATAAATGTTGAAAGGCGTATTCTAATTATCTCTAGTATGATGCTTGTAATGTCATACATCTACAGGAAGTAAATATGAATATCAACTCTGGCCTCTTTGAATCCAAATTCAGACAGGCAGCTAGCATTCTCTTCTCTCCAAGTATTTCTCGCCTCCTTCTATCTCTTTTGAATTTCTTGCACTTAAATCCTTCTTGCTTTGAAACCAATGACCAATGGTTATATCTCTCTTCCTTCCAACTCTTTAAAGGTACTATGTCCCATTTGCAGGCCAAAAAAATGAAAAAGTTAAATTCCAACTAATTTAGAACTTCCCTAAAAAAGTTGGGGCTTGAAAATGTCTTCAAGTGGGAAAATAACGACTATTAGTTGTCAAATCGACTTTAGGGCTATAGAGCCCAAAAGTAATAGTCTTGATTTTCAGACAATTGTACCGGATGGTCTTACGTTTTATGCTGCGCAAAGATTTAATCAAGTTTAATCTTAATGCTAAATATATTACTCATTGCGGATATAGTATCGAAAATAATATCGCTAGTGATATTCGTTTGTCTCGCAATGTGGTCAATAAGGAATCTAAAAGATCACGACGTTTCGTATGCTACTGCAATACTTCGTCAGGTGATAAAAACTGTTGTAAGCAAGGGTCTTTTATACTTTACGGGAGGACCGTAAAGCGGTCTAAAATTCGATCGATAATTGGAACAATAACGCCCAATGCCTATTGGTCGACGCACACGGTGATCGACCAATCACCAAGGCCGCTGGTTCGGCCGCTGGTTCGGCTGATGCACCAGGCCTATTGGCCGACGCATACGGTACTCGACCAATCAACGGGCCGCTGGCTCGGGCCGTCTGCTGAATGGAATCGACCGTTGTTGGCTGGCAGGACGGCGAGTGTCATGGCGGCGTATTGTCCGCATCCAAAATTCGGGGATATCGATCCCGTTGTCTCTGTTGAAATTATTAGGATTGAGACGGATATTGATAGCTTCTTTTACCCTCCGTGTATACCAATGCCGTTCTTGGGAAAGGCACTGAACCCCGTCCCAGTCTGGTTGATGCTGGTTGTCCCAAGCATGTTCGGCTACGGCTGAGTTGTCAGTTCGACGGAGTCTGACGTCCCTCTTATGCTCAGTGATTCTTTCTTTTATCGGACGGGCAGTTTCACCGATGTAGGATCTATCACATCCTTTACAAGGGATGTTGTACACAATGCCGTCCCGTCTATGTGGAGGAATTGGATCCTTGGGGCGTGTAAGTTGTTGACGTAGGGTGGTATCTGATCTGAAAACCGTTCGAATGCCATGGCTCTCTAGGCGGCGCTTGAGTTGTTGGGAGACCCCATCAATGTACGGCAAGACTGTAAAAGTCTTGTATACCTTCTGATCCCTGGGTTCCGACGATCTATTCTTGGTATTGTGTATAAAACGGCGTGGGTAACCGTTGAGACTCAGGGCACTGCGAACACGGGTCCGTTCTGTGCATGGCTGTTGTGGACTTGTCACAATGCGTGAAGCTCTGTCAAATAGACATTTCACTAGACCTCTCTTCACCGATATGGGATGGTGAGAGTCAAACGCTATGTACTGGTCTGTGTGGGTAGGCTTCCTATAGACTGAAAAGACCCTTGCTTACAACAGTTTTTATCACCTGACGAAGTATTGCAGTAGCATACGAAACGTCGTGATCTTTTAGATTCCTTATTGACCACATTGCGAGACAAACGAATATCACTAGCGATATTATTTTTGATAAGTTTAATCTTGGCCATCACAAGAAGTGGGTTATTGATGTAGACAAATGCTCATGTACCCTTTACAACTCTTTTCATGTATGTTATTACCAAAGAAGAAAAGCCAGTCAGACACTCAATAGTGTCTGACAGTGAAGTCTAGCAAGTAAACAGGTTTCCTTGCATGATTTGAATATGAGGACACTACTAACGTTTAAATTTCCCAGATAGGACATACATGACATATGCATAATTCCTGCAAAGTTCTACAGCATTTGAGGTTGGCTGCAAAAGGGACATAGTACCTTTAATATACATGTATTAAATCCTTCTTGCTTTCAGGCTAACACTCAATGGTTATAACTTTAAGTCCTTTTTCGTCTGTGATTCTCTTTTTCTTCCGTAGTCCCTCTAATTCTATCTATCTCTCTGTGACCCCTTTCAGCTCCTTCTCTTTTCTCTATTTCTTCTCCATTTTCTTTCTGTTTCTCTCTACCTCTTTCTATGTGCCATGATTTCTCTGCCCTTCCCCCCATTTATCATCCAGTTTGAATCAAACTGTTTATCTTCTTTCTCTTTCTTTCTCTCTTCCACTTTCTCTGTGCCCTTATCTCTCCTCTCCACCTCTCCATCTCCTTTGTCGTTCACAGTTTAGCTCAAAAATAAGGTTATAACTTCCTCTCCAACATATAGCACTTAAAACCTTCTTGCTTTGAAGCCAACACTCAATGATCAGTGGACTGCTTCTGTATTTATTCAAGTCGTCAATAGTGTGAGTCTGCTGGGGGATGATGGGAAATGACTCGTAATATGGATAAACATAGAGCCTGTCAGCAAACTGTCAATCACTTTGTAGTCTCATCATTTAATGATAGATAGACCTCTACTTCCAAAGCTATTTAAATGAATTGGTGAAGAATGCTTTCTCCCTAGGCACGTCTTCATCATCTCGAGATTGCCAAATAGCCCGCTATTTCTGCCAAATAGTGGGATATTTTGAAAACTATCCCAAGATATCTTGGGATGACAATCTCGACCAAATATCATGCTAATTGCAACTTCGGGCTGATGAAGATGCAAATTAGCTGGATAGTTTGCGATCTGGATAGTTCAAATAGCAGGAGATTTGGCAATCTCGAGCTAGTGAGAACAGGCCTATTGAGGGGATTGATAGCTTACAAACAGTGTCAATCTTTGTCTTAGCTGCATGTACAGTCATTAAGAGTACCCTAGCTGGGCCATTATTCAATCCAATACTTAAAGTGGACTAATCACCAAAAAGTATTTGTTTCTGTGTATTAGGGATTTTATGATGCTGTACTACATTCAAATCATGGGCTTCACATATTACTTCTGTAGAGTAGAGAGATATGGGACTATTATATAACCATGTACCCTGCTACATGTTCCTCGAACATTTTCCATGCATGTGCTCCTCGACTCTGGAATGAGCTTCCACGTTTTATTTAATTATCACCTTCGCTGGATGTCTTCCGAAAATGTCTCAAAACTCTCCTCTTTGACCATTATCAACAATATATTCTTTGATAACTTTTATGTAAAGCGCTGTGAAACAACAGTTTGTTTTGTAAGAGCGCTATAGAAATGACTTTATTGTATTGTATTTATTGTATGTACTCTCAATGATCATTAAAAAAAAATTGTGAGTAACAGACTACTTGAGGTACCAATATAGGCTCACATATCATAGGGCCCACATAATAAACCCAAGTCTGACTTGGGTTCCATTCACTGGGTTTTATTTAATTTAATCCCAACATTTAAAAGGGAACAATCACCTACCAAAACTGTATCTCCTCTATGTTTGTGTGCAAGACTCATTTATCATTAGTTAAAAGAGTAGTGAATATAAACTTGCAATATATCTTTACTCATGAATAGTTTAACCGTGATTTCATATCTGCATAAAAACAGAGCACAAAATATTTGTATGTATGATTTGTTGCCGTTAAAGTACCTTCATAAAGCACAATTGAACCGCAGAAGAGAGTGTTAATGCCTTTATGCAATGGGACTATACCATTAATCATCCATCCTGTTCTGTCTGTCCTCTATTCAAAAAACCTTTACAACACTCCAACATAGAGGGCAGTATGACATCAAAATAGTCAGAGTTCCGAAGATATTCTCTCTTTGCCTAATGATATGAAGAGAACACAATTGTTGTCTACTACCATGTTTTTGGTGCCCTTTAGCCTCCTTTTTCTACATTAACTTTTTGACCCCCCCCCCCCCCCTCCCCTAAAAAAAAAAGTTTCTGCTTTATGGCTGAACTATTCCTAAATAAGTTTGTATGACTGAGTGTGTCATGTCAACCCTGTTTTCTATTACTTTCACTATTTGGACTCCGTAGTGGCACAGGATATGAGGTCATTGTATATATGGAGAGCCATATGGGAGATGATCTCTATTGTGAATCTCTCATTGTAAATGAATGAAGATCAAAGAGAAGAGATTGAGAAAGAAAATGTAGTTTATTTTCATGTAAATAGATCATGGAATCTTGAAATGCATGAAATCCTAAAAGAGTGGCTGGCACAAAATATGTTGTTATATAGCCTTTATTGGGCAAAAACACAGGGAAAGACAAAATATAAATAGATATTCATCGTGACTGTTGATATTTTGAAGTTACTGTAAAGTGAAGGCAACTTAAGTGTTGCCAGAGAGGATACTTCACTGTATGTTTACATGCATTGCTGTTCTTCCCATGTACTCTGCCCTTGAATCTCCATGGTGTAGCAGGTCCCACCCAAGAAGTCAAGTGTTGAATGTGTTTTGACTTTGAAGGTCTACATTTTCTTCCAGAACCATATTAAGTTTCCTTTATTCTGAAGTTCATATCCATGTTTATGCTCAGTTTATCAAGTTTTAACAAAACAAGAGAAGCACAGGGCTTTGCAAGTAACCGGTGCCTGGGACACATGGGCACCCATGATATCAGTATGGACCCCAATTTATTTTTTAATTTTTAATTTTGACCCCCTTTCAAAAAGTAGTGTGGAGCCATGTTAAAAGTCAAGTTTTCTTTCTTAAATGTTTATGACAACTGTCCAAACATGATGACTCTGGAGGATTTAAGAAGTGGTACTTTTCCTATCTGCATCAGAATCTTTGATTATAAATATGTTTGTGTTTTATTGTATCATGATCAGCGGTATGCGCCTGTTAATAACTAACATGAGATCATTGTCAGACGGGACTCTAGTTGCTATGGCAACATCTCAAGAACCTAGTCTCCATGCCAACATGAGAACACCTGATATAGCTGAGAATGTCAGTAAGTAGTACAGATATGAGTCCCTTTTCATTATTTGTGTTATTTTTATATTCTTTATTATTGACAAAAAGGGGGAAATCTATTACAATTTGAATTATTTCTGTTGATGCCATTTATTTAAAAAAATGAAAGACAGCGGGAAGAAACAAATCTAAATGAATACAGCTTGCATATAATTTTTGGGGAAATCAGTTTGTTAGCTTGTACAGAACGTCAGGATTAAAAAAGAGAAAACACAAGTAGTCCTCTTATAAGAAATAATTATTTTTTGAACTCCACAATTGCAGAAATATTGAACTGAAATGTACAAAGGCCAAGTAAAGGTATTCCGTGTTTCTTATCCATATACACTTTTTTTTGCCTTGCCTACCTCCTATTTTATGACTTGACATTTGTGTTTCAATATGAAAGAAGAAACAAATTGTAGGAAATCTTGTTAATGAGATAAAAGAAATCAGGTCCAATTTTAAATTGTGCTTAGAGTCTGTAGTACAAAGACCAATGAATTTCTATGGAGAAAACTTGTGTTTAAATTGACCTCTGGAGTTTAAAATGTATGGTCAGGGTCAGATATCAAATTTCTGCGCCTCACCTTTTTTTTCAAAATTTTGATGAGAAACTATGCACGAATTTTATCTGACCTGTCTCTAGCTATTGATTAAAGTGTTTGGTTTATAATATTTGAAGTCAACTTCTCATTAGGCGTGTCTGCACTATCTCGAGATTGCCAAATATCCAGCTATTTGAACTATCCCGATCGAAACTATCCAGCCAATTGCGTCTTCATTAGACCAGAGTACGGAGTCAAATATCCCGATCCCATCATGCACAGCGATTTCTGGTTTTCCGTGTTAACTAGTTGTACTAGCGCGCGCACATGCGATCTATACCGCTCAGCGGTGCATGATGGGATCTGGATATTTGACTCCGTACTTCGGTCTAATGAAGACGGTCGCAAACTATCCCGCTAGTTCGGAAATAGTGGGATATTTTGCAAACTAGACCTAGATATCTTGGATATTATCCCGACCAACTATCCAGCTAAGTTGCTACTTCGTTCTAATGAAGACGCAATTAGCTGGATAGTTTGCGATCGGGATAGTTCAAATAGCTGGATATTTGGCAATCTCGAGATAGTGCAGACACGCCTAATGGGATTCTTTCAATTTTCCCCAAAAGAGTTTAAAAAAAGGCTTGACTTCTATAAGTTAGTGAACTCTGGCAGTCACAAACTTTTATTGAAATATAAATCATTCCTTAGAAACCACTAACTTGACAAATTGCCATATGGCCCATGGGGTATGTCTTAATATCGCCATAAAAACATCCACACTACTTGAAAGCTTCAGAAGTTTAATATGTGAAAGCTGGTTCAGACTATACAAAATTTATATGAAACTCATTCATAAAAATGTATGAGAATGCATGGTATAGCAAAAGGAGTGCAGACTAGAAAACAAACTTTAAGGGAAAAAAGACAAAATAAAAGGAACTAGAGATATATACATCGCAGGTGTAATCATAACAAGCTTTTCAATCTCATCTCTTCTATCCCCTCAATGTTTTTCTTTACACCCCTTACTTTTTGACAAGTCTTTTAAAGGGATCCGGTAACTTTGTCTTAGATTCTTTAGAAATAATCCTTGATTTAGCTCGTTCTGCAATGATAATTATAAACCTTAGGGCAGTCAGGAACCCCACGACTTTTACAAGCCGATCGCCTGTCTGATTATCAAGATATTTATGATTGGAATTACAAATTTTGAAAACAGTTCGCCGAACGGTTTTCATAACACTACAGTCTATTGGGGAAAACGAGTATGGTAAAACCGGTCACTCAAAGTTTTTTTCCTTTTTTGAGGCACTTCTTGATCATTTTGAAGCGCAATTTTTTTCAGGGCTTCAATATTACACCATATATACAGACACTGGTAACATGTAGGACCGCCTATCTCAGATTTAACATTGTTAAACGATCCCTTTAAGAAAGATTTTTGTTTTCTTTGACTAAGTGAATTATTTTTATGTCTTGAATAGATGAGAAAGCAACTTTAAATTTTCAATCTTTTTATTACACAGTTAGGGTTGTGATTTACAAGGTTACAGACATAAATATGTCTTCCAAATCTACCTCGCAATGCAAGTTTACCACCCAAGTTCCTAATTAGAAGCACTCTTGTCCTGTCTATATACCCCTGTCTCTCTCTCTCTCTTTCTTTCTCTCTCCCTCTCTCTCTGTTTCTCTTTCTATTTTTCATCCACTTTCAATCTCACTGCTGACCCTTTGTCTTCCCTATATACTCTCTCATTCTTTCTTACCTTCCTCTTTTATCTTTATAACTTTGCAGTCTTTCTCTGTCTATTTCTCTTTGTTATTCCTTCTTGTCATATTGTCTCTGAATATTCTTGTCTCTACATCTCTCCTCTACATCTTTTCATCAGTACCTGATATTCGTGTCTGTCCTTCTTCAAGAGTTATCTTTAATCTGTCATTTCTTAAGTACTTAACTGTTTGCAAGTAGACATTTTGAGGGTTTGGTATAGTGAAGAACATATTAGTATACAAATAAGATATGCTCAATGCTATATAAAACATTCATATTTATAATCAGACATTGGAACTTGTGAGGTATAATGCCAGAAATATATAGCTTGAATCCTTTTCTTTAAATGATTCAGTTACTTCTCTCTATATGTATCCGATGGTTATATACCTGCATGTATTCATATTTGTATCTCTTGGTATCATACAGTTGACCTACTTCTGAAGGAGTCACCATGTCAGCATGTCATGACCCCTCATTCTAGTGTTGCTAAGCAACCAACAAGATACATGGATGTTGGCGATGCTTTTACCTTCCCGGTCTCTGCAAGTTACGTTGGACAGAGTAAGCTAACATTCATTCTTGTCAATAGTTTAGAAGTATCTATTTATCCCCTCTCTAGCAAGTTACGTTGGACAGAGTAAGCTAACATTCATTCTTGTCAATAGTTTAGAAGTATCTATTTATCCCCTCTCTAGCAAGTTACGTTGGACAGAGTAAGCCAACATTCAGTCTTGTAAATAGTTCAGAAGTATCTATTTAGCCCCCTCTTTATCAATCCTTTGAAATTGATTCAATTTTCTATTATATGCAGTCTAGATGGGTTTGAGTATTTTAAAACTTGGTCTCCAATAGGTTTATTAAAATGCACTGGATGGAGGGATAATGTGAATGTGGATCAGAAGAATATCATCTCATACAAGAGATAAACATAGAGATACATTTACCAGTACATGGAAGAGGACAAGCATGAGAGATTGAGAGAGAGAGGGAGAGAGAGAGAGAGAGAGAGAGGAAGAGATTGGGAGATGAAAATGCATGGTGAGAGATAGAAAAGTGAAAGAGTAGTAATGAGAGAGTGGACAGAGCAAATGGGAAGAGAGATGGAGATAGCTGTGGAGCAATTAGATGTCGACTTGTAAAGGACAATCTTTATGAAATAATAGTAAACTTAAACCATGGATGTAATAGCTACATGTCTTCACGATGTAGATCTAGAATCATAATATACCAACTACCTGCACACCTGCACATAAACTGTCAATCAAAACTTCAATGGTATATTAATGTTTTTAAACTCCTATGGATATGTGGCTTAGAAACAAAGACTATCTAAAACATGTACATGATCCTATAGTGTACATATGCCAAAATACAATTAAAATAAAGGGATTATCAATGTCAAGAGAATCTCTTTAGAGTTATCCTGTACATGACTCTTATTGAATTCCTTGCATCTCATTGGATCATACTCTGCTGTACTCGAGTACATGCCAGTTTGTCTAGTTATACCAACAACTTAAGATGGCGCTGTTACACTCTTGCTGCAGAATACTTTGAGTTCACCGACCTGTGTCATACCCTGTCTTCCCTAAAACATATGAACCATTCCAGTACCCTAAACAAATATACTACTAATTATAAAATTATATCTAATGCCTTTTGCTAATGAAAAGCTTGACATTGCATTGGTCATACTACTGCTAACATTAAACTGACTTGTTTATTGTTTTGATAGTTTGGCAGTCTGATAAAGCTATGCTATCAGTACAGGTGACCAATCCAGCTCTAATACATGTCCAGACGCGACGTTCATATAATAGATATGGAATGGAAACTGCTTTCATCACTGTTCGACACAGAGTATACAATAAAGTAAGTTTAATTAATACGCTTGCTATCATTAACAAAATTGCCATGTTATTTCAGAAGCAAACATCTGCTTGCAATTTTTTCGTTTTCTTCGTATTTATTTGTGTTTTTGATCCGACTTCATAATATGTGAAGTAGAATATCATTTTGCATTCTATATCTTGCTTTCAGGGGAGTAGATTATCTCAATCACAAGAAAGAAGGAAAAACATGAAATTTAATGTACAAAAGGCATGGAGAGTTGTCCACAGATGATGTCATCAAATTGAATACCGCCCTCTAGTGACTAGTCATTTAAAAAAGCTCTAACTTCCTTATTCCTTGCCCGATTTTGTTCAAATTTTCACTGATATTTTTCAAATATCTTAAACTTTACAATAAAAGTAACTTAGTATGAAGGTTTTGGTTCCCTTTAAGTACCCAAGGTGGCCTAGTCAGTGATTTAGACACTGTTATACAGTAATTGTAATTTTTGCCCCCCCCCCCCCCCCCCTCTCTCTCAGGCCTGATAATTACCCGATTTAAATTGGTTTCCTGATTATTATTTTTTTCCCTATTTTCCCCAATTTTCTTACTCAAAAGGGTAGAATGTTGTTAGATGCCATTTTTTTCCCCCGAATCCTCATCTTTTTTTTTACTCAAGTTCAAGTTCAAGTTCAAGTTTATTTGTCTTCCAGAAAACACATGTGACAAAATATAAGGGGGGCGTGGTTGAGGGGAAAAAAAAAACCCTCTTTTTTTTTTTTAGTGCTCACTGTCACCCCTGTTCTCTCGCTCTTTCTCTCTCTCGTTCTCTCTGTCCTTCTCACTCTCCTCTTCCATTTTTTCTACCTCTGTTTCATGCACTGTTATATAGTCATAATAATGGTCTTGAACCAAGAGTTCTACCTCCCATATAATAGAGGCTCACTTTCAAAAAAAGGAAATAAGGCTTCCTCAACAATGCAAACATCTTGTGAAATAGTTAATAACCATTTGATGAGAGCGGTAACAGTTTTTTTATCTTTTGACAGGGTGTATCATCTATCTTGATTAGTATTCCATCGGCATCTCTTCGTTGTGATTCAGTCTCCTTCACTTTAACCATGCATTGTACGTGTCCACCTACTAAGAGACTTCATTTCATCTATGATCCACCGGTCACATCTCAAGAATTCCTTTATGGTTCACCTAAGAACAGAAAGAACCAGTCGCTTCTATCTACTCTAGATGTAAGTCACTCATTTTTGTCTCGCCTGCGTAGCAAAAAAGCGAGACATAGGCGCCGCTTTTCCGGTGACGGCGCCGACGACGGCAACGGCGGCGTCAACATCAAAAACTTAACCTTAGGTTAAGTTTTTGAATTTTTGATATAATTTTTAAAGTATAGGTTCTTAGTCAATGAAACTTTGACTATAGGGTAATCAAGTATCCCCAATCATGTGAGTAGAATTTCAGATCACAAAGTCAAGGTCAAAGGTCAAAGGCTAAATTTGGAACACTAAACTTCTACACAGAATTTCGAGATTTTGCTCCATTGATTATATATATAGTACTTTATGCAAATGAAATGAAATTTTGTCCCTTCCAGGGCATCAAATTTTTATTTTTTGACCAGTTCAAAAGTGTACCACATAAAATTTACGATATTTGTTGTTGCGAGATGCGGATGAGCGCTACGTCATTGACGTTCTGGTTTATCATATTGAATTGCGTAATGCAGGCGAGACCACCAAGAGCGTTTCCCTTGTTTCTCTTTGCGTCTTGAGATATAAATAATACTCACAGCCCTCAGAGGAAAGTCAGTATTCCATAATGTTTTGAGAGAATTATTTCTATGTATATCCCCTGCTCAATATAGTATTCACAATCCTTTAGAAAAATTTGAACTCCTTCACGCATAAACAACTTAGTCCTCAACAAAAAACAAGAAAATTTTGGTTTAAAATACGTTTTAGTTTCTCCTTGTTTATAAATTACTACCTGGCGGTAGAAATATGTCTCAAAATTTAAATTGGATAATAATAAAAAGATTAAATATATTTTATTTATTAATGCACTATTATCAACTTTTCCTCTAAATATATATTCATGATACAAATATGTTCTAACCAGATTGATATAATAACAGATGAATGTACTATTTTTTTTGACCATTTTTTTTGGACCGAATCAAGATTTTTGCAATTTTGTTTATAAATGAGAGCCACCTTATGAGAGTCCATTCTAAATCTTAAACTGTGTATAATAACCAAAGTATTGACTGTCTTAGCCAAGTGAAACAAAAACAAAAGAATTGTCTTTTCTGATTTTTTTTTTTGCAGAAGTAATACAAATTATTTTGTCAGTTATTTCATTAATGTGATGATTTGTAAAGTATATTATCATATTCAATATTTCCCCAGGTGAACTATAGGCCACCATCTAGACTGGGTATCTCGGTTCCACTGACCAATAATATCTACAATGCTGATCCTAGTCAGCCTAGACTTAACGACCATTATGAAGTATCGAAGGTATGTAATCCACCGTTTTAACCGTTTAATTGGATGTATGGAATCTTTATGAAATAATTACACCACATAATGAAGTTGTAAGGAGATAAGTACTAAATTCTTCCATTTCTATTTGCTCTATACAGGGACCGCCTGGTTTTTGTAGGGAACGTATTTACACAAGACTTTTAATCCAATATTCAAGGATAAACTTTAACCATACATTCATATGAGATCTTCTTTCATTTCTATTTCAGTATGAAAGCATATTTTTGTGCCTGATATAAGAGTGATGTTGAATCATGAATTCCATATTTTACCTATCATGTTGTCGACGCTCATTGTTGAAGCACATGTTTTTGTGTAAATTATATGCATACATGTATAATTCTTTTAAACATACACATAAGTATCCTTTATGCAAAACATAAAATGAAATGTAACTTTGAGGCAAGCCTTTGAATGATCTTTGGCCTTCTTTGTCCTCAATGGAGTTTGATTTTTGTTTATTCATTGTAATTTAACTTGATAATGTACTTTTCCCCCATTGTTCAAACCCTTCTCTAAGTCTACATAGTAATGCCTGTTTATTATTGTGATATCATGATTTTCTCAATCAGATATGCACATGAATAACTGAATACAATGCACTGTATCATTACAGGGAAGTGGTTTTTACAAGCAGTGTGCGGGTCAGCAGTCTCGAGAGGAATGTCGGTGTACAGATGAGATGAGATTGTCATCGTTAGAACTCTTTACAGACTGCAGAGAAAAGGTGATATTGACAACAGGGGGTAGTGTTTCATAAAGCTGTGCGTAAAGTTACAAATGACTTTTAAATGATTTGAATATAAAGAGCAAATTGGGATGCCCAAAGTTTTTCCTGACATTTTAACAAAGTGTGACTGTATTTCCCATAATCTCAATTAAATTGTAGCAAAAAATACACTTTGCATTAAAATGGATTGTTAATAATGATAAGGTTAATTTACATTGGCATATTTCAAATTGAGCTTATGCAATTAAAAAGATTTGAGAATCCCAATTAGCTCTTTATATTCGAGTCATTCGTAAAATCATGCGTAACCTTACCACAGCTTTATGAAATACCCCTCGAAGCTTGTTTACTCATAAAATGCAAACCACCCTAAAGGAATGCTGCTCTAAAATAAATACATATGTGTATGAGAATGAATGGCAAATTGTCTAAAAACAGTAAATATGCTCAGTAATGGCCCCCAGCATACTTTAATGCCTATTTATTAGGATACATAATTGTGAAGCTTGATACATCTTGTAATTTGTGTTGGTGTAACTTACCATTTAATTTTTTTTCCAAGAAGTATACCATATCATACGTGAATGATAATAGTTTCATTTGTATGGAACCTATACTGCTAATCTTTCTTGGGGTCTGATTTCTAGGTGCTTTGAGTATTATTATTACCCATGTCATAGAATTATATTGCAACTACATACAGCACATTCTAACCTGTCACCTTGTGCAGTCCTACACATACTATTTAAATGCAAATAACGTTCGCATTTGACTAAACCATCCAGCATTGTTTGGGTTGATTGGTAAGAATTATGAAGAAATTAAGGATCACATGAAAAGTTCTTGCATGGGTTTTACTATTGACTTCAGTGCATTCCCTTTTCTAAATGCACTGATAATAACTAGAACTTTTGTTTATACAAGGCCTTTCCAAATACGTAACTTATCGAAACACTTTTGCCGTATATCATTACCCCGTTCATTGGATTCTGCTACTTTTCTGGGGAGCATTTCAGCCTAGCAATCAATTAACAGGCGCATGTATACAATGAGGTTCGCATCCTACCAGGTACTAAAACCTGGATGGAGAGGTAAATGCCTTCCTGAATAAAGTGACATAGCAGGGTTTGAACCCATGACCTCTGCATTCTTAGTTAGGTGATTAAATCACAAGCGTACATGTGACCAGGCATTTATTTTGCCTAACGCTTAATTTGGATAATGACCAGTCATTATCCAATTCTAATGACTGGTCATTAGTAAAATCATGTTATAGAACATCATTTTATAAAACAAATAAAACATAATCTTATAAAACAAATAATACACATCATTTGTTCCAGCATTAGTAAAATTTAATTACCCACACTCGGTACCTTCAAAACAGTCCAAACACCCTCGGCTACCGCCTCGGGCGTGTTAGACTGTTCCAAAGGTACCTTGTGTGGGTAATTCTTACTAATGCCCTCACTACTGTGTATTATTTGTATTTTACTCCTGTAGGTTTATCGTATCACATACACTGAGAGTCTGTACCCACATCTAGTGATTGGTGAGAGGGGTAAAGATGATGAGGTCTTAGCTGCACCTTACATTCTTACTATCAAGGAAGTGAATGACAGGGAAGATTTTGTCATTGAAGGTCAGAAAAAGATTATACTATTCACTCACTCAATTTTACACTTTTTGGTTTTGATTGTAATATATCGTCCCTATTTTCACGAAGTGACGGTAGTGAGGAAAATTGTAACGCAAAGTGAATGCAATTTTGTTTCACTACCGTCACTTCGTGAAAACAGCGACGATATATATACTTCTTGAGTTCAGGGGGGAGTTTCACAAAACTTATCATCAGTGACCAATGACAGTTTTTGTTATAAGCTACTGAAATCCTTGCTTCTGATTGGTTATCAGCAGATTTGTCACTGATTTTTGTCATTCATTACGAAAATTCCTCGCTAGAGAAATTCCGACTTTAGTGTCCCTAACTCGGAATTGTCTCATAGAGTTTGAAAACGAGCCCGGAGAAGGACCTCCCGATCTTATCACTTTCCTAATCCATTGCCAACGACGCACTGATAAGACCCGTCAACAGAGTCTGGCTGAAGAGAAAATGTGAAGAAAAAAATCCCAAAGTTACACAAATCTGTGTTTTTTTCTCCAAAAATTTGTTCTTAGGGATTCATTTACCCCAAAAAACTTCAAAGCACAAAAATCGGGCAAGTAATACCGGAGATATGAAATTGAAATTCACGAACAAATTTCAGATTTGACTCACTTCAGGAAACTTTTCCCCCTTCTTCTCGCGGAGAGAGCTGTCAATCACGTTTCGACCGGCTGTTTAGCAGCTGTATCGGATTAAGCCCTCTTAGTATGACTGACCAGCTTGTATGACTGCGCATATCAGTGCACATGTCCTTTTGATTCATGTTTTATTTAGAATTTGATTTTATTACCAGAAATTTGAAAATGAACTGCTACCTCAAATGCAATTTTGAACGGGGAAAAATGAACCAGCAAAAGCGGAGATAAATATGAGATCGTGCGCTCTGCCGACGCTGCTCAGCCTACGCTTGAGCGCAGATTGTCGCATAGACATACGGGTCTTTTCCGAGTTTCGTCCAATTTTCTAGCGAGGCACTACGTGTCCGTTCTTCCCTCGCTGTAGCACGTACGGTCTCGTTAGAAAACTGTATGCGTAAGTGCACTGCGTGCGCCGGCATCAGAATCAAACTCGGAGAAGGTTGTGTGACAATTTCTGAGCTGCGTGTCTGAGCAAGAAGTTACGGTCTGAGCGATGTGTATGTTATTGTTGTTGAATGAGAGTAGTCTAGTTACTAGACCTTCGCTGTGTTCTCATTGCTTTTGTTTTAATAAACCGACCTGGCTAAGCAGTATTCTCTCTGTCTTAAATTCATTATGTTATGTTATGTTTCTACCTTTTTTCACCTTCTCTTATGTTATTGTTTGTTTTTATTATTCCGTAATTTCCTTTTCCTATCTTTCCTTACGCTATCCTTTAATTGTTTCTTTCTTCTACCACCTTCTTTTTCTGTCTTTTCTTATGTTAATCTTTGTTTTTTCCATCTTTCATCCTTTGTTCTATCTTTCCATTATGTATTCTTAATCATTTTCTCTTTCTGTCTTAATTACTTAATGTTATTCTTTGTTCTATCATCTCTTATGCTATTGTTTGTTGTTATCATTCTATTATTTCCTCTTCCTATCTTTCCTTACGCTATCATGTGTTTCTTCCTTCTATCACCTTCTCTTATGCTATTCTTTGTCTTTATCATTTTCTCTTTTTCTTTTTCTGTCTTTCCTTAAGTAATTATTAATTTTTTCTTCCTTCAATCACCTTCTCTTATGTTATTTTTTGGTCCGAAGCGCGGAAGCTTTGAAGTTTCATTACATTATTTATAGTGGAAGAAAACATCCCGCGCTTTTTTTACGTTTCATTAAATTATTAGACAAAGAAGGCGATTCGTTGTACCGTTCTCGACTCTAAATCTTTATCTTAAATAAGACCTCCCCCTCCCGCGCTTTTAACGATTCATTTAATTATTCGAAAAAGAAGGCGATTCGATGTAGGCCTACCGTTCTCGACTCTAAATCCTTGTCTTAAATATTACCCCCCCCCCCCTCCCGCGCTTTTAACGTTTCACTTTGAGAAAGAAGACGATTCTTTGTACCGATCTCGACTCTACCAGGGCACAGCGCAAAAACTTTGACGTTTTATCAATAATTGAGAAAGAAGACGATTCTTTGTACCGTTCTCGACTCTACCAGGGCACAGCGCAAAAACTTTGACGTTTTATCAATAATTGAGAAAGACGATTCGTTGTACCGTTCTCGAATCGTAATTCTTGTCTGAATTGCGCCCCCCCCCCCCCCCCCCTCCCCCTCACCAGGAGCGAATCCTGCCGGCGGCAGGGGGGGGGACAAATCTTGATAATTTTTTTTTTTTTTTTTTTTTTTTTTTTTTGGGGGGGGGTCCATTTTTTGAGGGAAATTTGTTGCGCCGACTAAGCCGGCCGGTGAATCAGCGGGGGGGGGGGGGGGGGGGGCAGATTCTATAATATATATTTTTCGGGGGGGCGCTTTTTTCTTTTGTTTTAAAAAAGGTAAAATTTACGTTACTATCCTATTTTTTAAAACCGTTTTAGGGGCCTAGGGGGTGGCCGGGTCGGTAAAATCGGCCCGTGGATCCGCGCCTGCCCTCCCCTCCCACCCCCCCCCCCCACTCACGCGCAAAGCGCTGAAGCTTTGACGTTTCATTAAATTATTAGAGAAAGAAGACGATTCGTTGTACCGTTCTCGAATCTTAATTCTTGTCTGAATTCAGCCCTCCCCCCCCCCTCCCGCGCATTGCGCGGAAGCGTCAACGATTAATATAATTATTCGAGAAAGAAGATGATTCGTCGTACCGTTCCCGACTCTAAATCCTTGTCTTAAATAACCCCCCCCCCCCTCCTGCCCGCGCTTTTAACGCTTCATTTAATTATTCGAGAAAGAAGACGATTCGTTGTACCGTTCTCGACTCTCAATTCTTGTCTTAATTACACCCCTTCCCACTCTCGCACAAAGCGTGGAAATTGAATTGTTTTCGCTGTTCTCTCTTTATAATTCTCAAGCGCTGATGATATTGGCATGCATTTTCTTCATTCATTTTCTTTACTTTCCGTTGGCATACTTTTAGTAATAAAGCCGGTAACAACGATATTTTAATTGTTTTCGCTTCGCTCTCTCCCGTGACCCGTCTCTCTTGATATTGCTCAAGCGCATAATTGTTATATTGACATTCATTTTCTTCATTCATTTCTTTCTTTTCGTTGCTGACTTTTTGTCATGATAGACGGTAGTAACATCAGCCAAATTGAATTGTTTTCGCTTCTCTCGATCTCTTGCAATCTGTCTCTCTTCATAATTCTCAAGCGATGGTGATATAGGAATTCATTTTTTCGCTTCATTTCTTTTTTTCCGTCATTTCGCTTACTTTTTTTCATAATAGATGGTAACATCAGGGAAATTAAATTGTTTTCCCTTCTCTCGATCTCCAGCGATCTGTCTCTCTTTAAAATTCTCAAGCGCTGATCATATTGGCATTCATTTTCTTTACTTTCCGTTGGCTTACTTTTTGTAATAAAGCCGGTAACATCAGCGATATTTTAATTGTTTTCGCTTTGCTCTCTCTCGCGATCCGTCTCTCTTTATATTGCTCAAGCGTTATTATTGTTATATTGACATTCATTTTCTTCATTAATTCTTTCTTTCCGTTGCTTACTTTTTGTCATGATAGACGGTAGTAACATCAGCCAAATTGAATTGTTTTCGCTTCTCTCGATCTCCCGCAATCTGTCTCTCTTCATAATTCTCAAGCGATGGTGATATAGGATCTCACGTTTTCGCTTTTTTCTTTCTTTCCGTTGGCTTACTTTTTTCATAATAGACGGTAACATCAGCTATTGAATTTTTTCGCTTCTCTCGATCTCCCGCGATCTGTCTCTCTTTAAGATTCTCAAGCGCTGATGATATTGGCATTCATTTTCTTCATTCATTTCTTTCTTTCCGTTGGCCCACTTATTTCATAATAGACGGTAACATCAGCTATTGAATTTGTTCGCTTCTCTCGATCTCCCGCGATCTGTCTCTCTTTAAAATTCTCAAGCGCTGATGATATTGGCATTCATTTTCTTCATTCATTTTCTTTACTTTCCGTTGGCTCACTTTTTGTAATAAAGCCGGTAACATCAGCGATATTTTAATTGTTTTCGCTTCGCTCTCTCTCGCGATCCGTCTCTCTTTATATTGCTCAAGCGCTATTATTGTTATATTGACTTTCATTTTCTTCATTCATTTCTTTCTTTCCATTGCTTACTTTTTGTCATGATAGACGGTAGTTACATCAGCCAAATTGATTTTTTTTCGCTTCGCTCTCTCCCGCGATCCGTCTCTCTGTAAGATTCTCAAGCGCTGATGATATTGGCATTCATTTTCTTCATTCATTTCTTTCTTTCCGTTGGCCCACTTATTTCATAATAGACGGTAACATCAGCTATTGAATTTGTTCGCTTCTCTCGATCTCCCGCGATCTGTCTCTCTTTAAAATTCTCAAGCGCTGATGATATTGGCATTCATTTTCTTCATTAATTTTCTTTACTTTCCGTTGGCTTACTTTTTGTAATAAAGCCGGTAACATCAGCGATATTTTAATTGTTTTCGCTTCGCTCTCTCTCGCGATCCGTCTCTCTTTATATTGCTCAAGCGCTATTATTGTTATATTGACATTCATTTTCTTCATTCATTTTCTTTACTTTCCGTTGGCTTACTTTTTGTAATAAAGCCGGTAACATCAGCGATATTTTAATTGTTTTCGCTTCGCTCTCTCTTGCGATCCGTCTCTCTTTATATTGCTCAAGCGCTATTATTGTTATATTGACATTCATTTTCTTCATTCATTTCTTTCTTTCCGTTGCTTACTTTTTGTCATGATAGACGGTAGTTACATCAGCCAAATTGAATTTTTTTCGCTTCTCTCGATCTCCTGCAATCTGTCTCTCTTCATAATTCTCAAGCGATGGTGATATTGGAATTCATTTTCTTCATTCATTTCTTTCTTTCCGGTGGCAAACCTTTTGTCATGAAGCCGTTTACATCAGCGACATTGAATTGTTTTCGCTTCTCTCTTTCCCGCGACCTGTCTCTCTTTATATTTTCCAAGTGCTTATTATTGTGATATTGGCATTCATTTTCTTCTTCCATTTCTTTCTTTTCGTTGGCAGACTTTTTGTCATAAATCATAATAGAAGGTAAACATCAGCTAAATTAAATTGTTTTCGCTTCTCTCTCCAGCGATCTGCGTTCATTTTCTTCATTCATTTCTTTCTTTTTGTTGGCTTACTATTTGTCATATAAAATCCGGTAACATTAGCTTAATTGAATTGTTTTCGCTTCTCGATCTCCTGAGACATGTCTCTCTTTATATTTCACAAGCGCTGGTGTTGTAGGCATTCATTTCCTTCATTCATCTCTTTTTTTCCGTTGGCATAATTTGTGTAATGAAAGCCGGTAACAGCGATATTGAAATGTTTTTGCTTCTATCTCTCCTGCAATCTGTCTCAAGCGCCGGTGATATTGACGTTTATTTCCTTCATTCATTTCTTTCTTTCGGGATGCAACGTCTCGTAAATATGCTAATAACACTTATTGTTCGACTTGAGTTCCAAAGTTGCCAGTTGCTGGTACCACATCTAATTTACTTTTCGCAGGTCCATGCTGAAACCAATAAATATTGTCTGAATTCTAGACTAACCCAACTCTCCAGGCTCACCTAAATGTACGCAAGCTCTGTTGATTCAGGGATTAAGTCCTTGGTAGCCTTGTATTGACAGAGGGATAAGTTCACCAGCAGATAAGGAAGGGTCTTGTTTACTTAATGATAATGACTATATCAAAGTGCTTAAAGCCCAAGTCCACTCCAAAAATAACTTACTTTCAATAGAACCAAAAAAATCAGACAAACCAATCAAAAAAGGTTTGAGCAAAATCGGATAACTAATAAGAAAGTTATGAATGTTTAATGACATGAAATACTTTGAAAATCACTACACAAATTGGCAACTCACTCATGAGTCTGTGACGTATGGTCCTCACTATCCACTAATTATTTTCTTTATATTGATAATATAAATTTCCTATTTTCACCCTCAGAATCTTATTTCTTCACACCAGCATCCAAGTTAGATTGTTAGTCATGTGTTTTTGTGTGGATGCACAAATAAAGAGTAATTTTTGTCCAGTTAAATCATGACAAATTGAATTTTTATAAACTATTTATATAAAAATCAATAATTATGAATAAACAATATTCAGAAAATAGTATCAATTCTTCAAAATTCATAAAAGTTTTTGGGAAATGTCATGCATGCAATATGATGTAAGTCATATAACCTGTGCAAAGGCATGGGGAAATCAAGTTTTGGGGGATAAAAAGGGAAATTAATGTGATTAAACTATATGAAGCAATTGATAAGTTGTGAGGACATGACGTCACAAACTGATAACCATCTTGGCAATTTGTGTTGTGAATCTCATTGTTCCATAGTTTTACATACTTTTTCAAAAATTCATAACTTTCTTATTAGTTATCCGATTTAGCTCAAACCTTTTTTGATCGGTTTGTCTGATTTTTCTGCTTTTATTGAAAGTAATTTATTTTTCGAGTGGACTTGTCCTTTAAGCCCAAACTAAAGTCTATGAGACAATTCGCTGATTTTCTCTAACGGAGAGTTTTCGTCATGTTTGTCATTGAAAAAAGGCTTTGTGAAACGGGTCCCAGATGATAGATCAAGACAAACTTGCTTAAAGTAATTATTAATTGTTGATTGGTCAGTTGATTCTTCTTTGGACCAGCAAATAAACCTATAAAACTGGGAATGGCATTTACTGAGGTCATATACTGCATTGCTAAGCACACAGTGTAGACTGGAAAGATTCTTTAATTGCTCATTACACAGCTATTACTCATTTTCTATCAAATTCGTTTGAAAAATCATTTATGAAACAAAATAGTCTTAAGTATTTTTTAAATCTATTTCTGTCATTATTCAAACTCAGAATCTTGGAATCAGTAACGGGCAAGGTCTTTTACATGGAATTTGTTGTAATCAATACACAATATGCTAAAGGTTGACATGTCTCTGAATTCATTGCAGTCTACAGCTTTTCATCTACATGATATGATGTATTATAATAGAGTGACATTTTTACTAATGAATTTTAAAATACATGTTCTATTAAGATTGAAATTTACAATCATAATGACAATGGTTTAGGCAACACCTATAAGATTTCCATGTAATTAAAGACATTTTAAACTGTATTCAAAAATTGAAAAGTGTGAAAATGCATAAAAATTGTTTTTTCTTTGTGTTTATTTTGTTTATTTGATACAGCTGCGGATGTAGTATACATGTCTGAGATTGGGAAGGTTGTAGAAATCCCTGTCAATCAACTTCACAGTCCTAATCAACTTGTTATCAAATTCCTGGTAAGTATAAACCCTTCATTACAATCTCTTGTGAGCTCGAGAGGATCACTTATCAGTTTAACAATAATCTACGAAAGATAATGGAATTGAAAATACTATGTCTGCACATGGGCAGCTAAGGACATTTGTACAAACTCGTGTTCATGAAAGTTATTAAATAATTTTTCATTTTTGCATTGGCGGTATATTCTATGATGCACAGGTTGAAGTATTCTTTCCAAAAGAGCATGGGACTTGTCCATCATCTGTGGATATTTGGGGGTCATTTGTACATGTACTGTCTCCAAACTGGTCTATTGATATTATGACAGTACATACAAATTCCTATAATTTTCCTGTACGTTGAAGTGAAACTATTTATTTTATATACATGGCCATTCACATCATGGTTGCTTCACAAAGTAGGCTATACAGCTGTCACATTAAAGATAAATACCAGTTATGGTCACGCGAATGCATTGTGAAAGAAACGTTGTGGAATCGATCAGAAAAGGTTGATCATCTAGCATATAAGTATTAGTGTGTACTGCAAGGTTCTGGAATCATCAAAATGATAAGAAATTTGGCCCAGTCTTCGTAAAGTTACAAGCACTGTACATAGAAAGATGTATATGGGACTACGCACACGTGCGCGACACATGCGTTTATCTCTCACATAACAATAGATAAACTAATTTACCAAATATATCAATTAGTAGGCGGTTTCCCGGCAAAATTTTTATCATGTATTAGTT
The DNA here is from genome assembly GCA_035222895.1 of Strongylocentrotus droebachiensis. Classification (NCBI taxonomy): domain Eukaryota; kingdom Metazoa; phylum Echinodermata; class Echinoidea; order Camarodonta; family Strongylocentrotidae; genus Strongylocentrotus; species Strongylocentrotus droebachiensis. The sequence goes on from JAVYIG010000207.1 coordinate 348,039, forward strand.
AAAACATATTCTTTCACATGATTGGTAATAGGAGCTTCCATTTCATTTTTTGAAATTGGGGCGTTTCCAATACTGGTCTTTACCTTTAAGAGACAATATAGATAAATATGTCCACTTCTTCATTAATTCGGATATAACACTGCATTACTGCTTTTCACTGTATGCCAGATAGGTGCACCAGTTCACACCGATACTTAAGTTCAATGATACATTCATATCAGAATTAGATCTCTCATTAATCTCTACTTCTGCTTCACATACTGCAGGCTACACAACTGTACCACTTCAGACTGACTGTCATTGATGGTTTCTCATACTGCAAACTGGAAGATGAGGTTCAGGTGAGCTTTGCAATCTAACTCAACAGCATCCATTAATAAAAAGCACAGGCCCACCCACACAAATAGTCTTTTCACATTTGTTTTGCTTAGCCCCGGACTAATTTTATTGGCTTTTCTCACACATTGTTTTAGTCCCGTACTAAGCACCTATCCCGTGATAAGAAAATTCGCGCTGTTCTCACTGCGATTCGTTAGCCCCGTGCTGGTTGTATAGCGTAAATATTCAATAGGAGATTTTCTGCAGCTGCGCACTTGCTCAATCGCTTTATCGAACGGTACGGCAGAATGCACAGTATACAGTATATACAGTGCATCCCACAAAAAATACGACACCGAGAATTATCAATGTTTTATCATAACTTAATCACAATTATTATCAATAAATGACACATATTTGTAAAGCTTAGATCCTCCTCTTTCATTTGATGCAACTCATATGATGCATATTTTATGTGAGAGTGATTAAAATCAATTTGAAGAGATGGAACTTAAAAGTCATTTGGCGGACGGTATCTTAATTTCAAAGAGAAAAATCACATTTCTGGAAAGTTCAGTTTCTGCCCTTTCATATTACACCTCAATCAGGAAAAATGTGCTAGGAATTACAAAGTTCTGGTTGTTTGAAGTACTACTTGCATTTCCATAATTTTATTAAACGAATTCGTTGGGACGCACTGTACATGAGTGATCGCCAGCTCATCAGCTGCAGTACAATCCATAAAATAAAATATATAAGACAAAGCGCTTGGTGATAAAACTTCGAAATATAATAATAAAAAAAAAATTATAATTGCCCATAAGGAGTTCTGGTTGATGCCTTGGCAAATTCGGAAACTGGTCATGAATACTAACGGCGACCAACGGACATGTTATGTTTTGGTGGGGAATTCTAAAGTTAAGGCGCTTATTATTAAGCTTAGTTTTTTTAACATAATCTAAATTCTTTGTCATCTCAGTAATAAAAGGTGCCTCGAAAAAGAATACCAGTAGTAAAAACAATTTCCAGTGAACAGTCTGCGTAGTATTGTATACAAAAAGCGTGCGGTGGGTTTCTTGCTTCGCATCTGGTCTATGGCTCTGATACGCTCCATTGCGTAGTACCAGACTACTTTTTGTTTCTGTTCCTTGGCACCGCAATTGCAGAGTTAGCCCCGTACTATAACTGTGGCTAGCCCACTTTGGTAAATTCATGTCTGAACAGGAAGTGGGCTAAGCTTAACCCTGGATAATAGGTGGGGCTAAGACCCCCCTTTAGCCCAACAAACAGTCCGGATTAAGCAAAATTTTACCAATGTGAAAAGCATAAAAGTCACCTTCATTCACATTAACCCCTTTTACACACGAACCAAACCACTCTCACATCCACATACTACCCCTCACACACAAACCCACCCTCTCACACCCACATGCACAGACCAAACTACTCTCACATCCACATACTACCCCTTACACACAAACCCACCCTCTCATACCCACATGCACAGACCCAACCACTCTCACATCCACATACTACCCCTCACACACAAACCCACCCTCTCACACCCACATGCACAGACCAAACCACTCTCACATCCACATACTACCCCTCACACACAAACCCACCCTCTCACACCCACATGCACAGACCCAACCACTCTCACATCCACATACTACCCCTCACACACAAACCCACCCTCTCACACCCACATGCACAGACCAAACCACTCTCACATCCACATACTACCCCTCACACACAAACCCACCCTCTCACACCCACATGCACAGACCAAACTACTCTCACATCCACATACTACCCCTCACACACAAACCCACCCTCTCACATACATAGACCAAACCACTCTCACATCCACATACTACCCCTCACACACAAACCCACCCTCTCACGCCCACATCCACCCCTAACACACAAACCCACCCTCTCACACCCACATGCACAGACCAAACTACTCTCACATCCACATACTACCCCTCACACACAAACTCACCCTATCACACCAACATGCACAGACCAAACTACTCTCACATCCACAAACTACCCCTCACACACAAACCCACCCTATCACACCAACATGCACAGACCAAACCACTCTCACATCCACATACTACCCCTCATACACAAACCCACCCTCTCACACCCACATACACAGACCCAACCACTCTCACATCCACATACTACCCCTCACACACAAACCCACCCTCTCACACCCACATACACAGACCAAATTACTCTCACATCCACATACTACCCCTCACACACAAACCCACCCTCTCACACCCACATGCACAGACCAAACCACTCTCACATCCACATACTACCCCTCACACACAAACCCACCCTCTCACACCCACATGCACAGACCAAACCACTCTCACATCCACATACTACCCCTCACACACAAACCCACCCTCTCACACCCACATGCACAGACCAAACTACTCTCACATCCACATACTACCCCTCGCACACAAACCCACCCTATCACACCAACATGCACAGACCAAACCACTCTCACATCCACATACTACCCCTCACACACAAACCCACCCTCTCACACCCACATGCACAGACCAAACCACTCTCACATCCACATACTACCCCTTACACACAAACCCACCCTCTCACACCCACATGCACAGACCCAACCACTCTCACATCCACATACTACCCCTCACACACAAACCCACCCTCTCACACCCCCATGCACATACCAAACCACTCTCACATCCACATACTACCCCTCACACACAAACCCACCCTCTCACACCCACATGCACAGACCAAACTACTCTCACATCCACATACTACCCCTCACACACAAACTCACCCTATCACACGAACATGCACAGACCAAACCACTCTCACATCCACATACTACCCCTCATACACAAACCCACCCTCTCACACCCACATACACAGACCCAACCACTCTCACATCCACATACTACCCCTCACACACAAACCCACCCTCTCACACCCACATACACAGACCAAATTACTCTCACATCCACATACTACCCCTCACACACAAACCCACCCTCTCACACCCACATGCACAGACCAAACCACTCTCACATCCACATACTACCCCTCACACACAAACCCACCCTCTCACACCCACATGCACAGACCAAACCACTCTCACATCCACATACTACCCCTCACACACAAACCCACCCTCTCACACCCACATGCACAGACCAAACTACTCTCACATCCACATACTACCCCTCGCACACAAACCCACCCTATCACACCAACATGCACAGACCAAACCACTCTCACATCCACATACTACCCCTCACACACAAACCCACCCTCTCACACCCACATGCACAGACCAAACCACTCTCACATCCACATACTACCCCTTACACACAAACCCACCCTCTCACACCCACATGCACAGACCCAACCACTCTCACATCCACATACTACCCCTCACACACAAACCCACCCTCTCACACCCCCATGCACATACCAAACCACTCTCACATCCACATACTACCCCTCACACACAAACCCACCCTCTCACACCCACATGCACAGACCAAACTACTCTCACATCCACATACTACCCCTCACACACAAACTCACCCTATCACACGAACATGCACAGACCAAACCACTCTCACATCCACAAACTACCCCTCACACACAAACCCACCCTATCACACCAACATGCACAGACCAAACCACTCTCACATCCACATACTACCCCTCATACACAAACCCACCCTCTCACACTCACATACACAGACCCAACCACTCTCACATCCACATACTACCCCTCACACACAAACCCACCCTCTCACACCCACATACACAGACCAAATTACTCTCACATCCACATACTACCCCTCACACACAAACCCACCCTCTCACACCCACATGCACAGACCAAACCACTCTCACATCCACATACTACCCCTTACACACAAACCCACCCTCTCACACCCACATGCACAGACCCAACCACTCTCACATCCACATACTACCCCTCACACACAAACCCACCCTCTCACACCCACATGCACAGACCAAACCACTCTCACATCCACATACTACCCCTCACACACAAACCCACCCTCTCACACCCACATGCACAGACCAAACTACTCTCACATCCACATACTACCCCTCACACACAAACCCACCCTCTCACATACATAGACCAAACCACTCTCACATCCACATACTACCCCTCACACACAAACCCACCCTCTCACGCCCACATCCACCCCTAACACACAAACACACCCTCTCACACCCATATATACACAGACCAAACCACTCTCACATATACATACTACCCCTCAAACACAAAACCCACCCTCTTACACCCACAAACACGGACCAAATTACTCTCATATCCACATACTACCCCTCACACACAAACCCACCCTCTCACACCCACATGCACAGACCAAACCACTCTCACATCCACATACTACCCCTCACACACAAACCCACCCTCTCACACCCACATGCACAGACCAAACCACTCTCACATCCACATACTACCCCTCACACACAAACCCACCCTCTCACACCCACATGCACAGACCAAACTACTCTCACATCCACATACTACCCCTCACACACAAACCCACCCTCTCACATACATAGACCAAACCACTCTCACATCCACATACTACCCCTCACACACAAACCCACCCTCTCACACCCACATGTACAGACCAAACTACTCTCACATCCACATACTACCCCTCACACACAAACCCACCTTATCACACCAACATACACAGACCAAACTACTCTCACATCCACATACTACCCCTCACACACAAACCCACCCTCTCACACCCACATGCACAGACCAAACTACTCTCACATCCACATACTACCCCTCACACACAAACCCACCCTCTCACATACATAGACCAAACCACTCTCACATCCACATACTACCCCTCACACACAAACCCACCACACACAAACCCACCCTCTCACATCCCCACCCTCTCACATCCACCCCTATTACAACATTCACCCTCTCACATACATAGACCAAACCACTCTCACATCCACATACTACCCCTCACACACAAACCCACCCTCTCACACCCACATGCACAGACCAAACTACTCTCACATCCACATACTACCCCTCACACACAAACCCACCCTCTCACACCCACATGCACAGACCAAACTACTCTCACATCCACATACTACCCCTCACACACAAACCCACCCTCTCACATACATAGACCAAACCACTCTCACATCCACATACTACCCCTCACACACAAACCCACCCTCTCACACCCACATGCACAGACCAAACTACTCTCACATCCACATACTACCCCTCACACACAAACCCACCCTCTCACACCCACATGCACAGACCAAACTACTCTCACATCCACATACTACCCCTCACACACAAACCCACCCTCTCACATACATAGACCAAACCACTCTCACATCCACATACTACCCCTCACACACAAACCCACCACACACAAACCCACCCTCTCACATCCCCACCCTCTCACATCCACCCCTATTACAACATTCACCCTCTCACACCCACATGCACAGACCAAACCACTCTCACATCCACATACTACCCATCACACTCAAACCCACCCTCTCACACCCACATGCACAGACCCAACTACTCTCACATCCACATACTACCCCTCACACACAAACCCACCCTCTCACACCCACATGCACAGACCAAACCACTCTTACATGCACATACTACCCCTCACACACAAACCCACCACACACAAACCCACCCTCTCACATCCCCACCCTCTCACATCCACACCCTCTCACATCCACCCCTATTACAACATTCACCCTCTCACACCCACATGCACAGACCAAACCACTCTCACATCCACATAGTACCCATCACACTCAAACCCACCCTCTCACACCCACATCCACATACTACCCCTCACACACAAACCCACCCTCTCGCATCCAACCCTCTCACAAACACCCTCTCTCACACCCCTAACACATAAACCTCCCCTCTCTCTCACCTTCTTACACACAAACCCACCCCCTCTCACATCCAACCCTCTCACAAACACCCTCAACACATAAACCTCCCCTTTCTCTCGCCTTCTTACACACAGACCCACCCTCTCTCACCCTTTTACAACATCCACACACATACACAATACAATACACCCACCAATAGCTGTATGTATACGCCTCCCATCCAACTTTGCTACTATTTGTTGTAATTTGAGTTTGTTTCTTGTATTCTACTAGGTGTTCGTTGATCGAGCTCCTCTCCCTGGTCTGTCTCAGATGATTATCTTTGCTACTGTCAGTGTTCTTATGGGAGGAGTAGTCTTTGCCATCTACCTCAACTACGTCAGGAAGTCTCAGGTTCACCGCACTCGATCCAATAGGGCGCTATTTCAGTAGAACTCCTAAACCAAAGTCCTCTTTATTTAAGACTCCATTAAAGCAAAAAAAACAATTTTGGTTCCCCTATCAACGTAGACTTACCAGAAGAGTTGACAACAATTCAAGCATTTAAACGATAATGTGTACCAAGACGATTTACATTTATTATTATTATTTAATGTTGCATTTTATAACGAGTATTATTAGTAATGTGAATGTATGTCCATGCCATACACATTTTGATTAATTATGTAAAGGTTTATTGTGTTGTATCATTTATGTATATTTGGACTTTGCATGGTACCTACAATGAATTACAATTAGATTAAATAAAATTGTAGTGAATCAATAATTTACTTACATTAATGTATTCTGTTTAGATTATGAGGATTTCACACTGATGATATTTTTTTTAGGATGCATTTTTTCCCCATGACTTCCTACCTAAAAAGAATTTGCTCGAGGTATTTACTTCATGCTTGGTCACAGTGTGTTTCACTATAGGAGGACTATCTGTTTATTTTGTGGAGTACGTAGGTCAAAGATCATAGTCGTTAACATGTAATCATGGACTTTTTGTTTTCATCATATTTCAAGAATATTTCCATCCATTTCCTTAAGGTATATAGAAGACCCAGTCACATTTTTTTTTTTTTTTTTTTTTTTTTGGGGGGGGGGGGGGGTTGTCATTGTTTGCTTTTACTCGACTTATATTTTGTTTTTCTTCTTTCTTTGTCCTTTTTTTTTTGTAGGGGAGGGGGGGGTAATTGAATGTAACTAAGCATAAACTGAGTTTAGTCAAATTTAAAAGATGTTACTGTAAACGCGGTTATTTTTGTGTGAGTAATTTTTCGCGCTGAGCGACCCCTAAAACATACCTAGGGGTTCTTGAATTTGTGTTGCATGCAATTCAGCCCGTTCAAAACACGCATAAGAAGTCATGAATACATGAATGTACTGCGAATACTTCTACTTTTACAGTATATGATTATACACTGGAGCTTTAGATGCAAATGATTTTCATTGATGTTTTTCTGAAGTCATCGATTGTAATATATTCATACTTGTGTGATCATGGTCAATATCTATACACCATTTTTTTTTTTTTTTTGTCTTCATGGTGTGTATGATCATAGTTTGGGTACTTAAGAAAATCGTATTGTATTCTTTAACATGATTGTACTGCTACTTCTTTAGCCCATCTTGACTTAATTCCTTTGGGACATTTGACCACATTGTGTGGTTCACCGGGAGAAATAGTTTATGAGATGTCTTAATTTTAATTTCTATTTTCTTGCCATCAAAGTCAATAAGTAAATGTACAATAGCTTTGATACTGACTAGTGTTCTGAAATTATTTTTCAAAAATGATTGTACATGTACATATATTTGTATTCATTGATTAATCAAGAGCTTTGTTATATCTTCATAATTTTTTCAGGTGAAAACCGATTAAATATTCTGTGGAGTTGGGAAGAAGCTAACTTCAAGTGTCATCCATCAAATTATAAAAATACACATAATAGTGCAAGGGATCTAAATGATATAATTGGATCTTAAAAGAAAATGCACTTTAGTAATATAATTGTAATGTCAACATGACATTGATATCAATTGCAAAATGGAGGACATACATTGGAATTATAACTATTCATTCTGGCAGCTGCTAATCCCTTTAGTTTGATACAAATATCAAACTATGCAGTAACAACACATAAAATATTCATTCTCTTGCCACTTTGTAATCTGCAGATACAACCTAAGGCCCATCAATTTCAAAAATTTAATATATCTTCTATTTTAACACACTGTAGCCTAAAAAGCATACATAGTTTGAATGCATGCCACATACATACTTGCTTTCTTAGTACCAAGATGAAATGTACAATTAATCATAATCCTATAAAGCTATTTGAAAATTCTATATCAGACATTTTCATGGATAATTTTTATTTTTCTGCAATCATCAGATGGTAGATGTATATGACAATGTCTCCAATATGCCACTGTCTCTATTCAGGCAATTTTCCATTATATGATTATACTCACTATTTCAAATTTTATACCAATCTCTGATTATACATTATATACGACAATTGTTTTAGATGTTACAACAAGAAAAGTAAAACATCTGAAGCGTCTTTTAAATTCACCTGGGTCACTTTGAATTTTCACATCTTACTTTAAAAAAATGTCTAAGTGGTTGTAGTGCTTAGTTGAAGAAAAAGGTGAACAAAGTTGAAGAATGTTCACAATTAAGACTACATTTTCACATAAAATAATTGGGCACTGCCAACTTAGACAAATATGTTGGGAATTCTGATATCACCCTATGGTGGTGCATAAAAATACTAGAACATATATATATCTACACTACCAAGTTTGTGTATTAGTCCTTAAAATCTGATGTTAGCAAGATTACAAGATACATGGATTAACATCAACACGATGAATGCATCTGCAATATGCCTCTGCCTAAATGTATGTTCATTAATCAATGATCATGTTACCTTTAAAATCTGATCTTGTAAACCCAAACTTTTAATTTAATAATTTAATCTTGTCATGCTCATACTTTTGCCCAGTTCCGTTGTAATTGGTACAAACAAAACATAATACCTCAGGCACCAACTCCATAGGTGGAGGCATACAAAAAAAAAGTGAATTGACATATCAACTTCAGCACTGTCTGGGGGAGACATTAAAATGATTTATAGTTTTATAACTATTTAATCACAAAGCTATTACTGTAAATAATTGTCTAAGCATGTTTTTTCTACTATGTTGTAGGAATAGTGGAACAAGTTATATAGGACGATAGATTATATGTAACTATATGATTACTTACTCATACAATACACAGTCTACATGATTTACATTATTTATCTATTGGTTGACTGATTTCCATTTTTTAGTTCTAAATATTTTTATTTATTCACTGTTATCTAGCATTTTTGTATTGACATGGAATGCTCTAGAAAAAAAAGGTTCAAATAGTACATTATTTATACAGAGCAATTTCCAACCTTGATTAAGAATGCAAGTTTCTTTTGGAATGACCCAAATACCATTCGCCCACGGTGGCCATTTTGGTGAACATAACAGATTTAAACAAAACATTTTTAATATACATGTTTACAGTTGAGAAACATTATAACAAAAATGAACTGCAAAGAAAGACATAAATACAGATTTTTAATAAAAAGAACAAAACTGTCAAACTCGGTATGATTTGAGTAGTGTGTAACATGATAAATAATAGATACATTCAGATTTTGACATTTCTTCTTTAAAACTTGATTCAATGATGTGCATTTAAGATATCAGATTTTGAAATATTCATTTCAATTATTTTATGTCATTGAATGATTAAATATAAGTAGTTAACTTGTATATATTCATATTAAAATATGGAAGGTGGCACAATTACAAAAAAAAATGAAATTACACATGAATAAAATACTCACTAAATCACCCAACAATACAATATTTACCATGCAAATATGAAATATCTTACAGAAACTCTGTGGTATAAAATTTATAGAATTTATAAAGAAGGAAAGAAATGAGTACCTCTCAAATGTAAAAATGAATATATTGTTCAATATTGCATTACAAATTCAATTATTTAAAAAACGGAATTATATGGATTTTATAAGTCAAAAACATGTGTTAGGGTTGACAAAGGATATATACATAGGTTATATATTTATAAAGAAATTGAGTTTTGCTCATAGTACAATATTAAAGCAAAATAAGGTATCGGTTATGATATAGGACACTCAAAGCTCCCCCTTATCTTAGCTTGATCCCTGCCAGACATTGGCTGATCATCACATAATTGGAAGAGAACTATCCCATAATTTTTTCTTTATATTTAAAAAAAACAATTTTGAAATAAGACAGCTTTATAGATAAGGGGACAGGGTCTTGATCGAAAAGATTTTGGGGTAGATTTCTAATAAAAATTTAACTTTCAACATCTTCAAATGCAGATATTGATTACTCCACAGTTCAGTGTAATACCCTTTATGATTTCCTGTAGCGTCGGGGTGAGAAGCTTGAAATCTTAATACAGTCTTATGAAAATATTTCGTATTGGTTTGTGTACATTTCGAAGACCAAATCCATCATCTTTAAAAGCTATAAAAGAACAAAAATTGTTGGGGTTACAAGCATCCTCAACATACAGGATATCCCAGCACATAATGTTTTAGGGAATCAGGATATGAAATGAATTTATATCTTACCCCTTCAAAATTAAGAACACTGAGCATTATCTTCAAAATGCTTATGTTGAGCCAACTGTCAGATCACAAATTTAATACATGTATGATAGGCCTATAAAATGATTTTAAATTTATTTCAGTGACATGAATGAATGATGCATGAAGGGTAATATTTCCCAAAGAGACTCAACACCAAAAAAAGTAGAAAGCAACAAACAACACTATTGCATAAATCATCCAACTATTGAAAAAGCTGCCACTCTGAGTAGCTGGTATCTTTCTGGACTGTAGAGGTTTGTTGACCCTTTCAAAGATTGTCATGATAGCATCACGAGCACCACTCCATTGACCCGGTCCAACCAGACGATACTGATAGGGTGCATGTGGACCACAAACACACTTCACAGCTAGGATAGGATCAGAGAGTAACATCTTCCAGAAATCTGGCTTTGCCCCAAACTCTATAGCAACATCATCCATGTACTTAATGAAATCTACTTGGATGGTATGCCGTTGAGAGGAGACGTAACGCTTGGCCATGGCTTCTTGTTTACTCACCATGTCAGCTTTCATTTGATCTGCTGTAGGTAGCTTGGTAAGACCTTGGAACACTCTTGTAGCCCATCTAGCTTGGAGCTCTGATATAGGAATAGTGGAACCTAACGGTTGGACGTACCCTATGAAAGCAATGGTTGGGTGTTGAAGGTTTGTTGGGAAGACGTACTTGTAGAGTGGTAGCTTGTTCTGCTCTACTGTAATCACTGAATCTTCAAGAAAGGGGAATTGAAAGACATACCCCGTCCCAAGAATGACAACATCTAGGTCTTCAGTGGTTCCATCTTGGAAAACGACACCAGTCGATGTAAAGTGCTTCACGTCTGGTTTGATAATTATTGATCCATTTACAATGCAGTTAGAGAGAAAGTCATTTACTGTTGGATGTTGTGCCATTGGTGAGTGGTTAGGTTGGATGCCAAGAAACTTGTGATCAACACTCTTTCTAAACACAAAAAAAACAGAAGTTTCAGTAAATTTATGTTAACATCTTCAACAATAAAATCATAAAAAGTACAACAAAATTCTTCAGACTATATCTTTATAACGCAACATCATTTATACCCTTAAAAAATCTTGTATAACTATTTAGCCCGAGAATGGAAACTCAATTATTTCTTTTTTCTTGTTGCAAATTTTGATATAACTTAACTTTGATAATTGGCTAACTTAGTTGACTCTATGCAGTGTAAAATAATATTTAAAAATAAAATTATAAAGTTAGAAAAAAGACAAACTTTTCTTTTTAAAAATCGTGAATGAAGCATACACACAATCATATTTAAGATTAAAGTTTGCTACTCGGCTTCAGTCTGAATAATAATAATAATAATATAGATATTTATATAGCGCCGGTATCCACCAGGCTCTGACGCTCATGGCGCTGTACATATTACAATCACGAACATATCACTTTCTTAACTAAAATACAGGTAAGCTAAAACAACACAAAGTATTACGCCAAAATTATAATTGTCATAATTAAATAGCACTGTTTAGAAAGAGATGGGTTATTAGAGCAACTTTGAAGTCATGGAGGGATACGAAGTGGTAGCTTAATAATAATAATAATATTCAGCTTTTATATAGCGCTTAATACATCTCAGACGTCTTTAAGCGCTCTATCCCCCCAGGAACTGCGCGTCTTAGGGACAACTAATAAGGAAGATTGAGATGAACAAAGATGTCTTGTAGGCCTATACTTAAGAATCAACTTCATATTGTAGGAAGGAGCAGAGTCATGCAAGGAACAGAAAACTAGCAACAACAACTTAAAAATGATTCGGTCACATGATACCGGGAGCCATTAAAGAGTTTTGAGAATGGGGGTGATGCGAGTTCTACGAGAAGAAAGCGTGACAATACGTGCAGCAGTATTTTGCAGTTTCTGGAGTGGAACAAGTTGTGTCTTAGGGAGTAGATAGAGAATGGACATAGAAGAGTTTAACATGACACCAAGGTTACGACAATGCGAGGAAGAACTGATTAAAGAATCTGACATGGATATATTAAACGCATCCATACTTACTCCAAGGCAGCCCTGAATCCCCTTTCCTTCACTGAATCAGGAAGAACTTCAAGTATTCTCTGGAAGAAAAAGATATTTCCATTCGACAAACGGTGCAAGACCCACATTCCTCGGCGTGTACTCAGGTATACCTGAGAGAGAGAGCATACAAATTCACTCATAAGGTATGTCTTCATCAGCTCGAGATTGCCAAATAGCCTGCTATTTCTGATTTGGGAAATAAGCCAGAAGTTACAAATCGCGTCTTCATCAGCTCGAAACTCGAGCTCAAGAAATTAGCTCAAGATATTTTGCTCAGCGTTCCCTGCATAGTGCAAGTCTTCGGGCTGGTGAAGCGCACCGGACAAATAGCGGGATATTTTGCAAAATAGCCCAAGATATCTTGGGATGATTATCTCGACCTAATATCCTGCTAATTGCAACTGCCGGCTGATGAAAACGCAAATTAGCTGGATAATTGGCGATCGGGGTAGTTAACATAGCGGGTTAGTTGGCAATCTCGAGCTGATGAAGTCGGGCATAATTGGTTCTGCAAATTCTTTTCTAGTTTGTGGCACTTCAACATCAGTGATAATGTTTATCTTAGAAACTTCTTGAGTGACTCGATATGTACCTCAAGTTTTTAATCCTTTCTATGATGTGGGTGCCAATTCCTGGTCTATGACTTCAAATGATACTCTTCTTAACGTTTAGCTGTCTAGAACACTCAAGCAGGAACTTGACCCTTAACCTCTGAATTTGTGACCCTGCTAAAGAACTCACCTGGGATGCACACCTGCTGAGCTCCACAGCAGCATCACAGGCAGAGTTACCCACTCCAATGATCATGATGCGTTTATTCTCAAATCCTTTAGGTGTCAAGTAATCATGTGTGTGGAGGACTCGACCTTTGAACTCTTTTAGTCCTAAAAATGATAGCAAAACAAGAACCATCAAAATATGATGCAATGTCTTACTCTTGGGAATGTATGTATGTTGAAATCTAAAGCAGATGTGAAAGAATTGCTTGATATATCATGACCATTCTAAAGTTCTGTGTTTCCTGCGAATCATCTACTGTAAATCAGTAAATCACCTGTTATTTCTATCATATTGGTGGCAACGGTGGGATATGTCTCAGTTCATGACCAGACGCGTTATAAACTGTAGATACAACGGAAAGCATAATCTGTGTATACACATGTAATCTGTGTGTCATACACAAGAAAGTTCTGATGTATGAAATCGGTTTCTAGAAACTCCTCTCCTGTTATAATACGGCAGCATCTAAAGTGAGCATAATCTTGAATGAACCGAGCATGAACATGTATTAGAGATCTAGCATTGTTCCTCAAAACAATCAGACTCACACATTTTCCCCTTCACATCCTCACCTTCAAACTCTGGGATGTATGGTGTGCAGTGATGTCCTGTGCACACAAGAACGGCATCATAGATCTCAGTCACTGGCTTGCCAGTATCTTGAGGAGTTGTTGTAACTTTCCATTTTCCTGTTTCCTTGTAGTCATCTGCAAAGACAGCCGAGTCCACTTTAGTGTGAAAGCGGATGTACTTCCAAAGATCAAAGCGGTCACAAAAGAGATGATAGTACTTCAGAACAAGTTTGTTGTGCATGAAGTTTGGAAAGTCTTCTGGAATGGGGAAGTCACTGGATGTAAAAATGTAATTACAATTTATAATAATAATAATATTGGATTTTTATATAGTGCACGCATCCACCTTGCAAGGTGCTTAAGGCCCTCCAACATTTCCTGGCTCTGCTAGGCTGCCGATTTCGGCGCTTACAGCATCCAAGGAATTCCTTCCTACCGGGTACCCATTTAACACCTGGGTGGAGAGTGGCAAGTGTAGATTAATATCTAGTATTGTAATAAGCATCCCTGGCAGTAACGGTTTCAGATTACCACTTTCATCAGATTATAATAATGCAACTCATACACTATGGAACATGGTTTCTTATCCTAACTAGTTCAGCCTGACTAATAAAGATTAATGATGGCTAAGTAGTAGAACATTGGTCTTACCTGTGGGTTTTACAGGGTTTTGTACATCCCTCCATTATTCTCTTCAACCTGTATTATGACATGCTATCAAGGATTTGGATCTACGAGTCATTACCAGATACTGTACAGATTAAATGATGTTTTATCTGTGGCACTTCTCTGCAGGAATTCGTACCAAGAAACTCTCATTAATAGCATGAAGGATACACATGCAACCGAATATTTTTTTGTGTTTAGATAAATTCAACAGGGAGAAAAAACAAGGACTGGATATTTTGACTCGCTAGAGGTTTTGAATTTTTTTAAATGTAAAATTCACTTACTATTCCAGAGGACATTTGTAAATCACCCTGATGATGACAGCTAGTGTAAAAGTGACTTTTGACAAGATCACATCAAATAGATTTACTTACCTGTAACACATGGTCTCTTTGCTGGAGTTGATAACCGTTGACTCAAAAACACATGCCTGATCCTCTCTATTCTCGCGATAGTACCACAGTCCTCCGATGTTATCTGCTTTCTCAAAGCACACTGGTTCCAGACCTTCATCTAGACAGCATTTAATGGCAGCCAGTCCACTAGCTCCAGCACCGATGATTGCAACCCTCTTAACCATAATGACTGCTCAATGATCTGTTTGGGATAAAAATCAGGAAAATCATGTTTGAAAACTCATTCATTTGTAGGTCTACATCATGACAGAGCACAAAAGATCACTTATCCAACTGTGGATTCATGACAGTTTACTCGATACCTTTTTTGGCATTAGATTACAATAAATATCATCATATATTCATAAACATGTGCATTGCTAACATCCCGATCAAGGATCGTACAAGTTCTAAAAATATTTGGGCAATCATCTCATATTCTAGGAGAGAGGTGTCGGATATCCACAGCAAGGTCTGCAAATACCATATTTGACCACTGATGTGCCCAAATATTGTCTAGACTGCTTCATGCACTTTTCATGTTTTTGACTTGGAAACAGAGGCGGCGCTCCCGGCGCCTCTGTTAAGTGCATATACATGTATTACGTAATGTTTGTCCTACCTAGCAACAACTCAAGTAGGCAATTTTAATTCTGACTATTGAGATTCATTTATTCGTAACAGGTGAATGAAACAATTTGTATCGAGGCGCTTCACAAATTCATAACTCATATGCATAGATTTGGTTACGTTACGTTAATGGCCTACTTTGGGGGCTTCCAGTTCATGCTCTCGATCATTGACTATATTTGCAGAAGATGTAATCCGCCTTCCACCGATTTACAATGTATAACGTATAATAACCTCATGCACCGCAATGCAGGCACGGATCCAGGATTTCTCAGGGGTGATGCCCAATTTTTTTTCTTTTTGGCCGTCAAAAATTTGCACCCCCCCCCCCGCCCCTTGAGCGCCAGGGGGGGGGGGGGGCCATCTCCCCAAAAAGGTAAAATTAATGTGTTTTTACACGTCCCTCCCCTCCCCCCCCCCCCCCCCCCCCTGGATCCGCCACTGCCGCAATCAACAATGTATAATTATCTCATAAAACAGTGACTGTTTATAGTGTTGTCTATAGCATAGCCTTTAGCATCAGGCTCAGGCACTCACATGTATATCTCCACATCCCTTCAGTGGACTTTGCACTGGCTATAGGCTACGTGCATATCCGTGACTTTGATATGCCTGCACCATTCCGAACCACGGCTATACAGTGACTTTCCACAATACTCAAATTACTCAGCATTGTGTTTCTACGTTATAAATGAATGGATATTTCAAATGATACTATTCAATTAAATAAATACAGATCTAGTATTATATATATCTAAAATTGAGTATAGTCTAAATGCGACAACCATGCGTTAAACTTATTTGACTGTGAATTGTAGAAGATCCCCCTGATATACGAACCTGCAAATCTGCATCTACAAATGACAAACATCAAGACTGCAGTGATCGCGAATAATATGACTAGATGTTCGCCTTTGAACTTGTAAATATGATTTGTTTACACTTTTTGACTCGCGGCCGGCGGGGTTCCTATGGGCGGCCAAAGGGGCCAATATAAACATTCACAAAAAACAAACAAAGATGCTTACAAACAAACAAAGGTCAGAGCAAAATAGACAAAGTACCCAGAAGAAAGGACCAATTAACAAACAGTAAAATAAAGGTCAGAACAAAATAGACAAAGTACAGGCCAGAAGAAACAGAGGGCGTTTTGGTTTACGGTAAGCAAATAGACATCAGTCAAGAAAATGAGAAATGATAAACTCAAACAGACATCACATCATCGTACGAACTGACCCCCAAAGGACAACAGAGGGCGTTTTGGTTTACGGTAAGCAAATAGACATCAGTCACGAAAATGAGAAAGGATAAACTCAAACAGACATCACATCATCGTACCAACTGACCCTCAAAGGACAACAGAGGGCTTAGGCTCGCTAGTAATAACAGCTGCGTTAATTTATTTCATTTAATCAATGATTATCAATCCAATTGCATATAGTCAGGTGGCTTAGTGAAATTATCGTTACCGGCCAGAAACAAGCGCCATTTTTGGTACTGGGCTTCCTTAGGACCTACTGAACGATATCAGGGTAGGAGCCTCCGGCAAAAATTTCAAATAGGGGTGTGGTGGGCGGGGGCGTCGTCCCGGAGCCCCCAAATAAGAAATAAGGTGAACTAACATTGATTTGCTGTTGTATACAAACGCAATTTTTTGGTACAGGGCTTCCTTAGGACATTCTAAAAGATGTTAAGGTAGGAGCCCCCAACAAAATATTTATAAAGTTGCGATTTGGGGCGGGGGCGTCGTCCAAGAGCCCCCAATTATAAGAAATAAAGTTAGATAACATTGATTTGTTATTGTAAAGATGCAATTTTCAGCACGGGGCTTCCTTATGACCTTCTGAACGAAGTTGAGGGTAGAAGCCCCGGCATTATGAATGGGGGCGGGGCCTCGTGCCAGAGCCCCCATGTTATATATAATGTAAGATCACATTGGTTTGTGGTTATACAACCATCTGTTTTTGGTTAAGGGCTCATTTAGGATAGGGCCTACTGAACGATATTGAGGAAGGAGCCCCTAACAAAACTTTCACTTAAGAGTGAAGGGGCAGGGGCGTTGCTCCGGAGTCCCCACATCATAAACAATGCATAATCACATTGATTTTGTAAAACCTGAATACTGAATACTACTGAAAAAAGGTCATTTACAATAACATTAATTTGGTGTTGTACACATGCCATATTTGGTACAGGGCTTCTAAAGACTTACTGAACGATATTAGGGTTGGAGCCCCCAACAATATATTCATATATGTGTGATTTGGGGGCGGGGCGTCGTACTGGAGGCTTCTTCTTGTCTCATTGATAGAGTGTGATGGACTCGATTTGTCTGAAAAGACAATTAGTACAGCGGATAAGCTCCCAATATAATGAAAATTGTGCACTTTTTGACAAAAGCATGAAACTTCTAGCATAGTTAGTTTAGACCATAAGATTTATTTTCAGATGTGGAGGGAAGTCAGATTTGACCTCTGATGACCCTGAGAGGTCAAATCCAAAATGGCCGCCAGTCCGTATGGTCTAATGTACAAACACGCTTAACTTTTGAACCAAATAGTCCAGAAAAACGTTTAAGGTGTCATTTCCAACTAAATTGGGGATGGCAATTCAATTGATAATACTTTTGAGATCGCCAGAACTCAGAGTGTTGCATTGAGGTCAAGGTCAAGGTCGAAATTGACTAAAAAATAGCAAGTTTTGAATGGTTACAAAAAGTTTTCCCATTTATTTGTCATTTGTTCTCCCCTGTGTTCTCAAATTTCTTTAGGAGTGGTCCCTCTTTATATTCCCCCACCTTAATCCCTTTCAGTTAGTTTATTTAACATTTTGATTTGACCTCTGATGACCCTGAGAGGTCAAATAAAAAATGGCCGCCAGTCCGCACGGTCTAATGTACAAACACGCTTAACTTTTGAACCAAATAGTCCAGAAAAACGTTTAAGGTGTCATTTCCAACTAACTTGGGGATGCCAATTCATTTGGTAATACTTTTGAGATCGCAAGAACTCAGAGCTTAGCATTTAGGTCAAGGTCAAGGTCAAAATTGACTAAAACAAAGCAAGTTTTGAATGGTTAAAAAAAAATTCTCATTTATTTGTAATTTGTTCTCCCCTGTGTTCTCAAATTTCTTTAGGAATGGTTCCCCTGCATAGTCCCCCACCTTAATCCATTTCAGTTAGTTTATTTTACATTTTGAATTGACCTCTGATGACCCTGAGAGGTCAAATAGAAAATGGCCGCCAGTCCGCCGCATGGTCTAATAATTGTACAAACATGCATAACTCTTGAACCAAATAGTCCAGAAAAACGTTTTAGGTGTCATTTCAAACTGACTTGGGGATTCCAATTCATTTGGGAATACTTTTGAGTACGCCAGAACTCAGGGCTTTGCATTAAGTCAAGGTCAAGGTCAAAATTGAAGAAAAAAATAGCAAGTTTTGAATGGTTACATACAGTTTTTCCATTTATTTGTCCCCCTATATAATGTTCTCAAATTTCTGTAGGAGTGGTTCCCCTGCATAGTCTCCATCGTAATCCCTATCAGTTAGTTTGTTTCACTAATTATAGCACCAAACCATTTGTCTTGTAACTGACCATATGCATAGCATGGTCAGTGGGCAGCTATAGGCAGTATACGGCAAAAAACTCAATTCAAGTCAGGAAAACTGCTCCTTTTCATTACTGCTCAATAATACTGGTAAGATGTTTTTTAAGTTACTTTGTGTTTTATTTGGTGCTAAGTAATTTAAAGGATCACTACAGAGTTTGAGGAACAGGCCATAAAGCAAAATAACGGTTCTGCTAACATTAGACAACATCACCATGACCAGCAACCTGGAGTGCAGGCAGCATTCTTGAGGGATGGGAACGTCTGACAGTACTGAAAGAGATGGGGAATCCATTTCTAGAACAAAGTCAAGACCTACTAGTCATTGGCAGTGTACGACACCTGTCACACAAACACTTCATACGAACAAGTTGCCATTTTCAGTCGGCAGCCGGCGAAGGTTATGTTAAAACAGTATAGGCACAGCTTGCAGCACTTCAGAGGGACTGTGGTCTCTTTTTGAGGATGTACATCTCGTGTCAGACAAGGGATGGAGATATGGACAATTTCTTCTCTCATGAAAACCAGGCAGCCCCGCCAGCTTAGTTAACTGGAGGAAAATGCGGTTTGGAGTTAATTAAAGCAGATCTACTTCGTGCCTGGAATCAAATCTGCTCGAAAACAATAGTGCACCTGTGGCCCAAGCAATAATTATTGATGGTGAAGCTGCGGTTCAAATGCTCAATCCTGGAACATCAAGAACATTTCAAGAGTATGGAGAAAGAGTGTTTGCCCCATACATCTTTGCTCAACTCGAGAAAAGCATCCGCATCGACCTTGGCTAGCTGGTGTATACTTTCCTGCTAGCCTGAAAGCCTCAATAAGGCAGGAAAGGGCACCAGGAAAAGGGTGGCTCTTTCTACTGTGCTGCCAGAAAGCTGGAAGGACTTCTTTCGAGTCAATGAGAACAAACCCGAATTGTTGGATTTCATGTCATGTCGTTCATCTTCCTCTACCACAGGGCAAGGAACTGTATAATATGCAACATATGGAAGTGGAGTACTCTGCTCTCCTGCTGAGTCACACTTGGCAGGCCTTGCCCCATGGGCGTAAAAGGGTAACCATACGTACTGGTGGTACTGATGCGGTTGAACTGGCTGTGGCTTCATTCAGCAAGACAGTTCCTGATGCTGTGGATCGCTTTTGGTGTCAGATCAAGCTTTCGGTACATAGCTTTTCACAAAATCATGATGGTTGCCACCATGAGTCCGACACAATGTATGACTCTCTCAATCTTTCATGCGTTCACCGGGTGTCAGACTGTTTCTGCATCAAGAGGAAAAACTTAGAAGTCTTTCCCAGAAGTGAATGATTCATTCAGTGAACTCCTGTGCATGCCTAGGGAGGTCAGTAAAGGATCAATGTTACTGCCAGAGCGATTTGTGGTGCTGATACGACCGAACCAGTGAGAGCATGGTAGTGAATGATGCCAGGAAACAGCTCTTCGCACAGAAGTCTAGAAACCTGGAGAACTTTCCTCCAACCCAGACAGCACTCAAGCAGCACATCAAGCGCACTTGCTACCAAGGAAATTGTTGAAACCAGATATTGGCCAAGAATTCAGAGATGCCAGAGCCATCTGACTTGGGCTGGACAAACGAAACAACTGGGTGGCAGCCTCTTTGGATCACTCTCCCGGAAGCATCAAAATTGTGCCATGAATAATCCACTGTCGCTGCAAGGAAGGATGCACTGAACTGTGCTCTTGTTCTGGAGACTGTTAGATTTTGATCGTTATCATTAGGATAATTCATAAGTTGTGGATAGTGCTAAATTCATGGGGTAATAAACAGGTTTTAGTTCGTATTTGGAATAGCTTTTTTGGTCTTCTGGGCCCAATTTCTTAAAGCTGCTTACCGGTAATCAAATTTTCGTGCTATAACTGTAGCAGACAAATTTGGTTAGCAAGAAAACAAGGCGTCCACCTTGTGCGTTCACAATGGATTTGCATTGTTACAAAATAAATTTTCGTCCAGTAAGCAGCGCAAGGTTAATGCATTTTCGTGTGCTTACGGTTAGCAGTGCTATGAAGTAGAAACTCATACGTAAGCACAGAACCAGCCGATAAGCAGCTCTATAAAATATGGCCCTGGATAGTCAAAGTGGCGGTACACGGGTCTTTTATTATTTATTTTTAAATAATGACCCCTTAAGTGTCAAAATAGAGGCAAAGTTTATTTAAAAAAAGAAAACATCACTTTTGTTGGCCTAATATGACCTTGAACTTGACCTTATTGCAAATCCCTGAGTTCTGGCGATCTCAGTATTGCGTCAATGAATTGGCATCCCCAAGTTAGTTGGAAATGACACCTTGCCGTTTTCTAGACTATTTGGTTCAAGAGTTAACAGGTTTGTACATTGGCCATGCGGACTGGCGGCCATTTTGGATTTGACCTCTCATGGTCATCGGAGGTCACATCAAACTGTGAAATAAACTAACTGAAAAGGGTTAAGGTGGAGGACTCTGCAGGGGAACCATTCCTTAATACATGTGAGAACATAGGGGAGAACAAAATGGGGATTTAACCTTTAGTAACCATTCAAAACTTGCTATATTTGGTCAATTTTGACCTTGACCTTGACCTAAATGCAACACCCTGAGTTCTGGCGATCTCAAAAGTATTACCAAATGAATTGGCATCCCCAATTTAGTTGGAAATGGCACCTTAAACGTTTTTCTGGACTATTTGGTTCAAAAGTTACCGCGTTTGTACATTAGACCATGCGGACTGGCGGCCATTTTGGATTTGACCTTTCAGGGTCATCAGAGGTCAAAACAAAATGTTAAATAAACTACCTGAAAAGGATTAAGGTGGAGGACTATGCAGGGGAACCATTCCTAAAGAAATTTGAGAACAAATGACAAATCTCATTTGTAACCATTCAAAACTTGCTATTTTAAGTCAATTTTGACCTTGACCTTGACCTAAATGCAAAACCCTGAGTTCTGGCGATCTCAAAAGTATTCCCAAATGAATTGGCATCCCCAATTTAGTTGGAAATGACACCTTAAACGTTTTTCTGGACTATTTGGTTCAAAAGTTAAGCGTGTTTGTACATTAGACCATACGGACTGGCGGCCATTTTGGATTTGACCTCTCAGGGTCATCAGAGGTCAAATCTGACTTCCCTCCACATCTGAAAATAAATCTTATGGTCTAAACTAACTATGCTAGAAGTGTCATGCTTTTGTCAAAAAGTGCACAATTTTCTTGCTAAACCGCTGCACTAAATGGTCAGCCTTTCAAGAACCTGGAAAGGCTCAGAGTCAACAGCCATCTTCTAAAATGGATGCTTGACAGTGGACGATGACAGCTCCAACGAAGACTTTACAGCAATATGCTGATGGTGGCTCTGGTTGGTCAAGCTGCTCAAGGCAATGCAGCAGGCCAGACTTTATACCTGGTAGATGAAGATCAGTACCGAATTCTGAGAGAGAAGAGCGACGTAGAGTTGGTCAAATCGAGTGCTACATTGTTATGAAGCACATTGATCTTCTTGTCTCTCTTCTGAACTATCTTGCAGTGGGAATTTCTGAAGAGAGCCAGTGAATTTCTCTTGATTAGATCGTGGATTGAGTGGGTGCGCTCATCAAGCACGGTCTTGAAAAACTCTTGGTACTGTTTCCTTCTATAAGCCTCCTCCAGGGTGTGGGCTGTGGTAGCAACGGCTTGGTGAGTGCATTTGCAACTGTCAAGCGTTACCAGATCATTAAACCATGGACCCTACTAGTAGGGTCCATGATTAAACTCATCCGAAAATGGACTATCCGTTTGCCTGATGCTTGTAAATAGGGCATTGATTGTTTCTGGAACAACTTCTGTGATGAGAGACCTTGGTCATGGTGCTGAAAGTTCTTAGCCGGGATTCTACATTTCATATTCCGTGGAGAATTCTTCCTCAAACTCTTTCAGCATTCTAGCCATTTCTGGTCCAGAGAGCATCCATCGTCTAAGAGCAGCAGGGTTTTTCCAGGAGTCCAATAGCACCACTCTGCACATTTCACAATCCTAGCTGTTCTCTTGCTCGTGGGACTGGTCAAAAGGGATCGAAGAAAGCTTGTTTGATGTTTTGGAAAGAACCCGGTGTGAGTGTTGATCAAACTCCTTCTTGACAGGGGCTGGTAAATACTTCATATCTCAAATGTGGACAGGCGTCCACCTGGAATAGTGCACATGGTCCAAGGCTAAGGACCTTCACATAGAGTGGGAAGTTTTTCTCTCTGTGAGCTCTGATGAAGATGAGTATGAGGGCTTCATATTTCATGATCTGGTCCGAGAACATGAAAGTAAGGCTCTTCTTCAGCATGTGATCTCTCCACTCCTTGGCTGATCGTTCAATATTGGGCCTATACTTGGCATGAAAACCTCCTGCTGCAAATTGTTGAATCGCAGGCGAGGGGTCATGATCGGTTTATGCCTTCGATCGTTTGGACACTAAATGGTGCAAAGAGTGTGTCAGGAGGGCTTTTATAACTGTATAAACCAACCCTTCCGCATGCATCATGAATCATTCTTTTTTTCTTAAATCCATGTCAAATAGAAAAGGTAGTGATTTAGTATCACACTCCAATGTTTAAAATGTAAAAATACAGTGTCAATGCCATGAAGATCAGTTTGCGAGGCTACACCCGACTTACCTTAATTTACTGTATGACCGAGTTCTGTTGTTATTTTGGATAGGACTATTTACTGGCAATTTACAACATTCTAGCCCAGAGTATGCAAAGTATTCAGGTAAAAGATAACCAACGTGATTATGTGGAGGCTCTGGTACAATGCCCCTGCTCCCTTCACATTATGTGAATGTTTTTCCAGGCGCTCTTTCCTTATTATTGTTCAGTACGTCCTAAGAGAGCCCTGCATGTACCAAAAAGGCGGTCGTATAACCACAAACCAATGTGATCTTACATTATATATAACATAGGGGCTCTGGCACGACGCCCCGCCCCCATTCACACATATATGAATATTATGCCGGGGGCTCCTACCCTCCCACCCTTCAGAAGATCATAAGGAAGCCCTGTACCAAAAAATTGCATTTTTTACATCAACTAATCAATGTTTGTTTACTTTATTTCTTATTTGGGGGCTCTGAGACGACGCCCCCGCCCAAAATCGCACCTTTATGAATATTCTGCTGGGGGCTCCAACCCTCACAATATTCAAAAGGTCCTTAGGAAGCCCTGTTCCCAAAATTGCATTTTTACAACAACAAATCAATGTTATTTTACTCTATTTCTTATTTGGGGGATCTCGGCCGACGCACCCGCCCCCAAATCGCACCTTTATAAATATTTTGTTTGGGGCTCCAACCCTCGCAATATTCAGAAGATCATGAGGAAGCTCTGTTCCAAAAAA
Organism: Strongylocentrotus droebachiensis; assembly: GCA_035222895.1. Lineage (NCBI taxonomy): Eukaryota > Metazoa > Echinodermata > Echinoidea > Camarodonta > Strongylocentrotidae > Strongylocentrotus > Strongylocentrotus droebachiensis. Next base: position 373,129 of record JAVYIG010000207.1, read on the forward strand.
TGCATTCGTACAACTACAAATCAATGCTATTTTACCTCATTTCTTGTTTGGGGGCTCTGGAACAACGCACCCGCCCACAACACCCTTACATGAATTTGTTTTTTTGAGGCTTCTATTCTTATATTGTTCAGTAAGTCCTAAGGAAGCCCTGTACCAAAAATGGCGCTTGTATCCTGCCGGTAACGACAATTTCACTAAGCCACCTGACTATATGCAATTGGATGGATAATCATTGATTAGATGAAATACATTAAGTTACGCAGCTGTTATTACTAGCGAGCTTAAGCCCTCTGTTGTCCTTTGAGGGTCAGTTCGTACGATGATGTGATGTCTGTTTGAGTTTATTCTTTCTCATTTTCGTGACTGATGTCTATTTGCTTACCGTAAACCAAAACGCCCTCTGTTGTCCTTTAGGGGTCAGTTCGTACGATGATGTGATGTCTGTTTGAGTTTATCATTTCTCCTTTTCGTGCCTGATGCCTATTTGCTTACCCTAAACCAAAACGCCCTCTGTTGTCCTTTGAGGGCCAGTTCGTACGATGATGTGATGTCTGTTTGAGTTTAACCTTTCTCCTTTTCGTGCCTGATGTCTATTTGCTTACCGTATATAAACCAAAACGCCCTCTGTTTCTTCTGGCCTGTACTTTGTCTATTTTGCTCTGACCTTTGTTTAATTGTTTGTTAATTGGTCCTTTCTTCTGGGTACTTTGTCTATTTTGCTCCGACCTTTGTTTGTTTGTATGCATCTTGTTTGTTTTTGTGAATGTTAATTTTGGCCCTTTTGGCCGCCCATAGGTTCCTGCTGGCTGCCCTGGATCAGTAACAAGCTGGGCAAACATAAAGCTGAGACTCGGGTCATTCAATTGAGCAGGTCAATCATTTCATCCATCTAGGACAAATACCACTGACGACACCAGTTGCGAGGCAGACATCGAAAAAGGATTGAAATCGCACGGATACATTCCTATAGCAATAAGAAAAGTGAAATTTGAACTTGGAATTAGAATGATGAATTGCTATGTCTGGTTTACCCGTTTCATTGCATGGAGCATAACCATGGACATTAAACAAGGTACTGGAAACTAAAACCACATCATAATTGAAATTTGGGTGGACAGAAGAAAGATGAAAATATCACGGAAAGATTTTAAAACTAACAGGGAAAGCTTGCATATGCCTGGGCTGAAACAAAATATCCTTATAGTAATAGGTAAAGAAAGAAAGGTAAAATATTTTGGCCATATTAAAAGACATCAGAGTCTCTTGAAAGAAAAAATAGGGGGGGGGGGTACTATATAGGCTAGACCGAGAGAGAAGCCAAGACGCAACAGGGAGAACATGAAGAGCTGGAGTGGAATGATTGATTTATTTACACAGTTGTAAATTGGAAGTTTGCAATTGTTCCGATGCCAATGTTAGGACCAAATTAAGCTAAATATATAAATGTGATTAAATGCCTAGCAATTGCTAAATAATTAAGGATTTTTTCCCCCATGACTACCTACATAAGAAATATTTTGCTTGAGGTATTTACTTCATACTTGGTGACAGTGTGTATCATAGGTAGACTATCTGTTTAGTTTTGGGAGTACGTAGGTCAAAGATCATAGTCGTTGGTTTACATGTATAGGCTTTCTGTTTTCATCATGATATTTCAAGAATAATTCCATACATTTCCTTAACTGAATTTAAGGCGAAGGGATATAGGAGACGCAGTCGCATTTGTCTTTTTTCTTCTTTCTTTCTTTTTTTTTTGGGGGGGGGGGGGGGGTGGGGGTTTCTCTCTCTCATTGCTGGCTTTTACTTTATTTGCTTATATTTCATTTTGCTCCATTCTTTGTCCTTCTTTTTTTGTTTTTTTTTGTTGGGGGGGGGGGCAATTTGATAAATGTCACTTCAGTTGTAAAAGAAAACAAATTAAAAGAAATAATTCAACCAACCATAAACTCAATTTTTGTCAAATTTAAAAGCAGTATACGATTAAACAATGGAGCTTTGGATGCAAATGATTTTCATTGATTTTATTCTTAAGTCATTAATTGTAATATAATCCTACTTGTATGATCATGGTCAACATCTATAAACGATTATTTGTTTTCTTTATGGTATGTTTTATTATAACATGGAAATGTGTATGATCATAGTTGGGGTATATTGCATTCTTTGAAATAATGTACATTGTACTGCTACTACTTTAGCCCATCTTACCTCGACACCTTCGCAACAGTTATTGACCACGTTGTGTGGTTTGCCGTAAGAGCACTTTCTTACCTTCGAAGTCAATAAGTAAAGGTACAATAGCTTTGATACTGACCAGTATCTGAAATTACTTTTAAACAATGATTGTACATGTACATAGATTTGTATTAATTGATTAATCAAGAGCTTTGTTCAATCTTCATATTATTTTTTCAAATGAAAAGCAATTCAATATTCTGTGGAGTTGAAAATGAATGTGAAATGATGTAATCTCTTCATCTTTCCATTGTCAACCATCAAATTATAAAATACACATAATAGCGCAAGGGATCTGAATGATATAATTGGTTTTTAAAAGAAAACTTATAGTAATATAATTGTAATGTCATCGTGATATAAATATAAATTTCACAGTGGAGGACTTAGATTGAGATTATAACTATTAATTTTGGCAGCTGCTAATCCCTTTAGTTTGAATCAAATATCAAACTATGCAATAACAAAACATAAACTATTCATTCTCTTGCCACTTTGAACTCTGCAGATACAACCCTTATAAGGCTCAGTAATTTGAATGATGAAATATATCTTCTATTTTTACACACGATAGGCTAAAAATCGTACATAGTTCAAGTATTTGCCACATACATCATACTTGCTTTCTTTAAAATACTAAGAAAAATGTACAATTAATAATAAACCTATAAAGCTATCTCTGATTATACATTAAATAAAAATGTCCAAGTGGTTGTAGTGCTTAGTTGAAGAAAATGTGAACAAAATTGAAGAATTGTCACAATTAAAAGACTATATTTTCACATAAAATAATTGAGCACTGCCAACTTGGACAAATATATCGGGAATATGGTGGTGCATAAAAATACTGGTACATATATATATATATATATCTACACTACCAAGTTTGTGTATTAGTCCTTGAAATTTGATGTTAGCAAGATTACAAGATACATGGGTTAACATCAACACGATGAATACGACTGCATCTGCAATATGCCTCCGCCGAAATGTATGTTCATTAATCAACGATCCTGTGATCTTTAAAATGTGATCTCATGAACCCAAACTCAGAATTTAATCTTTTCATGCTCATACTTTTGTCCAGTTCCGTTGAACTTGGTACAAACAAAACATAATACCACAGGCACCAACTCCATAGGTGGAGACATAACAAAACATGTGATATGACATTATATCATCTTAAGCACTTTTTAGTGGAGACATTCAAATGCTCTGTATTTTTTCATAACTGCTTAGTTGCAAAGCTATTACTGTAAATATTTATTATCGTCTAAAGCATGTTTTTGCTACAATGTTTTAAGAAAAGTGGAACAAGTTATATGTGATGATAGGTTATCTCCAAATAATATGTGATTACATACTAATACAATACACAGTCTATATGATTTGCAGTATATATCTATTGGTCGACGAAAAACTGATTCCAAGTTTTTAGTTCCAAATATCTTTATTTATTCATGGTTATCTCGTGTTTTTGTATTTGACATAGAATGTTTAAAAACTAGATGGATCTTCGACTGCGTGCAGTCGAAAATGATGCCTCCGCCATAGAGTGATTTTACAAAGCTAAACAGAAGCAACTTTTAAAATTCAAGTTTGATTGTAATCCATTAACAAGTTCTCGGCATATCGTGATTACAAGCTATGTTCATATACACGTATGACCCTTTGATCTTTGACCTCATGACCTTAAAATCTAATCGGTTAATTGGCTCTGCAAGATACATACATAGCTTGGGTTTGATGGTAATCCGTTCATCGGTTCTAATGATAATATGTGATCACAATATATTTTTGCATACACAATGAGCCCTATGACCGAACTCGTGACCCCAAATATAATCAGCTCATTGGCTCTGCAAGATACATACATCGACCCAAGTTTGGCGGGAATCTGTCAATCGTTTCTTCAGATAACGCGATCACGAGCTATTTTTGCATACATAATGAGCCCTGTGGCCTTTGACCGTTGATCTCGTGACCCTTAAATCTAGTCAGTTCATTGGCTCTCCAAGGGTGCGTTTATTGACAAACTTTTTGCCTAGAATCAGGTTTCTCAAACGTCTTTCAGGCCATTTTTTAAGGTGATAAACGCAAAGCCTTTTTGAAACGTCTTTAGATATGGGCATATTGTAACTCCGAACAAGGTGTGTTTGGAATGTGACATACAGCCAGAATAACGTTTCTGAGAGATGATAAACGCAAAGCTGTTTTGAACCCCACATACAAATCGGACCTTCCCAGGTGAACTAAACGGATACAAAAAAAAATGAATATACATGTATACAGTTGAGAAACCAGTAATACGTTTAACCTCCATAAATAAAACTATCATGTGGCTGATAACAAAAATGAACTGCAAGGAAAGACATAAATAACTAACAAAACAGTCAAACTTGGTATGATTTGAGAAGTAATTTGTAACATCACATTTTCAAATTTCTTCTAACAAACTTGATTCATAGGTGATGATGTGCATTTAAGCTATCAAATTTTGAAATATTCATTTCAATTCTTTTATGTCCTTGAAAGATTAAATATAAGTTAACTAGTATATATTCATATTAAATGGAAGACGGCAAAATTGAAAAACAAAATATGAAGGTTACACATGAATAAAATAATCATTAAATCACCTAACAATACAAATGGATACATATTTACCATGCAAATATGATATCTTACAGATACTCTGTGGTATGACATTTATACAATTTATAAAGAAGGGAAAAAGATGAAAACCTCTTACAAGTAAAATGAATATATTGTTCAATATTGCATTATAAATTCAATTATTCAAAGAAAGAATTGAATGGATTTTCAAAGTCACTAACATCACTTACGTGTTTGGGGTTGACAAAGTGATGTATACATAAATTATTGAATTTTGCTCAGTACTATAGTAAAGCAAATAAATAAAAATATAAAAAAATCTGTTATGATAAAGGAAACACAAAGCTCCCCCCCCCCCCTAATGTGGGCTTGATCCCTGTCAGATATTGGCTGATCATTACATAATTGACAGAGAACTAATCCATTATTTTTTCTTTTCGGGGGGTAAAATTATAAATTAAAAAACAATTTTGAAATAAGATGGGGTTCTTTTATAGGTTACACAGCAAAATAATGGTACAGGGTCTTGTTTAAAAATTCTGGGGTAGATTTTGAATTAAAATTTAACTTACAACTTACAACTTATCAAGCAAAAGCAAATGATTACTCCACAGTTGTAATATCCTTTATGATTTCCTGAAGTGTCGGGGTGAGTGGCTTAAAATTGTAATACAGTGGTGGTCCATGTACATTTCAAAGACCAGATCCATACATATTTAAAAGCTATTAAAGAACCACAATTGTTGGTATTACAAAGAGCCTCAACACCAAAGAAAGTAGAAAGCAACAAACAACACTATTGCATAAATCATCCAACTATTGAACAAGCTGCCACTCTGAGTAACAGGTATCTTTCTGGACTGTAGAGGTTTGTTGACCCTTTCAAAGATTGTCATGATAGCATCACGAGCGCCACTCCATTGACCCGGTCCAACCAGACGATACTGATAGGGTGAGTATGGACCACAAACACACTTCACAGCTAGGATAGGATCAGAGAGTAACATCTTCCAGAAATCTGGCTTTACCCCAAACTCTATAGCAACATCATCCATGTACTTAACAAAATCTACTTGAATGGTATGCCGTGGAGAGGAGACGTAACGCTTGGCCATGGCTTCTTGTTTGCTGATCAGGTTAGCTTTCATTTGATCTGCTGTAGGTAGCTGGGTGAGACCTTGGAACACTCTAGTAGCCCATCTAGCTTGGAGCTCTGATATAGGATTAATGGCACCTAAAGGTTGGATGTACCCTATGAAAGCAATGGTTGGATGTTGCAGGTTTGTTGGGAAGACATACTTGTAGAGTGGTAGCTTGTTCTGCTCGACTTTAATCACTGAATCTTCAAGAAAGGGGAATTGAAAGACATACCCAGTTCCAAGGATGACAACATCTAGGTCTTCAGTTGTTCCATCTTGGAACACGACACCAGTCGATGTGAAGTGCTTCACGTCTGGTTTGATGATTATTGATCCATTTACAATGCAGTTAGAGAGAAAATCATTAACTGTTGGATGTTGTGCCATTGGTGAGTGGTTAGGTTGGATGCCAAGAAACTTGTGATCAACTCTCTGTCTAAACACATCAAAAATAGAAGTTGCTGTACATTTATGTTAACATCTTCAAGAATATAAAATAAAGTTCCAAAAATTTCATTAGACTATATCTTTATAACTCATCATAATTTATACCCTTATAAAACTAATTTAGCCCGAAAAAACTCAATATTTCTTTTATCTGGCTGCAAATGTTGAAATAACTTAACTTCATAGGCTAACTTAGTTGGCGCTATGCATTTTAAAGTAACAATAACATTTAGGAAGTTCATGAATTTCATTCATGAAAATAGACAAAATTTTCTTTGTTTAAATGCTGAATGAATCATACAACCAATCATGTTTAAAATTCAAGTTTGCTTCTCAGCTTTTGTCTGAATGAACAACAAAAAAGAATCTGTACTTACTCCAAGGTAGCCCTGAATCCTCTTTCCTTCACTGAATAAGGAAGAAGTTCAGATAGTCTCTGAGGGGAATAGATATTTCCATTTCCCAAACGGTGTATGACCCACATTCCTCGGCGTGTACTCAGGTATACCTGAGAGAGAGAGCATGACAAATTCACTCATTGGTTCTGCAAATTCGTTTCTAGTTTGTGGCACTTCAACATCGGTGAAGATGTTTATCTTAGAAACTTCTTGTGTGACTTGATATGTATCTCTATTTTGTATTTCTTTCCGTGATGTGGGTACTAATTCCTGGTCATGAATTCGAATGATACTCTGCCTACCGTTAAGCTGTCTAGAACACTCAAGCGGGGACTTGACCCTTAACCTCTAAATATGTGACCCTCTAAAAGGACTCACCTGGGATACACACCTGCTGAGCTCCACAGCAGCATCGCAGCCATTATTACCTAACTACAACTATAATGATGCATTACTTTATTGTTTACCCAATTCATTAATAAGGACTTGACCTTTAACCTCTGATCTTAGACTGACCTGGGATGCACACCTGCTGAGCTCCACAGCAGCATCACAGCCATTATTACCTAACTACAACTATCATGGTGCATTTCTTTGTGTGACTTTATGGTTTACCCAATTCATTAATAAGGACTTGACCTTTAACCTCTGACCTTGGACTGACCTGGGATGCGCACCTGCTGAGCTCCACAGCAGCATCACAGCCGGAGTTACCCACTCCAATGATCATGATGCGTTTCTTCTCAAATCCTTTAGGCGTCAAGTAATCATGTGTGTGGAGGACTCGACCTTTGAACTCTTTCAGTCCTAAAAATGATAACAGGACAACAAAATACGATGCAACGGTTTACTCTTGGTAATGCACGTATGTTGAAATCTAAAGCAGATGTGAAAGAATTGCTGCCTATCATGACCATTCTAAAGTTCTGTGAACCCTGCGAATCACCTACTGTAAATCACCCGTTATATCTGTCATATTGGTGGCAGCAGTGGGATATGTCTCAACTCATGAAGAGTGACAGCGCCCCATCATTCACGACCAGACGCGTTACATACTGTACATATACATCGAAAAGCATAATCTGTGTATATACAAGTAATCTGTGTTAAATGCACAAGAAAATCCTGGCGTATGAAAGAAGTTTCTAGAAAGGCATCTCGTGTTGATATATACATTAAGGCAGCACGTAAATTTAGAATAATCTACTTTGAACTGAGCATAAACATGTGTCTAGCATTGTTCCTCAATTGAATATTAAAGACAATAAGAAGCGGTCAGACTAATACATTTTTTCCTTCACATCCTCACCTTCAAACTCTGGGATGTATGGTGTGCAGTGATGTCCTGTGCACACAAGAACTGCATCATAGATCTCAGTCACTGGCTTGCCAGTATCTTGACGAGTTGTTGTAACTTTCCATTTTCCTGTTTCCTTGTAGTCATCTGCAAAGACAGCTGAGTCCACTTTAGTGTGAAAGCGGATGTACTTCCGAAGATCGAAGCGGTCACAGAAGAGCTGGTAGTACTTCAGAACAAGTTTGTTGTGCATGAAGTTTGGAAAGTCTTCTGGAATAGGGAAGTCACTGGAAATGAAGACACAGAAAGAGCAAACACTTTACAAACTAGACTGAAACTTCATTTTGTGTCTTATTAGCAAGTTAAAAAAGAGCTCCTACAAACACACACAATTTTTTGTCTTCACTGTCCTGCTAAATATTAATTTGCAATGAATTCCACCATGGTACAGGTATATATTAAAGCTTTGTTCAGATAGGAAGGGGTAGACCATAGTAGGTTTTTTAAATGATCACGTAAGTGTAATCCACTTTAAAATTCTGTATTCGTCATGCCTTCCACAACATTGTGACGAAGTTAATACCCAAAAGAATGGGGGCACATGGACCATATTTAAGTTTTGTGGTCCATTAGTATACCTTCCTTTACATTTCTGGCCAATTTAATTCAAATGACATGCATTTTGATTCCCAATGGGCATTCTGAGGGCTATTTGTATCTAAATCCTGTTATGATTTTATTCTACCAGACATCACACGGTCGTATCCTTAAACAGTGTCCCACGAGATAATAACAAAAACTAAGAATACAAGCACGTGGACCCTTGGTTTTGTTGTATACTTGGGCTTCTGACGGGCCAAAGTGACTGCATGCTAATTTGGTGAAAATTACATAATTTTACTTGAAGTGGGGTCATCCTTGGCTTTAATCACCAAAGAGTTCTCATTGTACCTTGAGCCTCAATAAAGATTTGTATCTAGCTAATCAGAATTACCAAAGGTCAATTATGTGCAAACACAACGAGTATATTTTCCAATTCTTTGCTATTCAATTCAATGCCCTTTTTATGAAATGAGCTGCTTGAAGAAAAAAACGGGGGTTATAAATCGAACTATCTGGTAGATGGTATGACTATGGTGTATACATGCACATTGAAATAATATACCATTTCATAATTGACCAAGAACTTTCAAACAAATATGTTTATTGTCTATTCTACAACATTGATGTAGCTTGGATTTTAGAACGGTTAGTATACAGAAATTATTGTTAACTTTTAGCTGGGGCAAAAACCTTTGAGATAATTTGTAATGCCAATGTCACTTGTTAATAATAAGGAGCATCCCTTCCTACAATGTAAGAAGGTTGACCTCCAAACCTACCAATGACTATTATCCTTGATATCTTGTCGCATGTTGTGAGATTAAAGTACAAAAGACACAAGAAATAATATAATCTAAGACCTGGATATGCAGATCTACGTGTTGTGTGTGCAGTCAAGTTTTTAAAGTTTTTTATGTGTACAGTCTGTGCTTTCTTTTAAGTGAATAATCCCCATGGGACACTTCAATTTGATCACAGCAGAACAGACGTTATTGATATCATAAGCCACAGACTCTGTCACAAATTATGGTTTCCCACTGCCCTGCATTGATGAACCCTCATCAACACTTTGCGGCTACTCCTACTTGCCTCACGGTACTGACTATGCATTTTCTGCTAGCAATATTTTTCAGGTGGGCTGTAAGTAATACAGACCACCTTATATTTGCTAATGTATTTGCAAGTAAAGTTGGTTGCATGCCAAATTGTGGGCCATAGCATAAACGATTGTGCATTGACATATCATGGAGGCTTAAACCTATATATGCTTGAAGCAAATAGGAATGGCCATGGTCGATATCGTTAACTGCCACATCCACAAATTACTCTAATCAGAAACATGTACGAATTTCTACTTTTGAGTTTTGACAAAAACAGTGCTCAGTGCTTTTTATCACGGTTAACCTGCTGTCAATGCATGTACATATAGAACAATTTTTGACTGACTTTGTGACTGCATATTTACAAAGATCAGGAATTAACAGCCTCTAAATACAAATATATCAAACACTACGTACTTAACTTGATTTTCCTAATTTCTTTCATCATGAAATCTTTGCACTTATAATTTGGTTTTACTTCTGTTTCGTAATAGTTTGCACATAGACCCACCTGAAGCACATGATCTCTTTGCTTGTGTTGATAACCGTTGACTCAAAGACACATCCTTGATCCTCCCGCTCCTCGCGATAGTACCAAAGTCCTCCGATGTTATCTGCTTTCTCAAAGCACACTGGTTCTAAACCTTCATCAAGACAGCATTTAATGGCAGCCAGTCCACTAGCTCCAGCACCGATGATTGCAACCCTCTTACCCATCGTGTCTGATCAATGATCTCTTTCGGATAAAAATCAGGAAAATCATGTTTGAAAACTCATTCATTTGTAGGTCTACATCATGACAGAGCGCATATGGTTGAGGAAACAATGTATCCCCGTCCAAACCAAATCTGAGTATCCCCCAGGTCTAATCATTGCTCACCCCCCCCCCCCGTCTCCATTCCGAGGATCGTAAGAGTTCTAAAATATTTGGCAACCATCATCTCATATTGTAGGAGATACATGTAGGTATCCGATATCCTAATGTTTAGGCAGCAAGGTCTGCAAAAATCATATTTGACCACTGATGTGCCCAAATATTGTCTAGACTGCTTCATACACTTTTTATGTGTTTGACTTAACAGGCGCCTCTGTTAATTGTATGTTGCTAGGTAGGGCAAACCATAATGTTTGTCCTACCTAGCAAAAACTAATGTGTGCAATTTGAATTCTGACTATTGATAGACATTTATTTGTAACAGGTGAATGAAATAATTCGTATAGAGGGGCTTCACAAAGGAATGTGCATACATTGTATTTGGTTACATTACGAAAATGGGACCCAGTTCATGCTCTCCTAGCTAGACTATCCTTTGCAGAACATTAAATCAGCCTTTCCACTGATTTTTCAGTATCTATCTAAATCTACAATGTATAACGTATAATAATCTCATACAATTAATGCAATCAACAATGTATAATTATCTCATAAAACAGCGACTGTTGTCTTTAGCATAAACCTAGTTTACCATGAGTGAATTTAGCCTCAGGCTCAGGCACTCACACACACACATATATGGGGCCAGTCACCACGAAATGAGTCCAGTGTCGCATTGGGCTCAATCGTAGTAATAGCGATGTATAGTGTGTATGTACTGAAAATTGACCCACCTACCACATTTAAGATTTTTCCAAAAATCGACTTATTAAATTCTTTGTTTGTTGAAAGTTTCATTGAAATCAAATGATGGGAAGTGTGTTGTTGCTATGTTGTTGTTGACCAGACTATAATATGTTACGCATCATTAACTTTACACCTAATTATCTCAAAACTGGGTAATCCCATTGTTTATAAAGTCCAATTAGGTTTTTGTTCATATTTCTGGATATAATTTATCAATTTTAATGTGTGACCCCTTAATTTAAAGCTTACTTAATGTAGATTCATATAATACTTAAAAACAGGAATAAAATTTTTGACCAACTGGACTCATTTCGTGGTGACAGGCCCCATATATACCCATTTCCCAGACCGTCTTTGATATATGCCTGACCATTCCAAACAACGGCTATAATACAGTGACCTCGATCCCACAATACTCAAATTACTCGGCATTGTGTTTCTACGTTATAAATGAATGGATATTTTCAATGATACAATTCAATTAAATGAATACAGATCTATTATATATATCTCAAATCGAGTAGAGTCTATATACGACAACCATGCGCTGTTAATTGTAAAAGATCCCCCTGATATACGAACCTGCAAATCTGCATCTACATAATTGACAAACAGCAAGACTGCAGTGATCGAATATGACTATAGATCTTCGCCTCTGAACTTGTAAATATGATTTGTTTACACTTTTTGACTGGCGGCCGGGGTTTCTGCTGACTGCCCTGGATCACCAAGAAGGTGGGCAAACATAAAGCTGACACTAGGTCGTTTAATCGAGCAAAAGTCAATCATTACATCGTCCCTATTTTCACGAAGTGACGGTAGTGAGGAAAATCGTAACGCAAAGTGAATGCAATTTGTTTTCACTACCGTCACTTCGTGAAAACAGCGACGACATGTTACATCTATCTAGGACAAATACCACTGACGACACCAGTTGCGAGGCAGACATCGAAAGAAGGATTGAAATCGCACGGAATACATTCCTTGCAATTTCAGACTTATTTATAGCAAGAAAAGCGAAACTTAAACTTGGAATTAGAATGATAAATTGCTATGTCTGGTCTGTTCCATTGTATGGAGCGGAACCATGAACATTAACCAAGGTTGTGGAAATAAAATTACATCTTTTGAAATTTGGGTGGACAGGAGAAAGATGAAAATATCACGGAAAGATTTTAAAACTAACAGGGAAAGCTTGCATATGTCAGGGCTGAAACAAAACATCCTCATAAGAATAGGCAAAGGAAGAAAAGTGAAACATGTTGGTCATATAAAAAGACAGAGTCTCTTGAAAGATTTGTTAGAAGGAAAAATGGGAGGTATTAAACCGAGAGGAAAGCCAAGAACCCATGAAAACCTGGAGTGGAATGACATTGCAAGAGTGTACTAGAATGGCAGATGACAGAGATGTGTGGAAAAACTTTGCAATCAACCTGCGAGCTGAGAGAAGATACCAGGATTAACTCTCATATTCCTGGATAAATAGAACTACCCGTGTTATGAATAGTTGTAATATCTCGGTCACACCGCCACACCCCGACTCCAAACAGACCGATCATCATTCAGGTGTAATGTAAACGTTTGTTCGGTCTGGTGTCGGGTCTCCTTGGTGTGTCCGGGGTACCACACCTCGAGTGTGGATCACATCAGATCATGGACCTATATTACGGATAGACATTATTAGTGCAGTAAATCGTTACCCTTCGTTACATACATCTGTGAGAAAGAAAGTGAACATGAAGAAGGCGGAAAGAAAAAAATATATATAATTAAATATAACATAATTGTTGTCGGTGCTCATGGGAGATTTTGCATAATAGGCATATACGGGCACATTTACACGAGAGGCGGGAGAAGGCATAACATGGAAACATGATATCCACCCACTAAGCTAAGCGAACGATTTGAAAAATTCGCTTCAACCATGCATTTTTAGGCTTTCTCTGGTCATAATTATTTTAATAATTGGTCAATTTCGCTGGTAGAAAAAGCAGATTAAAATTTGAATTGTCTTCTTTAGAAAAAACAGAAATAACAAGTAAAAAAAGTAGTACTCGAAGAAAAAAAACACTTCCTTTTGTCTAAGTTCTCATATGTGATGTTTCATAGGCGTTCGGGTCGTGGGGGGAGGGGGCTGACACCTCTTGCCTGAATATCAACCATCCCGCTTCTTAATATTGTAAGTGAGCGAAACGGGGAGGGGGCAAGAAAATGACATTTTCTTATATACATGTAGCACCAGAAAATGGTAAGATAAGATGTATGAATTTTATTTCGGCACCTTTCTGCCGAATTTAAGAATAAATTGCGTTTTCTTCACAAGAAGGGAAGGAGAGGGGAATATGGCAGCCATTCCTTTAAATCAAGGTCCCCGATCCTAGGTATGAATTGTTAGTTTCCAAAATATTGCATTGGGGTGAAAGTGCATTAGATTGTGGGGTGTGATACCTATTTCCCAAGCACTGAAATATCAAGGAGGACTGTTGAAAATACGAATTTTTATCATATTGCATGTATACGACGAGATATTATTTAATAATCCTCAAAGGACTATTTAAAGTTCACATATTTCTTTTTGGGATATATATATAAACATGATTCAATTCAATTCAATTTATTCACTCATTAAAACCACATCAAATACAAATACAAAAATATAAAATTACAAACATCTTGACAATAAATACAAGTGAAGCTTGGTTTCAAAATGAGTTGTGGCAAATGACAGATTAAAAATCTGGTAAATTTCATCCCTAACAAGAAAACAAGAACATCACAAGTTACTTTACCCTCTAAACGTTGAGTACAAAAACTACATTACAACCCCAATATCAGGTGTTTGGCACAAAAGACAGCTTAGACTGTACAGCGGCGATGATGGAATGAAAAGGTAAATAGAGAAAAGGGGTGAGAGAAGGGCAAGGACGTGCAAGAATGAGACAGATAGAGAGAGAACATGGACAAATAGATGGGCAAGAGAATTTGATGGATGAACTTAAAGGTAGTACAAAGTTTTGGTATGGGGTCATGAATTTGGTTCAAATGAACATTTTGGAAGCATATGCGATCCTACAATATTCAGTGATCGTTGTCGTGGTTGAAATCGAGTCTAAAGTTATGAAATTGTAAATAATAAACTCTGTATGTTGTATAGCTCCCTCTCAAGGTCAATATATTAATTAAGCCATAGAACAATGTTTCTTGACTAAAATCGACCGATTAGCTATTCCCGTTTGGAAATTATAAATCACAACTACATATTCTGAGATTTTCATGGTCGCAGCTACCATTGTACGGCCGTAGCCGCTATTTAAAATTTATCAAAATTTACCGGAAGCACCGGTAAATTTGTATATTAATTTTTTCTCGAAAGCAGAAATGTTTTAGGGGCTAACATTTTTAGTGCTTATAAAACATCTACAGGGGCATCTACAGGGGCATCCAAATATATCAAAAATTGTAAAGAATCATTATCCACCCAATTTTCCAAATTTCCCCAAACAGTCACTGTACATAAATTATTGAGCATTCGAAAGCACAACCCATGACTTCAAAAGTGCCCACGTACGATGAGCCTACATGCAAAGGACGGATTGTCTTAATTTTGATCTCTAATTATGTATTGCATATGAAAATGAGGACGTTCTGATTAGAGACAGAGTTCGCGACAAGAAAACAAAAATAAAACTATCTTAGACATAATCTCACCCGTAGCACAGATTATTGGTGATGATAAGGAAGTCTTCACACCATCGCAGTAAAATTGAATTTTTGATCTCCCATAGGAAAACTCTCGTTTCGTGCCTCTCTGGTTTATTAATCTGATCCTTCCACGTGTATTACCTCTCACATGGTGTTATATGGAGTGACGTCACAATATGTTTGAACTGGATGAGAAATAGAGTAGAGAAAGAAAGCCACTCCATTTCACCTTTTGTCAATTCTTACTGGAAGCTTTAATTGGGCGGAGGGCAGAATTCGATTTCGTAACACCGGAAAGAAAAGGCGAATTCTTGGCATTTTGATCGGGTTTGTTGTTTATTTCTCGAATTTCTATTCATATTGTCGACCTGTTTTATTAAACAAATAATTTATGTTTTGAGGGCCGGATATTCAACTCGACAAGTCTCGTACATTATTCCACTGTGAGTTAATCTGCGTGCAGGTTTTATTCACAAATGCACTCCCAAATTTGAGTTATTTGTATAATAATTTTATTCTCGTAGGAGTTAGGTTGATTTTTTATTTGTATTTATTTAAAGGGTTCCTTGAAGCTCAAGGACAGCAGTATTCTGTTTAATGTTACAAATAATGTAGTGCGTTGTGATCTATATAGCCCCCCCCCCCCACACACACACACACACACACACGCACACACACACACATAGACACGTTAGCATAAAGGAGAAGAAAAAACTTTTTTTAAATAAAGGTAATTGTCTTTCACGAAGTTGTTCGTTACGAAATCCTAACAAAAAAATATGTCTTAAATGTTACATAATCATCCCTTTACATTTAGAATGGATTCATTACAATTGGGAAAGGAACTCGACCAGAAATTCGACCCCTTGAAACTCATCCTCATTCTGAGACAGTAATCTATCACATGAAAGGTGTGTTTGTTGTGCAATGTCGTAAATGATGGGGTGGCTGTCACTTTGTCCATATGTTTCAACTGTCAGGTTTCTAAAGTTTATCGAGCGAAACCAAAATTTGTGGTGGTGAGCCATTCGAGATAGTTAAACAGTACCCATTTAAACATTTTAAATAATTGTTTGTCATCAAATTGCAGAAGAAGAATTATCTAAAAAGTTATACCGACTCGCTACCCGAATATTGTTATCTAGACTTTCACAACCCCCGCATCCTACGGTTAAAAGTTGTGACTGTACTTCCGATTTCTGATGTTTTGTAAGGTTTTTTCTGATCTTGAACATCAGATAATTTGTCTCCAAGTCCATATTTCTTATCTTTTCATATATCTGAATAACTACGTAATAGAAGCGAGAAATATAATGTAATGGTGTGCGTGTTTTAGCGCACCGTTGGTAGGCCGAGCAGGTTTAGCCAATCAGCGAATCAAGTAAACGAAGTAACGTGTTCATGATAAGCTGCAAAGATAGCTCAATGAAAATATAAATAGGCGTCATTTGCGGTGTTTGGAATCAGAAAAAAAGAGAGATAGAGGAGGAAATAGACAGGCATCCCTAAGTAGAGACAAAAATATCACCAGTTCAAGCTTCAAGACTACTCGAGTTACCTTAAAGAACAACCGAACTCACACTCAAAGAGGTCTTAATTTTCGATCAGTTTAGAATTTATATTTCTTTCTCACGTCAAGTATAGGCAGAGCAACGTAACAACAAAATCTTGTATTTGTCATGGTAGACATTTAGAATTCTGCAAAACGAAGTTTTAGGCTAACGAATTATTTTCATCATCTTCGATATGTTTTATACTATTTGAGAGTATAAAACAATAGCAGAGACCAAAAGACATTCATTCTTATTCTAAAGTTCATGGCTTTTAATTCAATAATCGTGTAATTGCCTGGAAGCATAAAGAAACAATAAATTGTTTGCCTTCCAAAGACATTCACAATCTGACAACAATGGCATACTTCCTGCGTAGTATGATCTTCAATGTAATCATTACTAGCATTTTGTTGGCTCTTTTCATCGGTACATTGCCCTCTCAAACAGCCAATGCATACGACGAGGTCAAACAGTGGCAAAATAAATTGTTAGATGACCCAGACACCACATACCAGCAGACTGAATCATCTAGTTCTAACGCAGGTAAGAACGACGAGAAGAGAAATGCCTTTAACGATAAGCTTCGTGGATTGCGTCGACTGAGCAGGATCATCGACTCTCTCGGTTTTGAAAGCGATATCCGCCCGCAAAGAAAAGCCCCGAGATCGTTGATGAGCTTGACAATGCGAATGGGAATGGTGGACAGCAGGTTGTATCATCGGGCCATATTATCAACCAGAACTCTGTTGTCATCGATGACGCAATCCCCCTCGTTGCCGGTGGGTTGAGAAACGTGGCGTCATCCCAGGGCATGGATGGACGACAGACACCCAGTGATCAGCGAGAAGGATGGAAGCTAAAGTCTCGGGTAACTACCAACACAGATGAACAGAAGGAGACAGGTGTGCCGAAGAGGAGTGCATTGGGACTTGAAGCATTCAGGAAGAAGAGCAGAGAGAGCAGAAGAAGGTGGGGTGGCAAGGCATCTCGTCCCCAACCGTTCCGGATTGGGCTCTTTGGGAAGAGAGATGCCGCAGAAACTGTCGGAATGATCAACACGAGCGATCTCGCCGATATTATTGCTGGTAAGTGAAAGTATACTGATGATAATGATGATAAGGATAACAACTATGAGGATAATAACAGCAACAATAACAAATTATGTGATTTCGTGCACACATTGTGTCTAGTGACAAGTGATATATTCATATACACACAGTGAATACCAGAACTGTTGTTGTGCTTCATTCCTTCGTATATAAATTAAAATCTCATAAATATTTCTGTTAACTGGGCAATTTTGAAATTTAGCCACGGAGTAACAAACACCATCCTGTTTCAAATTCATTATTTCAATTTTTCAGTTTCATTTATTTGTTCAACCATCAAAATATATATACAATCAAAATGAGTTACATCAAGAATTTAGAAGTCAACACAATGATGGTTTGGTGACCCCGGAGAAAGCAGGGCTTATAAAAAGGGGCCACCAAATTGAAATACATAAAAAGATCAACAATACTTATATTTAAAAAAATCGAACTTAATATAAACAAGGACAAAAAGAGAAGTACACTTCTTGCAGCAGCAGCACAAAACTATATCTACATGTATATAAGAGGGCAGTAGAAAAGAAAACGAACAAGAATAACGGTATCTGATTAACATTTATAGAAAATGGAATGTGCACTCAACACAATTAAAAAGACTGTTTTTAGGGGTTGGTGAACGATATTGTGGAAAATACTGGGAAGCCACAGTATTCAAAAGATATGAATATATGAATGTTATTTAATCTTGCTTTGTTTACATAGTTCTGTACATGAGACCATTTGGACTTTATTTGGATAAATTCCATTATTGTTGTGATATGCGCTACATAAGAATGGTTTACTATTATAATTATTATTATAATAAGCTACATGGTCATAATTATCTAACCCTGCTGAATGATAGTTTTGCAGGGAATCCAATTTTAAGATTAAATGCTTTTTTTCAATCTTTCTCACACTACACAGCTTGGCTGTCCTGTTCTAAAGAGAACATAGCGATTTTGGAGACATTTTCCCCCTCCTTTCATGAATATTTCCGTTTCTTTTTTTACTTTTATCTTCTAAACCCAGTCATATATAAGTGACCTACGGTTTATTTATTCATTATTCTTTCTCATACATGTATTTTGTACGTTTTTTTCTTCTTAGAAATGCTTAACGGTGATCCTAACAACAATCAACCCAGCCAGACCGACTGAAAAGATATGAAGATAAGATGAGATATGGAATACATCATCGGTATCCATGGAGACCAGTGTACATTGCTGGATGTTGGTATCCATGCAATGGGACAATGTGGACATGTTGTCTCCATGCTTACTGAGTAATGTTAGTGTTAATCACAGCATAAACATTTTACATCTGTTTATCTTAATTTAGAAATTTGTCAGTATAGTTAATTTTGAGTGATAAATATATCCTCACACAAAATGATATTGCTTATTGACTGCCTAAAGGCTACATTCAATAAGATGATTATTGAATGTACAGAGATCACTGTGATTAAAAGTAGTACCCGTAACCGCATAATAGCACATATATTGTTGTATACAGCTTTGGCGTCAATAGACCTAATTTACTAATGTTTATGCTTGCTTCTTGAAGAAACGTTTCTCTGAACAACTAGAACTTGCATTGGCTTGCCAGACATAGCAACAACTTATGTTTGAAACAGTTAGACATATAAAGGTAATATCAAAACAGGATCTGATCAGTTGTGTAATAGTCTTAAGTCCATCTGTACTAGTTTGGCTAGGGGGATTAGACCTCCCTGCAATGTCACTGACAGGTGGTTATCTCATCAAATAAGCTCTCAATTAACATAAGAAAAAAAGAGGATCATGGGGACCAACAGGTACCGCGCTTAGGCATTGTTGGCTGTATAGAGGGCGCAAGTAGCTATAAGTAGTGCAGTGGGGCTTTAAGTAATGTTTACAACTTATAGCGACTTTATGCACCACCCTGTACAGAAATTATATTGGCATAACATTAAAGGTAATACAAAGTTTTGGTATGGGGTCATGAATTAGGTTCAAATGAACATATTGGAAGCAGATGCGATCCTACAATATTCATTGATCGTTGTCGCGGTTGAAATCGAGTCTAAAGTGATGAAATTGTAAATAAAGTCTTTATGATGTTTAGCTCCCTCTGAAGGTCAAGATATTAATTAAGCTTTAAAACAAAGTTTTTTGACTAAAATCTACCGATTTACTATTTTTCCGTTTGGAAATTATATATCACGAGTGCATATTCTGATATTTTCATTGTCGTAGCTACCATTGGATGGCTGTATAAGCTATTTGATATTTATCAAAATTTAGCGGGAGCACAGGTAAATCTTCATATTCAATTTTTCTTGAAAGCAGAAGCGTTTTAGGGGCTAATTTTTTCTAGTACTTATAATACATCCTCAGGGGCATCCAAATGTACCAACATTTTAAAGAATGGCTATCCGGCCATTTTCAAAATTTCCCAAAACTTCGTACTACCTTTAAACACTGCCATAATTATTCCCTTCCTTTGGGATGTGACCGATTGACCGAAGGTCGGCCAGACCGAATATGAAAAAGGTTCCGCGAGACGACACGTGAAAATAATATGCCGCAAGCTTTATATCTGGGCCTCATTTCGGCTGCGTATATGGTTGACATAAAATGCATCATTAATGTCCTGTTCCCAAGACAATGAATAATTCAATATAAAGACCCTGTTGCACATGGATTCATCATGACACTTTTTATGTATCACTGCAGCTGTGGAAGTATTGTTATCATTAATATCGCTGCTGTATACAAAGTTTTGGTATGGGGTCATGAATTTGGTTCAAATGAACATATTGGAAGCATATGCGATCCTACAATATTCAGTGCTCGTTGTCGCGGTTGAAATCGAGTCTATAGTTATGAAACTGTAAATAATAAACTCTTTATGTTGTATAGCTCCCTCTCAAGGTCAAGATATTTAATACGTATGAAGCAATGTTTCTTGACTAAAATTGACCGCTTAGCTAATCCCGTTAAATTAGGAAATTGAAGAGCTTGATTCCAAAAGGACCTAAATCCATATTTTATCAAAATGGAGTTATTTGTCTTAAAATAATGATTTCCTACATGGGGACAAAATGCACTATATCAACTTTGAAAATTTTACCAGGAAGTATGAAAAAAATTAGGTACAATATCATGTTTCATTCCAAAAGGAGCTAAATCCAAATCGGTTTCATTCCAAAAGGAGCTAAATCCACTTTGAGTAAATCACCTTTTTTTTCCTCCACTTTCCCTTTAGCAATGTACCTTCATGTTGTTATATACGTTAAAGGTGTCGCCCTGGACCAATAATATATGATAATAAAAAAAATCTACCAGTTATTTCTAATTTTTACTAAATTATTAGATTTTGTGGATTTAGCTCCTTTTGGAATGAAACATGGATTTAGCCCCTTTTGGAATGAAACGGATTTAGCTCCTTTTGGAATGAAAATGTGATAATATTGTCTACTTTCTTTTCAAAAGGCTTTTTTAGTTGTGATTTCATTATTATTATTTAAAAGGAAAGGTTTGCTACTAAATTTTAATAAATTTCAGTGACTTTATTGAGAAAATATGAAATTTTCCAGGTACAATATCATGTTTCATTCCAAAAGGAGCTAAATCCACGAAAACAAAAATTCTAAAAATTTAGCAAAAATCAGGAAAAACTGGTAGATTTTTTCTTATCATATATTATTGGTCAAGGGTGACACCTTTAAAATATATAACAACATTAAGGTCTATGGCTAAAGGGAAAGTGGAGCAATACAAAAAGTCGATTTACTCAGAAGTACCCAAAGTGGATTTAGCTCCTTTTGGAATGAAACTCTTCAATTGTATATCACAACTACAAATTCTGAGATTTTCATGGTCGCAACTACCATTGTACGGCCGTAGGTGCTATTTGAAATTTATCAAAATTTACCGGGAGCACCGGTAAATTTGTATCTTCAATTTTTCTCGAAAGCGGAAGTGTTTTAGGGGCTAAATTTTCTAGTGCTTATAATACATCAGCAGGGGCATCGTAATATATCAAAATTGTAAAGAATCACTATCCACCAAATTTTCTAAATTTCCCAAAACTTTGTATTACCTTTAGAGGTGCCTTATAAAAGAATGCTACTGGTGATAAAGGTTTGTCTCATCAGTCAAGCAATAACAATATGAGTTACTAAATGTGCTAATGTAAGTACTTACTCTTCATTTTCACAGGGCTGTTTTTCGTAGGACGATAGGCATGCGTGCATACTTCATTCTTTTAGAATTAATACAACAGATTTTATGCTACTTTATCAAGTCGAATTTAATACATGTACAAGAAGTATTATTCGGTAGTAACAATACAGATGAGGTATGTAAAAACAAATAAATATGCGTGTTGCAGTTCGGTTGCTGGATTCATACAACTGATTTTGTTCTTTTAGTAGCTTACATCAATAAAGAGATTTTTATACGAAATATGTAATTGTCGTTGTTTGTACTTTTTATTTTTTTATTTAGATGTTTACATGGTTTGTAGGTTGTATAGTTTTATCATTGATTGAATATTTTAATGAAATATGGAAATGGCAAGGGGTTGGCTCATCGTTTTTGCCAGAAAATGAAAATGTTCTATCCTTTCTGTTTTCTCATCATGATGGTCCCATCATGCCCTTAGAAAGGATTTTTAAAAAAAAAATTCTGGCAAAAACGGTGAGCTAACCCCTTGCCATTTTTTCCAAAAAGGGGCGGTTTTCGAATTTTCTAATATTTGCCCTAACAACCTTTTTGTTAACAAACGGGAGTCATACTACTTCTAAGGGCACCATGGG
Organism: Strongylocentrotus droebachiensis; assembly: GCA_035222895.1. Classification (NCBI taxonomy): domain Eukaryota; kingdom Metazoa; phylum Echinodermata; class Echinoidea; order Camarodonta; family Strongylocentrotidae; genus Strongylocentrotus; species Strongylocentrotus droebachiensis. Next base: position 395,735 of record JAVYIG010000207.1, read on the forward strand.
ACTATCATTGGAAGAAAACAGAAAATATTGACCAGTTAAACGATGAGCTAGCCCTTTGCCATTTTGGCCCAAAAGTGGTCATTTTCCAGTGTGCCATTATTTGCCCTTCCATCCTTTTTGGGAACAAACGGGAGTCATAATACTTCTTACGGCATGTTGGGACTATCATGAAGAGAAAACAGAAAGGATTGACATTTTTCATTTTTTTTGCAAAAACGATGAGAACAACCCCTTGCCATTTTTTCCCCAAAAGGGGCGGTTTTCGAATTTTTCAATAATTGCCCTTACATCCTTTTTGGAAACAAACTGTAGTCATAATACTTCGGAGAGAATGTTGGGACTATCATGGAAAAAAAACAGAAAGAATTGAAAAGTTAAGAACGATGAGCTAACCCTTGGCCATTTTTTTCAAAAAGGGGCGGTTTTCGAATTTTCCAATATTTGCCCTTACCGGTTTTGGGAACAAACGGGAGTCATAATACTTCTAAGGGCGCAGTGGGACTACCATGGAAAGAAAACAGAAAGAATTGAAAAGTTTAAACGACGAGCTAACCCTTTATAATTTTTGCCAAAAAGTGGTCATTTTCGCATGTGCCATTATTTGCCCTAACATCCTTTTGGGGAACAAACGGGAGTCATAATACTTCAAAGGGCGCGATGGGACTATCATGGAAAGAAAACAGAAAGAATTGACAATTTTAAACGATGAGCTAACCCTTTGTAATTTTTGCCAAAAAGTGGTCATTTTCGAATGTGCCATTATTTGCCCTTACATCCTTTTTGGGAACAAACGGGAGTCATAATACTTCTAGGGGCATGTTGGGACTACCATGAAGAGAAAATAGAAAGGATTGAACATTTTAATTAAGGATTAAGAATAAGAGACGGGAACGGAACAACGAATCGTCTTCTTTCTCCCTAATAATTTAATGAAACGTGAAAGCTTTCGCGCGGGAAGGGGGAACTGAATTCAGACAAGGATTAAAAGTCGAGAACAGTACAACGAATCGTCTTCTTTCTCTAATAATTTAATGAACCGTCGAGCCTTCAACGCTTCGCGCGGTAGGGGGGCAATTGAATTCAGACTAAACGTGAAAGCTTTCGCGCTTCGCTTAGACAAGGATTAAGAGTAATAATTTAATAAAACGCCAAAGCTTCGCACGGGAGGGGGTGGGGGAACCGAATTCAGACAAGGATTAAGAGTCGAAAACAGTACAACGAATCGTCTAAATTCTTTCTCTGATGATTTAATAAAACGTCAAAGGTTCCGCGCTTCGTGCTGGAGAGGGGCAACTGAATTCAGACTAGGAATAAGAGTCGACCGAGAACGGTTCAACGAATCGTCTTCTCTCTATAATCGAAAACGTCTTGGCTTCCGCGTTTCGCGCGGGATCGGCGAAAATGAATTCAGACAAGGATTAAGAGTAATAATTTAATGAAATGTCAAGCTCCGGCGCTTTGCGCTGGATCGTCGAAAAAGAAATCAGACAAGGATTCCCAGGATTAAGAGTAAAAATATAATTGAACTGAATTCAGACGAGGACACGATACAATGAATCGTCAAATTTCTCTAATAATTTAATGAAACGTCAAAGCTTCCGCACTTCGCGTGGGATCGGCGAAAATGAATTCAGTCCAAACCCCAGCCCCCGCCCCCCCCCCCCAACTCAGAAAATAACGGTCAGATGAGCATATTTTTATACCTTATTTGTGACACTGGCAGGTCACGAATTGGCGTGGGGTCCAGGGGCGGAAGCTCCGGAAGCTCAGAGGTTTTGGGCAATAAATAACGGTCAGATGAGCATATTTTTATACCTTATTTGTGACACTTGCAGGTCACGAATTAGCGTGGGTCCACGGGGCGGAGCCCCCAGAAGCTCAGGGTTTTTTAAATTTAAATTATCGTCAGATGAGCATATTTTATACCTTGTTTGTGACCCAGGCAGGTCACGAATTAGCGTGGGGTCCAGAGGGCGGAGCCCCAAGAAGCTTAGGGGTTTTATACATTTAATTATCGTCAGATGAGCATATTAAATACCTTATTTGTGACACTTGCAGATCACGAATTGGCGTGGGGTCCAGGGGGCGGGGCCCCGGAAGCTCAGGGGTTTTGGGCCATAAATTACATTAGATGAGCATATTTTATACCCTATTTGTGACACTGGCAGGACACAAATTGGTGTTGGGTCTAGGGGCGGAGTCCCTGGAAGCTCGAGGGGTTTCGGGCAAAAAAATTCGTCAGATGAGCATAATTATACCTTATTTGTGACACTGGCAGGTAACTTATTGTCGTGGGGTCCAGGGGGCAGAGCCCCCAGAAGCTCAGGGGTTTTAGGAATTTCATAACGGTCAGATGAGCATATTTTGATACCTTTGATATCTTTCCCCTTTTATTTCCTTTTTTTTTTTCTTCTCTTGTTTTTCTTCTTTTTTTTCCCTTCTTTTTACCCCCCCTTTTTTTTCTTCACTTTTTTTCGCCAGTGTGTTGTAGTCAGTACTTTCTATACACTTTTGTTGTGGCACTTTTTCAAAATATCCGGGGGTGACATGTCCCCGGCCCCGTCCCATCCCCCCGGGATCGGCGCCCCCGCTCCGGAACCATCCGTATACTTGTACTTGTCTGTTTAGAGTTAGACTTCGTACTTCACCTCGTAGGAGCTAAGTGCGTGTATACATGATACATGTACATGTGGGGCTGTTTGCTACGCTGCACTGTAGAATATGATCCCTTTTACCATTTGATGACAATTGGATCTCTATCGCTTTTATCCAGTGAAATTTTCAAGCTGTTTTCGGTCGGCGATCTTGCTCTTTAGAAACTTCGCATCAGAGTATACCGGTAAGTATTACATAGTGTAATACCAGGGAGGTACCACTGACCTGGGTTATAAGGCGTTTGGTGTGTGAGGTTTACTTCACCTAAATGATATGAGTGACGTGCGCGGGTGAGTGGTAGTCGGGGGTAATACGGGCCGGGTCCCCAATTTCAGATGTGACGGATTTTAGCGCTAAATGTGTTTCTGTCATTTTGTTTGGAAATAACTCACAATTGACGGCTATATATCGTCATCCGAGTCACTGGTTGAAGTACTTCAGCACTCTTTCCACGGTTGGGAGGTTTTCAAAAGAAATCTATTGACAAAGAAACGGTGCGAAGCTCCAGACTTATGAACATTTCTACATGGGGGGTTTCATCTCACCACACATATATACAGACTAGGACACTATTTCTAACAACATAATATTCTGTATTCTTTATAGTCTCTTTTCTATCATTCAATATATATAAAATATGACTCAACACTAGTAAGTAGTATAAAACTGTATGTGGTATATATTCCTTGTGGATCGAGTCTCCCTTATGTGTTAAGATCATCAAATTTTTCATAGAGGTGGATTCAGATCTTTTTGATGAAGGCTGGTTTGAAAAATTTAAAACGAATATATCATGCATTATAATAAGCCACTAGTGAAATTATGGATTCCTCAGCGACAGAAATAGCACCTTGATCCATAATTTCAACTAGCCTAGCTCTTAGTGCATATATTTGTTAACCATGTAATATAGTTCACAGTATGTTGTAGTGTGATCGTTCATACTATGTTATAGTGTGATCATTCAAACTACATGTACGTTGTAGTGGGATCATTCATGTTGTTGTATGATAGTTCATAAATATTGTAGTATTATAGACTTTTATAGTTCATACTTCATACTATGTTGTATAGTGGGATCATTCATACTATGTTGTAGTATGATATTAAAGATATATTGACTGCTATGAGAGGCAATTTCCTTAGGCTCTGGGGAGGTTACATCCTGCTATGACCCCGCGGCGTGCCGAGGGGGTCATAGCAGGATGTAATGTAAAACAGCTATGTCTTAAAGCAGTCCATATATCTTTTATATACCAAATTCACAAACAAATTTACAAAGAATTCTTACCTTATCCTTTTCTTGAGTATAGATTGGTTAAAACAAAAATTTGTGACACTGTCTGTTAATCTACGCTGGAAAGTTGCCTGAATGTTACGATCCTTCGGGAATCGCACACACACTGCACTGTATGGTATCCGCGCTCGCACAAAGAAACCATTTACATGTTAACCAATGGGGATTTCAGCATAATTTATTTTATGCAGCTCATTACCGGGGGCAATGCGCATCTTTCTCATTACCGGTAACTATTGACCGTTAGGCGGGCATGGCTAAAATCACAACTCCAATTTCGACCAATCAGATGACTAGATTTATTCAACATACTAAATTAGAGAGGTTTATAATTCATACTATGTTGTAGTGTGATCGTTCATACTATGTTGTAGTGTCAACAATCATACAACAACATAGTAAGAACGATCACAGTACAAAAAAACATGATTGGCAAGATTTCAACTTTATATCCCAAACAGATCATTGATCAGTCATGATGGGTAAGAGGGTTGCAATCATCGGTGCTGGAGCTAGTGGACTGGCTGCCATTAAATGCTGTCTTGATGAAGGTCTGGAACCAGTGTGCTTTGACAAAGCAGATAACATCGGAGGACTGTGGTACTATCGCGAGGAGCGGGAGGATCAAGGGTGTGTCTTTGAGTCAACGGTTATCAACACAAGCAAAGAGGTCATGTGCTTTAGGTGAGTATGTCATACATGACTAGGCCCTATGTGCAAACGATTACGAGACACCTGAAATGGTGTCTATTTGATTGAAACAGAAGTAAAACCAAATTATTCGTGCAAAGATTTCATGATGAAGGAAATTAGGAAAACAAAGTGAAGTATACATAGTGTTTGACATATTTGTATTTAGAGGCCGTAAGTTCCTGAATTTGATAAATATGCAGTCAACAAAGTCCATCAAAATTGTTCTAAAACACTGAGTGAAAAGTTTTAGTCAAATCTCAAAAGAATGATAATCATACATGTAGGATGCAATAACAGTAATTTTATAATGTGTCCAAAATTTCATAGGGATTAACAATTGTCCATTGCGCAAAAAAGCTACCAACATTGACCATGACAATTTCGATATGTTTTAATCATAATGGTATAGGTATTTAAGCCTCCATGCATGTCAATGCACAATGGTTTACGCCATGGCACACAATTTAGCATACCATAGGAGGCCTGCCTTCATCAGCCCGAGTTGGCCAAATAGCCCGCTATTTCTGATCCAGAGAAATTAGCCAGATCACGAAATAGCGGGCTATTTGGTAGGTGAAGACGCAAAAAGCAGGCTATTTGCTCGAAAAATCTTCCCAAGACATCTTCGGCTAGTTTACAAAATAGCCTGCTATTTGTGGTCCGTCCTCACCAGCCGAAGACTCATTCTGTATGTGCGAACACTGAGCAAATTTCTCTAGCTAATTCTCGAGCTCAAGTTTTCGGGCTAATTTCCCGGATCACAAAATAGCGAGCTTTTTGGCCGACTCTGGCCGATGAGGACAGACCTTAAGAGACCATGAGGAAGGTATGATAGTGTTCATGAGGGTGCCTCACTGCAGGGCAGGTGTGAGACCATCATTTGTGACAGTGTCTTATGATATCAATGAAGTCTGTTCGGCTGTGATCAAATCGTAGTGTTCCATGGGGATTATTCACTTAAAGCTAAAGACCAGTTATGGTCATGTGATTGCATTGTGAAAGAAACATTGTGAAATCGATCAGAAAAGGTTGATCATCTAGCATAGATGTACTGCAAGGTTCTTGAATCATCAAAATGATAAGAAATTTGGCCAAGTCTTCATAAAGTTAGAATCACTGTACACAGAAAGATGTATACGGGACTACACACACGTGCTGGACACGTGCGCGACACGTGCATTTGTATCTCTCAACAGGCGAGAGATACACTAATTTACCAAATATATCAATTAGTAGGCGGTTTCCCGTCAACATTTTTATCATCATGTATTATTCAAAACATATTCTTTCACATGATTGGTAATAAGAGCTTCCATTTCATTTTTTGAAATTGGGGCGTTTCCAATACTGGTCTTTACCTTTAATACAAAGCACTGTACAAATTCAAACACCTAAAAACTAGAATGCACACGTACACAACACATAGATCTGCCTTTTATTTCTGGACATCAATGTACTGTGACCTTTGTACTGTTAAAGATGAAGTTGAGTTCTGGTCATGCGATTGCATTGTGAAAGAAACGGTGTGGAACCGACCAGAAAAGGTTGATCATCTAGCATATAAGAATTTGTGTGTACTGCAAGGTTCTGGAATCATCAAAATGATCAGAAATTTGGCCAAGTCTTAGTAAAGTTACAGACACTGTACACAGAAAGATGTATATGGGACTACACGAACACGTGGCGTAAAAAGCCGGCCCCCCCCCCCCCCCCCGATTTTACATGCATATTTAGATTATGAAGGCATTTGAAGAGCCATGCTTTTCAGGGAACATGTCTTATCTGATTATCTTCCACACTTGCATAATAAGAATGAGTAACGCTCACAAATTATTTTTCACCTCTTCCCAGAACTCAACCTTCTCTTTAATCTCACAACATGCGACAAAATATTCAGGGTAGTCATTAGTAGGTTTGGAGTTCAGGCTTCTAACATTATTGGAAGGGGTGCTTCTTACATTCTCAAGTGACATCCATGGCATTGTTTTTTCAAATTATCTCAATGGTTTTTGCCCCAACTAACAGTTTTAAATAATTTCTGTATTCTAAATATTATACATCCAAGCTCCTATGAACCATCAATGTTGTAAAATAAACAATATAAAGATATTAGTTTGAAAGTTCATTGTAAATTATGGAATGATCAATGATATCGTATCAATATGTGCATGTAAACAATTTATTCATACCATAAAAGCGCATTTCATAAAAGCGCACTAAACTGATTGGCAAGGAATTTAACAATATTTGGTGTGTGTTTGCACATAATCGAACCTTGGTAATTTGAAAGATATTACTGATTAACTAGATACAAACTTTAATGAGGCCCCATGCAGGTACAAGTTTTGGTGATTATATAAGGCTAAGGATAACCCCAAGTTAATAAGTTATGTCATTTTCACTACCATGCAGTTACTTTGGCCCGTCAGAAGCCCAAGTATACAAAGAAAACCAAGGGTCCACATGCTTGTTTTTTTTCTTCTTCCTGGATACGTGGGACACGATCGTGTGATGTCTAGTAGAATAAAAACATAACAAGATTTAGACCTCAGCTACAAGTAGCTCTCAGAATGCCTATTAGAACAGTTAAATCCCCATTATTTATTTGAAATTATTTAAATTTGCCAGAAATGTAGAGGAAGCTATACTAACGGACCACAAAGTTTCAAAATGGTCCATGTGCCCCCCCCCCTTTTTTTTTGCGGGGGGGGGGGGGGGGGGGGGGGGGTTAGGGGGGTATTAACTTTGTCACAATGTGGTGGAAGGCATACCGAATAAAGAATTTTAAAGCGGATTACACTTAAGTGATCATTAAAAAAAACTTGTTATGGTTTACCACATCATGTCTGTACAAGGCTGTTAATATATACCTGTACCATGGTGGAATTCATTGCAAACTAATATATAGCAGAAAAGTGATAAAAAAATACTTTGTGTTTATAGGAGCTCTTTTTGTACTTGCTAATAAGACACAAAATGAGGTTTCAGTCTAGTTTGTAAAGTGTCTGCTCTTTCTGTGTCTTCATTTCCAGTGACTTCCCCATTCCAGAAGACTTTCCAAACTTCATGCACAACAAACTTGTTCTGAAGTACTACCAGCTCTTCTGTGACCGCTTTGATCTTCAGAAGTACATCCGCTTAAACACTAAAGTGGACTCGGCTGTCTTTGCAGATGACTACAAGGAAACAGGAAAATGGAAAGTCACAACAACTTGTCAAGATACTGGCAAGCCAGTGACTGAGATCTATGATGCCGTTCTTGTGTGCACAGGACATCACTGCACACCATACATCCCAGAGTTTGAAGGTGTGGATGTGACAAGTAGTTTACTCTCAAGAATGAAGTCAGAATCATGTTTTATGTACCGGTAGTTGAAAAACTAGGCCTTTACAGTACTTGAGAATTAAATTCTGTTCAATGAAAGATATGTATACACTTTTTGTTATGGACTGTTAAATGTTTAAGTCTTTGTGCGAGGCATATGTTCAGAAAGCACTTGTTTCCATCAGAGTTAAATTGCAGAGTACAAGCACAGTTTGTTGAAGATTATTATAACTGAATTTAAAAATAAAAAAAAAGCATTACCGTAAAGAAGAGAGAGAGATAGGTTTGAGACAACTTTTAACTAAGCAGCCTACAGTGTATGTACATGTGTAGTCAGTTATAAATGCCAGTAGGTATTATGTTAGTATGCTATAGTACAAAGCTACATAGCATAGTTGTTTCTTTATCTCTCAGTGTGACCCCAATGATATAGTACATGTTTGTGATGCCTCTCCGTCTGTTTTTGTTGCTTTCTCGTCATTTTTAGGACTGAAAGAGTTCAAAGGTCAAATCCTACATACGCATGATTACTTGACATCTAAAGGATTTGAGAAGAAACGCATCATGATCATTGGAGTGGGTAATTCTGGCTGTGATGCTGCTGTGGAGCTCAGCAGGTGTGCATCCCAGGTCAGTCCAAGGTCAGAGGTTAAAGGTCAAGTCTTTATTAATGAATCGAAAGTCATGTAAAGAAATGCATCATTAGCGCTTAGAGACTTCGGTGGTAAGCGCTTTATAAGTAACGTTTTTTTTATTATTATTATTTATTATTATAATTGGAGTTAGGTACTACTGGCTGTGATACTGCTGTGGAGCTCAGTAGGTGTGCATCCCAGGTCATAAGATCAAAGGTTAGAAGGTCAGGGCCTCCCGCTCATGAGTAGTTGAAGTCAAGAGAAACAACTCATAAAAAGAAAATTTTAAACTGCAAATTGTAGGTCTTCATGCCAAGTCAGTTGTTTCTAGGGTAACAGGATAGCTTAAATTCTAAGCTATAAGACTTTATGAGGTCACTTCAAGAGAATTTGTTTTCATGTATTATCTCCTAAAGCAATTTTTTTCTTCAAATATCTGTTTGTTCTTGCTTTGATTAGGTGTACCTGAGTACAAGGCGAGGAACATGGATCATCCATCGTTTGGCAGATGGAGGAATGCCTGTGGATATCTTTGCTATTCGCAGAATGTACGATTTTCTTCCAGACTCCATCAAAGAAATAGGAATGAAGGGTGCTTTGCAGTAAGTATTAATATACACATAATACACAACAGTTCGTTCGTTTGTGTCTCCTTAGATTAATGTATCTTGATCTTCGGAGTAGTTGCTACAACCGGCCGTGTCAGACACGTTGCCCTGGGGTGCGAGATAGGACTCTTGTAGCGTGCCCCCATTTAAAACAATTATACAATAACAGTTAACATTACATTTAATTAATAGTATGAAACTATTAAAATTACTCTCATGTTACAGGAAAAAATATTATATATATATATATTATGAATCAATTGATTTGGTCGATCCAGTTCGATGGCACAAGCACGGCACTACTGGACAGAGATCCTTATAATTACAGAGCTTGGTCTTGTTGCTCTGTTCGCCAGCAAGTTGAGGATATGGAATCCTGCGGCACATTATTCACAAGAGTTCTAACAAGCCAAGCTTATACAGAGCCTATAATAAGTAATGTTGTGCAAGTACCACCCACTGATCGATCAAAAACTCATAACTGAATTTTAGAATAAAAAGAAAAAAGAAAAAGAAAAATGAAGAAAGAAAAAAAAAAAGAAAGAAGAAGGAAAAAAACGAAAAAAAACACGAAAGGTAACCATCTAAAATTTCATAGTTGTGATAAATATCTATAAAGATTTATCAAGCACCAAAAATAGGTGTAGTGATCTCATGTCTCAAACACCCCTTACTTTCTTGTGTCATAATAGGCGAATACTCGGATTTATTCCAAACTTTCGCCATTCTGTTACTTTTCGGCTTTCATACGAATGAAATTATTACAAAGGTTGGATTGCCATTTAACGATACCTGAATATTATTCCGTTATTCAGTCAGGAAACAAAGTTTGATTTTTAACCTCAATCGTAAGAAATTAGTACGATTGCGTTATCGTATCAACCTTATCATCCTACTGTCAATATAAAGTGACGTCACGATGATGACTGCGTAAAAACGCTAAAACTCTTGTCCAATCAGATTCCTGATGTGCTCTTAACGTCACATTGCTTCTTGAGCACTTTCCTCCAATCAGCTTGCAGGCTAGGGGCCGACGGGATCAGATCGAGCTATTCAATCCCATATCATTTTGCATCATGCGATTGTACAGAAAAGGACGTTACTAGTTAAGTATTTATTAACATAAAAATACAGCCAATATGAATTATACCGAAAGGTGTCTGGAACTTTCAAGTATCTCTTTTTTCCTAATTGGATCACGTGGAAATAAAAGAGAAAATGAAACATAATTATGCAGAGGATAAACTGATCACATGGCCGGGTGCCGGTTAGACTGATCACATGGCATACATTCTCTTCAACTTTTGTTTTGATTTAATTTTCTGCCAGTGATAATATTAAAGGTGGGATCCAGATACACCAGAGGCCCTCAATTTTTCTTTTAGGGGGGGGGGGGGGGGGGTCATCCCACTCCCGGAAAATATGAAAAATACAAACAAAAAGTATAGCAAATACTGACTAAAGACTGCAACACGCTTTTAGGCTCTGGAGGGCCCGAGAGTGCAGTGTTTAGACTAATACAAATGAAAAAATCTTCTCGCTCGGTCCCTCCCATAATATCCTTCAAAATGTACGAATAAGTATTGTAGAAAAACCTGTTTTCCCATTTGCACTGTAATAAGAAACTGCAATTATTTATATTTTCCCTGAAGAAAGTTTTCAATCACACATTCACCCTATATATAATTAATATTGCAAAATGTTTTATTTATACAAACCTGTACAAAACAAATCTAATCCATCAATAAATTTAAAAAAAAAACAGATTTTGATATTTTCTGTAGGGCCCTACAGAGCAAATTGGAGAGGAGCTCGCAAAATACTTCACTTAGTATCCCAATTTGTGTTTTATTTATCGCAACTTCAATAATTCACTGCTTCTATTAAAACCAACTTGATATCAGGGTGGACTTCCCCTTTTAGATAGATCACATAAAACACTTATGATTCTTGTCATGTCGTACACATTAAAGGGAAATTCAACCCTAATACTAATATAGCCAAACAAAATGTGCAGTATGTTATCAACCTTATCAACCTACTGTTGATATAAAGTGACGTCACAATGGTAACTGCGTAACGCTAAAACTTATACACAACAGTGAGGGCATTAGAAAGAATTACCCACACAAAGTACCTTTGGAACAGGCTAACACGCCCGAGGCGATGGCAGAGGGTGATTGGACTGTTTCAAAGGTACCGAGTGTGGGTAATTTTACTAATGCCCGAACAAAATGATGTGTATTATTTGTTTTATAAGATGATGTTTTATTTGTTTCATAAAATGAAGTTTTATAACATGATTTTACTAATGACCGGTTATTGGTAAAATTACGTGTTAGGAAAAATAAATGTCTGGTCACGTTTACGCTCTCAACCAATCATTTGATTAGGATCTGCTTCATCATCTGATAAACTAAACTAAACTATATGTCTTTATTATGTATGATAAAAGGGTGGACATGTTCTAGTTCTAGTGAGAGGTCAATGTAAAAGATGTAATTGTGGTTTTACAGGAATGTCTCGATCAGATGCATGTATAATGTCACGAGTCCATTTCAAACGGAACTGTCAAAGTCAATTTGTAGGTGAAGACTGAGAAGTGACTGTATAGACCAACTCTGGCAAGATATCTTGATTTGTAAAAGATGAGATCTTATAAATGGTTAGCATAAGAAAAATATGAAAAAAAACTTGTTAATGCAGTAACTGAAAGGTTTAGATAAGTAGTAAGGTATTCATGAGAGAGAGAGAGAGAGAGGGCCGAACTGACTCCCCCTCTCCTACCCTCCCCCACTTTATATGTCTAAATGAATGTATCATATATATTTATATGGTTTGTGCTTTTATTTAAATTATATTTCTTTTTAATGTTAGTGCAAACAAGAATGTTATTTTACTCAAAACAACACTATTTTTCATCCTGTAGAAAACGAGTCGATCACAAGTTTCTTGGCATCCAACCTAACCACTCACCAATGGCGCAACATCCAACAGTTAATGACTTTCTGCCAAACTGCATTATGAATGGATCAATAATTATCAAACCAGACGTGAAGCACTTCACATCAACTGGTGTCATGTTCCAAGATGGAACCACCGAGGATCTAGATGTTGTCATTCTTGGGACTGGGTATGTCTTTCAATTCCCCTTTCTTGAAGATTCAGTGATTAAAGTAGAGCAGAACCAGCTACCACTCTACAAGTATGTCTTCCCAACAAACCTTCAACATCCAACCATTGCTTTCTTAGGGTACATCCAACCTTTAGGTGCCATTAATCCTATATCAGAGCTCCAAGCTAGATGGGCTACAAGAGTGTTCCAAGGTCTTACCAAGCTACCTACAGCAGATCAAATGAAAGCTAACCTGATCAGCAAACAAGAAGCCATGGCCAAGCGTTACGTCTCCTCTCCTCGTCATACCATCCAAGTAGATTTTGTTAAGTACATGGATGATGTTGCTATAGAGTTTGGGGTAAAGCCAGATTTCTGGAAGATGTTACTCTCTGATCCTATCCTAGCTGTGAAGTGTGTTTGTGGTCCATATACACCTTATCAGTATCGTCTGGTTGGACCGGGTCAATGGAGTGGGGCTCGTGATGCTATCGTTAACATCTGGGATAGGATCAATAAACCTCTGCAAACCAGGAAGTTACAGGATAGTAGTAGCAGCTTCTTTAATAGCTGGATGATTTATGTGGTTCTCATATCTGTTGCTCTCTACTTTTATTGGTTTTGAGATGGTTTTATGGAAATCATCTTTGATCTGTATACAATTATGCAATAAATTCGTTTAATTAGTATTTACTCAACATTTGAAATAAAGATGTTTTAACATTCTGTATATAAACGAGACATCAACGCCAGTGAAAAGAGAAAGAGATAGTGAGGGAACTAAATAATGACAGGGAGCCATAGATAGAGACATTCCTATTAAAACATTCCAGTATTATGTAGATGTTTGCCTCTTAATTGAAATTAAAACTATTTTTGTCATATTTAAAGATATCTCTATAAAACTCATGTACATTAAACTTTATTTTTGTAATCTAAGGTAACCTTTCTATTTTATTTTATTTTGTATTTTTCATAAATAAATGAATGTGAGTAAAAAAGGTGAATGCCTGTCCATCTTTAGTTCTGTCTTTGGTCCCTATAGCTTTGATTGAAGCCATATCTTCTGTATTTGTATTGCACACTATTAAAGGTCAAGCATACCCACACCAACTTCATCACTTTTCTTCATGAGGTCATCTTTGGGAGCTTCTCCTTTCTCAATATACAGATTCATAATCTTTTTTAATAATGACCTTGTAAAGATTACAGTAACGGTTAAAACTAAACTACAGTGAACTAAAAAGGTCACCAGTTTTGATGTAGGATGGGTAATCCCCTCTCAAGTCACTATAGTCTGTACAGATTCTCTCTCTCTCTCTCTCTCTCTAAGTGCCATATCGATTGACTTTGGCGATCATGCTGTTCCAAAACTCCCTGTTCCTAGCTTTTTCTATTAGCACCACTCCCAGTTCTTTCACTCCTCTCTCTTCCAACAATTTCTGCAGACTGTCCATCCAAAGTATCCTCCTCCTTCCCACAATTTTTGTACAGATTACCCCAAGGTAATGTCAGGAAAAATTAGGAGCTTATTAATTGCCTACTGACTGTATTAAAGAAATGGTATGTGGTCGTTATACAATATACATGTATAGCAATACCAGAAAAAAAGTTGATTATTGATCTCATCAAGTGATTTTCATCTTTTGAATGAATGAATGATGAGGAATATATGACATACATGACACATTTCATAGAATAAGAAAATGATAATGATAGTAGAATATCATGTGGACACACATTGCGTCATACAATTAACAAAAATGAAAAGGATACTTGTGCATCAAAATTTAAGATTAGAACATATCTTCTTATCAGAAAATATTGATGGCTTTCAAGAGACTGAAGTTATTTGTTAGACTTCAATGCCACGATATATACCCGTAGTATTTGTATATCACTTTGGTTCTTGTATTTTGCTGCATTTTCTTTCTGTATCTGTAACTTTCACCAAGTTTGTGTGTCTTTTTGTTGGTAAAGATAAGAGATGAATATTTACGTTATATGCAATGATGTTTTCTCGTTCCTTTTTAATTTTGATTCTTGCCTGCAAATTGTGCTCTTTGTTTGTCCTGCCATCCACAGATTTACACATGGTAAATTTTGTACAACAAATCTTAATATATTATAGTCTACAAATATCGACTGCTTTGAGGGGCATGGTTTAAACTATTGTCCAAGGTGACTATCAGTGTCGAACCATCATTTAAAATTTCATCTCATTTAAATCTTGTATGTGTGAGTGGTTGGATATGAATATTATTATTTTTAGCTTAGGAGATTGGAAAGTACTTCAAGAGAGTTCATATCTTTAATTGATAATGTATAAAGAAAAATTGTAAATGAGAACAATTTTAAAGAGATATTTATTGCATCTAATGCTATGGTCACATTACCCAAAAGTAGACTGCTCGGCGGCCGAGCGGCGAGTTTTTAACCAATTCTGCCCGGCGGCTGCCCGGTCACCGAGCGGCGGCCGCCCAGGCACCGCTCGTTTTTAGGGCATCGCTCGGTCGCCGCTGAAGTTTTAGCGCGGAGTTAAAATTTGGGCGGCGCCTGCTCACTTTTCATTCGCCGCCCAAAATACGCTCGGTGCCTGGGCGGTCGCCGCCCGGGCACCGACCTAATCGCTGGGCGATGCCTAATTCCAGCAGCGACCGAGCAGGCTACTGATCGGTCGGTCGCTGCTCTGATTTGTGACCATAGCTTTAGGAATTGTAGATGCTACAATTAATAGAAATTATGAAAAATATTACAAATTATTTTTGTGGGAACAAAAAATGTATGATGCTAGTTTATAGTGAGGTAGTTTGGTTTTTACAAAGCTCATTCATTATTTTTTTTTTTTAAACTCTTATGATTAAAAAAGTTTGATACATTGTTTGCATAGTAAGACCTTTTGGTATCGATCCCTTCTGTTTTAAATACTTTGATGTAAGCTTACTTCGATGGATCCATCGTTTAATACATCTGCTATCTTACAAATTCATTTGTTTTATATTCATGTTTTCAAGAGACAATCCAAATGCATACACATAACAATACCAAATATATTAGTCATAACTTTGTGTAGAATTAAAAAGTATCTTGCAATTTCAAGGATAACTTGTAAGTTTCATAATAAAAAGATAATTATTTTAAAATTCATGATATATATAACCATTTAAGGTAATGTTCAAATTGTGCAATTTTAATTCATAACTGTAAATACTTCAAATCTCAGGTGTATAAGTATATTTTTGTAATGATTTACTGGTTTTAATTTGTACCAAAGAATGATTTAAATGTACTTGTAAAATTATCCAAAAATGATGACATGCTTAACCAATATAAACTCATAAACATAAACATGTGATATTATGACATCTTTGGGATGTTACTTTGAATAAATAAACATGGCATTAAAATTGAACTATAATTTCTTGCTTGTGTTCGGTGTTAACATTTTTAGTCTTGGCATAGGGAAAGATTGCGATATAACTCTAAAACTTTCTCTCTCACTCTCCTCTCTCTCCCCCCCCCCCCTTTCTTTCCCTCTCTGGCACATATGACCACGCTTGTAAACAATACAACTGCATAAACTTTTGATATAAAATATTGATTAATCTTTATTTATTGTCAACACGTTATAATACAATATGCTATAAAAATGTAGAAATTGGTCAGATGAGTTACATGTGTCACAAAATTAAAGTCATCAGGTTGAATGGATGACCAAAGAATGATATGATAGAAGTATTCAATTATTGATAGAATCATGCAGATCATGGCAATCATCACACAATTGAATGGTATTCCGACATCACTTACAAGAAAATGATTTCAATAATCCAATGTTAGGTGATAATGTGTAGCACTAATGATGTGTGTGATACAGTAAAATACACATGTCATAAATTTGAGGATATATTTCACATTTAAAAATGCTTCTCGTTCGTTTTTAAGTCTGTTAAGAACACTTGGACGATACATAATAAATTGTTTCCATTATAAAGCGAACGTGACAATGAGGTTAAATCCTATGCTAAAAAACCCAACACCTATAATTTATTTTAAAAGACCTGAGAAAGAAGAAGAGACGGCTATAAAAAGATAAAAGGTCATTTTAATTATATGAGAAATAAATTCAATTAGCACTACATATAAAAATGTCAATGGTTTAAAAATGTTATTCATGTCTAGAAATTATTTCCTTTTAGTATATTATTTTTGCTTTATACCCTGTCCGTAGTAAAACATCATAGAGTTAAAAAGTAATATATGCCAAATACAATAAAATACACATACATGTACACAGAGGGCACAATATATTCATCAAATAATATATCATTACAAATTTATAAAATTTTCCTGGGAATGTATTAGCCACTATTGTTTGTGCATTATATTTCCAATAAATAGCATAAGAAAAGTTGTCTCTCCTCCTCTAGTTGGAAGTTCACAGCCAACCCACATCCTGGTAAAAGTCTGTAGAAGAAATAAGAACATTTCCATCATTATAATTTTCTTATATCAGTATAATTTTTGTGTCGTTATAAAAGGAGGGCTTATGTAGAAATAAGGAATATCCAGGGGGTGTTTAATCAAGACTAAGATTGACTTTAAGTTGGACTTAACTATATCAGGCCATTCATGCCACTGTTTGCTCTCACCATTTACTGGCATTGGTCTCTCATACACGTACAAATCATGGTCACAAATCTAGCATTAAAAAATGTTGATAATTCATTATTGAAGGAAAAGACATTATCAAAAGATCATAATGGTGAGAGCAAACAGTGGCATGAAAGGCCTGCCATAGTTACATAACCATAACCGCATAGATTTATTGCATTCTTGCCCATCAATCAAAGTGTATAAGAAAGACGTAAAGCAAGAATTAAGTACAGTTTCTCAGCAAGACATGGGCATCAACATTTTCTTGATTGCAGATCATTGCACAGTCGTTTATCAGCTAAATGTATTCAAATTTATGGATGCTCCCTTCCAAGGTGTGCATGGTGCTGAAGCATTTTATTCACCTGCTATTATCCTTTGTACTGCAATTGCCAGAACGCAAGTTGCATAAATAAGTTGGTGCTGTTCTGTGTTGAAGGTTTCGCATGAATGAAATAGATTTTTCAACTGTTATATTTAAGTATTTTTAAATGAATGAGTTGCAATTGTTACCCTATTATATATATTTTTCACCAAATGAAATTTTTGCCTTCTAGGCTATGATTTTGAGTCATTGAAAAATAAAGGTTTTTGTTATTGAATTAAAAAATCTTTCTAATCGAAGCTTGGTGCATGATACCTGTACAACTCTGCCTGGTACGTCACATTTTCAAGAAAATGGCTGCGCCCATGTCATGCTAAAAGGCATTAAATCTTCCTTTATATATCTATCTCTTGTGCACGTTTGTAACATTTATTGTACATCAAAAGGCTGGAATTTACCTTGTTTTTCAAAATAACTACACTTATTCTTTGGGGTAAGTTCTACTTTATGTCCAGCTTAAATTCGATCTTAGTCTTTGTGATACACTCCCCTGGTCTTCCTTAACACAACACCTCATCATGTTTATGAGTAGACATAAATAATTCAAAATGGTAGTTATAGAACTGGTGTAATAAAATTAGCAGAATCCATTTGTTCATGGTCGACTGCATGAGCACAAATTAAAGACAAAAAGACCATATTTTAAAATTCACAAAAACAAAGTGTTTCATTCATTTATCGAAAGGCATTAAACTTTCTGTTCAATAATGTGTGCATTAACAACACTTGTTATTGACCTCAATACAAAAGCCATGTTCAGAAGGGGCTGTCTAAGTCGGTGTAAGTTTAGTCCTGCAGTTATTTTCATACATTTTTTGGGGAATCCCCACTGCTTTTTAGTGCCCATTTCCTCCAAAACTAAGAATTTTTGGTAATAATTTCAATCCAATTTAAGTGATGGAAATTGAAACACATCTTTCCACATTAGGACAAGAAATTCACTTGAGGTTGGCCATTATTTACTTCTAAACTGGACTTCAGTAAAGATTTGTTGAAGAAATACAAAAATAGATGGACCTTCGACTGCGCGCAACGATGCCTCTGCCATAGAGCCATTTTACAAACCAAAACGGAAGCAATTTTAAAAATTTGATTGTAATCCTTAACAGGTTCTCAGAATATATTGTGATTACAAGCTTTTTTTCATTAACATGACTTGTATAACTCTTTGATCTTTGACCTCGTGACCCCAAAATGTAATCAATTCATTAGCTCTGCAAGATACATACATGACCCAATTTTGTCAGGAATTCATCAATCGGTTCTTGAGATAACGCGATCACAAGAAGGGGACGTATGGACAACATAATGCCTCCGGCTACTTCGTAACAGAGGTATAAAATGGGAAACATTAGGACAGTGTATGTTCCGGCCATTGTACTGCAACAGAATACAAAGATCTGACTTTTTTTAATGAGCTAGGTGCCCTTTTGCAACGTTGAATGCAATTTTAGAGGCACAGTCAAACTTGTCTATTGAGGTCACTCAAAGGAGACAGAGAAAGTGGCCATTGTCGACAGGTGGCCTTTCTACACAGGTTCTTCATCAAACATTCCATTCATGAGAGAAACAAAATGCATGGTCACGATAGACAGGTGGCCTTTATAGAAAGGTTGCTAATAAGACAGGTTTGACTGAATAATGAAAGAAGACTTACCAGGTCTGAGCCTAAACTTAGATAAACTGCCATTCAGCAAAGTAGTTAGGTGTATTGCTGTCATCATTATCAGTTACATAGAGGAAAGTCACCATAGTATCCGATGTGTAGGTCACACTTGCTGGTAAAGTTATATCGTTGCTACAGAAGTTCGTCTCTCCTGATACACTAGCAGTCAACTGTAGTTTAGAAAAATACAAAGTGACAGAATATTAGGTAGTTGAGTTTACTCCAGATACAATAAGTCAGTTTGTACATGTATAGTTACAATCTACGCATCTGTACAAAACTATAAGTTCCACCAAGACAAATACATGTTCATGAGAGTCAAGTCATCATTATTCAATTATGCATCAATGGTATATTCTATGGAACACAGTTGGAAGTATTTCTCTCAAGAGGGGAAAACAAAAGGTGTTCATGAAACACGTCCATCACTTTGATAATGAATATTCTAAAATGCACAACGTGAGACATCTCCATGTTTAAAAGATCTGTAGATATTTGGGGTCTTTTGTCCAAGTGCTTTCCCTGAATTGGTCTATTAATTGCTACTGGCTTTATTTATGTCAAGGTTTGTGAATAGGGTTATACATGTTGTGTGTTACGTTCAGGCCCAATTTCAAATGCACTCTGGGAAGTTCGCTGACTAAGTCGCTTCCGGTCTATTTTGCGCAGCTGTGTTGTGCATACCGACATGTGTATATTTTCTGATAATAATTACAGTGATATATCAAACCATTTTCAAGTGATTTCAAGAGTGGATCATTACAAAAACATATGAAAATGTTGTTAAACATACCTGAAGTAGGATATTTGGATGTGTGATGGGCAAAAGCATGTACATGACGAAAACTCGTCGTTTAAAATTGAAACCCCCATTTGACTTTTACTACTCCTAGAGCTAAGCCTAAGGTAAACACTAGCCCTATACAATGTAATCCCCCTGCCGAGACCTTGGAGGGGTGATAGAGAGAGAGATAAGCATGATAGAGGGAGAGAGGAAGGGAGAATGTGTGCTAATTTTCACAATTAAAATTGTTGTTATATCCCCAATTTTGGATCATTTTGCTTAGTTCGAACTTTCATTATGGTCTTCATCTAAATTATAAGTGACTTTTGGACATGAAAATATCTTAAAACAAGTAAAATATATATTTCCTACTTCTCATTTCCTTTCAGGCAGAGCCCCAGTAAGAGTTTGTTTACATTACGTAAGATGATGAAGAGTACAGCTGCCATCGACCTCTCACACAGAGCTGCAAGGCTCTGTCCAAGTTTTAACGAGAGAAACGAAAATGGGGTCTTGATACCCCACCTGATTTACATTGGCTCCTGTGTTATAGTGGTGTGGTATAGTTTTAACGAGAGATTTTCGTAATGTAGAAGCATAGAAATAATTAAACCAAATTTCTTTGGTTGTGTTCATTGGCAACTCGGCTGAAATACTAATGGACGGGACTACAATGCATGGATTTCTCCTCTTGTTTTTCGTTCGTGCCATCACAAAAATTGAGGAAACTAGAAATAGCTTTCAGACATGTATGTACATACATTGCGCATTTGCAAAATATGTGTACCATGCGCACACCGCCATACACCAAAAGTAAGTGCGTGCCGGAAGTGGCTCAAAATACCACATCCAAGAGGCTACATCCTTGCATTGGGGGCGTATTGGCGATAACAAGAATTAGTTTTACAGAGGATATTGACACAGAACCTTTCTTGCAGGAGCATATGACCATTACAAGATATTTCAAAGCTCATAAGGAAGTTCATGTAGCACTGCAAGTTAATTATGGAATAGGGGGATATAGTATAATTATGAATGGTAGCCACTTTAGGTATCAATAGAATAATTGCTGACAGCTGGTCATACTACAAGTCCCTGTGAGTAGAGTCCCAATGAGAGAACGATCAAATAAATGTTGATCCTAATTGTGTTCAAAATATAAACATAGGATAACTATAAATAAAGCAATAGGTTAGTGCATTAAAACTGAATTAGGCTAGCTCTTCTAATTAATCTAGGAGATACATGTTTCTTTCACTTATCCCAAGACTGACGAGTCATGTTTACAACATATTACAGTCACTTAAAGGGGCATGATAGCATGGCTATATAAACTAAAGCAGAACATGGCTATACAGTTGTTAGCATAAAAATGTGGGAACATGTAATAAATAGGCTTAATACCTATTAAAGCCGCATCATCGAACAAACTCCACATCGATTTCAAACTGATCAATTCTTTTCCATCCAGGGACCAGGGTAATGTAACTTTTTTTTCTTCAATCTATTGTTAGTCCTGAGTCGGTCTGGAGTCGGTCTTGTGGGTGAAACTGGGGTACAGTATAAGACTAAAACTTACCTTAATATATTCCGAGCAGCTAGCATCGAGGTTAAATTCAACGATCATGATACTCAGCACAGTCCCTTGGGGTATGATGAAAGTAATAGGACACGACAGTCCACTGGGTGATGAGTTAGGGTAGTTAGGACTTGAGAGGTTTCCTGAAACCATGGATGCTCCATCGATGGTGTAGTTACAATCTACATAGAAATATAATCAAACCTTCATGACTACCCATTCTCGGTAAACAGTGAACACAGAAATACATCAAACAGGTCATGACTACTCATTCTTGGTAACAGAGCTCACAAAAATAAAATCAAACCTTCAACACTACTCATTCTTAGTAAACAGTGCATACAGAAATACAACCAAACCTTCATGACTACCAATTCTTAGTAAAAAGTGCACAGAGAAATACAATCAAACCTTCATGACTTCTCATTCTTAGTAAACAGTGCATAGAGAAATACAATCAAACCTTCATGACTACCCATTCTTAGTAAAAAGTGCACACAGAAATACAATCAAACCTTCATGACTACTCATTCTTACTAAATAGTGCACACAAAAATACAATCAAACCTTCATGAATACTCATTCTTACTAAACAGTGAACACAGAAATACAATCAAACCTTCATGACTACTCATTCTTAGTAAACACTTGGCACAGAAATACAATCAAACCTTCACGACTACTCATTCTCATTGAACAGTGCACACAGAAATACAATCAAACCTTCATGACTACTCATTCTTAGTAAACACTGCGCACAGAAATACAATCAAACCTTCACGACTACTCATTCTCATTGAACAGTGCACACAGAAATACAATCAAACCTTCAACACTACTCATTCTTAGTAAACAGTGCACACAGAATTACAATCAAACCTTCATGACTACTTATTCTTAGTAAACACTGCGCACAGAATTACAATCTAACCTTCATGACTACTCATTCTCATTGAACAGAGCACACATTCGAAAGATATTTTTTTAACAATGGTTGACGTTCAGGGTGGACAAAACATGTATGTATCGACAACTACCAGCATGCATTCTGATTATGCAATATAATATAGCAGTTGAATGCAATAGTACAACTACCTCCCTCCTCCCTCCCTCCCCCTCCTTCCCTTCCCTCCCTCCCTCCCTCCCTTCATTCCTCCCTCCCTCCCTCCCTCCCCCTCCCTCCCTTCCTCCCTCCCTCCCATCCTCCCTCCCTCCCTCTTCCCTTCCTTCCTTCCTCCCTCCATTCCTCCCTTCCTCCCTTCCTACCTCCTCCCTCCCACCCTTCCTCTGTGTACCATACCTTGTGGACAATCACCCAGGTCACATGGTACCATCTCTGCAGGTCTTGGTCCTGGACAGCTTTCCTCTTGAACAAACTGCCTTCCATTGACTTGGTTCATACAATACACATTCCTCGACTGAATTCCTGCTCCACAGCTAACTGAACACTGATATTAAAAAGTAGCAGGGGAAACAATTTATGGTAAAATATCCATAAAAACATAGACAAAGTATACATGCAACTACTAGGTACATATTGTGGAGCGTCAAGAGTGTCAAGTCCGACAGCTAGACGTGAGCGTTGTACAAGAACTCACTATTATTATTATTATTACATCATAATTGACCAGTTCAGAATGAGTGAATAGATGACAGACATACATGTAACATGATATCAGAAGAAACTAAAGGGGGAAAATGTCTACAAAACAATCTGGAACACATACTGTAGATTCAAATTGTCCTTGTCTATGACTGAGGGCAATAATGTTCATTAGCCATGAGGGAATATCATATATTTTACCCATGATAGAATCGAATAGGCCATTTTCGTAATGTAACCAGATTTATGCATATGCCTTTGTGAGCGCCTCATAGAAATCTCAATAGTCACAATAAAAATTGCAAACATTAGTTGCTGCTAGGTTAAACTAACATTATGGCTTGCCCTACCTAACAACGTGTAATATATCCATTTTGCATTCTGACTTTTGAAATGCAATCAATTGTTATAGGTGAATGAAATAATTTGTATCAGGTGATCATAAAGACATATGCATAAATTTGTATAAGAATAAATTTGGTTACTTATGAAAATGGCCTATTCATTTCTATCATGGGCAAAATATATGATATTCCGCTGATGGCTAATGTACATGTACCTAAATATTCAGAGTCCTTTCTGATAATAAGGAATGTTGCAAGAGGGGACATGCAAAGCCCCGTTTTGCCTGTCTTAATGACTAACATGTACTCGGGTATTGGGTATAAATTCTATCAGATAAATCACCTACAACCTATGGGGATATTAAGCTATAAAACCCACCGCACACTATACAAATTGACTACAATCCGATTTTGAAAGAATTCGCAATAGCACTTGATATAAACATTTAACCATCTAAAATCTTAATGATCGATGATTTGAATAGTCAGGTGATTTTCAAGCATCCTAGGATCAGGAATAGCTAATTTGCCTCAGAATCATAGTGACATCATACCAGTAGTACAATATGTGAAGCCAATTCAGCTTTTAATAAGACAAGAAGGCTTTAATGCACTAGAAATCCAGTTGTTAGTATTCTTATCATTATGTTTGTTTGAATTTCTGTATCTTATATAATTGCCATCTCTTCAAAAAATCGGATTGCAGGAAGATCGCATAGTACATGTATGCGGTGGCTGGGCTTAGGCTTCAAGATTTAGGTTTCATTGTCCAAACACAGTTATATAGAAATATGTTTTCCAATGGTTTTACATGCAAATATAGACACAACTTGGTATGCTGTGCTGACGGTTACATAAAAAGACTATAAATAAAGACTTACTGAGCCAAAGTCTTCTGCAACCCAGGTGACATTAGGGCAGTCAATTCTGCTAGCGATGGTGTTATAACCGGCTCCTTCAACTGCTCCATTGGATGTGAGGGTCAGTGTTAACATGTTACTTGTACTGAAGATTGGGAGAGTTGCCGGTAAACCACTGCGTTGACACAGAGTGAAATTGATGGCTTCATTGTTGGGATCAGCAATCTGAGAGTAGAGCATATCACATTTTCTGTAGCTTAAAACACTGAGCTAAATGAATAAGCTTATTACCTTTGTTGTGCATAATTTCCATTCATTTACAAGTAAAACAAAATGAAGCTAGTGCCTTTGTTGTGCATCAGTTTACTGTGTCTTATCTGTACGAACCTTAGTAAGGATGGATTATTTTGGAGATCTAGCTATCAAACTTGGCACATACATATGGCACCTTCTAATCAATAAACCCATGAAGTTTCATACCAATATTTCAAACAGGTTTGGAATTATCGCAAAGAAGAAGAAGAAAAAATTAGAAGATCGAAGAAATTAGAAGACGAGAAGAACTAGATGGACCCTCAACTGCGTGCAGCCCGAAAATGATGCCTACGCCATAGTGTGATTTTGCAAACCAAAACAGTTAGAAGCAATCTTAGAAATTCAAGTTTGATTGTAATCCATTAAGAGGTTCTCAGAATATCGTGATTACAAGCTATTTTTCATATACATTACAATTGTATAACCCTTTGAGATTTGACCTCATGACCCTAAAATATAATCAGTTCATTGGCTATGCAAGAATCAAACATGTCCTGAGTTTGATAGAAATCCATCCGTCGGTTCTATTGACAATGCGTTCACAACCTATTTTTGCATACATAATGAGCCCCATAACCTTTGAACCCAAAATCTAATCAGTTCATTGGCTTTGCAAGATACGTACATGACCCAAGTTTGGCGGTAATCCATCAATTGTTTCTTGAGATAACGTGATCACAAGAACAGACGGATGGACGTACGAACAGACAGACAACCCGAAAACATAATACCTCCTGCTACTTTGTAGCGGAGGAGGCATAAAAATAACTATAGTAATTACAGCAACAATAATGAAAATAATAATGACAATAATGATGATGATAATACTCACGACCAGTGAATCATTGACACAATCTTCAGATTCCTCAATGTCAATGGAAGCAAAGTCAACCCTAATACACATGCCTACATCGGTGGTCAATGTGTTTGTACACGTAGAGAGTGGAGAGTAAGGCATATCACTGCCAACAACCAAGGAATTAGATGCACTGGTCAAGGTGAAACTACTGTCACAACCTGTTCAATAAACACAAAGCAACATTGTTAAGAGCTCTCCTTAATTGAAGCAATATGTAATTTTTAAACCACTCTGATAGGCATAAAATTTGCTCCTTAAGCAGCTAATTATTTCTAAAAGATAAATATGAATGAATTACTAGAAGAGGGATGTCATAATTAAGATATTTCCTTGCCAAGAATTCTGACAAATGTATATTGAACTACACAGCTTGAGTTTCAACATACACATGGCACTGAAGAATACAGTACTGGTAACGTACGCTACATGTCGTCTTTAAAAACAAAATGAAATGATGGATTACACATGTTCAATGGCTCCAATGAATCAAGGGGTACCCTGTATGGAACATGGAAATGTTCACAGTGGCTACTGAAGTCTAACTCAGGGTATTTCCTTTATTTTTATATTTCAGGAGTAACAGAGGCAATACAAGGACTTAGCTAGCACAGATATATCGGATATGACATACCTTAATCACCTTTTAATAGATTATCGCAAAGTTAATCTTGAATACATGACAATTTTGAATTTAGTAATCTGTTTCATTTCCCAATGATCGTATATAACATGTGAAAGTTACTTGTTTTGTTTTTATTCAGTACATATTGTGATAAGTCACATGATAGTCCGGTATTGCCACTGAAGCCTCATTCAGATAAGACACAATGATATACCACAGCGTTATTTTGAAAGATAACGTAAAGTGTAATACGGTTCACATTCCTGTATTTATAAGAACTCGGTGAATATGCTTTGGACCTTTCTTGCACGCAGTTGCGATTCATTTATATGTTCTTTTAAAAAAATATTACAAAAATTTGTTGGTGTTGGTGGTGGTGGTGTACCACTGCATATCTGAACAAGCCCTATAAAGGCCGGTCTACATGTACATGGAATCGACTCCTTGGTAACCTTTACATTTCTTCCTTTGTTAATAATTATCATCATCGATTGAAATGATCATGAAACAAGATTTCAACAATGGACATCTTAACACTTTGGTTGCCTTTTTCGTCTCTATGAACTGGTTTATTCTGGATTTTCGCTCATCTTTTTTACTTTCTCTTCCTCCTTCCCTCCCATCCTCCTCAATTGCTTCTCCCTCCGTCCCTCCCTCTCTCCCTCCGTCCCTCCCTCTCTCCCTCTCTCGCTCCCTCCTTCCTCCCTCCCCTCCCTCCCCTCCCTCCCCTCCCTCCCTCCCTCTCTCCCTCCCTTCCTTCCTTCCTTCCTCGTATCCTCCGTCCTCCGTCCTTCCCTTCCTCCGTGTACCATACCTTGTGGACAATCACCCAGGTCACATGGTACCATCTCTGCAGGTCTTGGTCCTGGACAGCTTTCCTCTTGAACAAACTGCCTTCCATTGACTTGGTTCATACAATACACATTCCTCGACTGAATTCCTGCTCCACAGCTAACTGAACACTGATATTAAAAAGTAGCAGGGGAAACAATTTATGGTAAAATATCCATAAAAACATAGACAAAGTATACATGCAACTACTAGGTACATATTGTGGAGCGTCAAGAGTGTCAAGTCCGACAGCTAGACGTGAGCGTTGTACAAGAACTCACTATTATTATTATTATTACATCATAATTGACCAGTTCAGAATGAGTGAATAGATGACAGACATACATGTAACATGATATCAGAAGAAACTAAAGGGGGAAAATGTCTACAAAACAATCTGGAACACATACTGTAGATTCAAATTGTCCTTGTCTATGACTGAGGGCAATAATGTTCATTAGCCATGAGGGAATATCATATATTTTACCCATGATAGAATCGAATAGGCCATTTTCGTAATGTAACCAGATTTATGCATATGCCTTTGTGAGCGCCTCATAGAAATCTCAATAGTCACAATAAAAATTGCAAACATTAGTTGCTGCTAGGTTAAACTAACATTATGGCTTGCCCTACCTAACAACGTGTAATATATCCATTTTGCATTCTGACTTTTGAAATGCAATCAATTGTTATAGGTGAATGAAATAATTTGTATCAGGTGATCATAAAGACATATGCATAAATTTGTATAAGAATAAATTTGGTTACTTATGAAAATGGCCTATTCATTTCTATCATGGGCAAAATATATGATATTCCGCTGATGGCTAATGTACATGTACCTAAATATTCAGAGTCCTTTCTGATAATAAGGAATGTTGCAAGAGGGGACATGCAAAGCCCCGTTTTGCCTGTCTTAATGACTAACATGTACTCGGGTATTGGGTATAAATTCTATCAGATAAATCACCTACAACCTATGGGGATATTAAGCTATAAAACCCACCGCACACTATACAAATTGACTACAATCCGATTTTGAAAGAATTCGCAATAGCACTTGATATAAACATTTAACCATCTAAAATCTTAATGATCGATGATTTGAATAGTCAGGTGATTTTCAAGCATCCTAGGATCAGGAATAGCTAATTTGCCTCAGAATCATAGTGACATCATACCAGTAGTACAATATGTGAAGCCAATTCAGCTTTTAATAAGACAAGAAGGCTTTAATGCACTAGAAATCCAGTTGTTAGTATTCTTATCATTATGTTTGTTTGAATTTCTGTATCTTATATAATTGCCATCTCTTCAAAAAATCGGATTGCAGGAAGATCGCATAGTACATGTATGCGGTGGCTGGGCTTAGGCTTCAAGATTTAGGTTTCATTGTCCAAACACAGTTATATAGAAATATGTTTTCCAATGGTTTTACATGCAAATATAGACACAACTTGGTATGCTGTGCTGACGGTTACATAAAAAGACTATAAATAAAGACTTACTGAGCCAAAGTCTTCTGCAACCCAGGTGACATTAGGGCAGTCAATTCTGCTAGCGATGGTGTTATAACCGGCTCCTTCAACTGCTCCATTGGATGTGAGGGTCAGTGTTAACATGTTACTTGTACTGAAGATTGGGAGAGTTGCCGGTAAACCACTGCGTTGACACAGAGTGAAATTGATGGCTTCATTGTTGGGATCAGCAATCTGAGAGTAGAGCATATCACATTTTCTGTAGCTTAAAACACTGAGCTAAATGAATAAGCTTATTACCTTTGTTGTGCATAATTTCCATTCATTTACAAGTAAAACAAAATGAAGCTAGTGCCTTTGTTGTGCATCAGTTTACTGTGTCTTATCTGTACGAACCTTAGTAAGGATGGATTATTTTGGAGATCTAGCTATCAAACTTGGCACATACATATGGCACCTTCTAATCAATAAACCCATGAAGTTTCATACCAATATTTCAAACAGGTTTGGAATTATCGCAAAGAAGAAGAAGAAAAAATTAGAAGATCGAAGAAATTAGAAGACGAGAAGAACTAGATGGACCCTCAACTGCGTGCAGCCCGAAAATGATGCCTACGCCATAGTGTGATTTTGCAAACCAAAACAGTTAGAAGCAATCTTAGAAATTCAAGTTTGATTGTAATCCATTAAGAGGTTCTCAGAATATCGTGATTACAAGCTATTTTTCATATACATTACAATTGTATAACCCTTTGAGATTTGACCTCATGACCCTAAAATATAATCAGTTCATTGGCTATGCAAGAATCAAACATGTCCTGAGTTTGATAGAAATCCATCCGTCGGTTCTATTGACAATGCGTTCACAACCTATTTTTGCATACATAATGAGCCCCATAACCTTTGAACCCAAAATCTAATCAGTTCATTGGCTTTGCAAGATACGTACATGACCCAAGTTTGGCGGTAATCCATCAATTGTTTCTTGAGATAACGTGATCACAAGAACAGACGGATGGACGTACGAACAGACAGACAACCCGAAAACATAATACCTCCTGCTACTTTGTAGCGGAGGAGGCATAAAAATAACTATAGTAATTACAGCAACAATAATGAAAATAATAATGACAATAATGATGATGATAATACTCACGACCAGTGAATCATTGACACAATCTTCAGATTCCTCAATGTCAATGGAAGCAAAGTCAACCCTAATACACATGCCTACATCGGTGGTCAATGTGTTTGTACACGTAGAGAGTGGAGAGTAAGGCATATCACTGCCAACAACCAAGGAATTAGATGCACTGGTCAAGGTGAAACTACTGTCACAACCTGTTCAATAAACACAAAGCAACATTGTTAAGAGCTCTCCTTAATTGAAGCAATATGTAATTTTTAAACCACTCTGATAGGCATAAAATTTGCTCCTTAAGCAGCTAATTATTTCTAAAAGATAAATATGAATGAATTACTAGAAGAGGGATGTCATAATTAAGATATTTCCTTGCCAAGAATTCTGACAAATGTATATTGAACTACACAGCTTGAGTTTCAACATACACATGGCACTGAAGAATACAGTACTGGTAACGTACGCTACATGTCGTCTTTAAAAACAAAATGAAATGATGGATTACACATGTTCAATGGCTCCAATGAATCAAGGGGTACCCTGTATGGAACATGGAAATGTTCACAGTGGCTACTGAAGTCTAACTCAGGGTATTTCCTTTATTTTTATATTTCAGGAGTAACAGAGGCAATACAAGGACTTAGCTAGCACAGATATATCGGATATGACATACCTTAATCACCTTTTAATAGATTATCGCAAAGTTAATCTTGAATACATGACAATTTTGAATTTAGTAATCTGTTTCATTTCCCAATGATCGTATATAACATGTGAAAGTTACTTGTTTTGTTTTTATTCAGTACATATTGTGATAAGTCACATGATAGTCCGGTATTGCCACTGAAGCCTCATTCAGATAAGACACAATGATATACCACAGCGTTATTTTGAAAGATAACGTAAAGTGTAATACGGTTCACATTCCTGTATTTATAAGAACTCGGTGAATATGCTTTGGACCTTTCTTGCACGCAGTTGCGATTCATTTATATGTTCTTTTAAAAAAATATTACAAAAATTTGTTGGTGTTGGTGGTGGTGGTGTACCACTGCATATCTGAACAAGCCCTATAAAGGCCGGTCTACATGTACATGGAATCGACTCCTTGGTAACCTTTACATTTCTTCCTTTGTTAATAATTATCATCATCGATTGAAATGATCATGAAACAAGATTTCAACAATGGACATCTTAACACTTTGGTTGCCTTTTTCGTCTCTATGAACTGGTTTATTCTGGATTTTCGCTCATCTTTTTTACTTTCTCTTCCTCCTTCCCTCCCATCCTCCTCAATTGCTTCTCCCTCCGTCCCTCCCTCTCTCCCTCCGTCCCTCCCTCTCTCCCTCTCTCGCTCCCTCCTTCCTCCCTCCCCTCCCTCCCCTCCCTCCCCTCCCTCCCTCCCTCTCTCCCTCCCTTCCTTCCTTCCTTCCTCGTATCCTCCGTCCTCCGTCCTTCCCTTCCTCCGTGTACCATACCTTGTGGACAATCACCCAGGTCACATGGTACCATCTCTGCAGGTCTTGGTCCTGGACAGCTTTCCTCTTGAACAAACTGCCTTCCATTGACTTGGTTCATACAATACACATTCCTCGACTGAATTCCTGCTCCACAGCTAACTGAACACTGATATTAAAAAGTAGCAGGGGAAACAATTTATGGTAAAATATCCATAAAAACATAGACAAAGTATACATGCAACTACTAGGTACATATTGTGGAGCGTCAAGAGTGTCAAGTCCGACAGCTAGACGTGAGCGTTGTACAAGAACTCACTATTATTATTATTATTACATCATAATTGACCAGTTCAGAATGAGTGAATAGATGACAGACATACATGTAACATGATATCAGAAGAAACTAAAGGGGGAAAATGTCTACAAAACAATCTGGAACACATACTGTAGATTCAAATTGTCCTTGTCTATGACTGAGGGCAATAATGTTCATTAGCCATGAGGGAATATCATATATTTTACCCATGATAGAATCGAATAGGCCATTTTCGTAATGTAACCAGATTTATGCATATGCCTTTGTGAGCGCCTCATAGAAATCTCAATAGTCACAATAAAAATTGCAAACATTAGTTGCTGCTAGGTTAAACTAACATTATGGCCTGCCCTACCTAACAACGTGTAATATATCCATTTTGCATTCTGACTTTTGAAATGCAATCAATTGTTATAGGTGAATGAAATAATTTGTATCAGGTGATCATAAAGACATATGCATAAATTTGTATAAGAATAAATTTGGTTACTTATGAAAATGGCCTATTCATTTCTATCATGGGCAAAATATATGATATTCCGCTGATGGCTAATGTACATGTACCTAAATATTCAGAGTCCTTTCTGATAATAAGGAATGTTGCAAGAGGGGACATGCAAAGCCCCGTTTTGTCTGTCTTAATGACTAACATGTACTCGGGTATTGGGTATAAATTCTATCAGATAAATCACCTACAACCTATGGGGATATTAAGCTATAAAACCCACCGCACACTATACAAATTGACTACAATCCGATTTTGAAAGAATTCGCAATAGCACTTGATATAAACATTTAACCATCTAAAATCTTAATGATCGATGATTTGAATAGTCAGGTGATTTTCAAGCATCCTAGGATCAGGAATAGCTAATTTGCCTCAGAATCATAGTGACATCATACCAGTAGTACAATATGTGAAGCCAATTCAGCTTTTAATAAGACAAGAAGGCTTTAATGCACTAGAAATCCAGTTGTTAGTATTCTTATCATTATGTTTGTTTGAATTTCTGTATCTTATATAATTGCCATCTCTTCAAAAAATCGGATTGCAGGAAGATCGCATAGTACATGTATGCGGTGGCTGGGCTTAGGCTTCAAGATTTAGGTTTCATTGTCCAAACACAGTTATATAGAAATATGTTTTCCAATGGTTTTACATGCAAATATAGACACAACTTGGTATGCTGTGCTGACGGTTACATAAAAAGACTATAAATAAAGACTTACTGAGCCAAAGTCTTCTGCAACCCAGGTGACATTAGGGCAGTCAATTCTGCTAGCGATGGTGTTATAACCGGCTCCTTCAACTGCTCCATTGGATGTGAGGGTCAGTGTTAACATGTTACTTGTACTGAAGATTGGGAGAGTTACCGGTAAACCACTGCGTTGACACAGAGTGAAATTGATGGCTTCATTGTTGGGATCAGCAATCTGAGAGTAGAGCATATCACATTTTCTGTAGCTTAAAACACTGAGCTAAATGAATAAGCTTATTACCTTTGTTGTGCATAATTTCCATTCATTTACAAGTAAAACAAAATGAAGCTAGTGCCTTTGTTGTGCATCAGTTTACTGTGTCTTATCTGTACGAACCTTAGTAAGGATGGATTATTTTGGAGATCTAGCTATCAAACTTGGCACATACATATGGCACCTTCTAATCAATAAACCCATGAAGTTTCATACCAATATTTCAAACAGGTTTGGAATTATCGCAAAGAAGAAGAAGAAAAAATTAGAAGATCGAAGAAATTAGAAGACGAGAAGAACTAGATGGACCCTCAACTGCGTGCAGCCCGAAAATGATGCCTACGCCATAGTGTGATTTTGCAAACCAAAACAGTTAGAAGCAATCTTAGAAATTCAAGTTTGATTGTAATCCATTAAGAGGTTCTCAGAATATCGTGATTACAAGCTATTTTTCATATACATTACAATTGTATAACCCTTTGAGATTTGACCTCATGACCCTAAAATATAATCAGTTCATTGGCTATGCAAGAATCAAACATGTCCTGAGTTTGATAGAAATCCATCCGTCGGTTCTATTGACAATGCGTTCACAACCTATTTTTGCATACATAATGAGCCCCATAACCTTTGAACCCAAAATCTAATCAGTTCATTGGCTTTGCAAGATACGTACATGACCCAAGTTTGGCGGTAATCCATCAATTGTTTCTTGAGATAACGTGATCACAAGAACAGACGGATGGACGTACGAACAGACAGACAACCCGAAAACATAATACCTCCTGCTACTTTGTAGCGGAGGAGGCATAAAAATAACTATAGTAATTACAGCAACAATAATGAAAATAATAATGACAATAATGATGATGATAATACTCACGACCAGTGAATCATTGACACAATCTTCAGATTCCTCAATGTCAATGGAAGCAAAGTCAACCCTAATACACATGCCTACATCGGTGGTCAATGTGTTTGTACACGTAGAGAGTGGAGAGTAAGGCATATCACTGCCAACAACCAAGGAATTAGATGCACTGGTCAAGGTGAAACTACTGTCACAACCTGTTCAATAAACACAAAGCAACATTGTTAAGAGCTCTCCTTAATTGAAGCAATATGTAATTTTTAAACCACTCTGATAGGCATAAAATTTGCTCCTTAAGCAGCTAATTATTTCTAAAAGATAAATATGAATGAATTACTAGAAGAGGGATGTCATAATTAAGATATTTCCTTGCCAAGAATTCTGACAAATGTATATTGAACTACACAGCTTGAGTTTCAACATACACATGGCACTGAAGAATACAGTACTGGTAACGTACGCTACATGTCGTCTTTAAAAACAAAATGAAATGATGGATTACACATGTTCAATGGCTCCAATGAATCAAGGGGTACCCTGTATGGAACATGGAAATGTTCACAGTGGCTACTGAAGTCTAACTCAGGGTATTTCCTTTATTTTTATATTTCAGGAGTAACAGAGGCAATACAAGGACTTAGCTAGCACAGATATATCGGATATGACATACCTTAATCACCTTTTAATAGATTATCGCAAAGTTAATCTTGAATACATGACAATTTTGAATTTAGTAATCTGTTTCATTTCCCAATGATCGTATATAACATGTGAAAGTTACTTGTTTTGTTTTTATTCAGTACATATTGTGATAAGTCACATGATAGTCCGGTATTGCCACTGAAGCCTCATTCAGATAAGACACAATGATAAACCACAGCGTTATTTTGAAAGATAACGTAAAGTGTAATACGGTTCACATTCCTGTATTTATAAGAACTCGGTGAATATGCTTTGGACCTTTCTTGCGCGCAGTTGCGATTCATTTATATGTTCTTTTAAAAAAATATTACAAAAATTTGTTGGTGTTGGTGGTGGTGGTGTACCACTGCATATCTGAACAAGCCCTATAAAGGCCGGTCTACATGTACATGGAATCGACTCCTTGGTAACCTTTACATTTCTTCCTTTGTTAATAATTATCATCATCGATTGAAATGATCATGAAACAAGATTTCAACAATGGACATCTTAACACTTTGGTTGCCTTTTTCGTCTCTATGAACTGGTTTATTCTGGATTTTCGCTCATCTTTTTTACTTTCTCTTCCTCCTTCCCTCCCATCCTCCTCAATTGCTTCTCCCTCCGTCCCTCCCTCTCTCCCTCCGTCCCTCCCTCTCTCCCTCTCTCGCTCCCTCCTTCCTCCCTCCCCTCCCTCCCCTCCCCTCCCTCCCCTCCCTCCCTCCCTCTCTCCCTCCCTTCCTTCCTTCCTTCCTCCGTCCTTCCCTTCCTCCGTGTACCATACCTTGTGGACAATCACCCAGGTCACATGGTACCATCTCTGCAGGTCTTGGTCCTGGACAGCTTTCCTCTTGAACAAACTGCCTTCCATTGACTTGGTTCATACAATACACATTCCTCGACTGAATTCCTGCTCCACAGCTAACTGAACACTGATATTAAAAAGTAGCAGGGGAAACAATTTATGGTAAAATATCCATAAAAACATAGACAAAGTATACATGCAACTACTAGGTACATATTGTGGAGCGTCAAGAGTGTCAAGTCCGACAGCTAGACGTGAGCGTTGTACAAGAACTCACTATTATTATTATTATTACATCATAATTGACCAGTTCAGAATGAGTGAATAGATGACAGACATACATGTAACATGATATCAGAAGAAACTAAAGGGGGAAAATGTCTACAAAACAATCTGGAACACATACCGTAGATTCAAATTGTCCTTGTCTATGACTGAGGGCAATAATGTTCATTAGCCATGAGGGGGATATCATATATTTTACCCATGATAGAATCGAATAGGCCATTTTCGTAATGTAACCAGATTTATGCATATGCCTTTGTGAGCGCCTCATAGAAATCTCAATAGTCACAATAAAAATTGCAAACATTAGTTGCTGCTAGGTTAAACTAACATTATGGCTTGCCCTACCTAACAACGTGTAATATATCCATTTTGCATTCTGACTTTTGAAATGCAATCAATTGTTATAGGTGAATGAAATAATTTGTATCAGGTGATCATAAAGACATATGCATAAATTTGTATAAGAATAAATTTGGTTACTTATGAAAATGGCCTATTCATTTCTATCATGGGCAAAATATATGATATTCCGCTGATGGCTAATGTACATGTACCTAAATATTCAGAGTCCTTTCTGATAATAAGGAATGTTGCAAGAGGGGACATGCAAAGCCCCGTTTTGTCTGTCTTAATGACTAACATGTACTCGGGTATTGGGTATAAATTCTATCAGATAAATCACCTACAACCTATGGGGATATTAAGCTATAAAACCCACCGCACACTATACAAATTGACTACAATCCGATTTTGAAAGAATTCGCAATAGCACTTGATATAAACATTTAACCATCTAAAATCTTAATGATCGATGATTTGAATAGTCAGGTGATTTTCAAGCATCCTAGGATCAGGAATAGCTAATTTGCCTCAGAATCATAGTGACATCATACCAGTAGTACAATATGTGAAGCCAATTCAGCTTTTAATATGACAAGAAGGCTTTAATGCACTAAAAATCCAGTTGTTAGTTTTCTTATCATTATGTTTGTTTGAATTTCTGTATCTTATATAATTGCCATCTCTTCAAAAAATCGGATTGCAGGAAGATGGTATAGTACATGTATGTGGTGGCTGGGCTTAGGCTTCAAGATTCAGTTATATAGAAATATGTTTTCCAATGGTTTTACATGCAAATATAGACACAACTTGGTATGCTAGCTGTGCTGACGACTACATAAAAAGACTATTAATAAAGACTTACTGAGCCAACGTCTTCTGCGACCCAGGTTACATTGGGGCAGTCAATTCTGCTAGCGATGGCGTTATAACCGGCTCCTTCCACTGCTTCATTGGATGTGAGGGTCAGTGTTAACATGTTACTTGTACTGAAGATTGGCAGAGTTAAACCACCGCGTTGACACAGAGTGAAATTGATGGCTTCATTGTTGGGATCAGCAATCTGAGAGTAGAGCATATCACATTTTCTGTATCTTAAAACACTGAGCTAAATGAATAAGCTTATGACCTTTGTTGTGCATAATTTCCATTCATTTACAAGTAAAACAAAATGAAGCTAGTGCCTTTGTTGTGCATCAGTTTACTGTGTCTTATCTGTACAAACCTTAGTAAGGATGGATTATTTTGGAGCTCTAGCTATCAAACTTGGCACGTACATATGGCACCTTCTAATCAATAAGCCCATGAAGTTTCATACCAATATATCAAACAGTTTTGGAATTATCACAAAGAAGAAGAAGAAGAAGAAATTATAAGAGCGAAGAAATTAGAAGAAATTAGAAGAAGAAGACGAGAAGAACTAGAGGGACCTTCAACTGCGTGCAGCCCGAAAATGATGCCTACGCCATAGAGTGATTTTGCAAACAAAAACAGCTAGAAGCAATCTTAGAAATTCAAGTTTGATTGTAATCCATTAACAGGTTCTCGGAATATCATAATTACAAGCTATTTTTCATATACATTACATGTATGACCCTTCGAGATTTGACCTCATGACCCTAAAATATAATCAGTTCATTGGCTATGCAAGAATCATACACGTCCTGAGTTTGATATAAATCCATCCGTCGGTTCAATTGACAATGCCTTCACAAGCTATTTTTGCATACATAATGAGCCCCATAACCTTTGACCTTTGAACCCAAAATCTACTCAGTTCATTGGCTTTGCAAGATACATACATGACCCAAGTTTGGCGGTAATCCATCAATTTTTTCTTGAAATAACGCGATCACAAGAACAGATGGACGGACGTACGGACAGACAGACAACCCCAAAACATAATGCCTCCGGCTACTTTGTAGCGGAGGAGGCATAAAAATAACTATAGTAATTACAGCAAAAATAATGACAATAACAATAATGATGATAATGATGATACTCACGACCAGTGAATCATTGACACAATCTTCAGATTCCTCAATGTCAATGGCAGCAAAGTCAACCCTAATACACATGCCTACATCGGTGGTCAATGTGTTTGTACACGTAGAGAGTGGAGAGTAAGGCATATCACTGCCAACAACCAAGGAATTGGATGCACTGGTCAAGATGAAATTACCGTCACAACCTGGTAAATAAACACAATACAACATTGTTCAGAGCTCTCTTTAAATGAAGCAATATATAATTTTTAAACCACCTTGAAAGGCTCAATTAAGCAGCTCAATTATGTCTAAAAGATTATGTGAATGAATTACTAAAAGAGCGATGTCATAATTAAGATATTTCCTTGATTGTCAAGACTTCTGAATAATGTATATTGAGGTACACAGCTGAGTTTCAACATACACATGGCATACTTGCCAACATTTGAAATTCAGAAAACGGAACGCACATCACAAATCATGTACCGTACGTCGCGACTGCACAGTGCACTCTACGCACACGCGCGCTCATTATTACACGCTGCAAATAGAGATCAGCGTGGCGCGCAGAAGTTGCAATTGCATTGCTATTTATGTGTCATTATCACTATCTTAATTATTGTTTGTACTATTAGATTCATTATCATCATCAATATTTATCCAAATTTGCCTAGCACTTGTTATCTTGTAAAGTCTATTATTATTTTTGTTTACAATAATGACCTCACAAAATATCATCCTAATGATGATCATCATCATTAATAATTTTGCAAAAGTTGCCTGCTGGAAAAAATAATGATGATATTATAGATATATCGACTGCTATGAGAGGCCTGGCTGTTTCAGAGATGCCAACCTCTTGACACAAAAAAACAGACTGAGTATCCTAAAATATCAGATTTTGGAGAGAAATATCAGATTTTCACGAAAACTCAACACTACCACTGGCCCGTCGGCCCCTGGCCAGTAAAATTTCTGAAAAATGTTTGACTGGTAAGTACGGTCAAGTAAAATGTTTGCTCTTTCATTAACATTTAATGAGAGAATTGTAAAGCAAAGTTTTTGTTGGGGTTGCGGGGGTTAACTTGTACATGTTTCTTTGCGATTCTGCTGTTTTTATGGGTTTAAAAAAAAAAAAAATTGTTTTTTTGTTTTTTAGTTTTTGATGAAAAATCGTATTTTAAGATGTTAAGATCGTATTTCACTCTTATTATCGTACTAATACGATTTAATCGTACTGGTTGGCATCTCTGCTGTTTTATAGGCTGAAGGAGACGTTGCATCCTCCCATGACCTTGAGGCGCGTCTTGGTGGACGGCCTCCCATGACCCCGAGGCGCGCCTGGGTAGACGGCCTCTCATGACCTCGAGGCGCGTCTGGGTGGACGGCCTCCCATGACCCCGAGGCGCGCCTGGGTGGACGGCCTCTAATGACCTCGAGGCGCGTCTGGGTGGACGGCCTCCCATGACCCTGAGGCGCGCCTGGGTGGACGGCCTCTCATGACCTCGAGGCGCGTCTGGGTGGACGGCCTCCCATGACCCCGAGGCGCGCCTGGGTGGACGGCCTCTCATGACCTCGAGGCGCGTCTGGGTGGACGGCCTCCCATGACCCTGAGGCGTGCCTGGGTGGACGGCCTCCCATGACAGATGGCTAGATTTCTAAAGAGAGGTTTATAATATCTTGTATGATAAAATTCACTTACCAGACACAACTACAAAGAAGGTGCATGTTTCTGTATTTCCTGCATCATCACTTGCAGAGTAGGTTACTGTGTTGTTTCCAATAGGGAAGTCATCTCCAGGATTGTCAGTGGATGTCAGTGTCTGGATACCAGAGTTATCTGTTGCTGTAGGTGGTGTCCAGGTTACTACAGCTGCATTCCCAATGTATATGGCGACATTCTGATCACTTGGGCATCCACTAATGACTGGATTCTCATTATCTGTGAGAAAGATTATATGAGATAGAAAAATATTGCATTTCTAAAATCTGATTCCAGCTCTCACTAGAGATTACCAAACTGTTTTTCAGAAGATGAAGTGTAAGAAAAACACTTACCAGACACAACTACAAAGAAGGTGCATATCGGTTCTAATGATAATGCGTTCACAGGCTATTTATAGGTATTCACAATGAGCCCCATGACCTTTGACCTCATGACCCCAAAATCTAATCAGTTCATTGGCTCTGCAAGATGCATACATGGCCCAAGTTAAACGGGAATCCATCAATCTGTTCTTGAGATAACGCGATCGCGATAACAGGACTTACAGACTTACAGACGGACAACCCCAAAACATAATGACTCCGGCTACTTTGTAGCGGAGGCATGAAAATGTAGCATTTCTAAAATCTGATTCCAGCTCTCACTAGAGATTACCAAACTGTTTTTCAGAAGATGAAGTACAAGAGAAGCACTTACCAGACACAACTACAAAGAAGGTGCATGTTTCTGTATTTCCTGCATAATCACTTGCAGAGTAGGTTACTGTGTTGTTTCCAATAAGGAAGTCATCTCCAGGATTGTTAGTGGATGTCAGTGTCTGGTTACCAGAGTTATCTGTTGCTGTAGGTGGTGTCCAGATTACTACAGCTGTAGCATTACCACTGTCTGTTGTGGCATTCTGATCACTTGGGCATCCACTAATGACTGGATTCTCATTATCTGTGAGAAAGATTATATGAGATAGAAAAATATTGCATTTCCAAAATCTGATTCCAGCTTTCACTAGAGATTACCAAACTGTTTTTCAGAAGATGAAGTACAAGAGAAGCACTTACCAGACACAACTACAAAGAAGGTGCATGTTTCTGTATTTCCTGCATAATCACTTGCAGAGTAGGTTACTGTGTTGTTTCCAATAGGGAAGTCATCTCCAGGATTGTTAGTGGATGTCAGTGTCTGGCTACCAGAGTTATCTGTTGCTGTAGGTGGTGTCCAGATTACTACAGCTGTAGCATTACCACTGTCTGTTGTGACATTCTGATCACTTGGGCATCCACTAATGACTGGATTCTCATTATCTGTGAGAAAGATTATATGAGATAGAAAAATATTGCATTTCCAAAATCTGATTCCAGCTCTCACTAGAGATTACCAAACTGTTTTTCAGAAGATGAAGTGTAAGAAAAGCACTTACCAGACACAACTACAAAGAAGGTGCATATCGGTTCTAATGATAATGCGATCACGAGCTGTTTTTGCATACATAATGAGCCCTGTGACCTTTGACCTCGTGACCCCAAAATCTAATCAGTTCATTGGCTCTGCAAGATACATACATGACCAAAGTTTGGCAGGAATCCATCAAACGGTTTTTCAGATAACGCGATCACGAGAACGGGACGTACGTACATACGGACGGACGGACAACCCGAAAACATAATGCCTCCGGCTACTTCGTAACGGAGGCATAAAATATTGCATTTCTAAAATCTGATTCCAGCTCTCACTAGAGATTACCAAACTGTTTTTCAGAAGATGAAGAACAAGAGAAGCACTTACTGGAATCTCATTATCTGTGAGAAAGATTATGAGATATAACTAGATGGAACCTTGACTGCGCGCAGTTGAGAATGATGCCTCAGCCATAGAGCGATTTTACAAACCAAAACGGAAGCAATATTTTTAATATTTAAGTTTGATTGTAATCCATTAACAGTTCTCAGAATATCGTGATTATGAGCCATTTTTCATATGCATGGCTCTGCAAGATAAATTCATGTCCTGAGTATGATAGTAATCCATCTGTCGGTTCTAATGATAATGCGTTCACATGCTATTTACAGCCATACATAACGAGCCCCATGACCTTTGACCTCATGACCCCAAAATCTAATAAGTTCACTGGCTCTGCAAGATACATACATGACCCAAGTTTGGCGAGAATCCATCAATCAATTCTTGAGATAAAGCGATCACAAGCTATTTTTGCATACATAATGAGCCCTGTGACCTTTGACCTCATGACCCCAAAATCTAATCAGTTCATTGGCTCTGCAAGATACATACATGACCTAAGTTTAACAGGAATCCATCAATCTGTTCTTGAGATAACGCGATCGCAATAACGGGACTTACAGACGTACGGACGGACAACCCCAAAACATAATGACTCCGGCTACTTTGAAGCAGAGGCATGAAAATGTAGCATTTCTAAAATCTGATTCCAGCTCTCACTAGAGATTACCAAACTGTTTTTCAGAAGATGAAGTGTAAGAAAAGCACTTACCAGACACAACTACAAAGAAGGTGCATATCGGTTCTAATGATAATGCGTTCACAGGCTATTTATAGGTATTTACAATGAGCCCCATGACCTTTGACCTCATGACCCCAAAATCTAATCAGTTCATTGGCTCTGCAAGATACATACATGGCCCAAGTTTAACAGGAATCCATCAATCTGTTCTTGAGATAACGCGATCGCGATAACGGGACTTACAGACGTACGGACGGACAACCCCAAAACATAATGACTCCGGCTACTTTGTAGCGGAGGCATGAAAATGTAGCATTTCTAAAATCTGATTCCAGCAACAAGATGAAGTACAAGAGAAGCACTTACCAGACACAACTACAAAGAAGGTGCATGTTTCTGTATTTCCTGCATAATCACTTGCATAGTAGGTCACAGTGTAGTTTCCAAGAGGGAAGTCATCTCCAGGATTGGCAGTGGATGTCAGTGTCTGGTTACCAGAGTTATCTGTTGCTGTAGGTGGTGTCCAAGTTACTACAGCTGTAGCATTCCCACTGTATGTTGTGACATTCTGATCACTTGGGCATCCACTAATGACTGGAGTCTCATTATCTGTGAGAAAGATTATATGAGATAGAAAAAGGTTGCATTTCTAAAATCTGATTCCAGTTGTCACTAGAGATTACCAAACTGTTTTTCAGAAGATGAAAAAAAGCACTTACCAGACACAACTACAAAGAAGGTGCATGTTTCTGTATTTCCTTCATCATCACTTGCAGAGTAGGTTACTGTGTTGTTTCCAATAGGGAAGTCATCTCCAGGATTGGCAGTGGATGTCAGTGTCAGGTTACCAGAGTAATCTGGTGGTGTAGGTGGTGTCCAGTATACAACAGCTGTAGCATTCCCAATGTCTGTGGTGACGTTCTGATCACTTGGGCATCCTTCTAAAAAATTCAAGAGAAAATTGATTGATTCAATGTTTATACCTTAGGCTGTATAAGGAGGGTCTAGTTGATACACACTGTACACCAATTGACTGTGGTACATGTTTCATGGTTTGACAAGACATTGATCCACATTTGCCACCCTCCACCCAGGTAATAAGAACAATTTTCTGGTAGGAAGAAATTCCTTGAATGCCAAAGCGCCTTTTCAGGATAACTAGAGACATCAGTGTATTACGTGCTATATAAAGTGCAATTTATTATGATATTATCATTATTTGCTATAGATGCATGTACTTACCTACTGGGCAGTTGTCTATATAGCATGGCAAAAACTCAATAGGGCGCACATCCCCTGCGCACTGATCATCAGATACAGTGTCGTTGGTGTATCTATCCACACAAAAAATGTCACGTCTCACTACCCCTAAGCCACAAGTAACAGAGCACTGCACAGGAAAAAAGGCAATAGATGAATAATTAAAAGGAAAGTTGTCAACAAGAAATATATCAGTAATTATTTCAATAGCATAAATCTTAGAAATGGAAATCAATCAAATTTTAATCTATAATTTTCCATCCTACAATGTTCTATAAAACTTGTTTGATGGTCTGTATCACATTGGACCCCTAATAGCAGGAAAATTATTGAGAATTCAACAAATTCATCTACTTCTGAAAAC
The DNA here is from genome assembly GCA_035222895.1 of Strongylocentrotus droebachiensis. Classification (NCBI taxonomy): domain Eukaryota; kingdom Metazoa; phylum Echinodermata; class Echinoidea; order Camarodonta; family Strongylocentrotidae; genus Strongylocentrotus; species Strongylocentrotus droebachiensis. The sequence continues at coordinate 439,236 of JAVYIG010000207.1, forward strand.
ACAATAAAAGAGTTTTGTATATTTCCACTGAAACATACTTATAGAAAGTAACTTTCTGATCCGAGATATTACATTTGGTGAAGATATACCATTCCACCTCAATGACAATAAAAGGAATGTTGTTTGAAAAGGTATATTGCAATTTATAATAACAATATCAATAATTTAGGTGCACTAAAAACTAAAAGTGCCATAGCACTTACAAAATGACAGAATGTAAAGAGAAACATAAAATAAGTAGATCACATAATATTACTGAGGGGAAAAAGTATGTTACAAGAGATCTTTTGAAAGGGGCCAGACACTGTAAAAAGTTTTTCATGAGATGAGAGTCTGGATTTGGGAAAAATTAGTTTATATTTTCCAGTTGTTGAGCAAAGTTATGAGCTGGTGTATATATTGGGAAGGTTTCATTAAGACATTCAGGTTCCATATAAACAGAATATTATAACTGGTCAGAAAAGTTTACCTCTTCAAATGGTGTAACCAAATAGAAATATTGCTGACAGTCGACAAAAGTTGAATAGATCTGATACCCAGGATAAACGCCTTTGTCAGTGGAAAGGAAACTCAAGACAGCCAAATTTTGAGTAGAGAACCAGAGAATGTTCTCTTGGTTTCCACAATAGATCTGATCCAATGCAAAGTACGGTTCTTCCGCCAAGATGAGGTCAGTGAACTGAGGGGGAAGAAAGTAACATAATGTTCATTAGTTAGTCTGAAGGTACAGACCCTTGACAGTATTTATGTGCAACAGTGTCTGCAATATGAACATACATGAGGAAGAAAGTAACACAATGTTCATTAGTTAGTCTGAAGGTACAGACCCTTGACAGTATTTATGTGCAACAGTGTCTGCAATATGAGACTACATGAGGAAGAAAGTAACACAATGTTCATTAGTTAGTCTGAAGGTACAGACCCTTGACAGTATTTATGTGCAACAGTGTCTGCAATATGAGACTACATGAGGAAGAAAGTAACACAATGTTCATTAGTTAGTCTGAAGGTACAGACCCTTGACAGTATTTATGTGTAACAGTGTCTGTACTATGAGAATACATGAGAAAGAAAGTAACACAATGTTCATTAGTCTTTCGGCACAAACCCTTGACAATCATTGTATGTAAAAGTGTCTGTACTATGAGAATACATGAGGAAGAAAGTAACACAATGTTCATTAGTTTTTAGCCACGAACCCTTAACAATCATTGTATGTAACAGTGTCTGTACTATGAGACTGCATGAGACTACATGTCAACATTATAAAATCTAATCCTATTGCAATTTCTTTTAAAATATTTGATATTTTCATACCACACATGCTACACATGTTCGCCTTGATTTGTAAATACTGTATGTTTATTTGTTCATGTTATCACATATTTATCATTGTTATACCATTGTTATATTGATAGTATGTAAATATGTATGTATTCTCATACCCCAAATCAAATCAAATCTAATTATCAACATACCGCGAGAAAATCTGATGCAATACAACCAGCATACATGTCTGGTTCTTGAAGCTCGAAAGAGATGAAAAAGAGATTGATACACATCCCCTCTGGAGCGAGTATGATTGTGGTACAATTCCCATCATTGTCATACGGTTGTGGGTAGTTGGGACTAGAGATATACTGGGCATCTTCTGTCACGTACACATCACAAGCTACAAACAAATCAGGATAAAAACACATACTCAAAGCAAAGTAATCAAGGAGTTTCTTTGAATAAAGGAATCAATTGAATTTTAATACCCAAGTTGAGATAAAGAAGTGTAGATTAATGTCCCGCTGAATGACATTGTGAATTAGAATGGTGACAAATATTTATTACATATTTGCATCATGTATTGTAAATTGTCATGCAGCACATGGGTATATACTGATAATAAAATAAAAACTAAAACAACAAAAATTGCTTCTGATCCTAAGGGAGTTTTTACTATTATTCTTTTGAATCAATTGATTCAACAAGCAATTTACCTAAGGAGAAGTCACTTCTCTTTTCAACATGAGATGGCTCTCCAACACAAATTTATTCCTAGAGACTGCTTGAGCAGCCATACTGAACTATCGGAAGTTCCTTCTTTTTAACCTTTATATGAAAGCTGAATCTATCCCTATGCACTCTTGCAACAGTCATGCCCGAATAGTTGTTCCTTCCCTTTAATCCTAAGATCCTAATTTATCCATGTACACTGCAACATTAGTCATACCAAACGAAGAGATGTTTCTTCTTTTAAATCTGTATAGATTGAATCTGAATCTTTCACTAGGCACTGCTGCAACATAGGAGTTCCTTCAATCAGGTTCAAGATTGAATCTGAACCTTTCACTATCAATTCCTGCAAGTCATACTTAACCATGACAACTGAATTCTCTAGTTCCAATTAGGTTAATTCAGTGACCACCCAGTTTCCATTGGCAATGTGTTAACTATATTTACAAAGAGCTTCTTAACATAAGAGAGAGTATGTGTGTACTTACATGGGCAAGGTTCCCGTCTGCAAGGCTTTATCTCTGAAGGTCTTGGATCACTACAAAGAGCTTCTTAACATAAGAGAGAGTATGTGTGTACTTACATGGGCAAGGTTCCCGTCTGCAAGGCTTTATCTCTGAAGGTCTTGGATCACTACAAAGAGCTTCTTAACATAAGAGAGAGTATGTGTGTACTTACATGGGCAAGGTTCCCGTCTGCAAGGCTTTATCTCTGAAGGTCTTGGATCACTACAAAGAGCTTCTTAACATAAGAGAGAGTATGTGTGTACTTACATGGGCAAGGTTCCCGTCTGCAAGGCTTTATCTCTGAAGGTCTTGGATCACTACAAAGAGCTTCTTAACATAAGAGAGAGTATGTGTGTACTTACATGGGCAAGGTTCCCGTCTGCAAGGCTTTATCTCTGAAGGTCTTGGATCACTACAAAGAGCTTCTTAACATAAGAGAGAGTATGTGTGTACTTACATGGGCAAGGTTCCCGTCTGCAAGGCTTTATCTCTGAAGGTCTTGGATCACTACAAAGAGCTTCTTAACATAAGAGAGAGTATGTGTGTACTTACATGGGCAAGGTTCCCGTCTGCAAGGCTTTATCTCTGAAGGTCTTGGATCACTACAAAGAGCTTCTTAATGCTACGTTTACACTATGTTCCCGGCGGCCACGGCAACCACGTTTCAGGCCACCGTGGACAAAACGCGATTGACGTGACACAACGCGGGGGACCGTATGGGCAAACGTGACAGGCCGTGATTGCCGTGGATACCGTGTCAGATTTTTAAACTGTCAAAAAATTTGCCACGGCAGTCACGGTGCGGATGAGAAACCTAGTAGGCCGTAATAAACCGGGGTGAACGTAACAAAACGTGACAGTCCGTAATAGGCCGTAACAAAACTTGGGGGTGGTCCGTAGTGGGACGGTTTAAGCGCCCGGCACGCTACGGCGCGTTGCGTTCTACTACGGTCTGACACAACGCGAGGTCTCAGAATACCATGATTGCTATTGCTTGGGAGACCTTCTTTTTATACCGCCGGCACAAACGTGCTCCAAAGCTGCCCTGCGTCCACGTTTCATCCGTACAAAGCCTTGACAGAACGTGAAAAACGTGTCAGACCTTGATCAGAACGTGGGAAACGTGAGGGACCCCATCAGAATGTGACGGGCCGGGAGGGAACGTTCTGGCATCCGTGGTAGAACGCGGGCTGAACCGTAGTGCGCCTTGGAGCCTCCGGGACTCAGCATCCCCTTCCCCCCACGGCCCGTCACGGATACCGTGGTAGACCGTGAGAAAACTTGGCAAGACGTAACAAAACTTGAATCCAGAGATAAAATTGGTCTAAATCCCACGGCGCACTACGTTTTGGGCAAACGGGGCTGCCGTGGCCGCCGGGAACATAGTGTAAACGTAGCATAACATAAGAGAGAGTATGTGTGTACTTACATGGGCAAGGTTCCCGTCTGCAAGGCTTTATCTCTGAAGGTCTTGGATCACTACAAAGAGAATCATTGACAACCTCTCTTGTCATCAGATCTTGGCACGTTACATTTCTGTACACTACTCCTTCACCGCATGTCGCTGAACACTGCAAAATAATAAAATTAAAGAAATTACTCCATGGATATTGTGCAGGAAAGTGAAAAAAGTGCACTAAAAACTCAGCAATTCGAACTCTGGGTAAAGTGAAAATCCTAAATATATTAAGAGTATGTCAGATCAGGGATGCTAGTTGTCACCCATGTCTTTGATTGGATAATTCAGATTTTGGGAAAGCTATGTTGTATATATATCACAAATGATAAATTGAAATATCCACAGATCATTTAAATATGGAAAATGTCATACTAGTGTAGTTTAGCATAATTACTCGTGATAGAAGTGCTTCGGGAATAGCTTGCATTCCCTTCTACCAATGTATCACGCCTTGGAACCCCTTGTTTTCTTACAAAAGAATAACGGTGACCTAACTCTAATGAGTCATGTTCATTATTGTCCTTTCTAAGTTTTACAGTTTGGTACAAGTAACCTACCGGTATGTGTGCTCATGACCATGTATTTCTCAACTGGCTTGTTTTTAAAGGGAAACGTATCCTTGTCTCAGATTCTGAAACAAAATCCTGGATGTAGCTTATGCTTCAATCAAATTTATAAACCCTTAGGTTGGTCTGGAATCCCATGACTTTTACAAGCCGATCGCCTGTATGATTATCAAGATATTTATGATTGGAAATCAAAATTTCAAAAACCGCTTTCCTAACGTTTTTTATAACACTACAGTCTATTGGGGAAAATGAGTATGGTAAAACCAGTCACTCGTTACTTTTTTGAGGCCCTTCATGATCATTTTGAAGCTTTTAGGGCTTCAATATTACACCATATCACAGACACTGATAACACGTAGGGCCATGCATCTCAGATTTAACATTGTTAAACGATGCCTTTAATATCTGCAACGTTAAGCTAAAAAATAACAAATCCATGAAGCAGAAGAGGTCAATGATAAACTGTTATTATATGCATTTTAAATGCCCAGCTCGAGTTCAAATTTTCTGTACATCCATATGATATAGCTCTTAATGTACTATATTAATGTGAAAATGAATAGGTCTGAATGAAAGGAAACAGAAATACTTCCTGATCTTACCTCTTCACTGTATGGCCCTGTCAGGAATCCATATACAGGGCAGGCTTCACTTCTAGCAATGGCACTGAATCCCCTGCCACTATACTCATCATCGGAAGAGAAGGTAATGCGAATGGTTCTAGAGAAAGACAGGACTGGTGAAAACTCATCACCACATGCTATGTAGGGTTCACGTCCTTCAAAGTCTACATCCTCAAACTAGTGTGAAGGTTTGAAATTGAATGGAATATAATTGAAGGTTTGACAATGAATTGAACATAATTGAAGGTTTGACATTGAATGGAACATAATTGAAGGTTTGACATTGAATGAAATATAATTGAAGGTTTGAAATTGAATGGAATATAATTGAAGGTTTGACATTGAATGGAATATAATTGAAGGTTTGCGTTGAATGGAATATAATTGAAGATTTGACATTGAATGGAATGGTATTGTAGGTTTGAAATTGAAAGGAATAGTATCAAGGTTTGACATTGAAAGGAATAGTATCAAGGTTCGACATTGCAAGGAATAGTATCAAGGTTTAAAATTGAATTGAATTGTATCAAGGTTTGAAATTGAAAGGAATAGTATCAAGGTTTGACATTGAAAGGAATAGTATCAAGGTTTGACATTGAAAGGAATAGTATCAAGGTTTGACATTGAAAGGAATAGTATGAAGGTTTGAAATTGAATTGAATTGTATCAAGGTTTGACATTGAATGGAATATAATTGAAGGTTTGACATTGAAAGGAATGGAATTGAAGGTTTGACATTGAATGGAAAAGTATCAAAGGTTTGATAATGAATTCTTTACGTATATTTATCTCTTTCTCTCCCTCTCTTTCTTCTCTTTTTTCCTTCTCCCTTCTCTCTATCTTTCTCTCTTTTACTATCAATTTGTTCAACAATGAACATCCCTCTCTCCCTCTATCTTCTCTTCTTTCCTTCTCCCTCCTCTCCAACTTGCTCTCTTTTACTATCAATTTTGCGCTCTATTAATGTATATTAATGTATATTATTATTATTATTATTATTATCTTTCTCTTTTTTACTATCAATCTGTTCAACAATGAACATCTCTCTGCCTTTTTACCTACCTACATGTATATCTATGTTTCGTAACACATGGATCTAATCACATGGAACATTAAACAAACATGAAAGATACTTACAAAGAATCTATCTCGACATTGGCCATTCTCCTCATCCTGTAAATCAAAGTCATTAGCGGTAATTCTCCAGCACTCATTGTTTATGTTAAAGAAGTCATAGACGCATTGCAGGTTCTCAGGATATTCACTAGGATACCCAGGTGATTCAAATAATGCAGAATCGGCGAAAAACCTGTTGCAATCTGGCAAGAGAAAATAATGATAAATAGAATGATTATGTGAACATTCTATAATTCATGTACATATACCTATACTGAATTTAAAGGAAAACATGCTTCAGAAAGCTATCATGGACCAATACAAGATGTAAAGATTTTAAAAACGATCAACTTAATCTACCAAACTCATTCAAACATTTGATTTCATCAGCTGCTCACTATAAAGACCTTCAAGTATCCATGTTTCAACAAGCCAGTAATCTATTTTAAATGACTATGTCATACATGTATGCGCACCTCCTTTCACAAGCATGGACTTTGTGGTAATTATAGAGTGGGGACATTTTGTGAAATTTTGTGACCTAAATTTCATATATGAAATATAATTTTTTTAGCAATTTCTAGTAGGGAAGGGAAATTCAGTCTGCTCAGCTTATCTCTTAATCCCCAGTTTCCTGAGTGTGAGCACTACAAATATGATTGTGTGTTGTTGATCAAAAAAAGAAAAAAGGTAAATTTGTGGTTACCATCATTAATGTCCACAATTATGTCCTGAACCGGCGTTCTCAGAACAAAGGCGCGTAACAATGTTAAATATACGCTGTGTTTTGCAACTTTGGTGTTGATTGACATGATGCCTCATTTTAGATAAGCAATCAGCCTATACAGTGCGTCCCAGAAAAAACGAAACCGAGAATTAATAAATGATACATATTTGTAAAGCAAGATAATCCCCCCGTTCAGCCCCTTTCATCAGGAATGCGTACTTCATGCTTGAATTCTCTAAATAAAGGAGGGTACGCGGTGAATGGAGAGGCTTTTCATACACCGTACATCATGCGTTCTTCACGCTCGCAATCTCTAACAAAGGAGGGAACGCGACCGTCCCGGACGCGGGAGAACGCCAAGTGGAATAAATTTGCCTTCCCTTAAAAGCAGTGTCATGTCCCTCACTATACATTACACTAACTCAACATGAAAGCTTTCAACTTTCACCCAAAATTTTCCAAAAATCCTAAGAATATTTACAAAATGGCCCTGCTCCATAATTTCCAGCGGTGTGCATACATGCACAGAAGCCACAAACTTACTCAAATGAACATTCAAAACAGAGTGATCAAAGAGACAATACCATATATAATATATCAAGATTAAATAATAATCCTACGTCAAACTATCTCTTTATCAAACCATAGCAGCTAGTTCAGTGTTTTCTAAAGATCTAAATTAATCAGTTTTTACTTTTCAAATTGGCAACAATTATATGTATTTTCCAATCCTTTATAGTTTAGAAAATGAAATGTATATTCAATTAAACAATGTGAATTAAAAGTATAAAAATTCAATGAGATATTGCCAATTTGCACACAAAAAAAAAGTGATTATAAATTTCACTTTGCATTGCAAATTTAGAGACGCCAATAATTAATTTGTATTTAAGTAGATTTTTTTTCTCTTCACAAGCACATTTTTTTTATTCAGAGCATTCTAGATCGAGAGATAAAAATAAAATGTCACTAAAAAAAAAGGTGACACAAAACTGCTATAGAGTCAGGGGGGTGTTTCACAAAGATCCTCAGTTGAACTTAACTCTAAGTTGGACTTAAACATTATGGAGAGCCATTTGTAGCCTTAAAATACAATATATTCAAAAGCAAAAGTTCCACTATTTCAGACGTTTCATAAATTCCACATCAAGAACATGAAATGTCCTTGATAATAGAAAATATGAATGACTTGAATCAACATTTTATGCCATTTAAAATAACTTTTACAAAATATTTTCAAAGATTACGGTTTTCCATAATCGTTGGGTCCAACTTAGAGATAAGTTCAAATTAGGATCTTTGAGAAACATCCCTTAGAAGGGATATACGTAAACAGTTTCCTGGCTCACAACAGATGGTTTGAAATTCATCATACTATTTCCTACCAAAGCATGGTTGTTCGTTGCATGGTTTAATGTCCGATAGGGTGTCGTTTTCATTGCAGTTTTCACGGCTCACATTCTCCCCAGTCTCCAGGCGAGTACATAACACATCACGAGTACGGAACCCTTCTCCGCATGATGCAGAACACTGGTACAAAGGAATTCAAGTAAAGACAAAGATAAGAAAGGAATATATTGCACAAATCATTAGCTAAAAATTACTTACCGGTAATCCATCTGCTATTACAACTTTAAGATTTTAAAAGATTTATTTTCTTGTGTAGATTAGATACATGTTCCAATATGCGTGTTTTAATGATGTATAATGCATTATTTCTTAGAAAATCAATATCAAGGTCATCATTCTGAAAACTGATTGAACACAACTTGGGTTCAACGACAACTTCTTTCTTTAGCAGAAAACTGGATGGTCAGTTCATCTGATAATAATATATCTTTACGAAAATACCAAATAATGTATCTATATTAATTCTGACTGCTGTTATTAAAACAACACAATGATGAATAACCAATATTAACAAAACTCATTTACTAAATATTGGTCAAGAGAGAAGGATGGATGGAATTTACTAATAATACATTAGTTGTTGCTATGTCGGGCAAGCCGCTATTCAGTCGTCTACAGAAACTTTTGGAAAGTATGGATAAAATGAGTAAACAGGGGGGTGTTTCACAAAGATCCTAAGTTGAACTTATCTCTAAGTTGGACTTAACTTTTATGGAAAGCCATTAGCATCTATGAAAATACTTTGTAAAAGTTATTTTAAAAGGCATAGAATGTTGATTCAAATCAATCATATTTTCTATTATCAAGGACATTTCATGTTTTTGATGTGGAATTTATAAAAAGTCTAAGAAAGTCTAAAAAGTCTTTTGAATATATTTTGTTTTAGGGCTACAAATGGCTCTCCATAATTTTTAAGTCCAACTTAGAGATAAGTTCAACTTGGGATCTTTATGAAACACCCCCATGTGTATCAACGGAGTACATCTATTCAGAGCAAGAAGGATGGCCTTCTGGCTTCTGTTTCATCTCCACATGAGAGCAACCATAAATGGTACTCACCTCTGAAAAATTAGAAGCAGTAAAGCCATATTCTGGACAATCTACAAACTCGGTGAATATCTGGAAATCTCCTCCTAGATCTTCATCATCAGTTGTAAAGTAGATCAAAGCAGTTGAACCATAGGAGAGATATTCATCATCATCTAGACCACAGAGACTGGCAGCTCTGTATGGGTACGCGGCATCCACGATCTATAGATATAGAGAAACGTATCAAGATCATATGCCACTGCAAGCACATTTCATACATTACCTTCATAATCATTATGTTGACATGACGGTTTTTAAAAAAAAAATTCATAGGTTTTTATTCTTTTCTCTCATAAAGAAAAATTGTACATTATTTATAACATTGTATACAAAATAACAAAATAATTTTTAACATAGGTCTTAATAAATTTGCCAATGAACTTTTACATTTACATACAAAAGTTACACATTTACAGATGAAAAATATTCACATAAACAAAGTTATATTTTCACCAAAAAACAAGCAACTATTTTCTCGACCAGTTTGATTTTAAATCTCAAAATTATTTCTTTTCCACAATATTCTGTTAAACTATATTCCTCTTCAATTTCCTTTAGAGACAAACAAAATTATATATATAAAAAGAGAAAGAGCTAGAAAACACTAAATGGTAACACGATGGTAACGGATAATTTCATGAACAAAATCATACTTTCAAGAAGCATTAGCTTTTAAAGAACTTTCAATGTTTACTCTACATGCATGTCTATAGGCTGGCTGCCACATCAATCAACAACTCAAATAGTCCAGGGGGGGTGTTTCACAAAGATCCTAAGTTGAACTTAGCCGTTAGCATCTTTGAAATTATTTTGAAAAAGTTATTTTAAAAGGCATAAAATGTTGATTCAAATTATTAATATTTTCTATTATCAAGGGGATTTATGAAAAGTCTAAAATACTTGAATTTTTGCTTTTGAATATATTTAATTTTAAGGCTACCAATGGCTCTCCATAATGTTTAAGTCTTACTTAAGTTAAGTTCGACTTAGGATCTTTGTGAAACACCCCCCAGGAGTATAGCAACAACCGCTTAATTAATGACAATGTTGTCCTCCTCTGTTCTACAATGTCTCACTAATTCCATGTTCTTGATCAGAGTCCATCTTTGTGAGCATTATTATTCTTGATTGATTTATGAATCACACCATGACATATGCAAAGAAAATGTTACAGATGCTGATAATAATGCTGTATATGTGTACCTTACTACATTCTGTTGCAGGTGCATTTTATAAAGTGATGTAGTGCTTCATGCTTTAACAAGCTAATAGGTCATAGGATTACTTGAAAAAGCCCCATGAGTGAAATATTGTTAACCCTATATATATGCGAACAAAGATCTTTAAGGTCAATTTATTCCAAGTGTTATGGAATGACATTTCCACAGAATTGTCAATTTTTAATTAAGAAAATCAAAAAATCTACAAATGAATATGATATGATATATTAACTAATATGTGGTACTTTCACAACAGTTAAATTTCCTTTCAACTATTCATCATATTGTTACCGAATGACCAAAAATTACCCTTCTTGGAATTGACCTTATGCTGTTGAGAGTTGTAACTAAATACATACCGTGAGAGAATCGCCTTGACATTCGTCTTCTCTGATTGGTGGAGGAAAGAGATTCCATGCAACAGAAACTCTTACACACTGTCCTTCTAGAGATGTCACTGTGTACAAACATTCTTGATTTTCCATGAAGTCATCTTGCTCAATACTAACATTATTCCTCGTGTATGTTTCATCACAACCTGCCAAACAATAATCAATGAATATGTGGTTACAGTATCATGTACATGTACTATATTCCATGCAACTATTTGAAAAATACCAACAGTACAAATAATTTCTTGATTGTGTAATAGCGATTCATTTAAACATGCTTACGAATGATATTTGTTTTTGTAATTGGTCTGGAAGTATAATTATTCAATAGTTTAATATTGTATCCGTGAACCAGGCATAAAAGTTCATTTCTTATTCTGCCCTATTTCTGTTACCTTTCTTTAAGCACATAGGGCTTTCTTTCTGTTAGTGATATGCGCTATATAAGCAATGTTCATTATCATTATTATTATTATAAACTTTGTGACCATTTTAAAGAGGGGAAGTCCCCCCCCCCCCTCACTTAAAAAAAAAAAAAAAAAATCACTCTGTGTGTTTGCCATTCTATGCCAGTATATATTCAAGCATTAGCTTCATATAATAGTGTTATAAAGAGATATTGAAAGTTGAAATGCTTATCAACGTTTTGCGGTTGTGGTCGTTATGACCAGTTATAGCACATTAGCTATGCAGGGCCAGTTGGTTATGTATTCACCGTGCACAATGCATGGAGCTCCTGGTATTTTACATGTTCATGTTCAGCTGGCCCTATGTAGCAAAGGTGTGCACAAACAATATTTCATCACGTCCTACGTAGAAATGATGTACAGGTATATGCACTCGTACGCGCAAAAAAAGCACAGAAATTTATCATGATGATATTTCAATACATTCCCCCTTGTGCTATATAATCTTTAATAATTTCAATGTCTTTCTGTGAGAAATATAAACAAAACAATATCTTTTTAATCATCATCACCATCATTAAAGGCAACAAAATACATGTGTGGCAAATTAATCAGACTTTAGGTATAAAATTCAAAACTGGCAACTAATAATTACCATAAAATATTACAAGAATAGCTAGGGGACAGACGGACCATTAACGTCAGAGATTCTATAAATAGCAATAACCCTTTGTTCATCTATCACAATGCGCACTTCTCACTGTGTTTGGGAACCATTACCCAGCTTTTAACACATTACATGTGAATGAATGTAATTGACTTACTAGGACACGGATAATCATTACACTCTCTGGTGCTGGGAGGCATGGGGTCTCTACACAGTTCCATAGCTACACTTTCTTGTGTTGTGAGATCAGTGCATTCCACTTCACGCATCTGAATACTGCCTCCACAAGTCGCATAACACTGTCAAGAAAACAAGTTCATTCCTTATAAGTTATTATGTGTATGCTCATCGGGCCTATAAAGTCACTTTATTAAAAATAACGGGGCGTCATGCAAGTCCCTGTTTCATAAAACTTGTTATCAATGTCAAGTTGCAATAACTGTTACAATTAGCTACTGTAATCATTGAATTTGACTGGCTGAGAGCAAATTCGTAATAGAAATGTGACACTTGTTATACAAGAATCCACTATTATTACTATTATTCTAGTATTTCAGTGGCTCCAGTGAAGCTGCATATACATTACGAAAAGCTCTCGTTAAAACTATACCCCACCACAATAACACAGGAACCAATGTAAATCAGTTGGGGTATCACGACCCCACTTTTGTTTCTCTCGTTAAAACTTGGACAGAGCCACTATACCCCACCACTGTAACACAGAACCAATGTAAATCAGTTGGGGTATCACGACCCCACTTTCGTTTCTCTCGTTAAAACTTGGTATAATTTAGATGAAGACGAAAATGAAATTAGATGCTGCTTGTAAGTATCGGCTTGCATGGTAATGTAGATATACAGTAGGCACCCGCAAGCCTACTGTAGCCTACTGTAGAAAATGAAATTGGTGATATAACAACAAATTTAACTGTGAAAATTAGCACTCTTTCTCCCTTCTTCTCTCCCTCTATCATGCTTATTTGTCTCTTCCTCTCTATCACCCCGTCAAGGTCTCTGCGGGGGGATTACATTGTAAACCGCTAGTGTTTACTCTAGGCTTAGCTCTAGGAGTAGTGAAAGTCAAATGGGGGGTTTCAATTTTAAACGATGATTTTTCGTCATGTACAAGAAAGCATTCAAGAGATTTTTCTTAACGAAGAACTACACCTGGGTAACGAGAGGCCAAAGCAGATTTACGTCTTGGAAGGGGATGTTAGTGTTGCATCTGAGAAAAAAAACTTTCCATTATGCAATAAACTATATGTGGATAAATTAATATATACATATTATTCATTTTTTAAACTACATCTTTTATTTGAATTTGATATTATTCTTTATTCAGAGCGATAAGAGTCATTGCAGTTTTCATTATGGTTGTGTCCCTGTGGTAGCATCTACATTGACCATAACACACCCAGGTGAGGTAAATGGGTACCTGGCAGGAATTAATTCCTTAAAATGCTTGAGCTCTGTAAAGGCAACCTTGCTACAGCTGCGGAAATAATAAACAGTGTGGTTTTTAAAAGGAAGTACACCATGATAATTGGCTGGTATTAATAAAAGCAGAAAAAACCAAGAGAAACAAAGTAGTGACAATTTGGGCAATATCTGATTAAAAGTAGGAAATTTATAAATTTTTCAAGTTATCATTCAATGAAACACAAATTGGCAACACTGTGACGCATCTCGCGAGGTCCTCTACAATTTGATCTGTACAAATATTTCATAAACTTTTCTTTTCTCAGTTATTGATGACGGAATAGACTCGTTTCTTACAGGGGTTGCATAACGCATATTTGTAATAATTTAGAGTGCATGTGTATGATTGAAAATAGAAAATAGAAATGTCCGATATTTTTTAGTAGAGAGCACATGGGAGGGAATCTCGCAAGATACATCACAGAGTTGCCAATTTGTGTTTGATTGATTGCAACTTCAAAAATTTGCTCAAATTGCCACCGAGCTGTTTCTATTAAAACCATATCGATATCAGGGTGGACTTCCCCTTGAATAGCACATACAGAGTTCTAAACGTGTATTTGATTATTATTTTTTCCTCACCGGTCCATATTGTCCAACAGTGAAGCCATACTGCGGGCATGGAACAAAGGCCAAGTAAGCAGAGAATCCCCTGAACGTATCCTCTCCATCAGAGTAGAAAGTGAGAGATGACTCATTAGACCTGGAGCGCCATACAGGTGGCAAGCTGTCACCACAGTAAGTAGCATCAAGATACTCCCAATTCTCGTCATTAAGCTGGATAAGAAGAAGAGTGAAAAGAAGAAGAGTGATAACATGGTAATTAAGCATCAAGGCCAGTATATAGTACATGGATTAAGCAAGTGTTTTACTTAGCATTTGGCTTGGCTAAGTAAAAATGTCTTAAATCGTATTCAGATCATATCTATTAAAGCATTTTACTTTCACAAGCCAACTTCAAGGCAAATTACTTACTGATAAGCATTAATTGTGACATAATTTGGTCAATAAAATATAATGAGGTGCATTGGATCAGTGGTAGAACCAATATAGTACAGTCAAACCTGCTTTAGTGACCACCTGTCTACAAGGACCACATTTGTTGTTTCCCTTGAAAATGGTTTCTCATTGAGTCATGTACTAAAGGAACCTGTCTACAAAGACCACTTTTTGTGTTTCCCTTGGGCAGTTGCTGTAGACAGGTTTGTCACGAAGCGACAATGACTGCCTTCACTTTCACTTTACAGCTGTTCTCCATACAGCTCGCAAGTCTTGATTTCCATTTGCCTCCGCTTAAGGATCAGTGATAAAACTGATATATAGTAGGGAATTCTCACTGGGAATTTTACATCACTCAGGTATTCACCGGAACACAGGTGTTGCCAATCGCGCAGAGTGGCCTTCACTTTTACAACTAACAGGTGTGGTGTAATGCTTTGCACTCTCAACCAACTGAATCATCATAAATGTCATTCATGGAAAGACTCTGTGAAATCGAGACAGGGGCATATTTCTTGCATGATGGGACGTCCAATTTGCTGTATGTGAAACTTGTACACCCATTGATGGTATTACCACCAAGTTCGGTGTCACGGATGTACTGCACATGGTAACTGCCGGCCATATCGCTTTGAATATTATTACCGTCAATTCAGCTTAGAGACTTACAGAGGATCCAATCATTAAAAAATAATCATTTAAAAATGTTCTGGGTTCCAAGCTGGTACTGCAGTCAGAATACCATACACTAACATTACTTTTGTATTAAAACAGAAATCGCCACTTTAGATACTCTCTAAAGTAAAGGCTAACAGAAGTAATAGAGGATTACTTGAGGCAGTCGTATGTGCCCTTTTTCTTTAATTTTATCAAGAGATATATATGACAAGCCATTGGTCAATGACTGTGCATGTATATATATAGGATAGCTTATATAGCTAATTACATGGACAGAGGCAAACACTAATGAAAAGCAAATTTCAATTTGTAATTATAAATAACTTGTACATGTATCATAAGTGCATGATCCAAACGAAGCAAAAAAATATATTTGTCTAAAATGATATTTACCTCAATATAATCACCAGCTTCACAATCATCATTGGTCAGTCCAAGTTCAAATCTTCCAAGGAATGAGACACGAATACATTGGTCTTCACCAGAGATGAGAGTATATTCACATTCCTGGTCGTCTTCATAGTTCATTGGACTATTCGGACTGGTGAAGATTCCCTCCTCAGTCAGCACCATGTCACACGCTGTACAAACACAAATTTATATCATATTATTTATTATTATTCTGCTTGGGTCTAATTTCATCCTATGTATTAACTTTACTTCTCATCTTGCCTTTCTCTCCCCCAATTTTCCTTCCTCTCCCTCTCTGTCTCTCTCTCTCTTGTTTCTCTCTGACCCAGCTGTTTATGTATTCTCTCCCTCTTGTTGTTGTACATGCAACAGAATACAATGCAATTTATACATCACAATGGGGTCGAATTCACAAGATCTTTAAATAGATCTTTAATCTGATTCCCACTCAATTTATGTTACTTGTGCTTTCAACTACTGATTTTACTATGTCCATCTTTTTATATTTGTCATACATGTATGCGTTTATACACAATTTTATGTATCTGTTTTTATATTGAGTGAATAAATAAATTAATTGAATACAAGAAATCTTTTATAAGTCATTTTTGCATAAAGATATTATTTTGTAAATTTTTCAAAGCGTATCTTGGGGGCATATAATCTGTACTTTCATATACCCATCTAAACATCTATATAGAAGAAACAATGTACACCTTTACATACAGTAGGATTCCTGGAAAGCACATCAATTAATATTTCTTCTGTGCTTAAGAAAGAGAAAAGAAGAGTATGTTTAAGGACTTACATGGGCATTCGGGTAAGCTACATGGTCTTGAATCAGATGGCCTTTGGTCTTTACAGAAGTCATCGGTGACCAGTTGACCATCAGACAATCGTTTACATCCTACAAGACGGTATTCAACACCTTCTCCACAAGTCACGGAACACTAGAGAATAAAACATATTCCAAAACATGAATGTGATTGCGTATGCTAGCAGATCAAAGTACCATTGAACATTTTAATGTTGTGATGTTAGAAAGCTTTTGTATGTATTTATTCACTGGTATCTTTAGAATCAAATCTTTCCTGTAAATATTCAGAAGTCAAGTATCCAGTATTCTTAAGAACACACTATATGATAATAAAGATAATACACCAACTCCAGCACCTATCCAGTAACAAGTAACTAATTACAGTGCTTTACACTTTCATTTAATTCATTCTTTACAATGCTAACAGCTAGCACATACATCATTGAGAGCATTAGAGCGGTCAAGCCCACAGAGAGACTTCCCAGCCTACTTAGCACCTTAGAGGATCTTCAGTAGGGTTAGTATTTTTATTATTATTCCATCAATTTGCCATTTTACTTGCAACAAATTATTTCTTTTTCAAGGAAGGGCTAAAGCAATTGCATTCCATTTTATCTTTTCATGGATGATAGAAACATAACGTTTTTATGCTCTCATCGGCTCATCAGTTTCATGTTAAAATTGGGGGAATTCCCAAACATGCAATCCATTACTGTTCTTGTTGGCTGTTTTCTCGAGTACGAGGATCAATGAGAATTGATGGGAGGTCATTGGGGTAAGATTTCATAGAACTAAATAGGCCAATTCTTGAAAAACAGACTCTCTCACATTTTTGGGAAGGAAACCCTTTGGTGGGCTTGGGGGGCTAAGGGAAGCTTAGTCTAAAAAACACCAAACTTTAGACACCACGTTGTCACTTACCTCGCTAAAGTTACCAGTGCCGAATCCAAACTCTGGACACATTCCAAAACCGACAAGGCCTTCAAATCCATCATTCCTTTCACCTTCACCTGTCCTGAAGACAACTTCAACGTTCGCAGAGCGAGAATAAAAGACAGGAGCTGTGGTGTTCTCAGGTAGCCCACAATATAGAAAATCTACACCTCCTTCTGTGTCAGTAATCTGATGGAAAAATGTATCGCACATAATTAACTATTGAATGAATATTTGCTCTCTATACTTTGTCATTAAAATTAATAAAAATTTATTAACATAAATATTGCTAGCCAGTAAGCCATCCTGTCCACTGGTTGTCTGCAAGCTTTAAAAGATTTGCCCCATCTTAGTTTGTCATAGATATCGTATCTTAAACCTGTACAGTATACTATATGTTTTCATCCGCTATGGATTCCTGAACAGTTTACTTTGGTGTATTTATTATTAATCTTTGCTTGGAAGGGAAAAACACACTGAATAACCCTCTACTCTCTCTACTCTCTAATATCTGTATAAAACTATTGAATAAATGTACATCCACGAGCAAGAGCTTCCTAAACTATCAATTTAAAAAACAGATTTGACCATATAATGTATGCATTGGACTCATCATGATCCTTTTTTTTTTTTTTAATACAAATACAAATACAATACTAAAACCTGACATTTTCACTTTCACTATTTTTGTTCTTTTTCACTTTTGATTCAGCTATTTAAATGTATGGCCATTCACAAATATTAAAATTTGTGAACCTTTCATGAACAGGAAAACTTTCTGGTATATAATATAATAATAATATAATACAATAATAATAATAATATGTCTTGTTTACCCAGGGTAGCCTCATCAGTATTCATACTGTTCTCCTTGAGGGCCCTGCAATCATATTATTACCCCGGTCATCGAATTCAGGCTTACCCGCACACAATGTATGCACATTCTCCACTCCCTGGGGAGCATTCCAGCCAGTGCATCATTTTTACAAGCGCACACTTGCTAATCTAAGCACATTAGCTTTCGCATCCTACCGGGTACCCATTTAACACCTGGGTGAAGAGTGGCAAATGTAGATCAATGTCTTAGTGCATTAGTGCCGCGGTAGGACTCGAACCACGGACCTTGTGATCCACAGTCCGGTGACATATCCACTCGTCCACGTCACCTCTAGGAATAACAGTAAGATTCATTTCATTTGTAAAAGGAAGTCTTACCTGGACATAATCTGAGCAGTTCTCGCTTGGTTGACCCAGGTCGAATGAGATGAATGAGACAGTGATGCATTCAGTAGAGTTAGGGTTTGTGATGTTGTAGATGCAATTCAGGTTGTTATCATAACCAGCATTAGCCGCAGCAAAACCACGATAACCACTATAACCACCACCACCGAATCCAGGGCTAACAATCACTCCAGGACGTATCACATCCTCTGAACACACTGCAAATAACAAACAAAGTAGTATTTTTAAACAAGATAAATCTGTAACAGCATCTCCAATATGCCTCTGCCTATATATCGATCAATGATCATGTGACCTACTTGATTCTTCTTCTTCTTCAGTATGTGTCGACAGACTTGTTAGTCCATGTCCAAGAATTATAGAAGAAAAAAAATTACAAAAAAAGGGATATCGGTGGTATCGATTCCCAATATTGCATGTATCATGTTGATAATAATAATAATATTTATATACCTCACTTAAGAAATCCAGCCATCTGATTGGTCGAAATTGCAGTCATGGTTTTAGCCATTCCCGTAAATAAACAAAAAATGCCAATCCCATGTAATAGTTTGAGGGTAAAATTCAAGTTACCGGGAAAATAGTTCCGTCTTGCTTAAAAACTGGTTTGAGCGATCGCGGATACCATAAATTGTGTGTGTGCCAAGAATTGGTCGCTAGGCAGCAAGAACACCAAAAGGGTACGTGAATAAGTCTTATTATTAGCCGTAGATCTAGGTCTAGATACAGATTTTATTGTTTGCGATGACGGTGATACAGGTATTGAAGATTGTATAATGCAAGTGTTTGAATTCATTTGGTGGATGAAAAGTTGAATTCTACGCCGTTTTGTGCGTCATTGCAGCGCTGAAATTGGTGTGTTTGTTGTTAATTTCTGACAAATTTAGATAGTTTTCCTGATGGTATTTCATGCAAAATTTCTGTTATATTGATAAGCACTGATTCTTGTCCTTAACTTTGACTTGTTTCTTGTCTGTTATAGTCATTTAATAGATGAATTACTTGAATTCTGAGCACATTTCAGTAACACAAAAAATCCAGCCCGTTCATAGTCCGACACACGTATTTGTAGGTACCTTGTGTCCTTGCTTAGTCTGCTGTCTTGATAGCGTAAACAAACTTGATTACCATGATTGGTAAGTCGCACATGTATTCTATGACCCTTTTCGGTATATAAAAGTATTAATGACTGCTTTAATTTTCGAGCTATTGCCCTCGGCAAGCCTCGGGCAATAGTTCAATTTTAACCTACCTTTGAGAGTATAAAAACAACTATGTCTCTCAAAGCAGTCATTAATACTATATTAATTTTTATATAGTGCTAATTACAAATGTCTCTAAGCGCTTTAGAAATATACTATTACCCCGGTCATTGGATTCAGTGCTTCCCCGCACACATTGTGTGCACAATCTCTGCTCCCTGGGGAGCATTCCAGCCAGGCATTACATGACGCTTAAAAACTGTTTGACCAACAATGACGGTCGCATCCTACTGGCTACCTGATATCGCATGTATCCAGTAATCTTCACTGTAATTGACCAATCAGATTGCAGGGATTCTTCTATCCATTCTATAATATAGATAGATACACAAGATCGAGTGACGCAAGAATAAACCTCATGTACATACTGTACTACGTCCTATTATACCGGCCTTACCAGGGCATTCCTCTGTATTACACTCTTCCATGGTTTCATAAAAGGGCGAGCCTTCACACAGTGCTTCTCGATCCGTTTGCCGGGTGGCGAGATTCAAACAAGGAACATCACGGGTCCTTACACCGCCATCACATGATAAGGAACACTGAAACATAAAAATAACAAAACTCAACATTCAGTCTTCCTCATACAAGATATCTATTCGAACGTATAAATAAAATAAGCCATTTTGTAGATAAAATAAGCCATTCGGTAGATACATGTATAATAAGCCATTTGGTAGATATTATAAGTCAGTTCGTACATATAATAAGCCAGTTTGTAGATATATTAAGCCAGTTCATAGATATATATATATATATATATTAAGCCTATGTGAACCAGGCCTTGGCTCTATATTAAAGCCTATGTGAACCAGGTCTTGGCTCTATATTAAGCCTATGTGAACCAGGGCGTGGCTCTATATTAAGCCTATGTGAACCAGGGCGTGGCTCTATATTAAAGCCTATGTGAACCAGGTCTTGGCTCTATATTAAGCCTATGTGAACCAGGGCGTGGCTCTATATTAAAGCCTATGTGAACCAGGTCTTGGCTCTATATTAAAGCCTATGTGAACCAGGGCGTGGCTCTATATTAAAGCCTATGTGAACCAGGTCTTGGCTCTATATTAAAGCCTATGTGAACCAGGTCTTGGCTCTATATTAAAGCCTATGTGAACCAGGTCTTGGCTCTCTATTAAGCCTATGTGAACCAGGGCGTAGCTCTATATTAAAAGCCTATGTGAACCAGGTCTTGGCTCTCTATTAAAGCCTATGTGAACCAGGTCTTGGCTCTATATTAAAGCCTATGTGAACCAGGTCTTGGCTCTATATTAAAGCCTATGTGAACCAGGTCTTGGCTCTCTATTAAGCCTAATGTGAACCAGGTCTTGGCTCTCTATTAAGCCTAATGTGAACCAGGTCTTGGCTCTCTATTAAGCCTATGTGAACCAGGGCGTGGCTCTCTATTTAGCCTATGTGAACCAGGGCATGGCTCTCTATTAAGCCTATGTGAACCAGGGCGTGGCTCTATATTAAGCCTATGTGAACCAGGGCGTGGCTCTATATTAAAGCCTATGCGAACCAGGTCTTGGCTCTCTATTAAGCCTAATGTGAAGTAAAGAATATACCAGTCAATGGGTTAAATAGTGGGAAGGTCTTACCTCACTCCATGGACCAGGTACGAAGACATATTGAGTACAGGATCCAAATGATGGGAAGACTTCAAAGCTCTTGAAACGCTCAGCATCTTCTGTTCTTAGGGTCAATTGTACCGTGTTGCCAATGGTCTTGTAGGACATGGTGTTGATGGCATTTCCACAGTAAGGCTCATTAGCATATATGTTAATAGGATCAAAGATCTGTGATAAAGAAACAAATCAAATACATTTAGATCACACTCATGTTCTATTGAATATAATAGTATACATGGTTTATTTTTTATCATTATATCTGTATGTCATTTTTGTGACTGTTTGTTTTTTCTCATACACAGATCGGATTTCAGAGCATTTCAATTTGTTTCACTTTGAAAGTTTCTTAGTCTTTATAATTCTTACGCTCATTTCTTTTCTCTTTTCTTTTTTAGACATGATCCTATTCTCTAACACTATGTACATTTTCTCCCCTCCCCCCCCCCCCCGAGTCTTCTATACTTAATAGTGATCTAAACCCCTTACCGTAAGATATTTCTTGTTACACCCGTCTTGCAAGTCCTCATTAATTACCAATAATAAGTATACTATCTCTATCCTCCCAAGTCCCTCCCTCTTTCTCTCTCTTAATCCATTTAATAGTGAACTATACCACTTACCATTAGATAATCATTGTAACACGTGTCTCCCAAGCCCTCATCAATGTCCAGAGATGTGAAGAAGAGCGCCATGCATCCATTCTCATTGGTGATGGTCAGAGTACATTCATCGTTGTACAAATAGTAATCATTGCTCATCGGGAAAGTAATTTGTGAATTACCCTCAGTAATGCTTACATCACAGGCTATCAAGAAAATGAACAATAATTATCAGCATTACAAACAGGTAGATTGTGCTTCTTCAATTATCATGTTATTTTCGTACATTTTATCCAGATTAAAACATTCTCTTCTGAGAACCATCAACACAAATTGAATTCAAAGGTTTATAAAAGAAGTCAAAAATCAATTTTCCAAAGTCTCAGATATTTCACTAAAAACAACAGCAAAATTATTATTATAATTATTATTTTTTTTGGGGGGGGATATTTCATAATTTACATACGTACACTTGTGTTTTGAAAATGAAAAAAGGAACTAAGCTGTTAAGATCCACCCATTTTGGAGAATAATTATTTGTTACTGGCAAGTCCATCACTATCATCTACAAGCTGAGCTTTTCAATAGGTTCCTCACATTTCACCCTGTATAACCTAATTAATTTTGACGTCTTTACAAAGAATTGATAATATAATGTGACACTTTTATTTTATTTCATATTATGTTCTAATTTTGTCAATTATGTAAATTCTTTTTTGTGAAATGTGAAACAAAATAAACTTGAAACTTGAATCCTAACTATAATCCTTTGATGATCAATTTGACCAGTCATTTCCCTTATCATCCATTACACACATCTATTATACAAACTTACATGGGCATTCTTCTATAAAGCAAGGCTCTGTAGTCGGGGGCTCTTCATCAGGGCACTCATCATGGTCGGTTGGTTCATTGGTCAATGCATTAAGACATTCCAGCTCTCTGGTCCTGTTACCAACACCACAGATTTTTGAACACTGTAAACAAACAAGATTTAGAGGATTCACAAACTAATAGCAGTACAGGTGCATTATCTCCTATAATAGACAAAAGGTCAAATGTCACAGAACCAATCGGTGACTGAATCATTGGAGCTGAGGACACTCCCATACAAAGGTGGAAGGTGTGGAGTACTTGTACTCACTAAAATTAATGACTGAAAACCATTATAAAGAATAACATTGTTACAAAATAGCATTATATGAAAAAGGTAGTTCTCCAAATGCAGTCAGATTTTAAATGCTTCATGCAATTAATTGTATATTTCCCAACTAAATTCTGTCCCATGCTTGTGTATTGATGCTTGTACACAAATGTTGTCCATATCTGTGTGATATGCTTACCAGCATTTGTGATTATGACTACACAATTATTCCTATGTATTCAAGAAAGCCGGTTCATACAATCTGCACACGAGTCATTTGTACAAAACTGTGAAAACTTCTTCATGTTTAAAAAAAACTGAAAATTCAGGGTCATTTGAACCAGGTACTAATTATAAACTGGTCTATTATTCAGAATAACTTCAATTGCCTCGCAATCAGGCATTCGGGACATAATCTAGAGTTTTTCGGCAACAAAAAATTGTCATTGTACCACTAGTCATAACATAGAACTTACATTGCCAAAGGGAAGTGGAACCCAGAATGCTTGTGGGCATTCAACAAATGTTGGGATAGCAATATAGCCCTGGCTGGAGTTTGCACCATTGCTTGTAAACGACACCTTCACGTTGCCTGATGCAGAGAGCCAGGGTGATTCTGGAGCGCTGTCACCACAGTATGTCTGACTTAGAGATGGATTGTTATAGTCTGTTATCTATAGAAGAAGCAAGATATAATTCAATTCTCTTTTAATTCTGTTAATGTATAAATTGTTCTACAGCACTGCATTTATAATCTTTGTGATTGCACAAGAAGCTGATAAATAAATATCAAAGGATGACTTCTACAGGTAAAATGCAAAGTATTGTATGATTTTTCAGTATATGTCATTTCCTACGGTTTTATAACTGTAAAACTTCCCACTCACTATCAATACCTTGAATGGATTTTGCATATCCATTTAATATAAAAGTCCAAATTGAAAAAAATTGAAACATCCAGTATTGATACAATGTGAGAATATAAATTACTGAATTGTTTTCTTCCGGAACCATCTTTAAGATAACTTACTGTAAGGCTATCCTCCATACACGTATCATTCACATTGTCTCCGTTATCAATATCCATCATCAAGAATTTAATGCTGATACAGCCTTCGTCGTTGGTGATATCGGTAACACATGTCAGATTATAGGCATAATCAACAGGATAGTTTGGAGTGTAGATTGGCTGTCCAGATGTGGTGATGTTACCTCCACAAATATCAACTACAAAATACAAGCAAAGATCATATATTAGTTAGGATATACCACATATATATATCAACTACAAAATACAAGCAAAGATAATGTATTAGTTATGATATACCACATAATTATATCACCTAAAAAATACAAGCAAAGATAATATACTAGTTATGATATCCTGCTTTTAAAGATTCTTGGCCTCTGATTGGTCAAATCTGCAGACATGAAATGTGTTTGTGAGTGCTGGGCAGTATAGCAAACAAATATTGACTAGTCATAGTTCTACTCGCAAGTACAATGCAAGGAAGCAGTATTTGCGAGAGAAGTTAACAATTAATATGTGCAATGACGTGCAGCGAGACACGTCCAGCGAGACACGTGAAATGCTTTAGACAGGTACATTTCTTTTGAATTTACAAATAAATACATCTTAACAGGCATATTTTGTTTAAAAAACACGCTGTGGCTTTGCCGTATTATATCTCAACAAGCCTTAAAGTGACTCGATCAGTAACAATGCCTCAGATTCTGAATCAAAATCCTGGATTTAGCTTATGCTGCAATCATAATTATAAACATTTAGGTCAGTCAGGAATCCCATGACTTATACAAGCCTATCGCCTGTCTGATAATCAAGATATTTATGATTGGAAATCAAAATTTCTTTTTTTTTGTTTTCCTAACGGTTTTTATAACACTAGTCTAATAGGGAAAATGAGTATGGGTTGTTTAAAACCATACGATCTACCCACTCTCTTTGAGGCTGTGTTTGCACCTATCATACTCAGCCTGGCATGTTGGTACAATAGAAACATGTATCATGAACTCATACACATGCATCGTTAATATGCAACTATACATGGATATTGACATGAGATATTACTTCTGGTGGCAATTAATTTGCCCTTTTGCATGAGGTCTGTGTGCAATGTATTTCATCACAATTAACCAATCATTTGCACAGATTTTTTTTATGACAGATACAATAAACAATCTACTGAACACATTATGAATCCTAGGGTGCGTTTAATCGACACTTTTTCACCCTAGAATCACGGTTTCTAAAGACGTTTAGTTTAAAACGCAATGCGTTCAAGCGATTTTTTCGTCGGTCGTAAAAATAAACGTGTTTGAAAACACAAACATGAAACGCTGAAAAAGATGCGTTTTGTATCATGATTCAAAAGAATCACGGTCGCTAAAATTCGATTGAACGGACGGAGTTCTCAATCATGATTGTATGACGGAGCCTCTTCCGGTTTGGGAAAAACCGCGCGCCCGCTTTGCATGCAATTTGCGTTCACTATACCATCGTGGCCTGTTCCGTTATGTTATTCCTTGTTTTTCCTTCCATCATTTTCTCTTTCTGTCTTTCCTTATGTTATTCTTTGTTTCTTCTTTCTATCATCTTCTCTTATGTTATTCTTTGTTTTTATAATTCTATCACTTTCTCTTATGTTATTCTTTGTTTTAATCATTCTGTTACTTTCTCTTTCTATCTTTCCTTATGTTATTCTTTGATTCTTCCTTCTTTCACCTTCTCTTATGTTATTCTTTGTTTTAATCATTCTATCACTTTCTCTTTCTGTTCTTCCTTATGTCATTCTTTGTTCCTTCCTTTTTTCACATTCTCTTTCTGTCTTTCCTTATGTTATTCTTTGTTTCTTCCTTCTATTTTTATGTTATTCTTTGTTTTTTCGTTCTATTACCTTCTCTTTTGTTATTCTTTGTTTCTTCCTTCTATTCTTATGTTATGCTTTGTTTTTTCCTTCTATCACCTTTTATGTAATTCTTTGTTTTAAGCATTCTATCACTCTCTCTTTCTGTCTTTCTATCTTTCCTTATGTTATTCTTCGATTCTTCCTTCTTTCACCTTCTCTTATGTTATTCTTTGTTTTAATCATTCTATCGACTTTATCTTTCTGTCTTTCCTTATGTTATTCTTTGTTTCTTCCTTCTATCACCTTCTCATTCTTTGTCTTATTATTGCGATCTATGCTCAAAACAGCAGTCGACAGTCGGCCGTAAACAATTCCAGAAAGCGCGCGCCGAAGTTCCTGGGCCATACTGCGCAGTGTGATGCGCAGTGGTTTGGCTCGCAATGAGCTAGAATCAGCGTTGATGAAAAATCGCTTGAACGCAAACCGCAGTGACCTTGCTTTTTGTAACGGCGTTTTGAATTGTGATTCATGTGATTCTAGCTTCGAAAATTCGATTGAACGCACCCCTAGACAGGTACCTTCAGGTGAAACAGAGAAATATTGTAGAGTAAAGCCAGTCCCTTGTGGTGCCGGATTATCATCACTGACAAAGGTCAAGGAAACTTCATTGGTCAATGAGGTACTTAACTTGCCCTTTTGCATGAGGTCTGTGTGCAATGTATTTCATCACAATGAACCAATCATTTGCACAGATTTTTTTTTATGACAGATACAATAAACAATCTACTGAACACATTATGAATCCTAGACAGGTACCTTCAGGTGAAACAGAGAAATATTGTAGAGTAAAGCCAGTCCCTTGTGGTGCCGGATTATCATCACTGACAAAGGTCAAGGAAACTTCATTGGTCAATGAGATGATTGGTGCAGGAGTATTCTGACATAAGGATATAACTGGCTCTCCTGAACTTGTATCTTGGATCTGCAAGCAAATATCAGAGGCCAAATATAAGGTTATTACCATGTTCTGAAAACAATGTTATCTTTTATGTTAGCAAACAATGTTAATTGTCAAACAAACTGAGGAACTTACACTTACCATTGGGACTTGCTTTGCACATTTAACAATCACTTGTCCGAATTTGTATTTGTTATGACAATTATGCTTCCCTCATATTAAAGGTAACATCGTTTTCAGAATACCATCCCAATTAGTAATCAATATATGGGTTTGGAGTAAGCAAAGCTATTTCATTATTTCTGGAACAGAGACAATACGAGATTATGAAAAGTTTGCTCGTTAATAGGTACATGTATTGTACAGAAAAGTATTCAGATCCATGTTAGGTGTACACCCAATATACCAAAGCGCTACATATTTGGCTGCTCTATAAAAGAAGCCACCATTGTTATTAAAGGCATAGCTATATTGAAAAGAATTATAAAGTCAGCCCAGTCTTTCAAATTCTCAATGTCTCCTCAGAATGGACAGAAGGAATGAAGCTAGATTAGTATCTGAACCTTTTAAATTAATTTAATATGACAAACATAATTTTAATCAAACAGGCCATCCACACAAGCTTGGCCAGAGAGAGAGAGAGAGGGGGGGGAGGGGGTGGGGGTGAGGAGAGAGTGGGAGGGGGTGGGGTGAGGAGAGAGGGGGAGGGGGTGGGGTGAGGAGAGAGGGTGAGGAGAGAGGGGAGGGGTGGGGTGAGGAGAGAGTGGGAGGGGAGGGGGTGGGGTGAGGAGAGAGTGGGAGAGGGTGGGGTGAGGAGAGAGTGGGAGGGGGTGGGGTGAGGAGAGAGTGGGAGGGGGTGGGGTGAGGAGAGAGTGGGAGGGGGTGGGGTGAGGAGAGAGTGGGAAGGGGTGGGGTGAGGAGAAAGGGTGAGGATAGAGGGTGAGGGGGTGGGGTGAGGAGAGAGGGTGAGGTGAGGAGAGAGGGGGAGGGGTGGGGTGAGGAGAGAGTGGAAGGGGTGGGGTGAGGAGAAAGGGTGAGGATAGAGGGTGAGGGGGTGAGGTGAGGAGAGGGGGGAGGGGGTGGGGTGAGGAGAGAGGGGGAGGGGTGGGGTGAGGAGAGAGGGTGAGGAGAGAGGGGGAGGGGGTGGGGTGAGAGGAGGAGGGGGTGGGGTGAGGAGAGAGGGGGAGGGGAGTGGTGAGGAGTGGGGTGAGGAGGGTGAGGAGGGGGTGGGTTGAGGAGAGAGTGGGAGGGGGTGGGGGTGAGGAGAGAGTGGGAGGGGATGGGGGTGAGGAGAGAGTGGGAGGGGGTGGGGTGAGGAGAGAGTGGGAGGGGGTGGGGTGAGGAGAGAGTGGGAAGGGGTGGGGTGAGGAGAGAGGGTGAGGAGAGAGGGTGAGGGGGTGGGGTGAGGGGGTGGGGTGAGGAGAGGGGGGAGGGGGTGGGGTGAGGAGAGAGTGGGAGGGGGTGGGGTGAGGAGAGAGTGGGAAGGGGTGGGGTGAGGAGAGAGGGGGAGGGGTGGGGTGAGGAGAGAGGGTGAGGAGGGGGAGGGGGTGGGGTGAGGAGAGAGGGGGTGGGGTGAGGAGCGAGGGGGAGGGGAGTGGGGTGAGGAGAGAGGAGGAGGGGAGTGGGGTGAGGAGAGAGGGGGATGGGGTGAGGAGAGAGGGGGATGGGGTGGGGTGAGGAGAGAGGGTGAGGAGAGAGGGGGAGGGGGAGGGGTGGGTGAGAGGAGGAGGGGGTGGGGTGAGGAGAGAGGGGGAGGGGAGTGGTGAGGAGAGAGGGGGAGGGGGTGGGGTGAGGAGTGTGAGGAGGGGGAGGGGTGAGGAGAGAGGGGGAGGGGGTGGGGTGAGGAGAGAGGGGGAGGGGGTGGCGTGAGGAGAGAGGGGGAGAGGGGGAGGGGGTGGCGTGAGGAGAGAGGGGGAGGGGGGTGGGGTGAGGAGAGAGGGGGAGGGGGGTGGGGTGAGGAGAGAGGGGGAGGGGGTGGGGTGGGGAGAGAGGGGAAGAGGGTGACCAGTTGGCTTTCACCACTAATTATGATCAGAAACGAAAGATGACATACCGTAACAGAATCACCCTCTTGGCATGGTACACCTCCATTAATAAATACAAGGTATCCAAATTCAAAGGAGATGACTTTTCCTGGTGGAGCACGAATGGTATTCACACAGGTAACATTCTCAGGATATCCAGAGGGAAACTCAGGGCTGGTCAACAATCCTGGTGCTAAGCGTAAAATGTTCTCTCCGCATGCTGAATACACACACAAAAAAAATTTAGAAGTGAATACCACACTCTATCAAGACTATCAAATCAAAAATGTTTGGGGATCATTCTCATCAAGCCAATTTTGGCTTTCATGATTCCCCACTTCCTTTATCTTATGTTGATAATGAACAAACATGTATATACTTTTGATGTTTTAAAAGAGAGTGAAATGAAAAATCTTTAAAAAATTAAATGAATTCATAAGTTTGCGGTTTCACCATGAGGGTAGTCCTTCAAAGGACTGTTCGGTTTGAGAAGGGATAGAAAAGACGGTGAGAGAGAGAGATAATTCACACTACGCAGGGCTACTTAGTGTTGTATGGATAGAGGTGGAGAAATTAATCTTTCATGAGAGGAATCCAGAGAAGGACTGGTGAACCAGGGGGATGTTTCACAAAGATCCTAAGTTGGACTCAACAATTATGGAAAGCCATTAGCATATTTGAAAATATTTTGTACAAGTTATTTTAAAAGGCATAAAATGTTGATTCAAATCATTCACATTTTCTATCAATGAAGGAGATTTCATGTTCTTGATGTGGAATTAATAAAAAGTCTAAAATACTTGAATTTTTGCTTTTGAATATATATTTTTTTAAGGCTACAAATGGTTCTCCATAATTTTTAAGTCCAACTGAGAGTTAAAGGTAAAGACCAGTATTGGAAGAGCCCTAATTTCAAAAAATGAAATGGAAGCTCTCATTACCAATCATGTGAAAGAATATGTTTTGACTAATACATGATGATAAAAACTTTGCCGGGAAACCGCCTACTAATTCATATATTTGGTAAATTTGTTTCTCTCATGGACTGTGAGAGATATAGGGTAGTCCCATATACATCTTTCTGTGTATAGTTTGTATGTATTGTGTGTATTTCAGAACCTTGCAGATGCTAGATGCTAGATGATCAACCTTTTCTGATCGATTCCACAACGTTTCTTTCACAATGCAATCGCATGATCATTACTGGTCTTTACCTTTAAGTTCGACTTAAAGAGAGATTGAGGCTCAACATTCTTAAAGATAAACTTGAGTTCTGGTAAAAAAAGAAAATGAATTCTCACAGAATCTAACGAAACTTACACTGAATGTTCAAGATTACAAATAAATGTCATGTGCCAAACAATTTTGGAAGAAAATGTATACTGGCTGAGTAATGAGCATAGAAAGATAAGGAAATCAGGGTAGTACTAGCCCCGACACCATGTGTGTTGTCCCATATACATCTTTCTGTGTAAGTGATTGTTACTTTACCAAGACTCTGCCAAATTTATGATGATTTTGATGACTCCAGAACCTTGCATTACACACCATTACTTACATGCTATATGATCAACTTTTCTGATCCATTCCACACCTTTTCTTTCACAATGCAATCGCATTACCAGAACTCAAGTTTATCTTTAACAGGTTGACTGTTCGTCATCAGGGGTATAGATTTTAATATATATTTTCAACACATACATGTATCTAAAACGATGAGGATTTAATTCTAAAATAAAAAGCATAGTAAAATAATCCCAGATATCTTTGTTATCCTATTGTTCACTTTTTTTATATGCATAAATGCTAGGAAATACTCATACACGTACCATTGAAATTGTACAATACATAAAAAGCATGCCAATCTGACTTATGCCTCAGTCACACATTTGCGTATTTGGCTTGCGTATTGCTGCGTATTTATGGCAAGCCGTTTTAACATTTATTCCTATTTCTTGATATCAAGAAATGATTATCTGTTGTAAAGCAATGGTAATTCTTGATATCAAGAATTCGATTTCTTGATATCAAGAAATAGGAATAAATGTTAAAACGGCTTGCCATAAATATGCAGCAATACGCAAGCCAAATACGCAAAGGTGTGACCGAGGCATTAAGTCTATCAGTTAGACTTTAATGTTTCTTGTTGTATATTTAAATAAAAGTTTACTTGAACTTAAGATTGATTGTTTGGATATTCATATTCTAAAGACACAAATTCCAGACATGTTGCACCACCTACTCTCCTGGCAGTAAATACACAGATCAAAACCATATTATACAGAAAAGCTATTGATTTCAAATGTTCGAAGTCAACATACATGCAAACATGAATTCTAGTACAAATGCAAAAACTTTATTTCATTAATATCATACTATAGTACATTATCTTTTTGATTTTATTTAGGAATTAGGAATCAATCTGTAGAAATCTGTAAGTACGAAATTATTGTTAGGTGCATCAAGACTTTCCAGTCTATTTTGTGCTTTAAAAGTCCATCTTGATTATTATAATTATTTTGATTATAGCTTTTAAGAGAAAGAATGAGTTACCTCCAGGGAGAGGGCAGTCTTCTTGAGTACATGCACGGGTAGCAGGTGGGACTGGAAGACCAGCACACCTTGAAATATCCACCTCGGAACCTTCCTCGAAACACGTCACCTCTCGCGATTCTGTACCCACTCCGCAGGTTACAGAACACTAATCAAAACAAAAAAACAAAAACAAAAACTAAATAAGGCAGGGGTCTTTACATGAAGCAAATATGTGCATTTTAAACTGAATGTTTTCCAAGACATTAGTAAGAGTTTTCATTACCATCAGGATAATATATGATTTTATTTGATTTTTTTTTCCACTCAAATAACCACAAGTTAAATGACATATATAAACCATACAGTATTACAGTATATAATAGAACAAATGAATTATACAAGTAACAAAATACTGACAAGTATGTTCGTAATAAAATTAGTTTACAGAGTAAATTTAAGTTTGAGAATAAGACAAATTATTTTATATTGCTTGATTTAACTGATCTGTCTTCTTTCATAACAGCATTCAAACAAAGTAAGGATAGGGTGAGGTTATTATTTGGTATTTACAATTCCATCGATATACAGGTAGTGGTCTTTCGTCATCTTGATAGTTCCCTCAATAGTTTAACAGTGTAATACAATCTTTCCTCCACTTACTACCTCTCATCGAGTAAACCGGTTCAAAACCAAGCCCGTGAAAAATCACGATGAAACTCTCATAAATTGTTGGTGACTGAACAAAACTGAAACCCATATCAAAAAGTTAAATGAAGAAAACAAAACTACATCACCATTTCTATTCACTTCAATTTACATTAAATGTTGTATTATCAAATTAGCTATGGCAATCCAAGCCAATATGTTGACACACAGGTAATATATCAAATGAATATCTTTAATGCACAATAAAAAGAGATAAAGTAACTTACCTCTCCCCATTCGCCAGTCATGTAATCTAGTGACATAGCTCTGACTGCTTGGTAGGTAGCGGAGAAACCCCTCATATTCACAGTGGCATCAGTTAGAAACAGCACCTCTAGCATTGGACTCGTCGATTCATAAACATAGGGGAGACCAACTTCACTACAAAGACTGTTAGCGCTGTTGGTTTGTAGATCAACAAGCTAGATAGATAAAGATCAATGTTAATTATAAAGAAAATGCATAAACAAAATGAGTATTCTGGTGACGTGAAAATGGCTTTGTGGTTTTGCTTACAGCAACATAGGATCATTCAAAGAATAAGTTTGTATAGGCAAGGTAATTCAGTGCAGAAAATTTCCTTCAATTAAAACCTAAACTCACCAGCCTGAAGGGTGCTAAACTCGATCAATATATTTCCAATTTCGATCAAATTCTTTCCCTTTACAGCACATAAGTAAAATTTCAAGACACAACTAAAATCATGTCTGTGAAGTACTACTGCCCATTGTTTGAGCTTTATAAACATGTTATGAATGATTTCTAGTTCAGGCACCAAAACAAAGACACATTCCTTCAACTCATGCAGCAAAAGTGAATATAAGAAAGATTTTTGCCTGTCAAACATTTTTTTCAATGATTTCAAGTTTTCAGGTGGGGATAAAACTGCATAGACTTTGCAATGTAACCCTAACTTTTTTTGAAAGATAAACAATACAAGTGATAGGAGGAGGCTGACAGTGAATTTTTCTAGTAAGCTTACCCTAACAGCATCATAATTACATCCTGGTTCAAGCAGCAAGTCAGTGAATGTGATCCTGATGATATAGTCTTCAGGAGCTACCAAGATCTTACTGCATTCCAGGTCAGCAGGATAATCAGCTGGGTATCCAGGGCTCTGCAGAGTGTAGGTGGTACTGCCCTCAGTGGCGTAACTCTGGTCACAACCATACGGTAGAGGACAGGGATCTAGGTAGCACTCCCTCGACTCTGCTGGGCGGGTCATGTTGGAGCAGTTCAACTCATCAATCACAACACCGGATCCTTTCCTGGTGACGCACGATACTTCACGGGTTTGGACACCAAGCGCACAGGTCACGGAGCACTGGAGATTGAAAAGATTCAAATTATATTTACATGTCCACAAAGAAAGTTACATTTATGTGTCTCATTCTTGTGTTTCAACAGTCTTGCATCACGATAAGGCATAACAAAAAGATTTTGTATTGCCCTCTAGGTGCAAGAACCTAGGTCGGTCGGTCGGTTTTTTATTTTCAATTTTTTTCCCCACAAAACAGGCGACCCTTGCACCAAAAACTCTAAACCAGAAATGTCGCCCAAATCTAGCTGGTTTCTAGCCGGTGCAGTGCATGGTATATACACGTACATCAGGCTGGGGTCTACTTGTTTTTGACGCTAGCAGGATTTTGAAACTAGGGCAGAAGACGATTGAGTATTTGGGAATTATTTGATGATTTAATGCATTCACATCAAAAACAAAAACAAAAACATTTAAAAGGGTTTTTAAAAAGCCAACTGTAGATTTTAAGATTTTGGGGTCGGTCGCAAAGGGAATTACATTTTTGTTTATGCCTTAGTTATTATTTCCATCCTTTTAGTGTTGCTGTAAATGTAACTCTTCTAAAAAAATATCATTTACAATATCAATCACAACAACTTTCAAGGTTAACACATTGATTGTAGACTATGATTGATAAAACAATTCAATCAATTGAAAGTGTCCCCTAAAAGTACCAAACCCTCAGGTTTTGCATTTTCCTATGTGATCTATTTTTTACAAGTACGGTAGAATAAGATTCAAAATTGAAATGCAAAAATGTTATTCAATGTCTTCAACTTAGGGATCTATAACTCTCTACCAAACAAATCACTCATATCTCCATGTGATTTACCATCAGGGAGTCTAACTTAACATTTGATTATCAAGCTGGTGATGTACTTACTGCACTCCATGGTGTAGCTTCATAGACTCCTCCGCAGTCTTCTAGATCACAGATCTCTTCGCTGGGTGGTTCTAAGGCAGGGTTACAGAGAGATCCTTCAACAGGCTCAAAATTACCACCAGCGATGGCATAGCAGAGGACATTACGTACTCTGACACCGTCACCGCATGTCACAGAACAATCACCAAAGTTCTCAGATACCCATGTGTAGCTAGAAAGAAAGGAGAGTGAACTGAATTGAATTGAATTGAACTTTATTGAATTGAATTGAATTGAACTTTATTGAATTGAATTGAATTGAACTTTATTGAATTGAATTGAATTGAACTTTCATTCATCATAAAAACATCATAACAAACATATACAATACAAAACATAGCGCACAAGTTAAAGAGAAACATTTACAATACAATACAACAAAAATATATATGAATGTGGAGACAGCTAGGAAAGCCAAAGGCTTTATTGGTGCTGCCACCAAAACAGTAATAAAGTATAATACAGTATTATATTGTTGTTTGAGAAGGTGATTTAAAAAGAAATATATAAAAAAAAAACTAAATAGAGGGGGGGGGGGGGAACAAAAACAAAACAAAAAACCAGACCGTGTACATAATCTTTATATTCAATCTGCACGTTGATTGTGGATGTACATAGGTCACTCATTAGACACTTTAAATCATCAATTTATTCAACATCAACATCTAAACAAAGAAACATGTGACTGTTCATTGAATGTATAAACAAAGTCATGCAGTAATTCAATGGAATAGACGGTGGCAATAAATCAAATTATATATAAACATTATAAACAGAGGTGTTCAAGTTTAAGCCATAAATAAGACAGTTAACCAGTTAACCATCACTCTCCATGTTTATGAATGTGGGAGTATACTTACGTTATGCAATCCCCAGGGTTACAAATCTGAACACTAGCTGGTTCTGAACTAGGGTCACATGACGTTGAAGGTACAATGACATTGGACTCCTCAGATTCTACACAGTACACAACTCTGGTCTCTACACCATTGCCGCAGCTAACGGAGCACTGAAAGAAAAATAGATTGGATTACTAAGGTGATGCAACATTATCAAAATGCAGAAAGAAGAGGTCAGTCAGACCCCACTAGGCTCATGATGAAACCACCATATCACATCCTAATTACAAAATACATTTCAATATATGAGCTCTATCATGTCAATTAATGCTTCATAAGACCTCCAATCAATTGCAACGTTACAATAATATCGCATAATGCGATGGTACCTGTGATCAATATCAAACTCCACTTGTGCTGTGATTCAAAAGCACTCCTTCAAGAGACAGGGTCATTATATATACTTACAGGACTCCATGCACCAATTCTCCAGACTGGATTGCAAGTACTTGGTGCTTCACAGGGTTGAGAATCAGTTGGTTGCACTAAACCAGCGTCTGTACAATCCTGATCAGTGGCTCTTACAGGAGCTCCATTCATGAAGGTAATACAAACTACAAAACGGGTCTGGATTCCTACACAGTTGCACTCAGAGAAGGTGGATGTCAGGTACGTGTACCTACGAGACAAACAAAGATAAACATCATCATCTGTATAAGTACACAGTACAGTAATGTAAGCGAAACAACATGGACGGCATCAAGAAAGAAAGAAACTTCAAATTACAATTCATCCTTTTTCCTCCAAATGAATGGAAAGCCTAGACTTATATTTGTTGTTTTTATAATGTATTCTTAGTTTGTACATGTGATATCTTCATTGAGAGTTTTCTGTACAAACAATTGGATATAAATCTGGAGGACTAGCTGAGGAGTACTTACTCTGTGGGGCAATCTCCTAGATCACATAAGATGGCTGATGGTGGAGCAGTCTCAGAGCATTGAGTATTACTCACTGTCTGGTTATCATTGTCAAGATCAACACACACCACTGAACGCTGCTGAATACCAAAGCCACATGTAGCAGAACACTATTAAGAGATGACACAAATGACAGAATGTTACAAGAGTTTGTCAAAAATCATGGATTTAGTTAAATGGGTTTATCACTTGTGCATTTAGTCGGTCAAGACCAAAGTGATAGATAATTTTCTTCAATTTGCTTGGACAACTAAAAGAGCATGCTAATAGGTCCATTTGTCCAACCAGGCAGACAGATCTGGGTTAATCTTTAAATCAACTGCCCTACTTCTTGTTTAGCGTATCCAGACACCTACCGCCTGGACAACCACCCCCCGGACAACTACCTAGGATAGTGTCCGAGGGGGGGGGGGGGGGTAGTTGTCCTAGAGGATGGTTTTTGTATGTGGTAGTTGTCTGGGGGTAGTTGTCCTAGAGGGTGGTTGCCCAAGGGGGTAGTTGTCCTAGAGCGTGTTTATCCTAGGGGTAGTTATGTGGGGGTGGTTGTCCAGGGGTAGGTGTCCTAGAACCCTTTTTTAAATATTCATTTTGAATGTAGCCTTATCTATAAATTACGTATATATGGACAAAATTTCCCTGTGATGTACATCCGTCATTAAGTGAATTGCCCTAAACAAGATGCATTTACTGTGACAGATATCTCATAAAACATATATACATATATACAAAGTTATTTCTAGTCTTGATATTCTTACCTGTCCATATTCTCCTACAACATAGGCATAATTTCCACAAGGTTCTAGATTACAGTCAAAGGTAGTAGCAGGGGCTTCCAAGCCAGCATCAACACAGTTAGTACTGCTAACGATACCACCCTCTGATGATCTGCATAGCACAACCCTAACAAAGGATTGGCTGCCACATGGGAGTGTGCACTAGAAAGGAAGATAGAACCAAACAAATAATTGTGAACCTCTTTAGAGATTGAACACACATATGAAAATATTGTTGTGTACATCAAGCATAAATAAACATTCTCCAAGATTTGATCATTTTTCCAATGACTCTTTATATAAGAAGTGGATTTAAAATGTACTTTTGGACCCCTGATAACGAAAAGCTGGTGTTATGTAGTATACAAATAATGACTGCTTTGAGGGGCGTGGTTTAAACTATTACACAAGGTGATCTAAAATCTGTACTGTCCCCGAGACATGCATCCCACATTTGGATTCTCAAAAAGGGATATTTTGACAAACTACACAGTTCCCACTGCGAGCATCCATTGATATCTTAATGCATAGCTATTCTGTCGTTGTATTGAAGCCACAAGTAGAGCTATGCTGTCCAGCAGCCAGTATTGCAATCATACCCGACTTGTAACCAATCAGAGGGCTAAAATCTTAATATGCAGTTTATAATATCAGATATACGACAATAAACCGAAATGAAAGGTAAATATTTAAGACAATGGGACAGAAAAAAGTACCTGAAAACAAATATGGAATTAAAATTGAAGACAAAAAAGCGTGATTACTTACCTCTGGGAAAGGTTGTACCTCATAAGTATATGTGATTGTACATGGTGTTAGATTACAGCTCTCTGATTCTATCTGTCTCACCAACCCAGCACAGAAAGAATCGTCTACGACTTGGTTTGATTCGCTCACACAGAAGATTGAACGGCTACGCATACCAGGTCCACATGTCACTGAACACTAAAAAAGACAAAACAAGATCATTATAAAGTCGATTGAGTATTTTTGAAACACCCCTCTAGTGTATTAAGTGGTTATATCATAGGATCTATTCATTAAAGTGCAACATAAACTGATAGTGGTTTTCATAGCAAAACATTATTCATGATACAAAATGGAAGATATAATGATCATTTAAAAGATGTTCTACATATTAACATGTAGATGTCATGAAGCAAGCACCAGTATAGCTACACTAAAGACCCCCAAGATTACTAAAATATATATACATGGATGTTTCTTTCCTGGGGGACCTAGTAATGAGGTATTCCATTAACCTGTTATTAATATTAATAATAGTAATAATGGTGGCTTCCTCGCCTCGAGCAAGTTTCAGGTAATTGTCAATAACGTTTGCTTAATAATTAAGCATAAAATCTAAATACGTTTAACCGGTCTTTCGTAACAGATTAGAATGTGATATTGATATGATACTTAGATCAAGAAATTCATAATAATATACAAAGCCCAACTAAAGATCTGGAACTTTGAGAAGTAAAGACTTACGGTTCCGAATGATGTAGATACATATCTGTAAGTATCTGTGCAGATTTCTTGAGTACAGATCTGTGAGGAGGCAGGTCTTTGCAGACTGGCACAGTTGGAATCATCAACAGTCATCCCGGCCAGGTTTCGACAGAATACAGATAACTCCTGAACACCCTCACCGCATGTTACCGAGCACTAAAACAAAAATTAAAAATTAAAGATTAAAAATAAACAAACAAAAACAAACATTGATTGATATCACCATCTAATAATACAGCTTCCAGTAAACGATTTGTACCAAAATGCATTTGTAGATCTTCACTTGAATTTTCACAGATTTTATAGGGGATGATCCCCGATAAAGCTCTGTGGTTTTTGATCACCCCCTCTGCAGGTTCATCTTTTGTTTTAAAGGGATCTGGTAACTTTGTCTTAAGATTCTTTAAAAAAATCCTTGATTTAGCTCATGCTGCAATGATAATTATAAACTTTTACAAGCCGATCACCTGTCTGATTATCAAGATATTTATGATTGAAAATCAAAATCGAATTTTGCATTTGCCAAACGGTTTTCATAACACTACAGTCTATTGGGGAAAATCTGTCACTCAAAGGTCTTTACTTTTTCGAGGCACTTTTTGATCATTTTGAAACACAATTTTTTTAGGGCTTCAATATAACATATCACAGACACGTTGGGTCGCGCATCTCAGATTTAACATTGTTAAACGATCCCTTTAATGCTTTTATATTTGATTGCAATTTATATTGTCTTTTATGAATCTGTGGAAATAAATGAAATTGAAATATACACATGTACATGTAGCTATATAGATGTTTAAAAACAATTAAATGTTTATTGATTATGTATTTACTATACACAATACCAGGAACTCCAGCCATTGTGCATATAGTAGTGAATACATAACCAGCTTGCCCTGCTCAGCTAAGGCGCCCAAGAGCATTACTCCAGAACGTCCCTGATAAAAATCCATCCTTCGTTTGCATACAGGTTACTAAAATGAGTACAAGAAGATGAACTTACTGCTCCATTTGGAGATGTTTGGTAGAAGAAGGTATCAACCACCGTTCCTTGGCATGGCACAGGATTACAAGTCCTTTCTGTCACAAAGGATGGGAAGATGAGTTGACAGATCTCAACGGACTCCGAGACACCCTCAGATGTGGCGCAGAAAGCATTACGGCTCTCTACTCCAGTATCACAAGTCACAGAGCACTAATAATGACAAAAATAATAAATTTGAATTTATATAATAATAATAATAATGATATTGGATTCTTATATAGCGCACGTATCGACCTTGCAAGGTCCTCAAGGCGCTCCAACATTACCCGGCTATGCTAGGCTGCCGATTTCGACGCTCACAGCATTTTAAGGAATTCCTTCCTTCCGGTACCTATTTAACACCCGGGTGGAGAGTGGCAAATGTAGATCAATGTCTTGCCAAAGGACATTAGTGCCGCGGCGGGACTCGAACCGCGGACCTCTTGTGATCGACGGATATTACCCCGGTCATCAGATTAATTCACGCACACAGTGGGCACAATTTCCACTCCCTGGGGAGTGTTCCTACCACACTGTCAGCATGAGGGCATATGGCAAGTTCTATTTTTACAAATGTTTTCGTCATCTTACCACGTCCCGATTTCTCTATTGGGTATGGAGTGGCATATGTAGATTAATGTCTTACCAAAGGACATTGGTGCCATATTATGTTATTTCTCTTCTCCTAGCTTCTTCTTTCTTCCTTCTTCTTCCTCTTCTCCTTCTCCTTCTCCCTCTCCCTCTCCCTCTTCCATCAATCTGGCACCAACATTGTGTACCATAAATCGTGTACACACATACAGTAATTTTAGTTGAAATTTGTGATGCATTGTGTAATATTGAAGTAAAGTTTGAATGGAATCTCACCTCTCCATAGTTATCATAGAAGAGAACGTAGGTAACCCCAGGACAAGGGGTAGAAGCGCACTCTATAACCTCTGGTGGACGCTCATCAGTACACGATGAATCATCCACAACGTTGCCTTCCAAATCAACACAGTTCACTACACGGGTTTCAGAACCAGTCCCACACGTAACTGAACATTGGCCGCTTAAGATCTGGTACGAGGCTCTGTTGATGAACAATATTATTCATGTTAA
Source organism: Strongylocentrotus droebachiensis (assembly GCA_035222895.1). NCBI lineage: Eukaryota > Metazoa > Echinodermata > Echinoidea > Camarodonta > Strongylocentrotidae > Strongylocentrotus > Strongylocentrotus droebachiensis. The sequence goes on from JAVYIG010000207.1 coordinate 480,160, forward strand.
CAAAGCTACATAAAACTCAATAGTAAATATTAATATAAAAACAGACAGTTCTATAAATCTAATGCATGCTTTTTAACATTTAATCAATGAATATTTCTTTTCTTTTGAATGAGTTTAACCATTTTCATACTAACTTCAACCAGTTCAAAATCAAACACAAAAACGTGCAGCACATAGAAAGATCACTTATCTCGGACTATCCCAATTTTGTGTTGATTGATTCTGTTAGTGGTCTATCACGTCACCAATGTAACGCATACTTACTCTCCCACAGGCTGTGGTTCACAGCAAGCTTCCCTATCAGTGGGCTTGTCCTCTGGACACATACTCTCATCAGGTACGAGCACTGTGGTGGCATCTTCCCGACGCTCAACACAGAACACATTACGGTAAGAGAAACAGTCCGCCTGACAATCACCAAAACTACCCGTTAGCCATCTGAAATAAAAACACACGTAAACAGTGTTTCGTTTCTGCATTCTATAAGTTCCTTTTACTGTCTATGTCTATCAAAATTTCCTCCATGTTTTGTAAACAAGAGCTCTGCTTACTATGAACAATGTTAAAAGCTTCTTGCCACAAATTCAATGCTAGGTTTGTCATCTTCTGTATGGACGACTCACAACAAGTTCTTAGTGAGTATATCATTAATAATAATAATAATGATAAAAACGGCGCTTATAAAGCACTTACCACCTAAGTCTTTATTATAGGCTATTATCTTACCGATATATATTTTTTATTTTCTGCCCACCATAATAGCTTTGGAGGCGACTTTTTGACCAGTTAATACTTTCCTTTACTTTCCTTTTCATCTGTAGTTCCTTTTCACCTGTAGTTCCTTAACCCTTGATTCTTTGTTATTACCATGTTATGATATAATCATTTACGATTATTGCCTATTCTCTCTACCGTACTAATCATTTTGGTTGTACAGATCTACAAAGCCAAACTCATGTACGGTATACTAATTTCATATAATGCACCAATTTCATTTATCATGATATGGCATAACTTTCTAACTCACTATGGTTTGATAACTAATCATTAATGACAATGTTTTGACAACTCACTCTGGAACGCATACTCCTCCTTCACAGTCGTACATGCTGACAACCTTCAAGCACTGGCCGTGAACACACATCTGTTTAGGAGAGAAAGATATTTTCATCAAAGTGCATATGTAATCTGTTTAAAATGTTTTTATCTTTTATAAACATTTGAAATACATTTATTTACCTTACCGGTAAGTTGTTTACTTCCTACAAGACTACTCACTGTCCTTGCACATAAACAGCATCTAATAAACAATTTCAACATAAATCAATCTTGAATGTAGCTCAAACCTTGTGTTATAACATGACTGACAAGCCTGGCAGAGCTTAAACACATTACATGATAGCAAATATTGGTAAATGCCATAATAAATTATAAGCATAGATTAAAGAGAAGATATACCGGTATTCATTTTCACAGTACATACATACATCAATCTTTAAAGGAGCTAAAACTTTTAGATATAAAATAATTTGGAGTATTATAAAGTATTAGGTTCTACACTTGTATTGGTAATGGTCATGAGAAAGGACACATACATGTAAAATATAAAGAACTCTTCATCACCAATTTCTACTACATTACCAACGTGGATTCAACATCAGATCAAACCAAAAATACTTCTTTATACTTCAATGAGTACTCTTAATGGTTCATTTATGGCGTATTGAAGAGGACTAACATTGACTAGCTCTTGCTATTTGTTGACTCCATTAACTAAATGTGTAATCATTTTCATGCTGAAATACAATGTAACTTACCACTCCTCTTCCTGAGCCACATCTGGTTCCATCTAATGCTGGGGTATGATTAGTGATAGCTTCAGATCGACCTGGAACCATACACTGCAGCTCCAGACACATATCCTGTGTAATCAAATAAAAAGAAGTTCATGATTATACATCTGACAGTATTCCCATGCTGAATGATTGAATAATGATTAGTTCATTTAAAAGGTATTGAAACAAACGCAAGCTAAAACAAAATTATAGTAAACATAGAATTATGTTCGAACATCTATATAGCTATCTATGAACCAGCATGCTTATTTAGCTTTCATTTTTCTTGATTTCCAGTGTAAGATATTTGTATTAATCAGTAATATTATCAAGCTTAAAGCCTGTCTGTACTAGTTTGACTAGAATGGATTAGACCACCCAGGGTGGTCACTGACAGGTGGCTATCTCATCAACTCAGCTCTCAATTAACATACGAAAAAGAGGATCATGGGGGACCAATGGTCACCGATTAGCCATTGTTTTTTATATAGAGGGAGCAAGTAGCTACAACTCAAGTGGTACAGTGGGGCTTTAAGAGATTATTTTCATTTATGCCTCATATACCTGTGAATAGATGTAACCATCGGCAACAGTAGCCTCAGAGCCAAAGGTCATCTGACATTGTTTGAGTGCATCATAGTAATGACCCGGCATCACGATGACCTCACTGTTATAAGCAGGGAAGTCACCCTCGGTCTCGTCAAGACATGCAGAGTCAGAGGTGCTATACAGAGAGAAGACAAAGACAACTTTAAAGCATTAAGAATATTGAGCATGTACGTGTCTATATAAATATGAATCATATTAGCATCTTATTTTCAAATGCATTATAGTACACATTAAAAAGGATTGTGATTTATTTTTTTAGAGGATGGAAGTAGCATGAATTACCGATCACATGGAAAATGACATACATGTATGTGATTAAGATCACTAGAGAAGATGTTTAGTTCTAACCAAGCACTTGATAAATGTTCATTTACTTGAAACAGATCAATCAATACAAATTGCTTGCAAAAATGTATTGCTCCAAATCAACTCACATTACCAGAATCTTACAAATAAACTCTCTATATACCTATATTATCTGGATTTAATTCAACTTAAAATCTATGACTAACCTCAAGAACTGATGAAGATCCTTGTCGCTACATAGAGACCATTCAAACGCTTCACTGCCCCCAGAGTTATCTGTAGCCATGATGTTCTTGTTATTAGCACATCCACTCTCAGCATCATCATGATACATTCCCAAACTATGTCCAATCTCATGAGCCAATGTAAAGATGGTACCACTAGGACCATGGTCCTGGGCGATGATACAGCGTCTGCTTGGATCACAAGCTCCACCAATATCCTTGGATTTGCCTGTGACAGCATCCTTGCCACCGATCTCCAAATCACGTCTAAGAAATGTACCAACAAAAAATATGTTAAAATTAGCAATAGAGTTTCATGATCTACATTGATTTATTACTAACATTTCAAATTTATTCTTCAACTATTAACAGGGCATCGTTTGCTCACATCATTATCAACCAAAATCAAAACAGAATCTAGTAACAAAGTTAAGGGTCTAACTATTGGCATTAGAGTAAATTAGACCAATCTTCATTTTAGCTTACTCCATCTCCAGGGAGCGGCGGAGTTACATTGATCAGTGCAGGGTCAGCATGGACATGGGGCGGTATTCTGAACATTGTTGTAAGTTTTGTGTTATCTTTTGTTGTATCTTCCAGAGATAACACAGCGCTAATATCAGTTGGTATTCTGAAAATCATTTTATCCCTGTGTTATCTCTTGAAGGAGCGCCTCTATCTTATCTTTGACACGCCCATTTTTAAAGACCCTACCAATCAAAATCTATTTTATATAAGAATGATAAGTAGGTCAGCCAATAGGATTACTTAATGCCATACTAAAGATGCGCCCAGCGCATACTTATTTTGGGCGTAATTAGTTAATTGAACGCTTATTATGTGCGTCATCATATGCGCTGTGGCACGTCGACTGGATCATTAGGCCAAGTCACGCTTTCACTTTAGAGGTTAAGAAACATCACAGAGTTGAGAGCATTAAAATCGTCATATCCTAGCATGTAATTTCTTAGAAAGTTTTCATCTGTGATGTCTCCAGTCAACACACAATCTTCTTCTAACTCGTCTAATGGCACAAAGTTGGTTTTGGGCAAGGAAGATTGCTGCAATTATATCACCACGAAAGATACAAAATCTCCCTACCTATTGTAATATCGATGTAAATACCATGCAAGATAAAGATAAGATAAAAGATACAACAATGTTCAGAATACCAACTTTATCTTATCTTCAAAACTAAGAACAATAGAGATATACACAGGGTATCAAAATACGGCCCATGCACGGTCAGTGATGAGTGATCTACACAAAATCAGATACAATTCATAATCATATGTGAGACATGTTGTTAGGTATATATGCACAGCCCCATGGGAACATTGAAGTTTATGATTGTAAAGCCGAAAAGGTCTGCAAAAAGAATCATAAAAGAATTGATATAGACCTAGCAATGCAATGGAGAATTCACTTTGGTCAAATACAATAACAAATTAATTAACGTGTGGGACCGAGCTTCACACTTGTTCTAGCAAAATTTACAAACCTTGTGATTAGAATGGAGATGTCCGATTTTTCGTCCTTCTGCCATTCACAGAAGTTCTTCAGAGAGTGGGATAGTTCATCCGTCAGGTCAAGATTACTCTGTGTTATCAAAAAGATGCAAATCTAATATTTTATACAGCGAATTTGAGCAGAAATGAAGCCTGTTCGCAATGCGTAGCAGACGATCACGTGTGATTACGCACACTTACCGCGATTACTAAATGCAACAGGTGCAGGTGCACGAGCTGAATGGGATTGGGGAGGCGAGGGGGAGGGTAGGGGGTTATAGGGTAGCCAGGACCTATAAATCTAGAACATTATGCTGAGCAGTCGCTGGAAGGTACCGCCGCCACGTCATTTATTATTTCTTCAGTGGAAGACTATCATAGACCGGTAGTGGTAAAATTGCGGTTCAATGGTGTTGGTGCAAAATATCCATTTAATATTGCTTTCAGAGGTTTAGATGGCAATTCGCAAAAAGGCATAAATATATGTTCAATGTTGAAGTGCATTCGCGATATCTATCCAGGCCGGATCGATATGATAAATTACCAAATATATCAATTAGTAATAGTAGGCGGTTTCCCGGCAAAATTTGTATCATCACATATTAGTCAAAACATATTCTTTCACATGATTGGAAATAAGAGCTTCCATTTCATTTTTTGAGAGGGGGTCGTTTCCAAGACTGGTCTTTACCTTTAATTTGATATGACAACAAAAGTCTCCCAGGTGTGAGAGGCCTATTATTATTGTTTATTCGTGGGCACTCCCCCCCCCCCCCCTCATTTTTTTTTTGGCTCAAGGGGAGGGGGGGCGTGCTAAGTAAAAAAATAAAAAATAAATAATAATTAATGCTCCCCCCCCCCCCCCATCTCCCAACTGAGAATATGGGCAAGGGTATCACATAGTCTTAGTAATTCATAGGCAAAATCTAGTGTAGACGAAATCTAAGAATGCGGTAAACTTAAAATATGAGAACGGGTTTGATACCAAGCTAATTGTTTGGCCAAAAATATACATTTTCAATTCAATCTTTGAGGAGCACAGCTACGGAAATTAAACATCATAGATTGTTCATGAAGCTAGAGAGTTCTGTCAATTGACTCATGAAAACATACCTGAGGTGCTGTGAAGATGGTGATGCTGGTGATGAGCAATCGAAGATCAGCTGATAAGCTTTTATCTCGGAAGAGACCAGCAACCTACATCATTGATATGAACAGAATAATGTGCATTCTCATCAAACTCCAATTATTCATTCGACTTCAATTGCATTGTGTATCTTATGACAGAAAGAAAGAAAGATTATTCACGCCTCTCTTGATGCATGCCATGCCTACCGTATTGGCAATAGTGCATGTGTTTCGTTAACTGTTAATTCCTTTTCAATGGAATTTGACACTAGCAAGCGCCAATCGGATGTCATATAATCCTGCGGAGTGCGGACTACAAGATCTTATAAATTCAACTACAAAAGACCTTTTCACGGTAAACGCCCTTTTGATATATTACTTTTCCATCTTTACACACACAAAATTCTTTCCCTATGTAAGTCCCTTATAGTTCATTTTTGATACTTTACACGTACAATATCACCTTCCAAACCGATAAATAATCATACTTATGAAAGTCAACAAGTCAAGGAGCACGATATTTGAGGAAAGTAGGGACTCATTATGATGGCGTCTATAATGTAAGGTAGGATATTTCAACAAGACATTTTTTGTTTGCACTTTACAAATAGCAGAAAGGATAGAACGACAGGCAGCCGGTAAGGAGAAAATGAAGAGAAAGAGGGGCATTCAGTTTTTCTCTTTATCAATGTTCTGTTTACCTGGTTGAGGATTGTGAAGATGTAGAACTCTGTATCACCACCATGGTAATCAAACATTGTACTGTCTGCCAACACTGATGTTTCTACATATTTTATTCCACTGGTTTCCCGCCTTCCTGAGTCTGATGCTTTCGGCCTTTTACCTACAGAGGGAAAAAAATCTAAATCATAATACGTCCTAGGAATAATGAGCAGCATCTACGTCGAATTTATTGTACATACATTTTTATCTGATCCAGAGAGAATACAGCAGTTCTATCAAGGTAATACGATCATGGGTATACTATAATCTTTGATGCAGCCTGTCATAGTTATGGGACATTAATTTGCCCATAGCATGGTTACTTGATAAGGGCTACATACCACACATTGACAAGGGTGAATAAAAAGTATTTCAACTAGATGTTCAACAACTGTGCTTCTCTTGTATATGAATCTTGTGACGAACATTTAATGACTTAAAAAGTATGTATAACTTCCATGCATTGGATGACATTAATGAAAGTCACCATGTTTTGGTTTTCGTTATAAACTATTAAAGATGGTTTAATCCCATTTTGAGACAAAATCTCAGGCCTAAATATATTTATTAACTTGTATACAATTCATTACATTTTAGAAACATTCAAATAATCTACTGAAATTAGATACAATCATGTTAGGATTGATGAAGAATGCACAAATCACTTACTTTCTGAGTTCATTTGAGAGATAGCCCTATCTGCAGGAGATAATTTGTACATGATATGGGTTGGTACTTCGTCTTCTGATGCTTTCATCTTCACGATGTGATCCTCTCTCAATGGCTTCAGAACAAAGTCTCCTTCAGGTGTCCTGATCATTCCCACCTGTATGGACGTATTATGATGGTAATAGATATTAAATCCATGAATTAAATCCATTCATCAGAAAGATAATTTTAAATGGCATAACTGCCTGTCAATACAAATAACATTCAAAATAGATAAGACCTATTTACCAGTGTATTTCGTTTTCATATGCATGTTTTTCTTCCGATAATAAACCCCTGCTAATCAGCCATTTCATTGAATGATCTCGAAGTGGCTGGTTAGCAGGGGTTTGTATGAATGTAATGCTCTGAATGATGATATTTATATGGATGAAGTCCACTTCGCATCGATAAGTTGTTGCTATATGTTGTATAAGACTCTGACACGCTTTTTAATGTCAAGAAAATTTCTGCTCAAAAGTATGCATGAAAGAAGTAAACTGATATATTACGTTGCCTCTTTATGCGATGTAAAATACAATCCAATCGTCTGATACATTAGCAAAGAACAATAAATCATTTTAAGGATTGGAAATCATATTTAGAACAATCAAATTGTTATATTTGTTTGTTGGTTTGGTTGGTTGGTGTAGTGGTATTTTCGTAGCGGGGGTGTTCAGAACACAGTTTGCATACTGCGTAACATTGAGTCAAGATATTGTACATAATTATGTCAGAATGAAGGTGTGGGCCTGATCATGCATGAACCAAAACAGTCGGCATATGATATCAAAGACATCGATATGAAACAATTGCGGTTTTCATGTTTTTTAAAGTCAATTTCCACGCATATGCATTATAAAATGACATAATATTGATGGAATTCAAACCAAACGATTCATCATTGGAAAAGGGTGAACAATCAATTAATTAAACATGTAATAATAGTTTAACTTAAAAGCGTCGTTAACATACACAGCATATATAACTACTTGTTGTTTTTCAAGGATGACATAACAAGTATACACCCGTTATAAATAGACCAATCTTATCAAAATATTTTCACTCGTTTTCCTAACTTTCGTTAAATCATAATTTCTGTCAGTATGAATGCAGTATCTCTCGTTCATTCACACTGTAACACATTATTCAGTAATGCAGTGTACAAGCTATTGCAGACTTTGCTATTATAATACGCCGTGTCTGACGAATTATAAACAAATGACCCAAATCGATCTCATCTATCACACAGCATTGGCATAATCGATTTCTATTATCTGTATGATAATAGGGTCATCAAGCCAAGCGGTTCATGACCACACCCTAAACTCAATACTGTTAAAGAGAGATTTTATTCTGGGAATGATTTTGAAAAGCTCTCAAATGAGAGGATGGATGGTACAGGGTGACAGAGGATTATTCTGGATGGACAATGTAAGTTGACCTCAAAACTATTTAGGACATTTCAAGAATATTTCCTCCCAAGGAAAATGAGCTGTCGTCAAAACGAGACATGAGTATGTTTTGTACCGAGCCGAAGTTGTTTCGTATATGACTTCGCGGTTTTGATTCTTCAAGTGGATAATGCAGTTGTTTTGTTTGTAAAACTATGTGGAGGACCCAAATCCTTTGTTCACAATTTCTTTTGAATTCTCAGAGTATGACAGAGGTGGTGAATTGATACCGTCCTCCATTGGCATCCTTCAAGGGAGTCGTGGTTCAGTGATTCTTAAAAAAGTTGAGAAACTGGTGATCGGCTTAGCGCTCTGATTTGACTGTTTTGCTACGCACACCTACTTTCTTGACGTGAATGAATCATGTTCTTTTTGGGTGGCCAACACAAGATTATGCTATAGACGTCAGACTACAATTTAATTATCTAACATGATCTAAACAGATATATTTGTTCAATACCGTAACAACCAAACATGATAAATCAGGCGTGACAATCTACTGCATTTAAAACAAAATATAATAAATGAGGTCGGTGGCGGATCCGGTATTATCTGGCTTGAACTTAATTTTGGGGTGTGACGTTTTGGTTACAAAACTGTGTTACATGACTAATTAGCAACAACAACAACAAAATCAGTAGGGATAATCTGCGCATGATTATTCTTTCCTCCCCCTCTATATGCCCCTTGGGATCCGCCACTGGGAGCATGCATAATATTTGTAATACTTTTGCCATTAATTTCATCGTTTCGTCACCATGGTTTGGATCAATGAAATCGTACGTACCATCTGATAACATGCAATCCTTATAATGATGTTTTCATGATTAATATTTCACTAATATGAATCTAAAAACTTTCTATATACACGTTTTCTTCGTTGAGTCGAGATAATCATGCAACAAATTATCCTACATTGAGTGATTTAAGGTAATCCAAAACTTTTTATTCACTTCATTCATGATTTATGTTGTAGGTATATAATTATTTAGGGAAAGTAGATTACTTAGTATAAGTCCGAACCGCCCAAACATAACACTACTCATATATCTTAAAGACCGTCAATACTACTGGGCCAGTAGCGATTAGACCACACAGCGAGGTCACTGACAGGTGGCTATCTCATTAACTCAGCTCTCAACTAACATAAGATAAAGAGGATCATGGGAACCAACAGGCACCGATTGGGGAAGTTTTCTATATAGAGGGAGCAAGTAGCTACAAGTAGGACTGTGGGGCTTTAAGATAAGGTGGTGCTAATCATGTTACTCACCAATCCATTGCAGGTACTCAGCGATACCGATGTAGTGTGCTCACTGTCCTTCAGGTGACCTTGATGATAACACCCTGTCTCAGGTTGCTCTATCCTGACCTGACCATCCTCATTGATTTGCTTCACTAGGAGACCAGCGTTGAATAGATCCATAGTCTCTTTGAGATGGATGTGGAACACGTGATCGAATCCCTCGACGGAGTATTCTGATGTGGAGGCTATTGACCTCTCCTCCACTGACCTCTGGTGTCTGGTGCCTAACCGCACAGGCTTCACATATTCATAATCTGTTTAATTAAACAAGGCAAGTTTTACAGTTACAACGTTTTGTTTTTAAAAAGGCAAAGTTTTGCCATCCTAAATATTGTTTTGAATCTGTAATGGTTTGATTTTCGAAATTCTTAAGGCTATAATATTATGCAAAGAAATGTTCGATAATAGATCTACATCTTCAGTAGATTTTGGACAGCTATAATGTCTTAATGCTGAATTATTACCTATTAGCGCGGTATTTCTATAGAATTACTTTTTGAATGAATTAATCCCAGTGTTCTAAGATGTGGAAAATAAGTGAACACACCGTTTACTGTTACCAAATTACATATCTTACCCTTAATAATGTATTTATCGAACTTATGAACTAATATCAGAAAATACCAGAAACTTTAATCACGTGATATTGCTTATTCCAAAGAAGTATACCACAAATAACTTACTTTTACTAACGCTCCCCTCCACGCCCAATCTTCCATTTTTACCCAATATCCTTCCTTCCCGCTTGTTTGTCTTTCTTTTTCTGTCTCCTCTCTCTCTCTCTATTTTTTCACTCTCTATTCCTCTTTCCTCCGCTTTTCTTTCTTTCTTTCATTCTCTCTCCAGGCGCGGATCTACGGGGGGGGGGTTTAGGGGGTTTAAACCCCCCCCTTGGGCGGCCCAAAAAAAAAAGAAAAAAAGAAAGAAAAAAAGAAAGAAAAAAATTGTGTTAATAGATGCCAGGAAAACATCACTTACGGGGTTCAAATAAACACCCCCAAAAAAATCGGCTCGCCGCTTCGCGGCTCGTGGACGATGCTCCGCATCGTCATTATTTTGGTCAAACCCCCCCCTTAGCAAAAAGCTAGATCCGCCCCTGCTCTCACTTTCCATTTCCCCTCTTTCTCTATTTCATGCATAGGCATACACGTATGAAAGATTGTATTGTAAGAAACATTACAAGTAAATGAATATTTTGAGAGCAGAGGTGAACTGAACTACTAAATAAAGGGCGTGGTTATTCACCAAGCCCCCTAATCTGTTGAATAGGGAAAGAGTTCAGAATAGAGCATGCCATTAAGATGTTTAGTACGTCGTATCTGTTACAAAAGGGTTGAATTATTGACGGTCGAGTAATCTTCGGCTTTGTGATGGGAGGCTTATTACTAGTAAATAGAAGCATTACACAGATAGAGCGTCTTGAGAAGTAACGTTAAAATCGTAGTCCCGAATGCATGAACTGCTACGGGTATCAATTTTATGAGAGATAAAAAGGAGTGTTATTAACTATTTAACTATCAATTATTACTATTCAACTCACCTGGTAAATGTGTATAGTAAAGTACATCTGTTCGAGATAATGTGAATTCCTCCTGAAAAAATAAATATATAACATGAATACTTGAAGTCAGATATAATTATTATGAGATTATTATTATGTAGAACTGTATGGCAGCTTAACTTGAAATAACACTTCTTATTCATTACATGGGACTGATGTAATTCCCAAAGATACATATTAGTTTCATGATGTTATTAAATGATGATAATGCACTCTCCAGTATAAATGATTTCATCTGGGGGCTTCACTAGGCACCCCTTCTCCCCCTTTTGTTCTTCATATTCTATTTTTCTTCCTCTACATCCATTACATGGATGTCATTCTAAATAACTTTTTAATATGAATATACATATCACAATTAGACATGCGTTCGATGAATGCAAATAATCTTATATGGATATTGAGTGGCGTTTCATTTTATATGATATAATCAGAGGCGGAACTTAGGGGAAGGTAAATTGAATGTACCCCTCCTTTAATAGCAGTATAAAATTCATTTTGGATAAGCTGGTGGTGAGGCTAACAATATATATTATTCAGCTAGTCCATACTCACATCATATAATGAATTAAATCATGCAGTTTGCCCCCCCCCCGACACATCATGACTGTTATACTAATGTGATTCATCGATTTCTCGGAGGAAATGTCATTCTTGTGCATCACGTAATATAGGGAAAATAGAGAATGATAGGCTAGATATCGTACAATCGGGGAAAAATAATGAAATAACGAATGTCCGTTCGACCATTTAACCTTTTTATTGATTTGATACCCATAAGAGTGCGAAGTAATCTTTATCTCTCTCATGATTTAGCTGACCACGGTGGTTTATGAAAGGTATACATTCCTCGATGAAAAGTAAATAAAATCAGACATGATTAAAAAACGTCACAATCTCTTCATTCTTTTGTTTGCATTGTAATGTCTCTGGAATGCGGACAGAATGTTCCGATTTAACTGCCCTCCAAAGAAATACTTTCCATTTGCTGTGTGAGTTTTACTCATTTTTTCTCTTCCAGAGGTAAATCTCCTCTTCAGGGTTGATAAACACGTGAAAACTAATGTGAGTTTGGTTTTATAATGATAACGGATGTTACGATACTTGAAGCGGTTGCCTTTCTATTAATCACGACACACATCGAACATTACAAAACAATCTTGCTAGCATATCCTTTATAATTATTAATTTAATTTCATCTTAACTTTCGGATTTAACAATGGTATAAATTTTGTATATAAATATAGCATGCCTTTCATTTTGTATTTGTCCAACAAAGTTTTACGTTTATGTAACGAATATGTCATTTAAATAACTTTAAGATACTCTGTAGAGAAAGACTTTATTTTTGCAACTGTGTCTACACAGTATTTTTCTTTAAGACCTTAAACGATTCTAATATGAAATGTGTAACCATATTTGCAATAGCAATGCAGCATGTAACTCTGAGACCATGCATGAATGTCCGAACTATTGACCATACCCTGCTAGTTACGTACTTTCTAAAATGGCGCCCATTGGTCTTTATACTCCGGATTAGGATACGCCCATTCAATATAGGATTACTGATTGAAAGGCAGATTTCTTCTCAGACGATAGAACTTGTCTTTTCGAAGCATTCAATTCTGAAATCTTTTCTCAGAACAAAAGGGAAATTCTAAAAACGCCCTCCATTCTTCAATTTTATGTCGATCTAAAACATAGTTAATTACGCAGTAGACAACGACGATATTTGCCTTCACTCCAGTTCCTTATGAATGGATGGATCAACTATTGTCAGATGGGTTGGGGCCGGAAATGTCGTCCCCGTTAACAAGATTTCGGGATTGTCGCTTCCAGACATATTTTCGGGCGTGTCGTAAAAAAAAGCGGTTTACCCAATGGAATATGATTCAAAGGTATGATGGTAATAAAATATCATTTTTGTCTTGTTTATCCCCTTTCATTTTTTCGGGGTGGGGAGGGGGGGGGGATGCTGCCTTATCTAATTCTTGTTTAGTCAAAGTTTAGACGAGACATCAGTATGGAAGTTGCTTTGCTTACAAGTTAGTAATTTTAGAGGCAATAAAGTCATAGCCCCGAAAAGTTGATAAATGGTAAAAAGATGGGTCATTCCAGTAAAACTACATTCTATGAGACCGACAAAAACATAGAAATACATTAAGGGAAAACAGAAAAGTCGTTATCGGAAGCCTTCCGCCTATTGGCCATAAGGTCAGACAACGAGATTGACGTTGTTGGCTCACGGTGGGAATAAAATTATATAACAAAGAGAATAATATGCAAACATTATATGACACAAGTAACTATAAACGAGAAGGAATTTAAATAGATTTAAACAAACAGTATACTAAATCCGTCAAAGTGTTGTGAAAACTTAAAGAGGGTAGCTAAATATTGATAGTTTGTTCGTTACGTAACAAGTGAAAGGATGAGTAAACCCACAAATACGGAGGCATCGGTCAACAAATAGATCCTCTAGTAAAAAACTTCCGTAATCAATGCAATGTTTACTTCTTAGCACGGATATAGATGTTCTACAGTGTATCCAGGCGCGGATCCAGGATTTCTTAGGGGAGGGGGCCCAACTTTTTTTTTTTTTTGCTCCCAAAAATTTGAAAATCGCGCCGGCCGAAATGTCGCTCAGTGGGGGGGGGGGGGGGGGGGGGGGGGGGGGGGGGGGGGGGGGGTAGTGAGCACATTTTTTTTTTTTTATCCTCAAAAAAATTTCAATTTGCACCCCCCCCCCTTGAGCGCCAGGGGGGGGGGGGGGGCCCAACCCCCAAAAAAGGTAAAAATCACGTGATTTTACATGATTTTTTTCTCAAGGATCCGCCACTGAGTGTATCCATGCTAGATTAGTGACAACTTGGTGATATGTTTAAAGTTAATATCCAAGTGATTATGCAGCATCACAGAGCACGACTATGTTGTAAACAGTATTCTCATTTTTCTGGCCTAAAGAGTGAGGGGGGGGGGGGAACATGTAAAAACAAAAATGTTTTATTTTATGATATCATCAACAAAATGCAATATATCCATAGACCTTATCAAATTACTTCTGTGAAACTGCGAAATTATGATTTATAATATTTTTGTGTGCAAGTACGGAGCTTTCTTGCACACCCCCTCCCCCCTCCTCAACTGATTTAGCCGTCGTTCCTGGTTGCTTATCTAATAAATACAACCGTTTATCATAGGGCGAACAATGAAGAAAAGTTCGTTACATAATTTGCAATTATTCCGAATATCTTATTCTAGATATTTTTTCTCACTGTAGTGTTTTTTAAATCGGTACCAACAAGGCGTTGTCTCGAATAGTTATTGTTGTATTCAGAGGAAGGTTTAAGCCTAATTGATGCCCGGAAATCGTTTCGTCTTTGCAATACTCTGACTAAATAAATGACCTTTTGGTTGCTTTCATCATGCATCCATGCTCCCCCAGTGTTGTTGAATTATATAGTTGCCCTTCCAAGATAATTAGTGACCAAACCAAAGCTGATATAAGTGTTCAGTTAGGTAGAAAAGTTGTATAAGACCCCATTTTCTTCGCAGGCATCTTGTGATTAATCTAAACGATCATGATCTTTGCATACTTCTTGCCAAAAGGTTGTAGCTCCATGATTGTTGCGGATTCCAAAAGAATAGAAAATGGTGCCATAAGCGATCGGACCGAGGCTTACAAAATCAAATCCCTTTGCTGCGGATCAAGCACAGAAAGTAATTCACTTCAGTGGTTTTGAAAGCGGCGTCCTTCTAAAGTGACCACAACTGCCTTATTCATTAAACGAGGCAGGGGAGAAAGTAGGGCTATGTTAAAGTGGAAACGCCCATCGGAGAAACGTTCACACTCACATGCCATGTGATCATAATGATACCAAGATCAGCATCAATGGAATGTGGTACAGATCTGAATAATAGTATGATTGTTCTTGTGTACTTTTATGAGATAAATTACTCAGTATTATAACATTCTCAACGTTATTAACATGAACATGAACATGGTCATTAGATACATGTTTGTTTTATTGTCAGTGAGAACTTTCTTGTAGAATATGTAACTACTTTATATCAAATTAGAGGTTTATCAATTTAATCTGCATGTTCATGAACTGTCGGTATTGAGGTTTATGACTTACAATATTAGCAGAAATAAACTATCATCAATGAAAAGCTATACTCTGTAAAGATCTTTTCATAAATTGGAAACATTTTCAGAGTCTTTCCCACTAAAAATATAATGCCAACGAAGACATTTCGAAAAAGAAAAACTTTCAGGAATGTTTCTGCTTAACATCGCGTCTTTTGAAGCACATTAATCACATCTGTTCAGAATATTGGGACACATTCACGTCTTTACTTTTACAAAATTACATATTTTACCCTTAATAATAACATGTATTTATCGAACTGTTCAACAAATATCGTCTTTAGGTTATCTACCTATCTGACCTTCAGAACAACCCCTCAGTAGTGAATAACAATCAATAACATGTTCAGCGATAATGCTTGTATTGATTCAGCTAACATGTATTCAAAACATCGCGACACAGAGAGTGAGAGGAAGTCTAATGATTGTTCATGTTAGATCAATTACTAATCACAAATATAAAATCGAAATAACGTCGTTTAACCTGAAAGAATATTACGTGTCACGCAACAAGATTGCCTTCATCAGGTTCTTTCTTAAATGTAATAATTATGTATCGTTTGGAAACTTAATTTGCTAAATTTAAAAAACGACGAGGTAACAATATTCGGTCGATTCGATAATCAAGTTTCAGTCCTGAAAGTTTGACAAAGTCGAGATGGTTAATACTTATTTTTACTTGCTAAGTTATTTTTTTAGTATACTTCAGTTCATTTTATTGTCTTTTACACTAAACATTACGGGTGAGATATATGGCTGACAAATGAGCGCTTACGCTATCACATTAAAAAGAACGACTACGAAATCATTTTGAAAACGAATGCTGTGTTAGAAAATAAAGCTTTTATCTACGGCGGGAAGGTAAACAAGGGTAGACCTAACTTTTACAACTTTCCATTTAATGAGAAACCCCGTCAAAATACAGTCCAAGCACGCCGAATACGCATGGGTGTGGTCAAATAGGGTTAGCTTCATTCACACATGGCCTGGGCGTTACTACCATTACTGTCCAACAAGCCACTTACACAATAATGCAATCGTAAAATTTGATTTGAAAACAACTATTTTAAACTTACCGGTTGGAAAGGTTTGGCAAAAGTAATTGGAATGAACACTGCTGTAAGGATGAAACAGACGAATGGCGCCGGTTTCCACGTTGACCTACAGCGAGGCGCCATTTTGCTTGGTAGTACGACGATGGCTAGCGTCAGATAGAGAGGTAGGGTCCTCTGGTGATGCGGCCCGGTGAGAAAGTGCTAGTGGCCTTACTCGACTGATCCTCTACACGCCGAAACCTCCCACTTACAGTTGCTTCCCGCTTCACTCGTTCCAAAAAGAACTTCTATTATTAATGTCCGGTGATGAAAGCGCCACAGAGAATCTTACACAAGCTGGCACCAACTCTTCCACGTCGCTTTCACGATAAACTAGTGAAAGACCGTCAACCACGAAACTCTTACTTAACTCGGGCAGAGATGGGCTGGGCTATTCAAAGTGGTACCTATTTGCACCCATATTAGAAAGCTATTCATGTATGTAAAGAATCGCCATATACACTTTGGTATCATAAAGGATACACAAACTCTCGTTGCTTCTTTCTTCTTGGGCATTGAAATAAAGATACTATTGATGGTTACGTAACACGGAATGCATCTTCTTTGTAGTGATCCGCTCAGCCCGACAATGGTAGATATATCAATGAAAGGATACGGCTGGTGACTTTGAAGACTCCATCCTTTCATCACCGCCCCATCTCAAATCTCTGAAATAATCACCTCTTTAAAAAAAATATGTAACGGCTTTTTTTTCCCCCTCTCTCTCTCTCTCTCTCTCTCTCTCTCTCTCTTTCTCTCTCCTCGATCCTTTTCTCTCTCCCAACTGCCACATCCATAAGCCTACAGTTTTTAAAGATCAAATCATCATTCCTACCACCATTACTCTTAGTTTGCTTCTAAAGAAATAGAAAAGATGAATTTATGTGATTATAGCTTTCGTGTAAATTTGATTGTTTTGTTTCCTTCTGATGTGAAGTAAGTGCAATTTAGCAGTAAATTAAAAATGATCTGATAGTTAACAACAAACCACATTAGGATAACCCCGCTGATATAATCATTTGATTATGTAACCTCTTCTAAGGAGTTCCCGGTTATTTGGCATAAAAAAACTGTTGGTTTAACAGAATTCTTTCAACCTATCTGCGCATGAGTGCATCAGTATTGTTCGGAAGGACAGGCAAAATGACAATTTAGACTTAGGCCTTTTTAGTTTCTTGTCAATTTCCATCGGATCTACAGAATGACGTATTTTTTCTAGTCCGAAGGAAAAGAGAAGTCATCCGGATTATACATTACGAAATTTTGATCTAGTTTTTTTCGGTC
Organism: Strongylocentrotus droebachiensis; assembly: GCA_035222895.1. NCBI lineage: Eukaryota > Metazoa > Echinodermata > Echinoidea > Camarodonta > Strongylocentrotidae > Strongylocentrotus > Strongylocentrotus droebachiensis. The sequence continues at coordinate 498,050 of JAVYIG010000207.1, forward strand.
GCTCTCCTAGGGCCTATATATATGATTTGTTAAGGGGAGGCTTGAGGGTTAGTATCCCCGAGAAGAAAAACAAGCTGATATTTGAGCATCTATCATTTCATGTTCGAGAAGCAACGTGATCTCTTTGTAATTAAAACAATAAAAACGTTTTGTAGTGTATTTCAATACAAATATATTAACATCTTAATGACACAAATGGATACCACACCCACATTAATATTTGATATCACTATAATATATTGAGGCTTCATTTGTATAGCTCGTTTCACTCACTCGCGAAAATTAGAAATAAAATGGGAATGTTAATATTCGGGGAAAAGTCGTCAGCCCCCCCCCCCCCCATTTTCTGTATGCCGCACGCCTGCACCTGTAAGCTTGATTGTAATCAATTATGATTAACAGTTATTTTAATTGTATATATCTTATCATTCTTATCCCAAAATCAGTATCCCTCTTATTTTATACTTCAGCTGTAATATACTGGCAAATTGTCAGGACTCACAAGGCACCAAGCTTGAATTCAATTTTCTTGGTACCCCAGCCAGTTCCGTTCAAAATAAATTAATATTTCTTCATGCATGTTTAAATGTATACTGAATATATTTTGAATTCAGAAATGAAGAAGAAGAAAAATATATATATATATACTGGCAAAGTTGTAGTTTTGTTGTACTAGTTTAACGGTTTACTCTTCCTTGTGGGATTTTGATATACCTGTACCTTGAGAAAGTGATGATATGCTACTAGAGAAGAAAACTAAGTCCAACTTTTTGGGAGTACTTATAGATGAAACTTTGACTTGGAATGATCATTTACACCACGTTACAATGTGCATTTTCAAAAGTATTAGAACAATCTCCAAGCTAAAGTTTCTTCTACCCCCATGCAACCTTATTCCTACTATATAATACGCTAGTTCTCCCGTATATAACATATTGTAATTTTATTTTTAAACTGCAAAAGAAAGCCAGACGTATTTGTACAGGTTCGCATTTCTTAGCTCACACTGATCCTTTATTCTCTTTAAATTAGTACCTAGGTATAATAAAACCGTGACTTATTTTTTTCTTTATTATGCAACTGCTTTCTGCACCTGCACTTGCACTGAACCCACTTGATCACTCAGTTTTCCCCAAGAGAGTTATGTCGCCAAGTTTTTTATTTTTATGAGGCCGCCATCCATCTCCAGCCTAACCGCTCAAGATGGAGCTCCTGCGTTCTAAATTACCTCTCTGATTTATTGGAAAATATTTATTATATATTTCTTATCTTATTTTGTATGCTTCGTACATGTTTATTGTATGATATAATTGTACATGATTTTCTATTTAATTACTCTTGTAAACATTTAATTCATTGTATTTGTTATTGTTCGAATCTTTGTACTCTGAATTTGAATTTGTATCTTTTTTAACGCAGAAATAAAATCAGATAAAGAAACAGAAAGTAGTGATCTCTCGACTTTCATGTGATTTGATTTGTTTCTAATCAGAGTAATCCATATAGCTAGCATTGTGTTGAATAACAAGTTATAAAATAAAATGTAATTCCGGATTTCCGGTATTTCATAACAAGTAGCTTAAAGGGATAGTTGAGTTCTGTTTTCAGACCGCAAATGCCTTCAAAGTGCATGGTTATTGCTCTTATTCCTATAGACATCTCTATAGTGCCCTTTTAGGACCTAAAATTGCTATGAAAGTAATTTTAGACCCCAAAATGTGTAAAATTTAACCAATACGACCATACCAATTCAGCCCCACTTTAAAAAAAATACGGTTACCGTAAATTCATTAATTAATTAAAAATAACAGTACATGTGCCGGCTGGTTGTGCGGAAAATAACCAACAGACGAAAAAGCCAACATCGGTATTGGCTGAAATACAACGTAAAAGGCGCTTTTTCTTTTTTTTCAACGGCTTTTATAAATTATCGATTATTTGTGGTGGTACACAAATATTAGAAATCGTTATATTTACGGATATTTCAGCCGTCTCTGAACCGATTTTGATCAAACAAAGATGATTTTGTCATTTAAATTGTATGTTCTTTCAAATTTGACACTCAGTTTTTCATTAATCTCACAAAATATTATTTTTTGTAGCGCCCTCTGCAACAGAACTCAACTATCCCTTTAATTGGCTTGAGCATGTGGCCGAGTCAGAAGATGTGTAAGGCTGCTGTTGGGTTAGAGATAACAAGAGACAGAAGACACACATAACAGAGACAAACACAGAGAAGCTGTATCAGCATGGTCCTTGGTATTAGAGGGGAGGCAGAGGGGGAGAGGGGTAGAGATAGAGAGAGAGAGAGAGAGAGAGAGAGAGAGAGAGAGAGGGAAAAGGAGTGAAAGAGAGAGGGGAAATCTATTACACAGCATACTTGTATGTAAATCTCGCCACACTTTTTCCATCAACTCTTAATGGGGCATTATAGGTAAATTGGATTTATACACAATAATTGATGTTGCTATTCCAAAGAATTATAAACACTAGAAATGAAAAGAAATGAATATTAATGGAAGTGTTTTTTATAATTACAATGAGGGGTAGTTACAGTCATTTTCGTGCACTTGTAAACTCATTTTACTAAAAACTGAAGAGCCTTGTTATCGACACAGCCGCTTTGCATTGTGTTTCCAAACCACCAATGTAGGACAGATGCAATATTTTAACACTCATTTTTTCTTGAAACATTGATATATTGTTAACATATCTATGGTAACCTGAACCTTGTTATAGCCATGAATGTATTCACTGTTCAAAAACGTGCTCAGATTTATTTCTGAATGAATAAACTGCTTGTGAGATTCTTTAGAAAGTAAGCATCAATAGTTCGAGGTGCAAGAAGGTATGCAAAGAATGGACTCCGCATTCCAACTATTCTTTCTATTGTCAATTTTCCGGCGTAGGTATGGACTATTGCATTGAATGGGTATGGGATCAACTCGTACCATCATGATTTTCAACATTTCCCCTCGGTTGGTATAAAGATTGGTCTTTAAAAGGGCAGAGGTATAATAGTGAGAGGGATAGATAATAGAGAGTGTGTAAAGGAGATACAATTTGATAGATAAATAAAGACAGAAAGAGAGAGAGAGAGAGAGAGAGAGAGAGAAATGGTAGATATATAGATTAAACAGAAAGGAGCAGGAAATAAAGATAAGAGTGTTCAATGAGTGTATATGTATGTGTGTGTGTGTGGGGGGGGGGGTCTGGGTAGAGAAGAATATATTAAAAGAGAGAGAGAGAAAGAGAGTGAAAAAGAGCGAGAGAGAGAGAGAGAGAGAGAGCAAAAGTGTGTGTGTGTGTGTGTGTAAGTCATAAGGTAGATAAACTTTGAGAACAGATATAAGGGAAATAATAAATAAGAGTGTATGAGGGTAGGTGTAAGGGGGTCTGGGTATGTATGACAGATAAATAAGAACCATAGAGGAAGAGAGAGGGAGAGAGAGAGAGAGAGAGAGAGAAGGTGGTACAGGCAAACGTAAGACAGAAAGAGATGAAAGGAGAGGTGAATTAGTGACATTGAAGTTAATGTAATTGAAATAAAAGGCAAAGATTTAAAACAATGAAGTTACTAAAAGTAGCACACATTTAATGAAATATAAAAATGAAAAAAGTTTCCAGCATGATTATGAGAACCTTCAAATATTTCTATCACATTGTATTGATAAATTGTAGATCATAATAAAATCCATATTTGTAATTACACAGTGAATCTTTAATCAGCATGTTTTCTGTCAGAATAGAAATAAATTTTGATATATAAAGTAATAGATAAGAAAATACAGAAGAATGGACAATTATCATCAGTAGATTATTTGAAAATATTAGCTCATAAGAGCTTAATGTCATGATCCAAACATTGAAACATTATAGCACCATAAAAAGCTAAACAGAGTTGAACGGATGATCAAGTTGTAAAATTGAGAAGTTTCCACACTGAGTTTCAATAGAGCTACATGTACATAGAACCGTAGCAAAACCACACGATGGCTAAAGACTTTTATTTCAAAAGCTACATGCTCATATAAATTGCAAACCTCAGCGGAAAGACATGCTTATCATAGTCAATATTAATGGTGACCAAATAAAAAAACTTTATTAAACAACTCAGATGTCTTGGAAACAAACCAACTGCAACTATTTCACTTTGATTAAATATAAACACCACTACACTGAACAAATTTAACCTTTTGAGATATGATAAAAATGATAACAGCTCTGCTGCAAGACGTCCCTACAAATTCAGCAGATGTTTTTTTCAGCCAGTGCTGAATCAGATTCATTAATTTGCTGATGGCATTGCAAAATAATTTAGGATTTAATGACATGACAAAGTAAACTTATTCCAAGACAACACTGTAAATGATGTAAGAGAATGACACTTAATGGCAAGTATAAAGCATAATATGTATGTGTAGAAAGTAATCCAACCTACTCTAACCTATATTCTTCCGATTCATTCAGAGCTAAATATGAAACAGGGATTTGGTTTTAGCATCTTCTTCTGATTAAGTATGCATCCTTCAATTGACTGAAGATTCTTGCAAACTATGTGCGTTTGTGTGTGAACCGCATACACAAACGCTCCTATCTTCGGATAAAAGTTCTTAATTGGTTTGATTTAAAGAACTACTTACAGGGGAAAGGTACTGTAGGCCAGGACAAAGCAATCACTGACCATCTTTCAGGATTTATGCATTTGTGACAACTTTAATCAAAGGCATCAAGAACATAGTTGACATAGATGTCCAATATCGTCTATAGCATTTTAAACATGTTTTACCCAAATTTATTGAAGAATTAATGATGAAGATATACTGTAGGTCCAGTATTAGAAATCCTAAAATGCAACGAGAGCAACTTAATTGAGACATGAAGAGTCTCTTTTTCTGCTCACACACTGGTGAAAGCTGACTCAATCAGGGTTATTTAAGGCTTCTTTCTGTGCTCTCTCGAAATTCTTATAGATGTTTCCACAAGGGCAACATACAAAATCTAGTACCGGTACACATTGGATTCTCTATTACTTCACTTGGTAATACAAAAAACAAAATTAAATGTGTAAAAAATATATAAACACTAGTTCTTCAAAAAGCTGATATTGAGGCACAAGGGAGATCACAACATGAATTGACACAAGGCACAGAGTGCACAACATCTTTACTACTTCTAAATGTACATGTAAAAGGATGCTGAACAAACATCTTTATGTTTTACAAAAGCCATATTCTGTGTTAAGTTGTTTTTTACATACACAAGTGAGAGTGCTTGTAAGAATCCACATAGGATACTACAGGAACAGACTGATGGTGTTTGAACCATTTAAATGATACCATAGGTAGTACGTAATTACACTATTATATGGACATAAACACATACTTTATCATTTGATAAATCACCCTCATCCCAAATTCAACAGATTTACAGTCAACTAAAATACTGTAGTTAATCTCGTAAAAACTAATGGGCTGGTACCGTAATTAACATTTCCCAATGAAAAGTCATTTAAAAGTACTAATAATTTCACAAAAAGAACAATGGGGGGGGGGGGGGGGGTAAATAGATTTTTTTGTCATGTGTCTCCATTCTAACAATCATTTGATTTGGATCTACAGTGTATATTCAACATAAAAGTAAAGGAAGATTTTTCACATGCCATTTTGAAAATCATAATCGATACATTCCACTGATGAATGGTATGTTGCATGTGTTTTTTTTGTGATTAAAACATATTCAATGGATATTCATTTGTTTGCTTAAATGAGTGCTTTCTAAAGTTTATTAATTGGTAAAAATCACATTAAAAAATTTCACACAAGCAATGAATTTTAATAACCAATAATAATAAAAAGCAGGAAAGATAATGTATGCATAGTAAATCTACAAATCACTAATGCACTACATCAGATTTCAAAGGTACACTATACTACAAAGTTTATATTACAACGAAAAATGTACAGCTATTAGCCTGCTATGTGTAAATGTACAGTCAAGTTCGAAATGTCTCCCTCTGTTGATAACTGGGTGATATTTCAACACATATGCGCAAATCATTTTTTTCTAAAGGATTGTTACAGCTCTACCACTATCAAGGATCACAAAATCTAAAGAAATATATACAGGTTGCATCTAAAAGCATAAACATGTTAAAACTAGGCTTAGAAGCTGTTACACCACTGAATAATATGAATTACACTTGAAATTATTTTTCAAGACACAGGATACCGACGGTAGGTGTGGTAGGATTGTCATAACTTTGATCAGCAATTCACATCTTTCAATAACATAGATTAAACCATAAAAAAAAATCTTCTCAGCATATTGTATAATAATAATAATAAAAACGGTGCTTATAAGCACTTACCACCGAAGTCTCTAAGCTCTATCTAGAAAGTAGAAATACTAACAATGAGTTATCTAATGAGATGTATACCATTATGGGTATTAAAGTTGTTTGCATTTTGCAGAAGATGAGATGCATAGTAAGGATAGCACACACTTGGTTTACATGAAAGTACTGCACGATATCAAGATACCGGTATGGAAAAACTGCTTGTGATGTACATATAGAAGAAACTCTATGAAAGGTCATACATGTAAATGTACAGAAAGAAAGTTCGTAACTCCAAAGCTTTCTACTTTGTAAATAATTTATGGGCATGACATCGCATCATGTTGAAAATTAACTATCAGATGCCACTAATATCTTGACTTTGTTTTAATACAAGTAGTATTGTCAGAAATGTTATACAAAATTCCTTGCTTTCTTACAAGTTTCCTACGTTGATTATAATCTATGAGTCTTTGTTATGGTATTGAAGCATCTGATCTGATAACATTAACTCTATAATCTGTGGCTCTAGCAAACTAATTAAAACATTATCATGGATATTACAAGATTAGATACTATCTGGTGGTGCGTCAAAATACTGGATCATAAACAAAAGGTGGATTACATACATGTAGGTAGGTGGGGAACTCCTCAGATGGGTATTAATCATATACATATCATACATTCAACATTGGCTTTCTTTTAAAGGTATCAACTACAAACATAGAATTGAGAAAGGCTAAATAGAGGGAGCAATAACTGTATAATATTGGATGGCTTTGAGTGTGATACAAGAATATATTGTCATAGCGAGAGCAATATATTCTTGTATCACACGAAAACAAAGCCATGCGATATTATTATTATTATCTAAATCAGGCTGACTAGCGAAATAACAACATATGACTTAGTTTTGCACATTGTGTACAGTGACCGGGTACCAGCGAAAGAGTTGTTAATTTTTGATCATCAAGCAAAATTGTATCGACAGCTGAAGTTCCCGGATGACAGGGCAATTGATACAAAAAAAATTTGATATGTAATCCGGGTACTGCCCTAAAGATATCAAATACACTGATTTATTGTACCACTTGGAAGCCTGATATAGATAATAATGCATAATAGCTCATTTGAATATTGATTTACCATTGCAGTATTACCAGGCGCTTACGCAGGTGGGTGTTTTTGGGGTTTAACCCCCCCCTCAAGTTTTTTTTATGTGTATGTTTTATGTATGTTTTTTTGGAAAACCCCCCCTTTTGATTTTAAAACCCCCCCTTGAAAAAAATCCTGCGTACGCCACTGAGTATTACTATAACAATGCTCAAACTTTTTCTCATGATTTCCCCAAAAATAATTGCATCCAGGTTGCATTGTATTTCTTTTTTTATGAAAAATACACAAAAATCAGGCACATATTTTGGGGGATATTAGTGCACTTTGTATTAAAAAAACATTATTCAACTTAAAAACCTTAGCACACAATCAACCCACTTTACTGCAGTGTTGTCCTGTTATTAGTGGTTTGTCCCTTCAGGACAGGCAAGACATACTTCTGTATTTATTTCACTTCAGTATGGTTGTCAAATACTTGGAGACTTAAAACCAACTTGATACCAAGTTTCAGCAATCAGTGTTGATAAGTCAAATTGACATGACATACAACCGTTTTTACTACTGAAAATCTGTATCATACAAATCTAACATGACAATAAGAATGCCTTATATCAAAACATGCATGTGGTATCTCATATTGGCATCTCCTGGTATTACAAAATTTGAGATAAAGGATCACCACGTGTACATTATAAATACATTGATATGGAGGGCGCTAATCATCGCTGTCATAACTCCTCACGACCAGAATGTGTTTGTCCACTGTCCATCCCACCCTGAGCTGACTCAGGAGTGATTTGATTAAATTCATTTGGTGTATCCTTGCGGGTTTCTGAATGCTTCACGCCCTCACTTTGCACCTGCTCGTTCTGAGTGATGGTGTCGGTGGTGGAGGTTTCGTTGGTTTGGGCCACACCAGGTTTACCGTTCCTGGCTTTCGCCAGCTCCTCCCAGATGCTTGAGGTCTCGGTGTCACTGAAGTACTTCTTCTCACCGGTGTAATGCGTAGGTGAAACCATGAGAGGATCCACTGAGAATGCTTTCATGTTTCGAGGGTGAAACTGAGCCAACCATTCATCCCTGCAAATCAGATTAAACAAACATTAGATCTCTTACAAGAAATTGTAACTTTCTTTGCAGCAAATCAAAGCTGAAAGTGAGAGTCATGTCTGCAGTAAGATATCTTTCATTGTCTTTCTTCTTAATGTTCCAAAAACCCTTGGTACACTGTAATTATTAAGTTAATGAATTCACTTTTACCAAATCACTGCTGAACAGAATCAAACTAGGTTTGCTTTATATTCAATTAAAAAAGAAAGTATAGAGTCTAGTTTTATTTCTTCATAAAAAAGAAAATGATAACGAGCATCATTTTGGCTGAACGGTTCGTTTAGGGAGTTTGGGAGAGAATTCCATGAAAGCCCTATCACCATATGCCTTTGTTCTGCCTCTCTTAGCTACGAGGAGGTTTTGAGATGCAGAACACAAGGACCTTGGTGGAACATACTGTACGACAGGATCAGAAAAATATTCTGGAGACAAAACTAAGCTGGAAGTCTGTGTACTCCTCATGTTATGAGTCATCTAGTTTAGATGGGTCAATGCAAGGTCAAAATTTTTAGAATATCAGCAAGTTTTATCCCAGCTTATTGAAGTAAATACTTTCATGGATTTGACAGTCTTGAAACACAGGAAAATAGACCAGGACAGGAGCTAGTCTCCTTGACTCCTGTGACTGTACTGTCCTTCTCTGAGCTGAATTCACCCTAGAAGTCAAGTGTATTGCCCAGCAAAGAGGTCAAATACTTCAATGAATCTCTCAAATCTCATCATTTGATGGTATGTTCAACATATGTACACTGTCTTCTACAACTATGCAAGCATAGAAGATATGACTTAATGTCATCTGGCTCACAGTAAATGAAACGTAAGTATACATTGAATGCAGTGGTTTGGGTTGGTCAAAGTACATGTACCATGAAGAAAAAGCCCCCCCCCAAAAAAAAATCACAACTAATTCATTTCAAATTTATTTCAACGGTGTTTCCTATAAGAGGGTAGGGTAAACCTGATAAACAGTCAACAAAAATGATAATTGGACCAACAATCTGCTTTTTTTGTTATTGACACTTACTAAAAAAGTATCATTAAAAGGAATGGATAAGACCTGTGCAGTTGTGTACATTGACCAAATCTAATTCTTTTTTATAAACATGTGAGATACATGTATGCATTTCTTAAAAAGTGCTTATTCATCTGGAAGCTTAACTTTAAAAACATAAGATATTATATTATGATAATGTAAGTACATTAAAAAAACAAAATTGAACTTTTCTATTCAAGTAGTATATATATGTCTGGACAAAAGTGCATATGAGATTACACTAGCGAATCCTCATTCATATATATGCTGTGATAAACTGCAGCAGTTCACTGTATGTGCATTTATGTACCTCGCAACCAGGGTATGTTAGTTTAAATGGATTCCGCATCTAAGAGGGCCCTTTGAAGCAGTCCGCTGCACCGAGAGTCTTTTTTCCCCCTATCATAATCCCCTTAATTCCCCACCCGGACCGCACAGCTCGTAAATCTCACTCCCGAAACTATAGGGCTCGCGAAATGCATTGTTGAAAATACACATCGGCTGCTAACAACAAAAATAGCGCCGTACAGTAAGGGAAGTGTATTTGGTAGGCGACGATTTAGACTTTCTGACTGATTTTGAGGAAGATTTGATTCTTGAGCCTGGTGTATGGGAAGTTGGAGACCAATACAAGTTATGCACGTGTGAAATTCCATCAACGGAAAATCTTATTCGTTGCAGCGAACCAGAATGTACGGTTTCATCGTGAATGCGATATGCGTAGCCGTAGGCCACTCCAGCAAAGCATAGATAGTTGATACTAATGCGTATTGACTACTAGCACTGCAGTACGTGTAAATAGGCAGCATTTGAATACATGAATAGTCAATACACTCACAACATACAAATGCACATAATTATTCCGATGCGATTGATCGGCAAGTTTGACAGTAGACTCACAATTTTAATTTTTAAATTATTCTTTCTAACATTGGAAAGTTTAACAAATTATATTTTAATGCTCTTTAGGTATCATCAATCGTCACTAAAGTACTGCCTTTGAATGAAATCAGTTGAGTTTTGTACAGTGGTGTTTGAAATGTTGATAATCAATAGCACAACTTTTAATACACGGCCAGGTTAGTAATGTGTGTTAATACCACCAACAACATCCAGCATGTACAGCCCAGCGAGCACGGCGGCTTTCGCGTCGCCGGCCCGTACTCGTGGTGAAAAGTGGTGATGAATTGACAACTTCTAACCCTCATTAAACCAAATGCGCAAATATATAACACAATTTCATTTAGTTATTTTAAGAGATAAACTTATGGACTACCTTCCTAGCTATGTAAAAATTTCGGAAACTTTCGGAAAATGTCAATAATTAGAAGAGAACGCGATGATGATGAGAAACTTGCATTCACTCTAACTCACGATTTCCTTGGTCGATTTCGCTGGTTCAGATGGCTACGTCTTCAGTAGAGTTATCCGAGCACAGCGAAAGCATTTGATAACCAATAGAAGGTTGCTTTGTGCCATAAGTTGTTGATTGTGTGTTTTTTACATTATAGCTATATACATCTTCAATCAGTATGACGTCATTTTCTCGGTGACTCGCATGGCTTCAAAGCCTTCTTTTTACGACCAAGTGTTTGGAGAGCTTAGGGAAGCAGGCCGCGTTGCGTAACACTTCGTAACATTTGGATCGCCAGAGGGCATCTGTGGTCTGATAAGGGCGGCTGTTGATGGATTTAATGGCTGAATAGGGTTACATTACTTGATGTTAAGCCAAGTTAATCTTGAATATCTTTCCCTCGGGAAATTCTTTCGAGACGGTACATCCATTTAAACTAACATACCCTGTCGCAACACACAGATAAGTGAGTACGTGTAGAACTACTTTTTTCATCTCCACTTACTATTGTTTAGTACAAAAAACAACATGGCATTTCCCATTGCATATGTGAACCAGCTTTTCAGCCAGCAGATAATCCTGCAGATCAGGGACCACTCTTATATTAAAAAGAGTTAAGTTATTTGCGATCAATGTTAATCGCAACTATGTACACAAGGGATAGGATACTGCAAACCAAATCAATCGCAACTCTTTATAAGACAGGTCCTAGAACTACTTCGCAGTCCTGCTTAACAATTCCACTTACTCTGGATGCTTATCAAACATGATGGGTAGGTATTCATCGACCGGTACCATCTTCCCTAGCGGCTCCTGGGCTAGTAGCTTCTTAGCGCCCTCTAGAGTTAGCATGTAGCTCAGTGTCCAGTAGGAGTAGCTTGGTTTGACAATCTGCGTTGAATCAGACAAGAATTTCTCTCCCTTCATGTCCAGAATCTTACGTCCAACATATCTGAGAAAGAAAAATACCAAAGATTGATTGAAAAGAGTGTACGGCTCTGGGAAATGAACAAATTGTGATAGAGAACTTTCTACCTAAATTAATGTTTATCAATTCTGATGTCTAACAATTAGGTCAAAATCAATGAGAAGAGTATAAAACACACTTGCAATTCATCTTGCTATGTTTCAAAATATGAAGCTAATTTCATAATCAGTGAACCATATTCAGAGCAGGTAGGGGTGTTGTGATCAAGCAGTTTAAAGGTAAAGACCACTTTTGGAAATGCCCCCCTCTCAAAAAAATGACATGGAAGCTCTTATTACCAATCATGTGAAAGACTATGTTTTGACTAATACGTGATGAAACAAATTTTGCCGGGAATCTGCCTACTAATTGATATAAATTTGGTAAATTATTATATCTATCCGGACTGGATAGATATAGGGTAGTCCCATATACATCTTTCTGTGTACAGTGCTTGTAACTTTACCAAGACTGGGCCAAATTTCTTATCATTTTGATGATTCCAGAACCTTGCAGTACACACCAATACTTATATGCTAAATGATCAACCTTTTCTGATCGATTCCACAACGTTTCTTTCACAATGCAATGGCATGACCAGAACTCAATTGTATCTTGAACTCTTGACTGGAGACGATAGGGTCATTGCGCTGGTGTGGCACTATTGTCCATTGGCAAGACAGTAATCTAGATATGCAACTGTTCATCAAATAGTTAAATGATGTTACCTTGTAGGAAGGAATTAGCACGGAACTGTTAGCCTACGTGTACCTAGAGCCAGAGTACTATTACAATGCCTTGCATGGTGGATATAGGCACTTTAGAAGTATCCCTTGTTGTTAATACAGTGAAACCTGTCTATAGAGACCATCCAAGGGAGACAAGAAAATTGGTCTTTGCAGACAGGTTCCTTTAGAACATGTTTCAATGAGAAACCAACATTAAGGGAAACAACAAAATGTGGTCTTTGCAGACATGGGGTCGCCTAACCAGGTTTGATTGTATGATGTATGAGTATGCTTACATCAGATCCCATTCTAGTTTCCTAGCTGCTACCTCGGCCATGACGCTTGCCATGCGAGGTTTAAAACGAGCTCCAAATCTGATGTCATCTTCAAAGATCAGGATACGAGAAAGATTCCTTTCTACAACCTGCAAATCACAATACAAAGAATGGTAGTGTTTAATGCCAGTATCTATGCACTCATATCGCAAATAGGTAGTCATTTACATGTAGGTATAACTGAGGACATGCCACATTACAAAGCTATTTTTCTCAAGATTAATTGGTCTTCATGCTGTAAAAGTTTTTATTTTTATTTGTATGTTCATGCTGTAAAAGTTGAGGAAGCCTCCTCTTTCTCAATCAGAATCTATGTACCAACAAATATGAGAATCTAACATCTTGTATGGGACCAATAAGGTACTAAGTATAAGGTACATGTACATGGTATAAGGTACAAGTTGGTGGTCTTAAAACTTATCAGATGTTTCTGAAGGTATAGGTATAAGCCTCATTTACATATATGCTGTGCTAAACAGCCGGGGGGAAATGTTATCTCTCTTACCGTACTATGGTGCATAAGGTACACATGTACAAAGTACAAGGTAAAAGATAGTGGTCTTACTTATTTCCATATGTGGTAATGGCTGAGGAAACATCCAAACAAACAAAAACCTATGTTAATTGGCATATCTTTTACCATACTATGCTGCATAAGGTACAAATGAACAAAGTACAAGGTAAATGGTCTTACTTCTTTCCATATGTGGCAATGGCTGAGGAAACATCTGAACAAACAAAAAACATGTGTCAATTGCAATTTATCTTACCGTCCTATGGTGCATAAGGTACAAAGTACAAGGTCTAAGGTGGTGGTCTTACTTCTTTCCATATGTTGTAATGGCTGAGGAAACATCCAATCTCTCCCTTGGTGAGTACCCTCCCCCAGTACGGATCAGCATAACCAGGTAACATATCGATGCCCATCTCTCTCAGGATGTCAGGTGATAATAGTCTAGAAAGATACAAAACATGTCATCAAAACGTTGAAGGTGTTCAGGAAACATTGAAGGTGATCAGGAAGCATTTAAATGTGTAGAGGTGTTGTGGTCCATTGGATAAGTCTCTGGACTGTTGCTAGAAATTAGTTGCTTGAAATGCTTGATCGCTGTAATGGCAACCGTGCTATAGCTGGAGTAATTATAAAGGAGTGCCAGAAGTGGCATTGAGCCAGACATGAGTGCTAAACAAGACTCCACTATTATCATTATTATTGTTATTAATCTGGCACAAGATTGACAACATTTTTACTTAATCATTTACTGATTTGCAAATAAGATGATTGGGCTCAACTATAAAGTGTAACTGATTATGTGATTGTGCGCCTAGCAGGCAGCCTCTCAATGAGCTCGTTAATTTATCTTTATTTTGTAACTCTTAAGATTAAAATCATCTCTTAAAAGTTATACTGTCTGTTTCTGGCCTTGTCAGGATCGTCCAAGACAATTTGTAGAGGAATTTGCTAAGCAGTTTCTTCGTATTTGAAGAAGAAACTTTTCATCGTTTCTGTGATAGTTTTGTGTATATGTCTACATGGTCAGCCATCACAGCAGCCCAAGTTGGGGCTTATGTTCACTCAACCTTTGACTCTATTGACCCGACACTGCACTATGTTCTAAGGAGTTCTCAGTGGGACAATGGAGTTACTCAAGTTACTCGCTATTGTTGCTATTGTGTTGCTATGTGGAAGCTATGATGATGGTCTTCACATTGGCCCCCGTGTACTAACTACTGTGTCCAAGTCTGAATCAAGCAGCCTTCTACCTCACCGAAAGATATATGGGTCCCCTATACCTTACTACTCGAACTCAACTGCAACATTCCAGCTACAACTTTTGGATTGTGGTGATGTTAACCCTAACCCTGGACCACACACAGAAAGGTCTACAACGCACTCTTCATCGCCTATATATCATGATGTCAATTCTTATCACACACCGAACCGCAAGTACGACATCCCCTTTCTGAAGTCTCTGAATCTCCTATCAAGAAATGATCCTCAAGTTTTTCTAAATAGCAATGTCTTACGTTTAATATCTGAACTTGGGATATCAAAGAATCAGGGAAGATGGAAGAAAACATCCCGTGGGAAACGTGCTGGCTCAAGAAAGCAAAGACCTGATCATTTCTCTTCCAACAGTGACTCAAATATTGTTGGAAGGCCCATTCCTGTGATTATCTCCAACAGGTCACAGAGAGACAACAAGTCTCAGTGCGTTAGAAGATCGCACTCATCACTAAAATCAGTTCCACTCAAAGATGATCAGAAGATTCTCGAACACTTTTCTACTAGAGTGGGAGTATGGAATGCACGCTCAATGATGAACAAGCAAACAGAGATTTCAGACTTCATCATTACTGAAAATCTTGATGTCCTCGTCATCACGGAGGCATGGTTAACCGGTGACAGTCGAGATAGTACTACCATTGCTGATATACAAAATACTCTACAGGACTTCAAGTTTCTTAAGCTACCCCGTAAAGGGAAAAGGGGAGGGGGGATTTGTGTGATTCTCCGCAACCTCTTCGATTGTAAAGCCAGACCTTATTCCTTTGTCACGTTTGAATGTTTAGAAGTTACCATTAGATCAACTCACAAAGATACTGTATCTCTCTTTGCCATCTACCGACCTCCCGTTTGCCCTCGTGGTGTTCCGGTCAGCCACTTCTTCACAGAGTTTTCTAAACTCCTCGAATCTGCAAACTTACTTATGACCCATGTAGTATTCTGTGGCGATTTCAACATACATGTAGATGACTCTACGAACACAGATGCCAAGACCTTCATAGATCTACTGGATTCAAGTGGACTTCATCAGCTAGTCTCTCAGCCTACACACTCCAAAGGACACACTTTAGATCTTGTGATCGTACGAGAAGATGATGAGTCTGTCGAAGAGGTTAAAGTTATTCATTCTATGCCGTCAGACCATGCAGCAATAACATTCACACTTTGTATTTCACAACCACCAGCTACTGTCAAACATATTCAAGTACGAAAGCTTAGACAAATTAATGTTGACAACTTTGAGGCAGATATTGTGCATTCATTTGCAAGTCAAACAAGCCTAGATGAGATGGATATCAATCAGAAGGTCGACATGTATAACAAAACTCTGTCCTCCATTCTTGATCGCCATGCCCCCGAAATGAAGCGCAATGTACAATTGCGTCCTCATGCTCCATGGTATAATGATACACTCAAAATCTTCGTGCCAAGGAAAGAATCTAGAGAAAATCCAAGCATCGCTCTCCTGTCATGAAAGACAAACTTCAGAATTCCACAAAGGAGTATTTCAGCACGCTGAAAAGATTCAGAAGAGAACACCATCGTCAAACTATTTCCAGTGCTAGCACACAAGAACTGTACAAAGAAATTGACAAAATGACCATAGAAAAAGCCAAAGCAGTTTTACCAACACACAAGTCAAAGTCAGACATGGTTATTAGGTTTTCTTCATTCTTCGTAGACAAAATACGCCGACTGAGAAGTTCTTTCACATCATCATTCCGGCTTGCTTCTGAGAAGACAACGAACTGTCATCTTGAGAACTTTTCACCTGTTTCCCAAACAATTGTATTGAAAGTCATCAGATCTCACAAGATTAAATCCTGTTCTCTTGATCCTCTCCCAGCGTCAGTCTTCAGTCGATGCATTGACTGTCTCCTTCCTGCCATCACTGACATTATAAATGACTCTTTGAAAGCTGGCGTCTTTCCTGAACCTCTCAAAACTGCTCTTATTGTCCCGACGTTAAAGAAATCATCCCTGGATCCGGAGAACCTAAAGAACTACCGACCAATTTCTAACTTATCGTTCATCAGCAAGGTCATTGAACGGGTAATCTGCACTCAACTCATGACCTATCTTGCCAGTAACTCTCTCCTTGCTTCAAGACAGTCTGCGTATAGAGAGAACCACAGCGTAGAGACAGCTCTATTACGAGTTCAAAATGACTTATTGCTATCACTTGACTCTGGAAACGAAGCGCTTCTTGTCCTTCTCGACCTAACCTCTGCCTTTGACACGGTAGATCACCAACTTCTCGTGTCAAGGTTAGAAAAACGCTATGGTATCTCAGGTACTGCAGCCAAATGGTTTGAGTCGTACCTCAGTGGAAGGAAGCAGCAAGTTATCATTGACGGCACTACTTCTGATCCCGCCTTGCTTAGATGGGGTGTACCTCAAGGGTCTGTAATTGGCCCTCTGCTTTTCATCTGTTACACAACTCCCATTCAGGACATTATCCACTCCCATGGCTTCTCTTCAATGATGTATGCAGATGACACGCAACTATACATCACTGTTAAACCTAGTGAAATCAACCACATAACACAGAAACTGGATATATGTCTTCAGGAAATCCGTTTGTGGATGCAACACAACTTTCTCTTCTTAAACGATAGTAAAATGGAAATTCTTCATCTGTCTTCTAAATTTAGAAAATCGAATGAGTTGTTACCAATATCTGTTAATAATACACCAGTTCATTGTTCCAAGACAGTTCGCAATCTCGGAGTTATTCTGGACAACCATCTGTCTCTGCGCAGCCACATTAATACTGTGTGCCGCAAAGCATCATTTGCTCTTAGAAGAATAGGCAAAGTCCGCAGATTTTTTAATAAAGCCTCAACTGAAATTCTCATTCACTCTTTCGTATCCTCACTTCTGGACAACTGTAATAGTCTCCTCATTGGTATTTGCGATAAAGATATGAACAAGTTACAACGAATTCAAAACTCTGCCGCACGTCTGGTTTCCCTGCAAAAGAAATGTCAACACATAACACCCATCCTCAAAGATTTACATTGGCTCCCAGTTAAATTCCGTATCCAGTTCAAAATTATTTTGCTAACCTTCAAATCACTCAATGGTCTGTCTCCAGAATATCTCTCTGATCTTGTCTTACAATATGTTCCATCAAAGTCTTTGCGTTCTGCATCTCAAAACATCCTCGTAGCTAAGAGAGGCAGAACAAAAGCATATGGTGATAGGGCTTTCACTCATATAGCACCATTTCTATGGAATTCCCTCCCAAACTCATTACGTTGTATATCCAATATTGAAACATTCATATCTGAACTAAAAACTCATCTCTTCAAATTAGCACATCAATAGTATTTATTAAGGATAAGTAATGTTATAATTTTTCTTTTTGTAAGCACTTCATTGTTTTCTAAATATGTTTTTGTTTCATCTTCCTTTTATGATCGTGTTATATTTTAAATATTTATGTATATTGTAAAATTGTAAAGCGCATTGAAATTTCAACAGACATGAAATGCGCTATAAAAGAACAAATTATTATTATTATTATTATATATGACAAAAATAGTAAAGATGATCCATCTAATTTTTAATAGGTACATGTAAGTGAGAAGATGATTTTTTTTCTTCACAGAACAAACCTCAATACTACATGTCCACACATAATTTACCTGACAAATCTTTATATGCAAAATGAAGTCCAAACAAATAGGAGTAAATGTAATTAACATTTTATTTGCAAGTATGACTGTAGTATATGGACAAACTTAAAATACATGTTCAGCTTATTCATTGTTTGATCCCTTGACAAGGCTCTTGAAACATCTGGAAGTGAGTTTCTTCATAAAATTAGTCACCCATGTTCCTCCCAAAATATGAAGATAAAGGACAATGCTGGCTATCTTTTATATTGATTTAATTAATATGAGTAAAACTCTTGTCAACCATTCCATTTTAAAGGTTTCAGACTGGAGATTAAAGCCTCGGTCACAAATGCCATTACGAACTGCTACGAATGCCGTACAAGCGATTTTCAGACAATGGAAATACTGGAAGACTATGGAAAAACGGAGATTCGTACGAAATTATCGTTCGTACTTTTGTGACCGTGGCATTAGGTATTAAAACAGAATCTAACAAAACTTTTACAAGGTTTAAGGTTTTAACTTACTTGCCATCAACTGCTTTCACTAGCTTGAAATCAATTCTGAGAAGTTTAAGGGCTGCTTGCATCCTGAGTCTTCTGAGTGGTCTTCTCTCAAGATTGACGAGATATATCTCATCAAAACCCATCTTATTAGCTGGTTTCTGCTCTGGTAAGGTGATGAACGGTGAGGTCGACATGGGAACATGATCATCCACTGTAAATCAAAGAGATGTAAATAATGATATACCGTAAATAACGTTGTATAAACCGCCCTCGTGTATTAACCGCACCCCTCTTTTTCGCCCTTAAAAAAAAAAAAAAAAAAAAAAAAAAAAAAAACTTTTTTTTTTTTTTTTTTTTTTTTTTTGCCGAGATTTTTTTTTGAGTGTGTGTAAGATCATTACGGTACTGTAAATTAAAAAACAGTAGGGACCTAGGATAGAACCTTGTGGTACACCATGTAATAGAAGATAAATTGGAGGAATTATTATTATAAACTACATATTGAGATCTATCAGAAAGATTACTTTCAAACCAAGATGACAGACAAATTTGAGTGTTGTTCTAGTTTCCGAGTGGTGAGTCAACACACCGATTACCGAGCTGGGAGACATTGCCAGGCATAGCGCCAGGTGGAGGGGCATAAATTATAAATTGAAACTTTAATTTTTTTTTTTTTTTTTTTTTTTTTGGTGTACCGTGTATAAACCGCACCCCCGACTTTGAAATTTTTTCGGCGGCAAAAAAGTGCGGTTTATACACCGTTATATACGGTACTATTGAATGGAATACAAGGGTGTATCGCACAAGCTGATGAGCGTATTTCAAGAGCCAGCATGATGAGTGAAATATTCTAAAACCTATATTCCACAAAAGAAATGCTCTTATGAAGGGGTGACCAAAGTTCGCGCAGATTTTAGAACAAATTAGAAAATGTGATATTCGATCCATGTTTTCTCATATTCTACACAAATTTATTTATTTTAATTACTACCAAATGGACGGCAAAGTATTTTACTACCAATTGGTTCAACTACAACATTTATCGTCGAAGGATTTCGGAGATATCGCGATCTAAAAATTCGATGTCCGATCGTGCATGCGCGCTGCATCTAAAAAAGTCATAAAAACAACGAGACCTAAGTTCACGCACGGGGGTTAACAGCTGATTTATACAAAAATACGATCCATCAAAAATAAGGTAATTTGATAATTTGCAAGGCAAAATATCATACAACCAGACGGTACCACTTATTACTTACAATTTTGAGGATATCTGCTCTCAAAATGAAGATTTCCAGACCCTTATCGGTAAGTTGGTAATTTTTCGGAACGGACGCAAATAACTGCAAAATGTGCCGATCTTTTGTCAATATTTTCACAATTTCGCACCCAATTCCAAAGAAAATTTCGTTTCTGGGTAATTTTATGATCCTCTTTCCATTGGTGATATCAGATTTTCGAAATCTTACCGATTTTTTGAGAAAGCGAACTTTGGTCACGCGCGAACTTTGGTCACACAGCCATACTATAATCAATTGTATGAGACCTACATGTAGTATCTTAATGTTCACCATTATATCCTAATGTTTTTGTTTGACCTGTACCTTAAAAATGAAGAATAAAAAAAGTATTTTGTCCTTCACCTATTTTTGTATTTATCCACATATTTACCCTAAACTATGAGATATTAAACATTCAGGTCATTAGGGCACTTTTGCTCAAAGCACAAGAAATGCCATTATTTCGCTGGTTCGCTCAAAATCCTACATTCCCAATCCGTTTTAACCCGTCTTTTGAAATCGATAATCTTGTTGCCACTATGAGAAACAGAGTAGAACTCTATGCATATTTGTACATATATGAAGAAAATTCAAGAGAAAATAAAAAGCAAATAAATTGAACTATATTTGATTCCAATCAAAAAAATACATTGAAATATAGATCTATAAACATTGAAAAAGAAAAAAAGAAAAAGAAAAAAGAAGACATGATTAAATCTACTAAAAGTATAGGATGGAAAAAGGTGCACCCTGAGCGCGTCACAATATAATTAACAATAAAAAGCTCAGTCAGCTGGAAAAGAGTAAAGGGATAAACAACGCTTTCAATATATCATTTACGAAGATAATTTTAGCATAATTTGGGGCATACTTTTTTTTAATGATTGGTTCCAAATACCGGTAGAGTAGAAACTAACAGTGTTGTAATGTGAATGTACTGTGGGGATTAGGAGCTATACAATTTTCTGTTTGTTTTTTATTCACCTGTACATTAAAAACACAGAGAAAACACAAAACATTTTGTCCTTGTGTATGATGGTTATTGGCATGCTGGTGGAAGGTGTAGAGTACATTAGTATAATGTTTGTATCTATCTAATGTATCCTTACAAAAAAACCTAATGGTAAATGAATGGTGTTTTAATGGTAGCGTCAATGGTAAATGGTATCTCAATGGTGTGCCAATGGTGGATTCTGTATGGTGAATGGTGTTTCAATGTTGGCGTCTGATAGTGAATAGTGTTTCACTGGTAGTGACTTTGAGAAAACTAGGGTTGCGTTTACCGTGTCTTGCCATTAGATATGTACATATCGAACCCCACTATCGAACCCCACTATCTAACCCCACTATACGAAAGTGATTTGCGGGATGTCGCGTTTATCGTCTCTTCACGATTAAAAATAAAGGCCTTGTGTCTGCGCAGCTGTTTTGCACCGTTTGACCCGGGAAGCAGACAGTTTCTCGGAGGTCAACTACACACACATGCTTGTACACAACACATGGTGCACACAAGCCTCCGAACTGGAATTAACCTGGGAAGGTCCGATTTGTATTTGTATTTTTTAAAAATAATTTTATTTATTTAATCATGGTTAAAAAGCCTGCTATCAGCTAGAAGCTGCTTTTCAGCAAGGCCGTGAACAACAATTGAACACAACAAGTAAACAAATACAAAATTATATACAAAATAAATCATAACAATTATCATAACAACATAATAAGATGAAAAGAAACAAAATTAATTAAAAATTACTTGGATAACAGAAACGATGGAGGGGGTGTATTATTTAAGAGAGGGATATAAGACGTGCGAATGTTCCCAGGCTATTGTCTAATCGGATGTTTGCCGGTAGGTTATTGAAAAGTTTTGAGGCTGAATAGAGAGGGCTCTTTCTGAGGTAATTTGTATGTGGTCGTGGCAGTTGGGGTTCAAAACAGCTTTGCGTTTATCATCTCTCAGAAACGTGATTCTGGCTGTATGTCACATTCAAAACACACCTTTTTGCATCTTTAGATATGCCCATATCTAAAGACGTTTAAAAAGTCTTTGGATTTCTCACCTTCAAAATTTGCCTGAAAGACTTTTGAGAAACCTGATTCTAGGCAAAAATTTGGTCAATAAACGCACCCTAGGTGTCCCATATACTTTGAACTACAATTTGCTCTGTGATTTCGCTTTATTTTTCGCGTAGTTTTCTTCATGATCAACGTTTCAAAGCTGACAAACTGCAAGGAATAATACCCTAGTCCTCAGGAACAATGATGGATCTTTATTTTTTTCTTCAATTTGGAGTAATTTTTGATCTGATATGTGTCTCTTTACCGTGAGTAACTGCTGTTTTGTGCTTGTGGTCCCACTCATATAACTCTGTGATGTACATGATTATACATTTGCTTACATGAAGAGTTGAACAGCCTGTTATTGTTTACTAAAGCAGCTTATAAATCATTTTATTACAAAAATTGAAATATTACAGTATTAGGGGCACACCTTTAGAACTTTTATGAAGTTATTTATTTGATCGTAAACAATTAACAATTATTAATGGAGCTGAATCCCAAGTTAAAACAATAGGTTTCAGAATTCCTCAAGGATCTATTCTCGGCCCCCTTTTGTTTTTGATTTATATTATTGACATACCATGTTCAACCTATAATTTGCGTTATATTTTATTTGCAGACAAGTGTATTTACCAGTGATCCTACAACTTTATTCCATTTCATTAATACTCAATTAATAAATTTAAGTATGTGGATGAAATCCAATGAGTTAATATTAAATACTAATAAAACTAATTATATTATGTTTGGAACTAGAACCAAAATTCCAATGGATTTAAATTTGTTCTATTCAAATAAAAAGACAACTCTCGTGTCAAGTAGGGCTGTGCACAACAGTGTAATGAGGTACCCGAGTACACTCCCAGGCTCACAGGCGAATACTCGAATATTCGGACGCCATGTTTTTTTATAATTTTTATAATTTTTTTGAATTTTTTTGAATTTTTGGATTTTTTTGCCACTACTATACCACTCGGCAGTTTCTCAGATCCCTCGCTGAAAACGCATGCAATTTTACTTTGAGTTGCAGTTGAAGGCGCAGATTTAATAAGAATACTAACAGTAAACAATGCTGTTTTAAAAAACAAAGATGGCAGAATAATCCATTTTCCTCCAAGTACAAATCTGGACATTTGGTCCCAGTTTCTGAAAGGTGAGTTTGACAGTGCTTGAGTTGGGAAACATTTTTACCGACGGTACCATGCCAGCGGACGCCGCTCTCCCTGGCACGGGTAAGCGTGGGCCTGGACATTTTTTTTTTTATTTTTTTTTGCGGCCGAATATTCGGGTACAAGAAATTGTACCCGAGTAGTTATCAACCGTGCAGGTACTCGAGCATTCGACTACCCGTCGCAACCTTAGTGTCAAGTACAACATTTTTAGGAGTAATTGTAGATGAAAAGCTATCTTGGAACCACCATATAAATCATCTTTGTAACATTTTATCTAAAAATATTGGTGTTTTATTTAGATTTAATTTCTTACCTCAGACTGTTTTGAAAATGTTATATCATGCCTTCATTTCTTCCCATTTTAATAATTGTAATATTGTTTGGGGTTTCACTTCTAAAAGAAATATTGAACAAATTTATATATTACAGAACTGTGGGATTCGCCTTATTACACACTCTTTGTTTTATCTATCTCACACTCTACCATTATTAAAAAAAAAATGCAAATCCTACCTATCCATGATTTATTAACCTTAAATACAATTTTCATGTTTCATCTGTCTAATAAACTTCTTCCAAAGATTTATGATGATTATGTTACTCTGAATTGTTCCATTCATAATTACAATGCCTCATCGCCGAGTCCTGAAACAGAGGTCCTTGGAAAGGCTGGCAATACACCGGTTGCTGGCTCGACATCCAACGAACTTCCACAGGTTTCACTGCCGACTGACTCAGCCCAGGGTCAACCTCTCAGTCCAGCAGATTTAGTCAGTGAGGTGATGACAGACCTCATGGCCAATGATACGTTCCATGAAAAGATGATGGCCATGATTACATCTATGGTTCACAAAGTTGTTGATACTACGTACCAGCGCTTGTTGAATTGCAGCGAGGAGAACCGTGGGTCCATCCACGAACTGCATGTTAAGCTTGACGAAGTACAGAAGGATTTCACCAAGCTACACAAGCAGGTCGAGGCGCAACAGGAGCAACTAAAAATTCTCAAGCGAGCAAACAACGACATGGAGCAATATTCGCGTCGTAATTGTATTCGCGTCTTCGGAATCGAGGAGAGTCGAGATGAAAACTGTGAAATGATCGCACTTGATGTCTTTCGAAATCGACTTGGCCTCGATGTGTCTTCACCTGATATTGATCGCTGTCATAGAGTTGGAAAGGTTAAGCCTGGATATCATAGAGCACTAATCGTAAAATTCCTTAGCTACCGCGTGAGGTCCAAAACGATCAAATCCCGCAGAAGATTGAAAGGAAGTGGCATCTCAATTCAAGAAGACCTCACTGCGCTAAACCAGGATCTGTATCGCAAAGTGTATACGAGTAAGAAAGTGACCAACTCTTGGACAGCAGATGGTAGAATTTTTGTACAGGTGAAAGCGTCTGGAGGCAAGTTGAACACATCAATTGTGTCTTCTGAAGCAGATCTTGTACGTCTGAACATATTGTGATGACTCTGAGTGCTTTCCTTTTGCCATTTTCTCATTTCGAATCGACATCATACCGTCCGAACACTGAAATCTGTAGTTCTGGCAAGTTTGATATGTGTTTTCTTTTTTTTTCCTTGATCGAACAACTGACTTTTTAATCTTTATTTGTTACTGCGTTTACCTATATGTCCAGGAGAGTATTGTGCTCCACCTGTGGAGTTGTATGTGACCTAAATTGTGATCAAATTGATATATGTCAGTATATATGTACCAACTGCAATGAGCAAATCTTTCCTTTTAATCATATTGTTGAAAATGATGAGTTTTTGTGGACATTACAACAGTTTTTTCATATGAATAAGAGTATTCCATATGCTAAAGTTCAAAATCTTAAAATCAATCCTTTTTTAATTGGTAATATGCTTGAAGATGTGCAATACTTACTCAACTTGCAACCTCCTGAAGAAGATACTGAAGATACTGATATATTTAGATTTCCAACAAATCCATGTTCATATTATCTTCCTGATAGTTTTCACAATAAATTTAAAAATAATGACAACAGGATGTCTTTTTTACACTTAAATGCTAGAAGTCTATGCTCAAATTTCAATAAACTAGAGGAGTTATTGATGTCTTTAGATTTTTCATTTTCTGTTATAGGAGTGTCGGAGACTTGGCTGAAATCTTCCATGTTAATTTCAGTATATAATGTACCTAATTATTCCTTTGTGCACACATGTCGTGACTCAAAGATTGGTGGTGGTGTTGCCTTGTATATTTCAGAAAGCGTTGATTTCTTGGAGAGACCGGACTTAACTATAAATAACTCATTCCTTCAAACTGCATTTATTGAAATTGTTGACGCCAATTCTAAAAATATTATTGTTGGAAATATTTATAGACCACCTAATACTGACATTGATTCTTTTCTAGGTGAGTTAGATTCTCTTCTTTCTTCTATACAGACAGAAACTAAATTACTATATTTAATGGGAGACTACAATATTAATTTATTGAATACTGAAAGTCACGCAAAAAGTAAAGAATTTCTTGATACTATGTTTCTCTACAACTTATTTCCAGTTATCACTAAGCCTACTCGTATCTCTGATAAATCTGCTACTGTGATAGATAACATCTTCACAAATGCAATTCAAATTGAATACGATGGAGGGTTATTGTACTCAGATATTTCAGATCATTTTCCAATATTTTATGTTGCAAAAAAATACACTCATAATTTACCTGTAAAGGAATGCCGTTTTAAGAGATTGATAAATGATTCTGGGATTGATGATTTTAAAAAGAAATTGAGCTGTGTAGACTGGAATCCTATTTATGCCTCAAAAGATGTGAATCATGCTTATGACATGTTTTACTCTATTTTTTATCGTATCTATAATGAATGTCTTCCTGTCGTTCGCAATAAAATTATTAAAAAAAGAAGAATCCATAAACCCTGGATCTCCTCTGGCATTTTAAAGTCAATTAATAAGAAAAATAATTTATATAAAGATTTTCGAAAATATTCTGGACCATTAAAAACTAAAAGAAAAAAAGAAGAGAAATATAAAAAATATAAAAATTCACTGATTAAAATCATTCGCTCTGTTAAAAAGGAACACTATCATAAAAAATTTGATATCCTCAAAGGCAACATGAAAAAAACATGGAAAGAAATTAATCATATTTTAGGGAAAAACTCTCATGCTTCTCTACCAACAAAAATGTACTATAGGAATGAATGTATTGAAAACAATCAAATGAAAGCCATGTATTTCAATAAATATTTTGTTAACATAGGTAAAAATCTTGCCAATGACATTCCTCAATGTCGCACTGATTTTATGAGCTTTTTGGGTAATAACAATGCCAAATCAATGTTTATGAAACCTACTGATATAAATGAAGTATTAAAGATCTGCTCCTCCTTGAAATCAACGTCTTCCTGTGGCTCTGATGACCATAATACCATCCATTGCTAAAAAAAGTATACATCAATATGTTTTTCCTCTTTGTCATATATTCAACATGTCTATCGAGTATGGTCAATTTCCTAATGCACTCAAAGCTGCAAAAATTGTTCCAATTTTTAAAAAGGGTGACCGTAAGGATGTTGTTAATTATAGACCTATTTCCGTTTTACCCTTTTTTTCAAAAATATTAGAAAAACTTGTTTTTGAACGTTTATATAATTTTCTGAATTATAATAATATATTGATCTTGCAACAATTTGGTTTTCGTAAAAAATATTCTACATACATGCCTATATTTCATATGTATGATCGTATAATGCAAGAAATAGATAAGGGTAATTTTACTGTTGGTATATTTTTAGATCTCTCAAAGGCATTTGACACCGTTGACCAT
This sequence comes from Strongylocentrotus droebachiensis, assembly GCA_035222895.1. Classification (NCBI taxonomy): domain Eukaryota; kingdom Metazoa; phylum Echinodermata; class Echinoidea; order Camarodonta; family Strongylocentrotidae; genus Strongylocentrotus; species Strongylocentrotus droebachiensis. The sequence continues at coordinate 525,282 of JAVYIG010000207.1, forward strand.
GACATACTTCTTAAAAAAATGGAACATTATGGAATCAGAGGTCATGCTCTTGATTGGTTTCATGATTATTTATCAAATCGTATGCAATATGTTGTGGTCAACGGTGTCAAATCAGATTTAAGCTGTATATTATACGGAGTTCCGCAAGGGTCTGTTCTCGGCCCGTTATTATTTTTGTTATATATTAATGATTTTATAAATTGTTCTTCAATTCTTAATTTCATACTTTTTGCGGATGACACCAGTATTACTCTTTCTAACTCAAAAATCAGCCCATTAATTCACCTGTTAAATAAGGAACTCCACAATGTTATGACCTGGTTGCAATGCAATAAATTGTCTTTAAATTTTGAAAAAACTAAATATGTTCTTTTTAAAACAAAAAATAAAAAAGCTAGTAATGATATCCCACAAGTCACTATGGATGGCAAGATTATTACCCAAGTATCAAATATTACATTTTTAGGTATCAAAATAAACGAATTTTTATCCTGGAAACCACATATTGATGATCTATGCACTCGCCTATGTAGAACTACTGGTGTCCTCCGCAGACTTAAATTTACTTTACCTAGACATATTATGATTTCATTATATAACACATTGATTTTGCCTCATCTCACTTACTGTTGTATGATTTGGGGGAATACATTTAAAACACACTTAAGTAGACTTTTTATTACTCAGAAAAAAGCAATAAGAACAGTTTGTAATGTACCATTTAATTACCATACAAGCAATTTATTTATTGAATGTAAAACATTAAAGGTCTCTGACCTTGTACTTATGTATACTTATATCTTTATGTATCATTATCATACGAATGCCTTGCCAGATATTTTTAATGATCTTTTTAGCACAAATGCCTCCTATCATTCATATTTCACCCGTCAACACGCAGATCTTCATCAATTTCTTCCCAAAACTACAATTAGTCAAAATTCCTTACGCTGTAATGGAATTAAGTTATGGAATGACCTAGACAATGATATTAAACTAAGTAAAACTCTTGATATATTTAAAAAACTCTTAAAAAATGAAATGTTCTTGCAGTACAAAAACCACGCTCAATTAAATAATGAATAACTTGCTCCCCTTGTTCTTTTTTTTTTTTTTTTTTTTTTTTTTAAATAATATTTTGTATATAAATGTTTTGTAATACTGCAAAGCACCAGCGGGGGGCGCATATAGTGACACAGTGTCGCTTGACGTCGTGTCCTGTGTGCATCCTTTGCTGGTGCTCTGCTGTAAATGTCTTATCCTCATATACATGTAGGTCTTTATAATCTTTTTTTCTTGTTTATATTTGTTTTCCCGTTATTGTTGTTTTTTGTTAATTTTCTCGATATATGTGTCATGGTTGGTGCCCCAATCACAAGTTTGTTTTCAAACTTCTCAGGGGCTCCTAACCCCATGTTTTTTATATTTTCATGAATTATTATTGTACATGTATCTTTTTATGGTTGAATAAATAAATTGAATTGAACAATACTAGAAACGCTCAAAATATCCACCTCCCTTTAAACCACATATCAACTACTGAGAATTCGATTTTTTACAATGGTCCAATTATTTGGAATAACCTCCCAAATCATCTAAAATATAGTAAGACCGTAAAATAGTTCAAACAGTTAGTTAAACAACACCTACTGAACTCATAAACGATAATATTTTGTTGATGTTTCCTATCTTTTGTTCCTTATCTTTTTTTTAAATTAAAATTTTGATGTTTTTGTTAAGTTTTTTTCTGCAATAATTTTTTGATATTTTTCTTACAATGTATAATATGTTATGTATATTCTTGTTAATTGTCAAGGGGTCACTTTCAACAAGCCAATGTAGTGCTTTGTATGACCCCGCCACTATTATTTATTTGTATACATTATTGATTTGTTAATGTTTTTAAAGTGGAAATAAATTGAATTTGAATTTGAATTTCCAGTTACAGTGGTACATACAGTATGTCTTTGGTAAATGGTGTTTCAATGGTATAGTGATGAAATGATAATTGGTACATGTACTTCGATGGTGGTGACTAAATTTTAAATGGTATTTCAATGGTAATTACTTAATGGTAAATGGTAGTGACTGGTAAATTGTGTTTTAGTGTACAGTCTGTATGATGAATGGTGCTTCAAAGGTAATGATAATAATAATAAATACAGTGCTTATAAAGCGCTTACCACCGAAATCTCTAAGCACTAGACAAACAAAACACAATGATAAACAATTAAATATCAAACAAAACAAAACAAATCAGATAAACTTACAAATTAAAATGCATATGAAATATACATCAATGTAAAAAGAGTAAGTTAATCAAAAGACGTTTTACTGTGGAAATACCGACATCCATCAAGGCCCGTTTCATAAACCATTTGACTGACTATAACAAATCTAATTATGACTATGGCAATCTGTTATAGAAGTGAAAATCCGTTTCATGAAACTAATAGCAAATTGCTACCCTTACAAAAAAATGTTCAATGGTATACCAATGGTATACCATTCGGAAGTACCACTGAAAATACCATACGGATACCATTCACAAACACCATTTAAATACCATTCGGATACCAATGAGATTACTCTCGCAACGTACCATTGGGCACCATTCATCTACCAGTAAAATACCATTCAACCTAAAAATAATTTTTTGGACGCTCATTTGCATAATCACCAATGGTAGATGAATGGTACCATTTATACCATTAAAATTTGAATATGAAATATGCAAATTTTGTACAATTAATCTACCACTCACATATCATTCACCATCCACCAATGGACTTTCATTGATATACCATTCACATACATGCCAACATTTGAAAATCAGAAATCTGTACACTATGTGCGCAAAGCGCACATCACGAGCGCGAAGCGCGAAGTCCTTTTAGCCTGGGTTTCCAGATGCTCTCTGGTGCAATCTGAGCCTATTTTAGGGACCATTTCCCCTAAAATTCAACCCAAGTTTATGGGTAATTTTTGTGTCATACCAAACAAAAAAGTGATTGAAGTGAATTCCACATTTTAATTTATCCTTGGCAGAGGCAGAGCAGATAATAGACATAGATTTAAATATGGGTACCACAAAATGAGCTTTATTTCAAGTATTTTTCAGAATTAGAGCCCGATTTTGTGTTGGTCGCAAGCTCAAAAGTATCTCATCGCATGTATTAAATCAATGCAGCCGGACCCCGCCACGCACACACAATGGCCCGAATTCACAAAGGAGGTTTGTCGACAAACCCAGGTTTATGTGCGTCATACAACGCGTTTTACGCGTTTTTTACAAACCTGGTTTGTAAAGAACAAAAGGAGGTTTGGCGAAACAAAAGGAGGTTTGAGCTCAAACCTTTGTCTGAGCTCAAACCTTGCTTTGTGAATTCGGGCCAAAATGTCTGTCTAATTCAGATTCCAACTTCCGATCACCGCTGTGCCTGTCTTCGGCCAGGCGAGCACCCGGGAGCTCCGGCGTGGGATACCTGCTCCGCCCGCTTGTGCTATACATCAGCGCGGAAACGCAAGTTTCAAAACAATGAATTCAGTGCAGGTGTTAAACACCCCTGAAGCTTCTAAGTTTCTGCATGTTGTGAAATCGTTCCTTGTATTCCTGTTTGTACTTCTGAATTCGTCTTGCTGCTGTTCCGCTCATTTTGACAGATTTTCTTCCGAGACAAATCACAAAGTATACGGTTCCTCGAAACACGTACTTTGCATGGGGACCCTATGCATATACGGTGCGCTGATAGCGAATGCATGCATGCTGATATATGCGCATGCAAACGTATAGAAATTATACTTACAAGATTTGCCAGCGCAAGTATTTACGTACGGAAACACATATCAGAGTGCATGTGGCGCTCAGCAACACGCTGCCACTGTACGTACATATCAGTGCACGCTGCACGCACCTTGCGCAATGCAATCCGTTCAGCACTCGATCGGATCAATGCTATGTATGGAGAGCCAAATTCCCCAAAATCGGAACGTTCCGTTTTTTAGGGCTATAAAAACTTCAAAAACGGAACAGTTCCGTTAAAATCGGAACGGTTGGCATGTCTGCATTCACCACCTACCATTGGCCTACCATTCACCATCCACCATTGGCCTACCATTCACCATTCACCATTGGCCTACCATTCACCATCCACCATTGGCCTACCATTCACCATTGGCCTACCATTCACCATCCACCATTGGCCTACTATTCACCATTGGCCTACCATTCACTATTGGCCTACCATTCCCCATTCACCATTGGCCTACCATTGACCTACCATTCCCCATCCACCATTGGCCTACCATTGGCCTACCATTCACCATTGGCCTATACCATTCACTATTGGCCTACCATTCCCCATTCACCATTGGCCTACCATTCACCATCCACCATTGGCCTACCATTAACGTACCATTCGCCATCCACCATTGGCCTACCATTGAATTACCATAAACCACCCACCACTGGTCTACCACTCGTATACCATTCACCATTCTCCAATAAGCCAATGGTGTTCGGTGAGTGATGTGCCAATGATACGTTGCGAGCGTAATCTCAATGGTATTTAAATGGTGTTTGTTAATGGTATCCATATGGTATTTTCAGTGGTACTTCCAAATGGTATACCATTGGTATACCATTGAACATTTTTTGTAAGGGTATAGTTACATGTATGTACCTATATATCAATAAATATAAGCTGTTCTTTAGTCTTTTAATATATTCATTCATCCTTGAAAGCAAACTTCTCCTTATGAATCAAATGGAAGTCACAGTGATTGTTGTCTTGCCTAATTTAAATTGTTCATCACACAATTAAATAGGTATACTTTCAATTAAATGTAATTGCTATTCACTGAAAGCTGTTAATGAAGCCATCATGACTAAGCCCCAGTCGTCTTTACAACTTACACATGGTTTCCAGCTTGGTGTGTAACATCTGCTCGACTTCTTCCTTCAGAGGGTGATGTGACTCTGGAGGATACAACATGGCTCCATAATGATCTTTGTTTGTAATGTAGAAGGAAATACCTGAAAAGATACAATGGGAAACAAGTCATGAAAGTCAGTATATGGGGCTTAAGATACTTTAGCAAGCCATGTAATGATCTCTGTTTAAAACATAAGGGGAACACCTGTAAAGACAAGATAGAAATAATGACATGAAAGGCAATGTATTGGGCGGAACGATGTTAGCATAATCTTGTAAAGATCTCTGTTTGGAAGTAAAAATTGAATGACTGAAAATACACAATGAAAAATGTTTAATAGATCACACTGTTTAGGGTAGTGAATATTGTATACCGGTAGTCATAATATGAAGGGAAACATAAAACTAACATCAGTTGAAAAACTTTACTTCGAATCATTGGGTAATCGTGTTGGGTCGGGTGGGTCCTGTTACCCGAACTTTTGTGACAACATGTCCTTTATTCACGATATGTCGGGGATAATGTGTGGGAAATAAACTTCTTTCACTTTGTGAAATTCCTATGGTAAGTCTACGAAAGGTCGCACCATATGCCGCTTACATTTCATGAAAGGTTGTGGAATGCAACCACCGACCCGACGACCAGATGACTTGAAATATGCCAATCGAAACATTTATGTCCTTGGGTGGTAATAATGACTTTAATTTAGAATGTCAATTTTTTTCTTCCTGAAATGACATTACATGTACATGTATATGAAGCATGATAAGCAATGGGAGTCCCACTGTGAGAAAAGTCAAAACAGAAAGTAAGGTCATGTCAGTGAGCCTGAAAGCCAAGTTTACCAACGAGATGAAACACAGCAGGAGATGACTAAATCCAGAGATGAAGATCAGGCGTGGATTGGAAGTGATATTGTTCCCTTATGTCTCAGAGGAAAACAAGTCTGAATTCAATTCCATCTTCTTTCAATCAAAACATTCAGAGTGAGGAAACTTATGCTTGAAATCTGTTTATGATTTACCAGCTATCAGTATTAATCTTTACCGGTACTCATAACTAAGGCAAAATTATACAACTTTCATATGATTCTTTAGCCACTTTCACTTTCATGTGAGTAAAGCATTTCTTGGGTTTTAAAAAGTTAATTAAAAAATAGAGGATTTCTATATCTACATGAATATATCAATGATAAAAAGATGGACAAAGTGTTATTTGTAAAGCTTGATAAGCTTCAAGTTTGAACTTAAAGTTTTGGATGCAATCTTCATAGTAAGAGATAAGATGTAGCATTTCTGGTGATGTGGCAGCAAAAAGGATAAAGAGGGAGTACACAGGAACAGAGAGTGATTAATCTCTGGAAGCTAGGTTCTAAGGGAACTCTGTCAACAAAGACATTGAAATATGAAAATGGCTATGAGGAAATATCACTTTTCCGAAAATCTTTTATTCCGAGGCAAACAAGGAAAAATAGATAAATAGATAAGTCCAAATAAGTACCATATTCGCATGTAAAGCAATGCCATAAAATGGTAGGATTTCAACTTAGACTTGAAACTCTCTAATAATGTTGTAGTTCTCAACTCCAATGGTAATTTGTTCCACAGAAAGGACGCTTCAGCCATGAAAGCTGTCTCACCACAGGCGACTCTTCTTCTTGGGATTGGAAGATGTTGATGTGATGATCTCAGGGTGCGTTTATCGTGTCTTGCCACTAGATATGTACATATCGAACCCCACTATACGAACGTGATTTGCGTTTATCGTCTCTTCACGATTCAAAATAAAGGAATCCTCTCTGCGCAGCTTCTTTGCGCCATTTGGCCCGGGAAGCAGACAGTTTCTCAGAGGTCAACTACACACACATGCTTGTACAACAACATGACACAACACATGGCACGCGCTAGCCTCCGAACCGGAAATTGACCTGAGAAGGTCCGATTTGTATGTGGGGTTCAAAACAGCTTTGCGTTTATCATGTCTCAGAAACGTGATTCTGGTTGTATGTCACATTCAAAACATGTTACAATATGCCCATATCTAAAGACGTTTGAAAAAGGCTTTGCGTTTATCACCTTAAAAATTTGCCTGAAAGACGTTTGGAAACGCTGATTCTAGGCAAAAAATTGGTCAATAAACGCACCCTCAGACTACGAGAATGTGTATAAGGTATAATTAGATTTTGAAGGTAGTGCGAATCCATTTACAACTTACATGTCAGGAGAAGAATCACAAGGTATTGTTCTCAAGACTAGGTACAGTACTTTCCTGCACACATCTGAAACTAGCACTTGAACTTCTGACTTTGGATTTAGAAGCATGATTGTATAAACAGAAGGCCAGAAGTACTATAAATGTAACTCTCACTTTTGTTCAGTGAGTCCCTATTACGATAGAATAGGAGAAAGAGGAAATGAAGAAAAAACAGCCAAAGAGATAGGTAGAAATAGACCCCGTTCTCACTCACTTTGAGAGCGCTCCAAGTTAGACCGCTCCAGACCGCTCCAGAGGAACGGGTCTTGAGGAACGGTTTGCGAGCGTTCACACTCCGAGCAGTTTTTATGGCTCAAACCGCTCCACGAGTCAAAGTGGTCTTATTGCTATGGCAGCTCAGGTAGGCGGAATCCAAACCGTATGTACCGTACTACATGTTTCGCACGCAACGTCACTAGCTCACTTCCGCTCAAAGTACGCTTTCTGTTCACATTGCACGTTAGAGCGCTCTGGAGCGCTCTTAATAAGACCCGCTCCTCAAGACCACCTCGGAAGGTGGACTTCTGGAGCGGTCCAGAAGTCCGCTTCCTGGACCACTTTGAGCGTTCTCACTCACCTAAGAACCGCTCCTGAGGAGCGGGTCTTAGTTAGAGTGCTCCAGAGCGCTCCAACGAAGTGAGTGAGAACAGGGTCATAGAGAGAGACAGAGAATGGTTTCTAGTTTTGTGTCTAACATCTGTTCTTCTTCTTCTTCTTTCTTGAGAAGATGATGTAGGGGGGGGGGAGGGGGAAGAGGATTAGTCTGTATGAGGGATGGTTTTGAGATAATTATTTATTTCATTACCCTAATTTATTTAATCCTGATATATTTCCTCAACTATATTAGTCCTTCACACGTAACACTTTACACATGGCAATTCATGATAGTCGTGACATGTTTGGAGAATACATTTACAAGTAGTACCTATCACACATGACGCTAGATCGATGATTAAATTAAGTGTAAACACAACACAGGAAGGTCAGTATTCCAGTCTATGTTTTGTTTGTTAGGACAGGATGTGACATGGATTCAATTAGATCAATATGTCAAACCTTACTATCAGTTCACTGTGAAATATATTCTGTTGAAGCTCTGCATTGTGTGCTATGGGGTCCCACTTCACTTACAATCCTATTACTACAGTGTATAACTACCCCCCCCCCCCCCCCTCCCGGCAACAAAACAAAAAAGAAGAAGAAAGAAAGAGACTGGGGGAGAGGGGTGAGGGGAGGGAGGATGAATATTAAAGATGATACCATGCCATCCAAAACCTTTTCCCCAAATCCCTGTTTTTCTTCTCTTGTATTTTCTTAAGCTGCCCCCTCAATAGCTGGAACCATACTATGCCACTGCCTGCCTATGTTGAAGACCACAAACTCAAAGATTTGACATTGACTGCAGACAATCTTTGCCACCAAAAGCAGGAGTACAACAAATATTACATAGGCCTATATACATGTTCACAGCTGGCACTACAGTAAGAGATCATACAACATAGGTTGCGTTTATTGACCAAATTTTTGACTAGAATCAGGTTTCTCAAACGTCTTTCAGGCAAATATAGAAGGTGATAAACGCAAAGCCTTTTTTAAAGGTCTTTAGATATGGGCATATCTAAAGACGCAAAAAGGTGTGTTTTGTATGTGACATACAGCCAGAATCACGTTTCTGAGAGGTAATAAACGCAAAGCTGTTTTGAACCCCACATACAAATCGGACCACCCAGGTTCGGAGGCTAGCTCGCGCCATGTGTTGTGTACAAGCATGTGTGTGTAGTTGACCTCCGAGAAACTGTCTGCTTCCCGGCTAAAAATAGCTGCGCAGACACAGGGCCTTTATTTTGAATCGTGAAGAGACGATAAACGCGACATCCCGCAAATCACTTTCGTATAGTGGGGTTCGATAGTGGGGTATGATAGTGGGGTACGATATGTACATATCTAGTGGCAAGACCCAATAAACGCACCCTTACACGAGACAAAACAGAGGACCTAAAACATACATGTGGAGTGTACATCTGTTTTTTAAATATAAATTAGGGAACTATCATCCAGGTGCCATGATGGGCGGTCAAAGGTATTCAAGGAATTTCTTCCAAGCAGGTAAAATAGTCAAGAAACAGCTGTAGAACAAATGATGTCTCTTCTTTTTCCCATTTTATCATGGAGAAGCCAAGAGACATCTACCCCCCTGTCCACACACAACATTTTCCGTGATTAGGCGTGATTAGCTATACCGTTTCGCGATAGTGATACCGTTTTGCGATAGTTTTACGATGAAATTGTGTGTGTGGACGCTCACTAACGATGTAATGAAACGCAGGTTTGGGCATCGTTTCGAACTAGAACTCAAAACTCAATAAAGAATCACGCCTAATCACGGAAGGTGTTGTGTGTGGACGTAACTAGTGTAACTAGTGTAACTAACTGGGCGGGGCTTAACGTGACCTCGAGCGAAAGGAGACCAGACCTCTCATTTCCGCTTCCATTTCATGATCGCACTAGCAAACTGCGCACCTAACGACATTTCGCTGTAGAGTTTCAGGATTACTTTCTTCTGTGTGTGGACATCCTGGAATTTATACAATGATTATTTATACAACGTTTTTTGTGTGTGGACACTCTGAAATTTATCCGATGATTCTTTATACGACGTTTCGTTATAGAGTTTCGGGATAAATTGTTTTGTGTGTGGACACGCTGTTAATGTACCTCCAGTAAGTTCCTCTCAAAAGCACTGGCAATAAAGAGAAAAGTTATGGAACATTATATTTAAATGTACAAATACCTATAATCACCAGAAGTTACAGAATATAAAATGTTTACAATTACTACTCTAGTGGATCAAAAATATCAGAAATGTTTGACAATCTTAACTTTAAAACAGATATCATCTTTCTGAGTATTAGCAAAGTTATTCCTGAAAAATCAATTTCATATTTTCCAATGTATCTCATATCCATTTTTTCACAAGGTGGGGTGGAATACCTGACCTAGATATGACAATTTCAACAAATATTTGCTTCATATTCCAGGCATAGTTCCACCCTGAATAACAATCACCCTAAATGGCATCAGAAAAACAACCCCAAAACAAGTCCTTGACTCTGTAGGCTTGTCCTCATCAGCCTGAAGTTGGAAAATAACCCGCTTTTTTAACTACGGTAGCCCCATCTCAAATTAGCCAGGTAATTTGCGTCTTCATTAGCCCGCAGTTGCAATTTGCGGGCTATTTGGTCGAGAAAATATACAGAGAAATATTGGTCTTGTTTCCAAAATAACCCGCTATTCGGGAAATAGTAGGCTAATTTGCGCCCGTCTTCAATTCATCTACATTGTATTTTGTGATGAGCATATCAGTCTGGTGAGGACGCAATTTTGAGCGTCAGGGAAAATATCCAGAGTCTGAAAATAGAGGGTTATTTTGCAACTTCGGTCACATGAAGAGAGGCCTTGTGAGACACGTGATCACTAGATGATGTGGCAGCAGAATTGAGTTTGACCTTTGACATTAGAGTCTAGTCTATGACTCATCAGATTCCAAAGTCAGGTCTAGAACCCTGGTAATAACCTGAACCTGTCCATGTCATCATGAACAGTGTGCATCCTTGGAGTCACACTGTATACATGATCATATATGCAAGTTCATCACACTTTACCTCCATCACTCCCAAAGCACACAGGTGCCAGTATTTTGGTTAAAAATAATGATAAAAAACAAGCTTTTGTTGATATAAAGCAAGGATGATGCAGATGTAAATGTAAGCATTGATGGTGCTTTAGAGGTTCAAAGCCTACATGTACGATGTAGCTCAAACTTCAAAACAAAATGTAGGCAACCCAAAGCATAATTAGGACCCTATAAGTAGAAAGTCCTGTTTTGTTACATATTTACCATTTTCAACCATAATTAAAGCTTCTCAGATTTCATTCTATTCTTAGCAGTCATAATAATGATAAATACTTCTACAAGCCATGTGGACAAAAAACAATTAGTGGATAGTGGGGCAATGACGTCACAGACTCATGAATGAGTTGCCAATTTGTCTTGTGATTTTTCAAAGTTTTGTTTTTCCTGTCATTAAGAATTCATAACTTTCTTATTAAATCTGATTTTGCTCAATTTTTTTTAAATGTTCATCTGATTTTTCTGCTTCTAATGAAAGTAAGTTATTTTTGGAGTGGATTTGCTCTTTAAGCTTGATATTACCTAAACTTTCATTCAAATAAAATCTTTCTATTCATTGACATCAGGAACTAGTAACTACTAAGACTTAAAATTACGCTCTGGACACTTCTTTTTTGTCATGCCATTAAATTTTGCCAAGCTAAATGTCTACATTTCTTTATGGTAAACACAGTTTGTTTTCCTGTCAATTGTAGGACGTTCAACTGGTGCCTGGTACAAGCCTGGAGAGATGCTGACTCAGTAATACTCAGTTATTTTACACAACACTAGTAGTATGCAATTGACATCATACAGAGCTAAACTCCTCAATTAGCACTAGGTGCACATGTAAACAAATTGATGACAACACCAGCTATATCGGTCTGAACTTTGCTTACCGCTACTTTAAACTACCGGTATCTAAAAATTGATTTTACTGTTGCAATTCATGCAAACGTGGCATTTTTTCTGATGGCATAGATTTACTTTGTCTGGGGCAAGTTTGCCCATTTTTTTTTAAAGTTAGGGAGTGTCTGACCTTGAAGGCTTGACCTGGAACACACCTTGACCTTTTGTGTAACATGGCAACTGGTTGCTAAGTGAAAACAGGAAACATCAGCTAAAGCTACAATGTTTTCAAAGTAGATTTGTGTTCTGGTAATGATTCAAAATAAAATCCCTACTTCCTGACAGATTGTAAAAAAATTCAACGCTTGATGTTTTGAGATCACAAAGAAATGATACTTGACAAGTAAAGATATCAGAAAATGTGTACATAATCTGGAAAGGAGGATGGAAAATTAGGTCATTGCAATTAGGCTGATTTTCATGCTTACAATTTAAAAATGTATTTGAAAACATTCAAGGATACATTCAAAATAACTACAACAAATGATATGATTATATATAGGAAATAAAAAAACATATTGCTGTCAAAACATAAATCAATGGATTGAAATCATTGTATTGATTGATTTAATCGTCCTTTCTAAAAGAAACCACCTTTCAGTTCAGCTGTCATTCAGTCAAATTTAAACGATGGGTTACCGTAAACAGAATAGGAATGTATGTTTTCCTGTAACCGTGGTACACTTGGATTTCATAATTCAGAAAGATATCATTTTTTCAGGGAATTGCTATTACTGCATGTACATGTACACCTGTACATTAAGTTTATTAGTACATGTACTAGCTTCTCAGAGGATATTGTGCCACAGAAGCTTTCTTGTCAATAAATATATTCTCCTCAATATTGATTTCACACTCTGATTTAAAAAAAAATAATTGGCTAGAAATTTATCAAATATTTTGAGATAAACTTGATGCCATTCAGAAGGGGTCCTTTTGGGAAAACTTATCTATTCTTTCTCTCTATACACTCTCTTTACGCTACTGAAGAAATCCATAAAAAAGTGTTAAAGTTTGCTCATACCAATATTTTGGTGAAGAGTATGCATGTGCAACTCGTCAGGGCCCTGCACGCGTTAGCACAGAAACGAGGAGAGTCACGTGAGCAAAAAATTTGTATTTTCACTGCAAAAATTCGCGAAACTTTGGCAGGTGTTTCAAAAAACCACACTACAGGGGTGGAATATTTCGATTTCACCGGTAGTTGAATAGCAACTACCGGCGAAACACCGGAATATGAGAAAAATCTAATTTTGTGGTTGTGCAGTGTAAATGCAGCTAATGTCTAATCATCTATGGGCACTATACCCAGCCAGGTAATACCCTAACAGCAGGGTAACTCTCTTATTTAGGTCAAACCAGCTATGTACAGGTCAAATGTGAGGTCAAAAGACCCACCCCCATAGAGTCCATAGTCAGGTTTAGAATGGTGATTAGGGATAAACTTACCTGCAATGGACAACATGGTATGTACAGTATATCAATTACAAAAAGAGAGAGCAAAGATCAAAAACGATATTAAAGCTTACATGAGGCATGATTATATATTCATTCCTTATGAATAATGATAGCAAAAGTGTAATATTCTGTTCTATCAATATCACCAAGTATGCATGAAAAAACATTAATGACAGACACAACTTGTGTGAAACTGCCGTTTTGCTTTCTACCACTTTGTACCACTTTCTAAACTCCAGCCATAGAAGAGTTCAGGGTTGGTGAGGTCAAGGAAGACTTCCACATGCCCTCCTACATAGTTAGAAGCTACTATGTTCACATGACCGTCATGGTTTTAAGTCTTTGAAACCTTGAAGTTGAAAACAACAATCCAGTGACACTAACAATGACAAGGGTTCACACAAGACTGAAAGAATTCAAAGTTAACTACAAGCAGGAGAAAGCATACAACTGCTGTAACCACCAAGTTTAACTGAATCCATGAGGGAACTAAAGTTTGAGTGATGACCACTGGTGCTGATATTTATCGCTAAATTTAATATCTGTTGTGGTTTGTAACGTTGAGTTATAGTTTCGTAGCTACGATAGCTATGAGTGCATCCATACGGTCCCTAACTACAAGCTAATTTCAAAATTTGAAACCATGACATAAACTTAAAGTAAGCGGAATGTCGTGTGAACCTCACATATGCCACAATCTGGAGCTAACATACTGTATATGAGCTTGATTGTAATACAATGTGTATGTACTTCCATAGGGCATGCTCTAGGGCATTTGAAGACAACATTAGCTACTGGTTAGTGACCCCACCATCTTACCTTCAGGATTGGGCATATATGTCATTTCCTACTCTCCTGTACATCTCAATTGAGTTGAGATCCCCCGAGACAAGTAGTAGAACTCCTTTTTTTCTATTTCTAAAATGGCTCAGAGTATGTAGGTATATAATATCAATTATTAGAGAACAAATTCTTATTTTCATCAAGTATTTTCAATTTTGGTAAAGTCATTATCATTACATTTTTCTCAACCAAAGACTCTCTGAGAGACTGGGGGTATTTCCCCTGCCCCCCTCCCCCACTTCGTGAATAGAGGGACCTCATGCTTGTTCCCAAAATGTCCGGTAAAGGGGTACTTTTCACGCAGCAAAGTCCGGCTCTTAACACACAAAATAATTGGCCCGTATTGACTTTACACATCAAACTTAGGGGGGTGTTTTCAAAAGGAGGGAACATGCATATGCGTACCCTAAATAACACTGAGTTGGGGGGCGGGGGTATGTCTTGATGGGACTATGGATTTGCTGTGTGTAGGACTTGTACACCCATCAATGATATTTCCACTAAGTCTGGTGTCAGTGAATTATGACCGTCTGCTCATGGAAACTGATGACCATCTCTTTTTAAAAGCTCTACCGGTATATAGGCAATCCTAAGTAAAGCTATGTATGCAGGAACAGGGACTATGCACAGGTCTCACCTATAACATTACATGTATTTCAAATACCGGTAGGCATTTGTGACATAAGTCAAGTGCAATATTATTTACAACACTCATAAATCAAGATTCATGTTTTTATCCGTACATTCAATAATAACATAGATTCTGATTGGCTTACAGTGCAGAAGTTGATCTGTAATCCACTATAACCTGGCCACTAATTGGTTGATCATATTAGAAGGTTGATAGCTCTTACCTGCTTTCTTGGCTGAATGAGCGAATGTAAGCATATCATCTAGATCTTGAACGTAGTCTTTCTGAGGTTTGTAGGTGAGTTTATCTGTAGCTTCATGATTGAGATTGATGAGATAGGTAGAATGAACCATAGGAACCTTGAAAACTCCAGTCACATTACGCTTTACTATCTTCACATACTCCTTAGTACGCTTGTAAAAACCCTGTAATCAAAGAGAGAATAAATATGTTAATAATTTCAATATGTACATGTACAGTACTACTAGAAAACTTTGTTTCAAATATCTAATCTCAGTATGATTTCAAAACATTTAATGAATTGTGAATGTTTGCCATTCTTGTAGCAGAATCCTAAAATCTGTCTGCATTTGACAACAATTTAATGTTGTTATGAACATTTGAGGCATAAACTATTTCTCATCAGGACCACATGTGACAATCATGTGGGTTTTCTGTGAAAGAGTAATCTAATATTGAACCTCAAGTTTAATTTCTAAAGTACATGTACATGCAGTCATTATTACCAGGCGTCAAGTCAATGACTCATGTAAGGCCAAATAAAAACACAAACATGTTTAGCCTTTTGTTTTTTGGAAAAATAGGAAGGAGGCCCTTTTTTTTCTTTCAAAATGGCTGCTCGGTACATTTTCCATGACAGTCAAGCTATTTTTCAAGATGGCAATTTTTTAAAATATTTTTTAAAATCAGAAATAGATCCATTTTAGCAGTGTTTTTCATGGTTGAAAAAAAAAAATGGAGGCGGCCCCCAAAAAGGAAGCGGGCGGGAATGCTAAACATGTATATTTTTTTTAATGGCCTAAGTCTATCTGCAAATGTAATGTTAAACAAAATATTTTTTAGACTTTGTTCTAACATAAAATCAGATTGCAGATTTCAAACCCGTACTAAGTAGCCCACTACACATGTTTATATGAAATATCCCAAACAAGAACCTCAATATATTGCTGAGCAGATGGAGAGAAAAGATGATGAAATAACACTAATAACAGTGTAAGCAATGGATACTTTTAACCCCCCCCCCCCTGCCCCTCCCCTCACCCATTCAGACAACCCAAATTTATTGTATGTCTACAAAAGAACCATCCAGTTTAAGGTAAGTATTAAATAACTTTGATTCTAATCTGAACAAATTTTGAAAACCGTTCGCCTGACGGTTTTCATAACACTACAGTCTATTGGGGAAAACGAGTATGGTAAAACCGGTCGCTCAAAGATTTTTTACTTTTTTGAGGCACTTCTTGATCATTTTGAAGCGCAATTTTTTTAGGGCTTCAATATTACATCATATCACAGACACTGATAACACGTAGGGCCGTGTATCTCAGATTTAACATTGTTAAACGATCCCTTTAAGTATCAAAGTCCAGATCTGGTCTAAATGTAGTATTGTACGAGAATTATATTTATACATATAAGTGGGCGGGCTTATCTCGAGCGTGCACTGATAATTGGCCAATCGTAATATCAACTGAACCCTTCAAAACTATGCATGCCTGCTATACCACATGTACAATGACTGTTTATAAAAAGTTTTAAAAACATTTCTTTATACAGATTTCACATAGAATTTCTCTTCAGTCTGAACAGAGTAATGGAGTTTTGGGGGGTTAAAGGTCACAAGATAGAGGTCAAATTGGACTGAGTTTGATATTTATAAGTTCTAGATAGAATGGGGCAATCAATCAATCAACCAGTACTGATGGAGAAACCTGTACTACACAACAGAGATCAGTCTGCATCTAACAGATGGCAATGACTTTCAATACCGATAACAGTCTCTATTACAGGTCTGGTGGTTGGTTGATTTCCACCAGTTCTCTATCAACCTATTCATGAAGTTACATGTATCTTGAATGCATGCACTATAATATAATAACTATGTTTGTTACATGTAATATTGACTTTTAAAATATGCTTTTATATAACCACTCGCTAATTTTTCAACAACTAAGAAACCTTCATGTAGGATAATAGCAATGAAAACTAGAGAACCTATTCCAGACTATTAGAGCAGTTTTGTTATGGTATGTACAACTCAAATGTGCTTCTCCTGGATAAAGTTACCCTGTAAATAGCATCCTTCAATAATGACATGATACCAAACAACAGGTGTCTGGCCCTGGGATAAATGTGGAAGTATCCATAACTTTGATTTATGTCATGACAAAGTGTTCTATTGAACAGTCAAGTTCTGTCTGTCACAAAATGTAAGCTGGGTTAAATTTCACAAAGTATCACCATGAATGCATCACTCATGATTAGACCAGAGAATTAATATTTGTTTGATTAGAACAATCTTATGTGCCACTATGTAAATTGAGGCCAACATATTTGTTTCTTCATATTCCGCACTAATGACTGTAATCAGACTGAATCAGTTACTAACACCAAAGCAATCTCTACTTAAAAACTGCAACATTATTAGTATTACAAGCAAATTATAACTATACAACTATAAATTCATGTTTCTGACCCTTCATTAATATTGCCAAGTCTAAGGACCTTGTAAATTCCTTTATTCTACACAAAATTAAATTAATTTTAGGAATCAACTAGTACCACTTCATAATGCCTTGTCTTTTGAGTGGATTCATATGTGTTAGCATTTAAACAAAGCATCATATGCGATAGATTTTAGCAGTTGCAAAAATGTGTTAACAATAACATTGTAACCATGACATCATAAACATAAACTACATTGTAGATTTCTTTTTCTATTTTCAATCCTTTCTATGTTTTCTTAACATTTTCTGCTTCACTAATATTTTCTTTTGCAGCAGAAAATGTGACTTTCCCATTGGAAAGCAAGTTCTACATATTTTTCAACCACGCTTTTTATTCAGCTGAAGTGGCAATGATATAAAATAAGAAGGAAACATCAAACAGGGAGAAAATGGAAGACACCAAGAGAGAGAGAAAAAGAGAAAGAGAGAGAGAAAAAGAGAAAGAGAGAGAGAGAGACAGGTAGAGAGAGAGAGAGGGAGAGAGAGAGAGAAAGAGAGAGAGAGAGGGAGAGAGAGAGGGGGGGGGGAGTATAAAAGAGTAGGCCCACAGTATAAGAATGAGACTGGAAGAGATGTGTGAGAAAAAAAGAAAGTCAAAGAAAGTCAGAGAGAGATTAAAAAGACATTTCTTAGAGGGCAAAGAGAAAGAGATAGATGAAAAAAGGGAGGGAAAAGAGAAGAAGAAAAGAGAGAGAGAGAGAAAGAGAGAGCCCTAAGAGAAAACTAATTATTTACATCAATAAATCAACGTATCTACCTATTCTACTTTGCTATTGTTGCACCTCAACATTGCATAACCGAAACTTAAAACACATCGCCAAATTGCTCATACCCCCCCCGCCCAAAGGCGCCCTCCGTGACCCTTGCGTCCGAGCGCCGCCAACGTAACCTCTTCCTCTTATCTCTTCGCATCCGAACGGATAAGTTACACTAAAAATCGCTCCCAAAAGTTGAAGAGTTTTTCCTCTTTAGTCACTTTTTGGTTCGCATTTTCGCCTTTTATAATATTCTCTACGATTTCCTGTTCGTTAGAGAGTAGTTTCACTCCGTGAATTTATTTATTTATCAGTATTCTAGAACGTTTTCTTGCCGACTACTGTTACGTTTCCGCTTTCGCGTTTGCCTGTCCTCACTCCTCCGAGGCCTCGGGTGCGTGCGGGGGTAGTCGGTGGGGTGTTTTAGTCACTGGTAGTTTATTTAATTCTTGTTGATAATTGCTCGTACCCTTTGTTTAATTTTTCTTTCCCGCAGGTTATAATATGTCTCGCAGTTCTTATTTTCTCTTAGCAGGTTTCACGAAGAAGAAATCAAGTTCTGTCGCGAGAACGAAGACGACGGATTCTATTAATAAGTCTTCGTTAGTTACGCCCCTCGGGAGCGGTGGTGACACCGCAAACCCGGGGATGCGAACGTCAGTGGACGTTTATGCGGGCAAGGGAAGCCTATGAGAATGGTCGAGGGGGCGATTTTATCTCCTCTCGGGACGGTTCCCGGAAACCCAGAGGTATTAACTCTGGGTGGAACGGGCCTTAGTTCTGCACCACCAACAATTGTTCCGTCAGGTCTTTTGTTGGTCGGTGCGCAGATCCATCGACGGATACGAAGACGAAGGATTCTACAAATAAGTCTTCGTTAGTTACGCCCCTCGGGAGCGGTGGTGACACCGCAAACCCCGGGGATGCAAATGTCAGCAGACATTTTTGCGGGCAAGGCAAGCCTATGAGAATGGTCGAGGGGGCGATTTTATCTCCTCTCGGGACGGTTCCCGGAAACCCAGAGGTATTAACTCTGGGTGGAACGGGCCTTAGTTCTGCACCACCAACAATTGTTCCGTCAGGTCTTTTGTTTGGTCGGTGCACAAATCCATCGACGGATATTCGGGTTGCTTCCGTGGATCCGGACTTGAAGCGGTCACCGATCGGTTCTTCTGTCCCTTTGTCGGATTTGCCGGTTCCGGATTTCGGTCCGGGTAACCGTGCAGTCGAGTCGGATCCTGGGGCTTCAACTAACCGCGCCTCTCCGTCGGTGCATGTTCCGTTTTCCCGATTCGGTTTGCGGCTCCTACCGTCGGGCTTTTATCGGATAACCGTCCCGTTCCTTCGGCCTTTTACGTTACCGCTACGTCTCGTAAGAGGCGGGGTTCCCGGGACGCTGTGGCCGGTTCTTCCTCGGATTTTGTTTATCCTTCGAAGAATCCGCGCTCTGATTTTACGGAACCGTTTGCGGCTCCTCGGGGTCCGCCTTTGGTGGCTACTCTCCCTCCGTCGGTGCCTCCACCCCCGCCGGATTTTTCGGATTGGATGCGGGCTGTTGCTGACGCTTTTCGATTTTCGGTGCCCGAGTCGGCTCCTCCGGTTCGTCCTACTTCACTTTCGGATCCGATCGCGGTTGATTTATTTTCGGAGTTTTCCGAAGATGCATCGATCTCGCCTGAGCAGTCGCCGGTGCGGGTTTCGAGTTGTCATATTCGGCCGGGGTCCTCTCTTTTTGCTTCTCCGCCTCACGCTTCGTTGGGCGCTCTGAGAGGCGGGGATCGTCCCTGTTTATCTGGTCAAGATAGGGGGGGCTCGGTTGATCGTTGGGACACTGGTTCCATCGCTCAGTCGTCTGGTTCAGTTGCGGGGGATGATGCGTCTACTCCGTTTGTGTCTCTGGCGGCGGATTCGTTAGCCTTGTTTCACAAATATGTGCCCGATTCTTGTGTCGTCCCGGTGTTATTGTCGGGGCGGCGGGGCTTCCTGTCTTCTAATTCGGACTCTTCAGCGGTTCAGTGACTGTTTCTTCCTGATCTACACGAAGAAGAATTTGTGAATGCCGCAGAAGACTTGTCGTCATCGACGGGATTTCTTAAGCGGCAGGTGGACAAGTACGCTTTCGTTCCTCAGGATGCGGTTTTGTTTTTGTGTCCTAAACGGGTTTCTCCCAAACTTGTGGCGGTGGCCAGTCGTTTGGGGAAGAAGTTTGGGACTCGTGGTCCTTTTGATAAAAGTGACATTTTGTTGTTTGATCTTTTCTCACGGCTTGCGGTGACTTCGCATTCCATCGAGAAGTATCGTCGGGAGGCTGTGCTCACTTTTTTGGGCATTCGACCGCATCAAATTCCAGGACTGCTTCCGCAGATTCCAGTGGCCAGCCCCCACCTTTGTGGAGATAGTTTCACTACTCTACTGCAAGCCGAGATTGATGGTGAGAAGCAGGCTCGAGACCTGTCCGTTGCTTTTCGCGATGTCCAAGAGCCGGTTCCTTCCTCCAGACCTCGTAAGAAAAGTTGAAGTTTTCGGGTTCTTTTCGTAAGAACGTCGTCCAGTCTAAGGGCCGCCCTCAGGACTGGTACCCGGCCGAGGAGGAATACCTGGATCGTGGTCGTCCTTCGTCTCGAGGTTCTTCTTACCGTGATTCTTCTATCTTCCCGGACTCCCTTTCGTGGTGGTGGGAAGTCATTCTCTAGAGATGGCTTCCCCCGAGTGCTTGGGTCTTTGGTCGGCGGGCGGCTCCGGAGATTTCTCCCGGCGTGGGGGAAGATCACCAGCGACGCATTTGTTCTGTCGGTGGTACGAGAATTGTCGCCGGTGTTCGTAATGCCCAAGTGCTCGGGTTCTTTGAGAATGATTCTCAACATGAAGCGGTTTAACCTTCATTTGGGAAAGGTTCTTTTCCGAATGGATCATCTGGCAACCATCCTTTCTTCATTGAATCCCGCAGACGTCGCGGTTTCTTTGGATCTTCGCGACGCTTATTTTCATGTGCCGGGGCAAATTCTACCGTTACAGAGCGCTCCTGTTCGGTTTGCGCCCTGCTCCTCGGATTTTCACGAGAGTCGTGGCGTCAGTCAGGCTGTTGGATCATATGCAGATTCTGATCAGTACGACTCAAGATATCGGATTTCTCATAAATTGGGAGAAATCAGAATTCGTTCCGACTCGCACGCCGTCTTACCTAGGTGCTCAGCTGGACATTCGTCATCAGCTGGCTCGTCCCAGTCTCGACAGGGTCGAGACGATAGTCAGGACTGCTCGGTCTCTGAGATGTGCACGTCGGGTGAAAGCCGAGCGTTGGCTTCAGTGGCTAGGGTTTCTCTCCAGTCTAGTCGACATGCTTCCAGATTGTCGACTATTGATGAGTCCCTTCCAACTCTTTCTGTTGGAGTTTTATCAGCCGAGCGTGAGTTCTCTTTTGTCATGGATCCCCCTGTTGTCCAGAATCAAGGGTCTTCTAGGTCCTTGGCTTCGTCGTTCCTTCTTCCTTCAGGGCGGACGCTTCCGAGTTCCTCTCCCTTCCGTGACCGTCACCACGGACGTGTCGCTGTTGGTTTGGGGAGGTCATTGCCAGGGGTCAATGATTTCAGGAGACTGGAGTCATCTGGAATTTCTGCCCCACATCAATGTGTTGGAACTCATGGGAGTGTTTGCTTCGCTTCGTCACTTCCGTGCTCGTCGGGTGGGTCGTTCGGTTCTGATTCTTACGGACAACGTATCGGTGATGGTGTACATCAACAGACAAGGAGGCACTCTTTCTGTGGCTCTGAACGAGTTGGCCTCTCAACTCTGGGCGTGGTGCAAGGGGGCGAGGGTGTTCCCGATTGCATCACATATCCCGGGCGAAGAGAATATCTTAGCGGACTTTCTCTCCAGAGGCAAGTGCCTTCCCTCGGAGTGGACTCTGACTCCGACTGTCTTCAGGCAACTGAGGAGAGTGTTCGGTGTTCTCGACATCGATCTCTTCGCAACTTCGCTCAACCATCGTTTTCCTCGATTTTCTCGAGAGTCCGGGAACCAGGAGCTTTTGCTCTGGACGCTTTCGCGATCTCGTAGAGGGATGGAGGGCTTACGCCTTTCCCCCGTTCGCGTCGTTTCCCCATGTGCTCTGGAAGATCAGGGACGATCAAGCGATGATGATTCTCATAGCTCCTTGGTGGCCGGCGAGGTCGTGGTTTCAGGACCTCCTGACCCTCCTGGTGGGGACTCCGTGGTCGTTGCCGTGTCATCCGGATCTGGTGTCGCAACCTCTGTCTGGTTTTCTACACCAGCGGCCGGAAATCCTCCGTCTGACCGCTTGGCGGTTATCGGGAAGAGGGCTCGTTCGTCAGGTTTCTCCGAACGTGCTGCACAATTTCTAGTCCGGAGTAGACGAGAGTCGACCAGGACGGTTTTCAGCTCATGGTTGGATGTTTTTCGCACTTGGTGTGAGGAGGTGGGCGTCGCCCCTAGAGAGGCGTCTTTACCTTCTATTGCTGACTTTCTGATCTCTTTGTATGACAAGGGGAGAGCTCTGTCAACGATTTGTGGCTATCGGTCTGCTATCTTCGGTTTCTTCTGCTCCTCAGCTAGCGGCTCTTTTGAAGTCTTTCTTCCTTAAGAGACCCTTCTTCAGACCTCTGACGCCAGTGTG
Source organism: Strongylocentrotus droebachiensis (assembly GCA_035222895.1). Lineage (NCBI taxonomy): Eukaryota > Metazoa > Echinodermata > Echinoidea > Camarodonta > Strongylocentrotidae > Strongylocentrotus > Strongylocentrotus droebachiensis. Next base: position 548,116 of record JAVYIG010000207.1, read on the forward strand.
GAGTTTACCCAAGGTTTTGGCCCTCCCTTCGAACCGCTGTGTTCTGCGACGCTTCTGCTTACTACGGTCAAGACGGTTTTTCTCATGGCAATCACTTCTGGTCAGCGTAGGAGCTCACTTCATACCCTTTCAGTTACCCCTGGGCATATCCGCTGGGAAGGACGTGGGGTTCGTTTGATTCCCAAGGCTTCTTTTATTGCTTAGAATCAGTCTGACACGTCGGGTTCAGTGGAAGTGGTGCTTCATCCCTTGTCGGATTTTTCTTCGGTCTTCGGGGACGGACTGTGGTGTCCCGTTCGCGCCCTCAAATGGTATCTTTACAAGACGAAGCCTTTTCGCAAGTCGGATCAGCTCTTTCTGGTTTCTCGAGAGCCACTTTCGGCGGCATCTCGGGATAAGATCTCCAGGTGGTTAGTCTTGGCTATCAAGGCGGCGGGCCCTGAGGCCTTGACGCCTGCCAGGACTCCTCGTGCCCATGATACTCACAGTGTCAGTACGTCTTGGGCTCTTTTCATCGGAGTTTCAGTTCGAGATATCTGTAAAGCAGCTTTTTGGAAGTCTCCACGTTCTTTTACTGTTTTTTGCCTCAAAGATGTGCCCGCAGGCGAACGAGCTTTTGCGGTCGCTTCTCTGAAGTCGGCTTCGTCGTCTATTTCTCATCAAGTTGATATGTTTGCTTGGTTTTTACCACCCGGCTTTAATCTGTGCTGGTCTTTAGCAAAGTAGAATAGGTAGATACGTTGATTTATTGATGTAAATCATGAAAATCAGTATTGATTTTATTATTTACGATATAAATCTACGTATCTACCTATTTTCCCTCCCTCCATCCCCAGCGCCTTTACCAAGGTGTGTCCTAGGGAACTCGTGATAAGAGGAAGAGGTTACGTTGGCGGCGCTCGGACGCAAGGGTCACGGAGGGCGCCTTTGGGCGGGGGGGTATGAGCAATTTGGCGATGTGTTTTAAGTTTCGGTTATGCAATGTTGAGGTGCAACAATAGCAAAGTAGAATAGGTAGATACGTAGATTTATATCGTAAATAATAAAATCAATACTGATTTTCATGATTAGGGGTAGACAAAGTTCAACGACGAGACTCTCAGTTGGAAACAATCAGACATAGTCCAATATAATGAGAGTCTCTGCATGCATGTGTTTGTGCTTTTTAAATAAAATGGATATGTAGAGAAATAGAAATTCAACACAGGTCAGACACAGGACAGAAGTTCAATGTCATTCAGAGATTTATTCAAAACAACGTGTTTAACTTCCCAAGGTTCTTCAATTTGTAAAACTGTTAGTTGGAAGGAGTGTAAGTAAAAGAAAAAGGATTATTTCTGGGAAGTACCATACTGTTCATTTCATTAATTTATTTATTATCAAAATTTCCTATTTTGCCTAGTAGGCCTATGGTGCAAGAAGATAGCTCTACATGTTGTACTACACTAAATTGAGCAAGTTAAGGGTGGAAAAAACATTTCTGCACATTCTGTGAAGTTAGTAAGACAAATTGCATAAAATGGACTGTGACAATATTTATATTGATATACCTGTATACCCTTTCTGATCATATTAAATCATGTCGGCTTCGCTCATAATTCAATAATGACAATACTGGTATGTAAGTGGCCTGAATCTAAAATTAGCCCTGACATTTGGTAGAAATCCCTAGGCCTGCTGCATCAGCAAAATCTTGATACTACATGTACACTATACTTACGTTTGAATACTTCTTGTTTGCAAAGGTATGTGGAAAGATATATAAAAAGTTCAGTCTTTTTTATATAAAAAAACATTTACTTCTTGCATGAAAAAAGAAAATACAACTCGACAGATGTCCATATCAAATTGTCATTCACTGGAATCCCTCCTGTCAGCTGTAGGTCTATCATCATCAGCCCGAGTTGGCCAAATAGCTCGCTATTTTGTGATCCGGGAAATTAGCCTGAAGTAACAAACCGCGTCTCTATCAGCTCGAAACTCAAACTCAAGAAATTAGCTTGAGAAATTTGCTCAGTGTTCGCGCATAGTGCGAGTCTTCGGGCTGGTGAAAACGGACCACAAATAGCGGGCTAATTTGCAAACTAGCGCAAGATATCTTGGGAAGATCTCCCGACCAAATAACCCACTATTTGCGTCTTCACCGGCCAAACAGCCCGCTACTCCGTGATCTGGCTACTTTCCTTGATCAGAAATAGCGGGCTACTTGGCCAACTCTGGCTGATGATGACAGGCTTTACTTGTTTTTCAATTTTCTTCAGAATATTCTGTACAAGGTCGGGTATTTCAGTTTTCTATAATGTAAATACGGTACAAGGTCATACTACACTGTACTTTATCATGCATTACAGAACATAGGGAGCAAGGAATGATATGTGGATGCACAAACTAAATCAAACATTCATTAAATAAAGCAAACACTTCATATTTGTCCATGCTGCTGATATTTTCTTCTTCAAATTAGTGCATGTTTGGAGACACAGAAAAAACTCAAGTACGCACAAAACAGACAAATTGTATATTTCTTTTCACCCACTCTTGTTTGACTTGCGGAGTAACAGTCAAACTATATTTTGATATCATTCTCTCTAATAACATTGATTCTCCGTTTGAATTTACATATGTAACTCTTCCCAAAACATCCAATTATATTTCGTTCTATCAAAATACTCTAATATTTGCTTGCCAAGAAGGCAAGTGTTATCTATCTTTCATGCTTACATTTGCTCTATAAAAAGTTGACCAGCATTGTGTAAGCACCTTCATCAATAATTCTCTCCTTTCCTTCTTCATCTACCCCCCCCCCCCCCTCCTTTATTATGGTGCAAGGGGTTTAAATGATCGAAATGATCTCACACAATGATCTCAGGTAATTCTAAAATATATAGAAAACTAGATGGAACTTCGACTGCGCGCAGTCGAAAATGATGCCTCCGTCATAGAGCAAGTTTACAAACCAAAACAGAAAAAAAAAATCAAATTCAAGTTTCATTGTAATCCATTAACAGGTTCTCAGAATATCGTGATTACAATCAATTTTTCATATACATATATGAGCCCATGACATTTGACCTTTGACCTCATGACCCAAGAATCTACTCAGTTCATTGGCTCTGAAAGATACATACATGATCTAAGTTTGGCAGGAATCCATCAATCTGTTCTAATGATAATGCGATCACAAGCTATTTTTGCATACATAATGAGCCACATGACCTTTGACATTGACCTCATGACCCCAAAATCTAATCAGTTCATCGGCTCTGCAAGATACATACATGACCAAAGTTTGGCAGGAATCCATCAATCGGTTCTTGAGATAACGCGATCACGAGCTGTTTTTGCATACATAATGAGCCCTGTGACCTTTGACCTTTGACCTCGTGACCCCAAAATCTAATCAGTTCATAGGCTCTGCAAGATACATACATGACAAAAGTTTGGCAGGAATCCATCAATCGGTTCTTCAGATAATGCGATCACGAGAACGGGACGTACGGACGGACGTACGTACGGACGGACGGACGGACGGACGGACAGACGGACGGACGGACAACCCGAAAACATAATGCCTCCGGCTACTTCGTAACGGAGGCATAAAAATACCTGCAGTGCTGCATTGCTTGGCTGGTCGATTCAATTCCCCTTTCACAAAATCTGACTCCGCCTCCACACACATTCATAAAAACGCATAAATGTATTTATGACACTTTGACGTAGGATATATAAAATATGATGTATTGAGTATGACTTACCTTAGATGTGACTCCTCCCCAGAAATTAGAGTAGTACGTAGTAGACTGAAGCATGGGTGCAATAATAGTTTTCTTCTCACTCATCAAAACATCCAGGATGTTCTGCTCCCAAACAAAGTTGTCAACATCCATTGTCTGATGAATCAAAGATTTAAAAAAAACATATTACTGTAACTCATTGACCGGTGAGAATAGAATGTCTATTGAATGAAAGATGAAAACATAAATAGAGTACCGAAGCTGTGACGTCATAAAAATCTATTTTTAGAATTTCTCAATTTTTTTCTTCATTTTCCGAAAGAGCATCAAAAATAATGTCCAAATGTCGAAAACTAATTAAATATGTTAAGTATTGGCTGAGATATGACCATCTGAATAAATATATTTTTCCAATGGGAACTCAGTGTTATATGCTCTGGCTCCTAATGGTTAGGAGCCAGAGCATATAACACCCGAGTTCCTATAGGACATATATTTATTCAGATAGCGTTTTTTCGACCTGCGCAATTGCGTTGAGCGGCAGCTAGCTCCATAAGTAACGGCCTGTCCTTTTTTAAAAATTTTTGGCGATGTAATGGTACGGACTTAGATCTAGATCTATCGGCAGATTTTATTAGAAAAATAAGTTTTCCTTTTTTTTTTTGTCTTCATGTCAACTATGCAACATAAAATTGTCGGTAAGTTGCGTGGAGTTATTCTAGAATTGTCCTGTACCGTAGTCTATATCATCCCTACCGTTCATAGTCCCATATGTGCAAATGGACGTGATGTTTTGACCACTGAATTTTGTTGTTGTAGCTTAAAGGCCGCACCCTGACTTTTTGATATTTTTTCTTCCAAAAACACTGCGGCCTTATCGCCGGCAAATACGGTAATCAACAGTATACTTTTGTGCTGCAAATAAATATTAAGTGAAATTATACAAAATGATATCAATATACCCTGGTAAACTATTCCTCAATGTGCAATAACTGTCAATGATGATGAAATACCAAATTAAACTGCACTATTATTATCGTTATTTATTCATTTCTCTTCTTTTCTTTTTTTGCATTTGTACATGTATGTTGTGGCTCTGTTGTATTTCCTGCTGTCTCGAACTGTATTGTATTACTTTGTAAATGCTGGTGGAAACAAGAATAACAAAAATCAATCATCAATTATTATCAATAATTAATATCATGATTAGTAATTAATGTTATTACTTACAAAGAAATAATCAGCCCAGACATTTCTAGCTTCTTGTAAAGCTTGATCTCTGAGATCGATAAGATGATTAAATCTAGCAGACGGCCAATCATGGGGTCCCTTCTCCAAGGCATAGACTTGAGGGCGCTCTTCAAACGCATAATCCACGGTGTGGTAATAATGTGCAACTCTTTGAATCCATTCTCTTAACATGGGGATTGTATTGTCTACACTGTGATCAGCACGGATCCTGCAAGCAAGGCAAAGTGGAAAATGAAGAAAAAAATATAAATAACAACAATGATAATGTACTGTAACCCTTCTCAAACCCCACCTTTTTAATCTGTTATAAAGTATGCTGGAGGTGCACACAAGTGGTTAATTCCATTCAACTGAATTTTATTAGTAATATTTTATTTCATTTTGTTTTCATGTCCAATAATTATAATGATACTGAGTTAGACAATACCATCTGACCCCTTAGAAAAGCCTGTATATTATTATTATTAATATAGCTCATACATACATGTATATACAAATATGGCAAATAGGTAGACCTAGGCTAAGACCAGAACTTCAGGTCTTGACACTTGCAAGGGCTAGATGACCTGTGCACATGGACTTAAAAATCTTTCCTCTGGACACTTAAATGTTAGTTAAGACATTTTAACCTGTTGACTCCTGAATTGTCTCTTTCCTATACACACCCCGTAGGTATAATACAGGGACCACTCTGTTCCAGAATGCAATGGGTTAAAAAAAATAAGATAAAATATATGAAAAACTGGTTAATGCGCAATGTGAAGCCCTTGGTAAGCTAAGGGTGGGGCCTTCACCATTATCCTACTCCCTCTTATTATTTGACACAATTCATGTTTAACTTCCAGAAAACAGCATACCCCCCCAAAAAAAAAAAAAAAAAAAAAAAAACACACACACACACACACACAAAAACAACAACAACACTTTGATTCACCATTTTACTATAGGACTTTCTTAGTTTTCCACATGAATTCTTCTTCTACAATACACCCTTTCCTATCCCTCTCACACTATCCTGTGTCTAATTAATACAAAATTATCTTTAATTTCCCATACTTCCTTCTTTGTACCCTTCTTCTTGTGAATCCTGTCCATCCCTACACTCATTCTCAGTGTTTGTTTTTTGTTCTTCAATTAGGCTCTTCAACGAGGCCCTTCAAGAAATCTAATCCCCAGTTAGAATCATCTTCTTGTCCCAGTTAACAGTTTAGAGATCATGATTTAGTCAGAAAAGCATGTCATGTTTCACACACCTACGACACAAGATTTGTCTTTTTATCTCTATTATAGAACATAAATTTAAATATGAATTTCAGTCTATCAATAGCTTTAATTACAGTCAATATTGCAATATGATTGGAATAAAGTCAGGGCCTACTCAGAGGCGCAATAAAATGTACACATACTACAGAGTTCTGTAAAAAGACATGCAAGATTAAGATTCCTTTCAGATTGGTGACACTTGTAGATTGCTCATGAAAGTGGTTGAAACTATTCCATTAGTGTGGAAGCAGATGAATAAGATAAAAAGAATGGTGATAGTTTGAAATAAATCGGGCCAAAACAAGAGAGACTTTACAAATCTCAAATTGGCCATTTGGTCAGTGGATAGTGGCGTAGTCATGGGATAACTCTCCCGTCTGTCATGTAAAAAAGAATAGGTAAATTCTCTCTTTCTCCTAGGCGCCTTCACTACTCAAAATTTATCATGGATTACATTACAGGTCCTCCAAAACAAATTGATATTTTAATCATTTCGTATGTAGAAAGTAGTCCGGCACTACGTAACAGTGGCATTGCTGAATCAGCTTATTTGAAGTGGCTTAGTATAGTGATTAGGTACATCTTTACAAATTCACAATTTTCTTAATACTGTTTGTCAGATTTATTCAGACTTTCACCAGTCTGTTTCTCTGATTTTCTGCTTTCTTTTATAGTAGTTGACTGTTAAGGCTGGACTTACCTTTAAGTTTAAAAGCACACTAAACAAGTATAAATGATGAGAACATTTTTCTTAGAATCATACTAGAGATGAAAGACTTTTTCTTGAAATTCCAGAATGTGGGATGATGAAATTTTCTTTATCTTTATTAAACATGATTGATTGACATGTTATAACACAAACTGTCAGGAGAACCCTGCAAAAATAAACATTGTGACTGCATCTGCAGGGTATTGTGAAGTTCTTCTAAACCTCAGTCACACGTACGAGACTGACATTAGACCGACATCAGACTGACAATGATGCGAAGAAGACTCGATCAATGTTGATTTAATTGGGCGATGAGACTGACATAAATACACGTAAATTGTAAGTCTCCATGTAGTGTATGCTGATACAATGGAATGACAAATGACGCCCACTGCAAATGTTTAGTCTGCCAATGCATTTGTTTTTAATAATAATAATAAAATGGATATTTATATAGTGCCGGTATCTGACGCTCATGGCGTTGTACATATTACTCTCAAAAACATAGAACTTTCTTAACTTAACTAAAATAAAGTAAACTAAAACAACATATTGGAAAGGATCCAGGATTACAAAATAACAAAGCTAAGACCTCAGTCACACCAGACCCCGACAGCAGACTGACATCAAATAATTATATTACACTGAATGACCAAGAATCAGTCAGTAAGGCTGTGTAGCAGAGGTGTCAGATAAAAACTTGGGTGATTGAGCTTTCATCATCAGATGACACCCATATCAAATACAAAACAAAAATCTTAACGTTTAACATCGGAACCCAATAACTTGTGTAAATTATGTTTGCATGAGATGTGTGTGAAAGTGATCTTGCACCAAAAATACAAACCAGGCTTTTTTGTGGAGATGAACTATACCAAATCCTCCCTGCAAACTAGAAACTAAGGTAGATTGAAAAGGAAAAAGGGATAGGTATGCAATGAGGTAGACATAACAAAAGTCAGACACCAATCGGAAATGAGAGATGAGAGATGACCACCCCAACTACAAACCATTTCCTCTAACTGATCTATTTTCCTGTCTTCATGATCACAAAAGGCTTGTCCTCATCAGCTCAAGATTGCCAAATAACCCGCTATTTTAACTATCCCGATCACAAATTATCCAGCTAACTTGTGTCTTCATCAGCCAGCAGTTGCAGTTAGCGTGATATTTGGTCAAGATAATCATCCCAAGATATTTTTGGGCTAGTTTGCAAAATATCCTGCTATTTGTCCGGTGCATTTTCACCAGCATGAAAACTCGCTGAGCAAAACATCTCAAGCTACTTTCTCGAGCTCGAGTTGCAAGTTTCTAGGTCAAGTCTCGAGCTGATGAAAACGTGATTTGTAACTTTGGGATTATTTCCCAAATCAGAAATAGCAGGCTATTTGGCAATCTCAAGCTAATGAAGTCAGGCCTACAGTACTGACCAGAATTCAACCTTTTATCTCAGCATAGACCTTGATCATGAACAGCAAGATTGGAGCTCCCGGGGTAGGGCAATAAGGAGCTCACTGAGCAGCATTTCACAAAACAGTCATACATGTAAGTACATGGTGTACAACCCAATGTAATTGTGTGTTAAGAATTAAACATGTTTCAATGTGATGTCGGGAACTTGTACCGGTACTTACTGTATGACAGTTTCAAGAAACGAAAGATGCTCAAATGGTGACCAAATTTATTCAATGATTGTAGGTAATAATAATAACTAATCACATCCCTAACCGAAAAAATACATGTCTACAGGCTAAGACCAAATATGTTGATACATTACAGGATGACCATAAACAACTACAATAGGGGTAAATAATTTACATCTCACACTGTCAAATTTGCAAAAATACAAAATTTAACTTTTCAGTTTCCAATAGCTATTTTCATTCTACAAACAAAATTTGCAAATATTCAATGTCTTGTCAGACTTGTCATGACTTTGAAATGAGGGAGGAGTGGCTACATTAGTACATTTTATGCATTACCTGGTACTCATCTAGAGCAGTTGACTACTTGAGTGTATTATATTCAATGTAAAACGGTTTCATTGGTATGTTGCTTGCTTTCAGTTCCCCGACACTCAAGGATAGCTTCAGAGCCCCTCCCATCTCCCTGGTTCAACCATACTCAACCTAGACTGAATGTGGATGTTGAAAATATTGGGTTGTCAGGTTCTTTCTGACAAGTGACAGATGAAGAATGCCCCTGCAGGCCCTGCTTGACAAATAGAGTAGAAACTCATTTCCTCAATTTGAATTTTATGTCACCAGCATGTGCACTACCAAAACATGTAAGAGGAGTGAACATGAAAACAAGTGTTTAATACAACAAAAAAAAATCAAATGTCAGATATTAAGTTCTTTGATATTGATTTTACTAGCCAGTGACAGGTACAGTATAGTATTAGAGCTATGAGCTAAAAATTAGAAAACTGATTCATAACACCTGGCATCACCAATATTATGAATTAGATTTTTTTTGTTACCACAGATACATGTTAACCATAATACTGTACATGTACCACATTAATAGGACAACTATTTTATGGTGTTCTGATTTACATTGTTGCAGTGTAAAGCTTAAATGCAGTTTTTATTGCACTTTTTTGTATTCCTTTCTGATGATTAACATGCATCAGATTTCAAAATATCACAATAATTGGCATCTTCTTAATCTCAAAGAAAGATGACTGAAATGATATCACACCCTTCACTGAATATAATTTTTAAAAATGACAATGTAAATAAAAACCATACTGACTGAAAAGTGAAAATACATGTAGCAGAGAAAAAAATACCCGAAATGCCAAAAAGAGCCCCCGAAAGTCATAAAAGAGCCCCCCAAAATTGCATAGAGTTCAATGCAAAACAAAATAAAGAGTGTTATTTTCATGCAAGCAAGCTTGAAAGTAGCTAGTAGCCCCCAAAATTGTTAAAGTATTTTTTCCCTGACATGTAGCGAATCCATCTGAATAAAAAGTTGACCTTCCCTTGACTTCTACTTTCTAGCCTAGATGCGACCTATGAACCTCAGGTAGGGCTCCCCATTGAGAAAGAGGATTCCTGAGTCTTGAGTCTTGACATCTTGTTCAGATGGGTACATGTACTGTACATGTCGTTTCTTATTAAACCTGTCAAAGATACTTTCCGTTTCCCATAATGGTATTCTGTCATTTGTTTGTAGGCACAAGAGTAAGTAATAAATTTACATGTATATCAGAATGAAAAATATGTATTATTACCGGTATATTATATGACACATACATGTACATACTGTATGTACATGTACAGGCTGTAGTAAACAAAACAAATGTTCAAGTACATGTATGTGATTTATGGATGATACAGTATTGAACTTTCAACATGTAAAATGATGATTAAATTTGAGAAATAACTCTAAATTTGATTTGATATGCATCTGAGAGGAAAACTGGAGAAATTCACAGTCCATCAAACTATCAAAGTTTGTTTTATCCCTTTATTTTCTTTATAATAACTTTTACTTTTTGACATTACCTGATTTACCTATGACAGTATGATGATGCTCAGTAAGTCTTTAGACTTGTAGAGGGCCATTCAACGGATCTGTTCCTGATCACATGAAGCTTATCGAATCAATCTTCATAGAGGGTCAAAATTTAGTTCAAACAATTATGTTCAATTTTACTAAACTTCTGTTTCCAGTGGTCATTAAGTTTTGACTTACTTACTTTAAAACATTATGGAAAAATATCCTGTTTAATATGAAAAAATCTAATTCAATTTTTTTTTTAAATGATTGTATAAATCCCATCTTTTATCATTGTATTCAATCTCTAATCAAATGATGCAACGCTTCAGTAAATGCACTTTGTAATGTATTCCCCTCCCCTTCCCTTCTCCTTCACTTTTTTTTTTCTTTTGTATTGGGATTCAGGTTTTTTCTGCTTTTCTTTTCCTTTTTTTCTTTCCTCAACAATACAGTGTATACTAATTGCCCTTTTTGTTAACCCCACATTCCCATAAAACTTTGTTTGCTCTTTTCCTTTGTATTTTTCTTGTAATCAATCTTTTATCTGTATATCATGTATTGTATATGTTTAATATTTTTATGGAGAACTAAATAAATGAAATGAAATGAAACATTGACTGATGATGCCTCAAGCCCTCCATGTCAGCAGAAAGGCAATTCCGAGAATTAACTACCATTTAACTACCATTTAACTGAAAGAATGTAGCCTTTTGCTGGTGGGACATACTAAATATATTTTTACATGTATACCGGTACATGTAGATTCTACATCATGCACATTCAGTCTGTTTCACTTACACCCAAGGCTCAGCCATTATTTACTGCCCGTATTTGGAATTGCTTGTCTGAAAATCTGACATTAATTCAACAAGTTAAACATTGGCACGATTGTTCAAGTTTTTTTCTTCAAAAAGACTTTTTTTTTGGACAACCCACCCATCCAATGTAAAAGGTAAATGTATAGATCTGCCCGCTAGTCAGCTAATCTTTAATTTAAATTTCCTTGATTATTATTTATCATGTCATTATTTCGGACCCAAATAAAATAAACCACTCGAGATTAGAACCATTTGAGATTAGAAGCATCATTGATGACTGCATCACGGATCACTTGCACCTGGATAAACAATACACCAATCACTTCATATCTTTCATAACGTACACATGCACACACACACCGTATTCATCTGCAAGAATCTTCTTGAGCGAAGGACCTTCAATTTTAAAGGAGGCCCAATAAATGTTATTTGATTTACTTCATTAATTTTCCACACACCAGTAAGAAGTGCAAAATGCAAATATAGTGTACAGTTCATACAATACAAAAAGGAATACACCTGTACACAGAGAAACAAGGTTATGAACAGGTAAATAATTTACAAAGGGGAAAATAATGAGAAAGTTCAATCTACATGTAGTAGCATATTAGTAAATGCAGATGAGGAAAAACTAGAACAATTTGCTTTGCCAGAATATTGTAAACGAAAGAGAAAGAGAAAGAGAAAGGAAGAAATGAAAAGGAGGAAAACAAAAGAAGAAAAAAAAGGAAGAAAGAAAGAAAAATGAAAGAAAGAACAAGAAGGAGGAGGAGGAGGTGTAGGAGAATTGAGAAGGAGGAAGAGAAGGATGAGGAAAAGGAGACTACTCAGCTCAGTTCAGTATAGTACTCACCATAATGTGATGCGGTCTTTCGGGTAGTTGAGTCGCTCCAGGTACCCGAAGAAATGGGGCAACGTATGTGCCTTGTTCCGAGCTAAAATTGGAATGAAAACGGTCGGTTTCTTAATCTCTATTTCTGATTCATATGCCGGAGGTGGGTTCGCCGCCAATACCAGTGAGATCGTCATCAGCGATCCCATCAAAATACAGCAGAAAAGCTGTGAATAAATACGAAAACATATCATCTTCGCCATAATCTTGACGGATAGTCCGAATTCTGGCGTAGCTACGTGGCGTATGCAGCAGACTGGTCACATTTCCTTCGGAAGCCAGCTGGAGTTCCACCCTGACCCGCCGGGATAGACATGCAGCGATATGATATGGCTAACGTCGTACTTCCCTTTTTACGATGACCCACGGCATGTAGTATACAGTATAGAGACGTGTACAAATAATACATGCAATCAAATAATTGGACGCGTTCATTATTCTTAGGGGGTTTAATAAGTTGATAATGAGTCAGGAAAATAATATGTATCGAATTTGCTTCAGATTTCGACTGACAAAAATCAGATAATATAATTTATATTTAAAAATATGAGTAATTAGTTTTACATACTGATTATCTTTCAATAACTCAACGTTTGAAATGTTAAAATGTATCCTTGAAGAATCGACGCGTCCAAATTTTCCTGGTAATGCACTGTGCTATGCATGGCACACTACTGCATCAAGCTCTCTATATAGAGGTCAGAGCGAGTGCAACACTCGTTATTAGCTCGTCCTAAAATAATTCGTTATAGAGATAAATCGCCCAGGATGATGTTCATAACATGTTACATACAATTACAAAGTACAAACGAGAAGAACTAAACTCTATGCAGGCGCATAGCCGGGCAGGGGGGGGGGAGGGGGGTGGGGGGGGCGGTGGGGGTGGTCGCCCACCCCCAAAAAAAAACGCCGGCCAAAAAAACAAAAAAGAAAGAAGAAAGGAAGAGGACGTAGGAAGAAAAAGGATTAAGAGTCGAGAATGGTACAACGATTCGTCTTCTTTCTCTAAAAATGTAATGAACGTCCGCGATATGTAAGTGATTCACACGCTTCGATCGCGTGCTCACTACCGCCCCCCCCCCCCTAAAATAAAATCCTGGCTACGCGCTTGGAGGTTTGTGACATATTCAGAAGAGATAATAAGATAGCAACTGTGTCGATTTGTATCTGTGGTTGGGCCGTTGGGGGGATGTGCCAAAATATTTTCGGCAATGGATCAAAGCAACCAATAGGTAGAAGCGTGTGGCAGGTTGCACCCCTTCCCTTACAAGTTATTAACTTTTTCAAGTCACCCTCAATAAAGATAACATTTCAGAGAATATGGGACCCATGTGGGTCCCACATGGGCTTGCAACTTGGGTTATTATCCTCTCAAGCGCGTAATAAGGATTTTAGTTTAGGGGGGGGGCGGTAGTGAGCTTTGATGTTTTATTAAATTATTAGAGAAAGAAGACGATTCGTTGTACCATTCTCGACTCTTAATCCTTGTCTGAATTTAGTTTCCTACCCCCCCCCCCCTCTCGCGCGAAGCGCGGAAGCTTTGACGTTTCATTAAATTATTAGGGAAAGAAGACCATTCGTTGTACCGTTCTCGACTCTTAATCCTTGCCTAAATTCAGTTTCTTTTGACGTTTCATTAAAATTATTAGAGAAAGAAGACGAATAGTCTCACCGTTTTCGACTCTTAATCCTTGTTTGAATCAAGTTCCCCTTCTTCCGCGCGTAGCGCGAAAGCTCTGACATTTCATTAAATTATTAAAGAAAGAAGACGATTCGTTGTATCATTTTTTACTCTTAATCCTTGTCTGAATTCAGTTCCCCCCCCCCCTTCCCGCGCGAAGCGCGGAAGCTTAGACGCTTCATTACATTATTAAAGAAAGATGACGATTCGTTGTACCGTTCTCGACTCTTTTTGGCCGGCGTTTTTTTTTAGGAGGGGGGGGGGGGGGGTGGGCGACCGCCCCCACCGCCCCCACCTGGCTACGCGCCTGTATCCTCTCTGTCTCTCATTATCTCTCTCTCCCACTCTCTATTGAATAAATTTATCAATTCCTGATGAAGCCATATGAGCGAGAATTCAATTTATTCTTGTCTCATATACGGTTGTCTCATTTACGTATGTATTATGAAAATGAGATAGCAAAATTTGTATATTGATGGTTATCTTGCGAGTAATAACCGTTAACTACTCTCATCGGGCTCTCATTATTAATTTTTGTCTTCATTTATTTTTTTTGATGGTGAATTATTGGGGGGGATGATTGTACAGGCCACCCCCCCCCCCACATGAAATATTGGGGGATATATCCCCCCACCCCCCCCCCCCCGCCCCGGGATCGACACCCATGTAAGATAGTCAGAGCTACAATGGCGATTTACACACTTCATAAAGGTTTCTAACTGCTAATGAATATCATATTAGTATATAAATTTTACTATGCACCCATTGTCTATAAAAAGGCGGGAACCTAAAATTTGAGAGAAGGGAAAATAGAATTCTACATTTATATTAGGTCACAGAACTGAATAGATGTGTGCTTTCAGGAATGTAACAAATTCATTTTGGATCGACTTAGGTCCACTGTCCATTGTCCGAGAGTTACTGCCACTGGTTGAAACCATATTCTATCAATTCTTATCAGCCGGAACCCCCACCCCTTAGTTCCCCTTTTTATTTTCTCTCGTCCTTTTCGCTATATCTTCTCTATTAAATTCTCTTTAATCTATGAATATGATGTTTGCCATGAAAAACACCCTCTGTGAGCAATATTTCATCATTATTTTTCTTTCCATCATAGTCCTAACCAAATGTGTTAGAAACTAAAAAGGATTTCAAAATTATGCAGAAAAGTACAGAAACATTTACTCCCGAAGTTATCTGCTACATTCAATTATACGTAGGTTTAGTCATTCTTGATTACTAGAAGGTGAGATATATTATATAGTTTTCACATAACTTCATTATGCAGACTACAATTAAGAATGTCTTTTATTTGGGAATTTTCGTATTAATGATTTCATTTGGAGTTATGAAACCCCGGATGAAACCTAGCTATATGTTTAATTATTATGGAATAACGAACCATATTTCACTTTCAGGAATTATGAGACCTCATAAACCATCTTCTTTCAGATTATTATTAGCATTCAGAAAGAAGAGCCGGATACCTAGCTGCAGGCGCATACGCAGGGGGGGGGGGGGTGGGGGTTGAATCCCCCCTTTAACATTTTGTATGT
The DNA here is from genome assembly GCA_035222895.1 of Strongylocentrotus droebachiensis. Classification (NCBI taxonomy): domain Eukaryota; kingdom Metazoa; phylum Echinodermata; class Echinoidea; order Camarodonta; family Strongylocentrotidae; genus Strongylocentrotus; species Strongylocentrotus droebachiensis. Next base: position 563,527 of record JAVYIG010000207.1, read on the forward strand.
GTGTGTTTCGGAGGAACCCCCCCCCTTTTTTTTTTTTTTTTTTTTTTAATAATAAAAAAATAAAAAAATGGTGGTAATGGGTGACCCCAAAAAGCTGACCTTCCCCCCCCCCCACAAAACGAAATATCGATCGGCAAAATTGTCTAATTTAGGGACACACACACACACAAATGTGCTCTTACCCCCCCCCCCCCCCGCTTATTCAATATTTATTACAATAGTTGTGCATGATTTCATTTGTAAGAGAGTTGCTGTTAGCAGCTGTAACACAATAAATAGTACCACGGTGATAAAAATGATAACAATACGAAATATAGATATTTCAGGTGTTCTGGATGGAATCTTTAGATGGTTTCTTTAATGTCATAATTGTATCTAAACGTCAGAAAATAAGAAATTCCAAATGATTCTTTAACACGTTTGACTTCCTTGGCTTGGGTCGAATTTATTTACACCAGTTATTTGCAGGACGACTTCTCTATATCCCAAATTCTCTCAATCACACAAAATATCATTAACAGCCCTATATCATATATGTGCGCGTTACAACTCGAATAATTAGAAGCAAACGCTATTAGGTACTCACTAGTAGACATTTGCTTGATTATACGTATTTAATGAGAGACATTAGCCAGTTTTGATACAATAATGGCGACCTTTGGAGTAGTAGAAGACAGCGATGGAAAGTTTTTAGAAGGAGGATCGGCCAATTCGGCAGACGAAACGGATTTCCCCCGGGCTGTTATTGATTTGGTGAAAACTTGTGAAATCCCACCGATGTATTTCCGGAATAGGATATTCTCTCCCCATTCCCAAGATATGAGCAGCTTGATGCCTGCAAGTAAACCAGCGTCAAGGCATAGATTGGTACGTCAATTTCTTTTCAATTATATTTAAAACGAACACCAAACCACCAGTAATATTCATTGCCATGTATGATACAGTGTGAGTGTTATCAATAAGTTCAATCATTATAACTTCATGTGTCACATAGGGAGTATATCTACTTTTATTGAAAATATATTATTAGCAACATAAATCACGTGAAAAGACACATTCAAATACAAGTAATCATACCTTTACAAAGAAATAAAAAAAGGATAAACGTACAATAGAAGAAATACTACGATCAGTCATGGAATTGCTTGGGTATTTAGTTTGGGCACTTGAATTACATTGATTGAATTGATGTACTATAATATTGTTTAAAAAGTATATACAAAACTAATATAGACTAGCAACAGTTGAACAATTCAATTAATAATCATTCAAGAAAAAGGGACTTCTGTCATGGACATAACTAGTCCGAGAATACACCGGTCGATGGAGAAGCGAATAATGATAAGATATATCGCATTTTAATATAATGTACTCTGACTCTGTAAATAAATTGTATGAATGTCATTAATGTCATTATATACTAACCAATTTACCATAAACTCCCATTTACCCTATCTGATTAAACACAGCAACAATAATAATTTGAAATATAAGATATTAGATTGAAGGCCATAATAAAGTTCATGCTTGGGGTCAGAAATTAAGCTGAAATATCCAACTTCTGCCCAATATATATGTCTGAAAATAATTGTCTCATATTTAATAGTAAATCATGCTGTAAAAACTAAAACTAATTTTCAATGCCTAAGTGAAAGAGAGAGACAGAGAGACAGTGACAGAGACATACATGTACAGACAGACAGACAGACAGACAGACAGACAAGGGGGGGGGGTGTGAGAAGGATGTTCAAGTGATATACATTACAGAGTAGAGGAATGCACCATATTAATAGCATTGCACCATACACCTAGCTCTCGTAAGCAAGTACACACTACACACACACTCATCAGTTTGCAAGAATCTTCAACTGTGAAGGAGGCAGACCCAACCCAAAGAACAAGAAGACAAATGATTAATACCTACATGTATCAGATCGTCTACACATTCCTGTTTCAAGTGCTTTATCAAAGACTGAACCTTGATCCATATGTTTAAATAATTAATCACCAGACAAAAATAACACAAACACTACCTTATTCAATGGATCTCATTGAAGCTATACATACATGTAGCTGTACTTCTTTAATTAGATCAGTATAAACTCATTAGAATCCCTCTTAATTGTACCATATATATCTTGTACATTTATGACTTGTTCAGATTCATAATCATCAAGGATGTGTGTTACACCATGAGAGAAATATAGCATAATCTTACGATTGTTTATTTTGTATACAAAATTATACTCATTCTATTCTTCAGGACAAAATAAAACTGAATAATCTGAATTCCTTATCTGCTTCCACCGTCTCTGAGCTGATTTTTTTTTATGAAGGATGAAATAAACTTATACCATTTTGAGTATTTCTTTAGCAGAAAGATACTATTCCTGATGATCATCAAACTTTTGCAATCTCATGAATTTCAATGTCTTTCAAATTTATTCCGTATTTTTTCAAATGATGTAATGTTAATCGGTACTTTGGTAGTATAAGGATAAAATGAATTATCAATGAATAATCTACATGTATATAGTTTTACTGAAAACTGTCCTGATTTTGATTGTAGCCAGGTTAAAAGGTAATATTGGATTTTATGATACGGTAGTACTCATCAAAAACTAAATTTTAACAAGCCAAAAATATTACATGTAACAGTACCACCAAATATTTTGAATTGTTTTTGTGATAGAAAACTTGTAATAATCAAGTAATTTGGTGAAATGGCTTGACTTTATCTAGGCGCAATTTTATGTTGTTTGATGCACAGTTTGTGTGTATTTATTTGCTACATTGTTAACATTTGGCTGACCTACATGTAAACAGCACCATATAATAAAGAGATTAAATCCTTTGGCGCTCACATTATGTTTTAAATCAATTATTCTCTCATAATTATTCTCTGCTGATACTCTAGATAAGCTTCAATCTGTACCCGTATACACTGTAGTTATCTGCTTTTTAGTGACAAGATTACTGCTCACACGTACATGTAATAGTTGGCTACTTACAATATTCAGGCTGGGTATTTAATAAAGAGGAAATAGTATTATTTTCATATCCCAAATCTGATGGATAAAATTCCATTTTATTGGCATGGTGTCAGCAGTGGGATACAAACTAATGTCATCAACATGCTTGTTGATCAAGACCATAGACCTACTATGGAGTACATGTATGTACACCAAATCTAATGCGTACATTCCACTTCATTAGAGAGCTTTTGCAATGCGACGGAAAGAGGACGGGAGAAATCACTTAACCGAGATCGTCCTGTACTATGCTCCCGTCTTCATTTGTAGCATGTACAGTGTATATAGAGCGCTTCCGCAAACACGACGGAAGGCAAAGACGAGGGTAACCGAGCAAAATAATCAATCTGCGCATGTGCTAACCAGAATTTTCTCCGTCTTGTTGATTTTCACGACCATTCTCAGCCATAATAGGGTTTGTTCCCTTAACACGACGAAAGAGTTGTATCGCTGTACAATAGACCATTTTCGTAATGTAACAAAATTTAATGCAAAAGTCTTTGAGACGTTTCTCAATACAAATTATTTCACTCACCTGATAAGAATAATAGACAGAATCCGAACTGCATACATTATTTGATCTCGGTTGAGTGAATTCTCCCGTCCTCCGTCGCGTTGCTAAAGCGCCCTATTGATAGGATGGCAGCGGTGGGATACAAACCACCACCATCACAATGATTGGTTACTCAATGCAAATGTTCATTCTGATGGCCAAATCTGATACTGGTATACCGGTACATGTATGTACAGTAAATTCAACTTCATTTGTGCTGGTTTGGGATTTTAGAAATTAGAGGAATGATACAGCTCTAGTTATGTACAGTCAAACCTGCTTTAGTGACCACCTACATGTATCTACAAAGATCACCTGTCTACAAAGGCCACATTTGTTGTTTCCCTTGAAAATGGTTTCTCATTAAATCATATCCTAAAGGAACCTGTTTACAAAGGCCACTTTTTGTGTTTCCCTTGGGTGGTCGCTGTAGACAGGTTTGACTGTATTGAGTTTCGTTTGATATGTAAACATTGCTTTTAAAGACAACAGATCTTTATATTTGCCATATGTTTAATTATAATGTTTCCACTTTCACAGATTCACAGAGAATGGGGAAAGAGTGTATCTCGCAGAGTGGAAGGTCAAGGAGTGATGGCTCTCTTGACGATAGATGACCAAGCGCTGGACGAAGATAAAGCTAAGAGAATAGCACACTATATTAAGAACATACTCAAAGAAACTCAATGTGAATTTCTAAAGTAAGTATTGTGAATTTTGTTCTAAGTTCCATACTTTTTATTTATCATGTGAATGAGGCATTACTATTTGAGTGTTTACATTGATTCATTTTGCATAAATGCATGAAGAGCTTTAATATACAGTGTAGCTTTAAAACATATTTAACTGAGTTTTCTGTCATGTCAATCTTTGTTGTTGTTGATATATTCATATATATCTACCGGTATACAAAAACAAGTATCAAACATTAGATTCCATGACCCTAGGGTCCTTGGAGTACATATACATGTAAGCACCATGACATTTCATTTCACAGCAAACCCTTTTTTTGCCAGTAATAATTATCGGTATATGCAAGTGCTTTTATTTCATATGTTACATGTATGGCAGGAAAATGTTGTAAAGGAGAAAAGTAGACAGACAGGGAGGGTGTCCATGTGGAACCAAATCAAAAGAACTTTAACTATAGATGAGTGGGTAGATTTAGAAGTTTCAATAGAGACAGATAATGTGGGAGGTCTGTCATTCATCTCTATACTTTCCATAATTAACAAATTATAATACAAACAGTACTGTAGGTGTTTGCTTGGCATTTGAGGGATACACATGTATAAGCACATTGTTAACGTGCTGGCGTATATTTAGTGAGCCTGCCTGTCCTGTAATATTGATTGTAAATGTGAAACCTGTATGCATAATCATTTTGAATAGAGGCATGCAATGCCACGCATATCAATCTCATCTTGAGTCACCTTGTTATATGACTCATTATCTTCTTATAAGTAAAGTTATCATGTACAATGAATTATGGGGAAAGAATGACGGCTTATGAGAAGGGTTTTATCCTTGATATCTGTACGCAATGTGTTTGGACAAGTAATAATCCTATTGTTTTCCATTTCTGTATTGAGACAAGCATGTCAAAATAGATCCCGTGGCTTAGGAAGATCTTAAGAATAATAGAAACAGCATGTGTTCAGTTAATCATGTGACACAGTAATAATTACTGGATTGTTTTTGTTCTTTGTGATGTAGATGGGACCAGCAGTGTCTTCTACTCTACTTTAGCTCACCCAACGATTACCAGCGCCTAGGAGAACGTTTTATGCACAGAGAACTGGATGATTGCGCAGGATCAAGAGTCATGCAGCTAGAAGGTGAGAACAATGTCTGTTATTCTTTTCATTAGATTACTAGTTAGAAATTGTATGGATTGAAATTCTTGTTTTCTGTAATTTGTAGGTGTATTATTGTAAATCCTGGATTTTGTATTATTTTTTAGCACTTAGAAATACCCACTCTTACATTGTATTCCTACTTTTTACACAGATATATGAAGTAGACCTGCGACTAGCATTTGAATATTCAAATTATGTTGTATTTGAATAAATCAACAAAACAATGTAATCAAATGCAACCCTGCAGGTGGCATATGAGACCAGGTACATGTAGTTGGCTGCTGCACTGGGCAAGCAATAGTCTAACACAGTGCATTGCCATGTTAAAGGGGGTGTAGCATGACGAGACTACGTGTCTTTCCCGTTGCCCGACTCAGGGCCAATCGGGTGTAATACAACTACTGAAGATGCGACCGCAGCAATCACGTGCGCAAAACATATGCGAAACCGAAGAGTGAGGAGAACTCTGGTCTGTTTCGCGAACGCTAGCGTGCGCTGACCATGTAGAGATTAAGTCGCTGACTACCGTTAATAAAGTCCATTCGTTTACGTGCAGTTGTCCAAAAGAAGACGTAGATGGCGTCAACTAGTATTTGTCAAGCTACACTCCCTTTAAGTTGCTAATTGCCCATTTGATTTTGAAATGGGCAATTCATCACGCATATTAATATAACATAATAAGGTGTTGAGTTAGTGGTAACTAATCATTTTTGTTTTTAATCTGTAATCAATCTCTTGTAATATCTTTTCAGCGGCTAAACTGACCAATCCACCACGTAGTCTGATAGAGATCTCAGTACCTCGTGATCAAGGGGATTCTACAAGACATACCATCTCATCTTTCCTCTCATACTTCTCTGGGGCTTTCACTCATGCAACCATCATGGAAGAAGATAACTCCACTGCCAGCGCCGCCATGTCCTCTGATGGCATTCCATCTATGGGCGTAGTCATGATGTTCCAATCAGGTGCGGGCAAGGTCCAGGAAGTCTTCTCCTCTCAACCTTGGAAGAGCCAAGCATTCTCTGACGAAGTCTCTCAAGTCGAGTTCGCAACCCAGTTCTACGTCCACACACAGAGGGCGCTACCATTCTGGGGGGTGCGTACAGGAGCCCCCGCAGACGGCGTGCGCCTCCTCCTGTTTGTCCGCGATCCAAGGAAGTTTGATGTCATGGATGAGTTCTATCAACAGTTTACCGGTGTGACACCCTTAGAGCACAAGTCTACGGCCAGTGCACTCCGATACAGTACATATACCCTCTCACCACGATGTGAGTTTACACTAGCTCATTATCCTGGTTTGAAGCCCTACTCGGTAGACTCGTTATCAATGGGATTTCATATAAGAAATTTGAACAAGGCTGCAGGGGCAGAACGACTAAACGATGATCACTGGTCCACTAGAGATCCCGAAGACAACAAGGTTACCCTGTTCTCTGTCAGAAGGTAAATCTATTCAACAAGTACTACTACAGTCATCCTCTCAACACAAGTATTTTATTTAGGTACACATCCTTATTTTACAATGTTAATAATTGTTTCCTAACAACTTTTAGGATTTTAGGATTCTTTTCATAGAAATGCTAGTTATCACAACTGTTAAGTTGAACATGTATTGTATTGCTTGGTGTGTAGTTACTGAAAATGTGCACTAATTCAGTACATTGACAGTATGCCTTGATAAGATACATCGAATCACAGAGATCAGAAGATATATCAAATCAATCCATGTTTAATACATACACTTACCGTATGATATGAATGAGCACCAGTAATATACATGTAGTTATCATTATTTGATCTTTCAAATATTTATCTGTTCATTTCTAGTGAGTTAATTTGCTTCTCTTTACTTACTTCTAGAAATGAAGAAAGTCTTCTTCTGTACAATACAGGCACTTTTAGTATAATCTTAATTTATTGATTATATTCATGTACAGTATACATAGATTTGTCCGAAAAAATATGACCAAATTAAAAATTGTAAAAATGATAATTTTGCAATGTTTTGTGGCAGCTCGATGATTCTCCTTGATTCATAAAGCATTCTTCTATCTTTTCAAAACACCACCTTCTGATTTTAGCTATAAGCTCCATTTATTTATATGTTTTCTTACTTGTAAACTTCTACAAATATATCATATATTCCTAACATATTTATGATCTTCTTAGTTAAAACCCAATGGGGAATCCATTCTTATTTGTAGTTTTCTATATTACAATTTCAGTCTCTTTCTATAAAATATAAATTATAAAGGAATCACATTCACTGGACTTTATCTCCCTCATTACGATTGAAGGCACTTTTCAATTGATGTTATTCCAAAAGCTAAGTATTCAGCCGCATTAAAAGTAAAGACCAGTATTGGAAACGCCCCAATTTCAAAAAATGAAGTGGAAGCTCTTAATATTACCAATCATATGAAAGAATATGTTTTGAATAATACATGATGATATAAATGTTGCCCGGAAACCGCCTACTAATTGATATATTTGGTAAATTAGTTTATCTATTGGTATGTGAGAGATAAAAACGCATGTGTCGCGCACGTGTGCGTAGTCCCGTATACATGTACATCTTTTTGTGTACAGTGCTTGTAACTTTATGAAGACTGGGCCAAATTTATTATCATTTTGATGATTCCAGAACCTTGCAGTACATCAACCTTTTTTGATCGATTTCACAACGTTTCTTTCACAATGCAATCGCATGACCATAACTGGTATTTATCTTTAAGACCGTAACTACTTTAATATTAAACTTTTGAAAAGAATGTGTTCCTCTCCAAGGGTTCTTGGATGCCTTGTGTACGAAATAAAGGAATATGATTTCTCCAGTTGGATTTCATGCAAGTGTGCTGATATTATATTGCTATGTTATGAACAGGTTCTGAGGAAGACCATACAGGTTGTGTTTATGAACTGCTTTCAAAGTACCGGTATCCTTTTATGTTAGGACAATTTAAAGACACTGTTGGAAGCGAAAAATGAAATGGATGAATTATATATCAACGGAAAGTTTATAAGCTTACAAAATGGGTTACCCGGTATACACCCTGTATGCTAGTGTCTGTCAGAGTTGTAACAACTCTCTGTAAACTGCTTTTGCGCATAAAAGGGAAGATATTTTGTATTCCTTTATATTTGTATTCTACATTTATTCAGCTTTCCATTGATATAAAGTTTTATTTTGTTTCATTGATTCAAAGATAAAGACAAGGTTAGCAGTTGGTCTAACACTCAACTCTGTTGCAGATAACCAGCAGTGTAATCCTTTATGTAAGCAGGGACATGTCAAGTGCAAAAAGAATGTTTAACTAGGAATATTTTAAAGGTAATTTAACTAATTTGTATCTGTGAATTAATCAAAAGACTTTATAGAAATAGATTCCTTTGAGGGTGTGGGAGACTGGGGGTGCTGAACACAGTATTGTATTTGTGTGTATCTGCACGTATGGGTTATATTAGCCTATAACCTGATCTATATGTTCATGTGTAAAATTGTTAGCAGAGAGAAACAAAAATATGTTTTAAAACTGATTTGTCTTCCTAATCTTAATGCCAATTTATAATCATGGTGCAAAGTGACAGAGTTTAATTTTTCAGATCGTATTCTCTCCCTTCCTTAGAAATATCGGTAGAATAGATAGAGTATGTTATCTGACATCCCTTTACTTTTTGGTTACACAAGTAATTTTGATTTCATCAATTTAACTTGTGTTCCCTATCTGTTTGCATGCTAAGCTTTTGTTGGTAGCCATACTTTAAAGATTTTCCAAACACTTCTCTGTTTTATTAGCTTTATTGTAATTCATCAATGGCAGGACTAATGTTTCCATGCCACATATACATGTAGCTATGCTATACTCACAGATATGTTTGTACATATATAAGTAGTACTTGTAGTTAGGCTGAATATTGTTTACATACGATTATTAAAAACAAGGGATTGCTCAGATTTTGTAGAAGAAATATGATCTTTACTTGGGTTGTAAAGGATGACATGTTCAGGTAGATCAAAAATTGCATCAGATTTATCATTTATGACTATGTAATAATTATGTTGTTAACTTTCAGTTCCAAGTTTCATTGAATGATTTAGGGTTTGCAATGTGTGTAACTTCATTCAAAGGTCGATGCTCTGATCTGAATACACACTATTTATTCTCATTCAGATAAAATGCGGCATTGTTTTTTTGATGATGACGCTTTAACCATTTCTGCATCTCATAACACAGAGATAGAGCTCAGTGAATACACAAAGGACCTTTGTTGTGTGCAGGTGTCATTCTTTTACACGTTTTTAGAAGAAGAAAAAAAAACATGGTAGCTTTGCCCGCTTCTTATCTGAACAAGCCTTAAGACACCAACCACTGCTATTTATAGTGCCCATTTTGTTCATGTCTGCTTACAAGTTTTTAATATGAAACCAATGGTGTTTTTATATATTAATTCAAATATTCTTGTTTGAAATTGTTTCGTATAATGTACTGTTTTTACATCACTTTTTATGTTACTTTAAGGATGGTTATGTTAATTAAGACAAATAACAGATTTCTAACTCACTTTATGTCTAAGATGCTCTAAGATGCTAATAATGCGATATGGCAGTGTTCTGAAAACATGTTCATCTCTTGAACACATCAAAGTTTCCCATCAGCAGTTAGTTATTCGATATTACAGGTAGTGACAAGAGCTAGATGTAATTAGATATCTGAGACTATGTTATAGTAGTCGACTAGTGGCGTGTACACTCGGCTTGTACACGATAGGGTACCTGGTAGGATTTCAATACCCAAGAGTGAAATGGGGACCTGGTAGGATGACAAGCATTTGTGTGAGTAATGGCCTATGTCCTCACGATTACCATATGGTAGGAATACTCCCCAGGGAGTGGAGATGGTGCACATTGTGCGTGAATGAATCCGATGACCGGGGTAAGAATAGCTGTAATGCGCTTAGAGGCGGTATTCCATATTAAGCGCTATATAAATCCAGATCGTTATCATTAGAGCTGGACTGTTTTTTTCCTAAAGTTCTTTGGAAGTGCAAAGAAATTATAGCAATGTGATATGATATTGGCTATACAAAAGTAGAAAATTGTTTTGTCACAAGATATATTTGTGAAAATACAGATTTCACATTTATTGCACTTTGCTAAGGTTTTGTTAATGTTAGTTAAGGCAGTGATATCAAAGTATCAAATATTTTGGGAGGCTAATGTTGGTAAAATATTTCTTCAACTAGAAGTGGTCCCTTTTGAGTTAAGGAGGTGAGTCAGTGATGTTTCAACCTTTGAGCCATGTGATCAAATTTTGTTTCATTTTGTTGCAGAGAATGATATCTGTCTTGTCTTGTTTGTTTTGCAGCATTATGATAACAGTCATCCAATTGAAAATATGTGTACATAGAAATTATAACGTCCCACATTCCATGATTTAATACAGGTCATTTTCTTTTTAAAGTTTGTTGGATTAATGCTCTGAATTATGAATCAACGACTTGGTGACAGTTATAACTAAATAAAGGTTTCATGAAAATAATGTATATAATGCTGTCTTGATCGTTATATGAACTTGCGACAAAGGCCATACGATTGATTTTTATGATACATTTTATGGGGTGGGTGTGTATGTGTGTTAAAGAAATAGAGAGAGAGAGATAAAGCGGGGAAAAACATAGGCTAATTCTTGATACAGACAGGGAGAGGAATATAGAGAGGCAAAGGGCAGAAAATGAAGAGAGGGGTAGATAGGCAGTTCCACCAGGTCAGAAACCGGGGGAATAAGGATAGAAGAGAGGATGGAAAAAAGGGAAGGAAGAGTTAGGGGAAGAGTTGGTGTTTAGTTTAATACTTAAAAATGTGCAGGGGAAGAGAGATGTTATGAAATGATAGAGAGAGAGAGAGAGAGAGAGAGAGAAAGTGCAGTAGTGGTAGGCAGTGTCCCATCATGTATACACAGCAAGCACACATATTGATTTAAAAAATAAAGATTTAAAAGGAACATTTCAATACTTTTATTTCCTGTCTTCAAACAACTCTCATATGAACACACCAACCAATATTGATTCATTATTTCAAATCACTATCAATCTTCTGTTTACAGACAAAGATATATGATATAAAAAGTGTCATTTGAATCGAAAGGCATAGGGGAAGAGCAAAATGAGATAGGATGAGAAAAGAAAAGGGAAAGAGAGAAAGAATGCGAGAATCCAGAAAACGGGAGTGTAAGGGAAGGGGAGAGGGGGAAGAGACAGAGAAGAAGAGGAGTGGGATAGACAGTGAGTGAGAGAGAAGGAGAGAGATAGAAGAAGCAGAGGGTGAGATTGACAGTATTTAACCCATCGACTTCCGACTTCTCTCATTCCATATCCTTTAATACAGGAGCCAACCGGTTGCCATACGCAATAGGTTAACATATTATGCTATATGATGGGCTTATGATCTTAAATCTTTGCTCCTGATGATGTTTTCTTTCTTGCATGTAAAAACAGAACTTCAGCAAATTGTGAATGAAAGATGTTTGATTGAATTACTTAATCTTTGGATTATTTTTAATAGTACATGAACAAATTTCTTTTTAAAACCCCAAGAAATAATACCCCATCCATCTAATGGAGTATTTATGATGAAAATCAAACATGCGTGTGTATCACAAATGTATACAGCTTAAATAAACCTAAATCAAAAAGGTTCACATGACACATAAAATTGGAATGAATGAGGTGACAAATTAGCAGCTATTTATTAATGGCAATAGGTATTGCCATAGCAAAACAGCAAAAATTAAAGATAAAAAGTCTGCACAAGGACTCATGTTAGGAATAACAGACTAGTGACAAGCTACATACTGTACCATACATGTTCATCAGGGTAATACATGGAGGAGGCATGTAATAACCTGAATTATTTTTGTAATAAAGGTCATATACAGGTGTATAATTTTGGTAATAATAATAATAATATTCTGCTTTTATATGGTGCTTAATACATCAATGTCTCCAATTGCTTTACATATTCGTATTTTCCCAGTCGTCGGATTCAGGCTTGCCCACACACAATGTATGCACATTCTACGCTCCCTGGGGAGCATTCCAGCCAGGCGTCATTTTACAGACGCTCACATTGCTGAGCAAACTACATTAATTTTCGCATCCTGAGGTATATACCCATTTAACACCTGGGTGGAGAGTGGCAAATGTAAATTATCGTCTTGCCAAAGTACGGTAGTCTGGGATTTGTCCAATACCTAAATTCACACAACGTCACTGTGCCCAACACACATGTGCCTCGTGTGTTTTGCCACACTTCAAGCAAAGCACTAATTGGTGCGCAGGAAGCCATTGAGGTGGCATGGTCCTAGTGTATGACAGCTAGTGTCTGGCTGTGGTCTAGTGTTCCCTTCAGATATTTACAGTAAAATTCACTGGAAATCAGCAATGGAATATGAAATATTTTTGCATACATGAAAAACAATATGAGACTATATGTCACACATTTCATTCCAATATCATTTTTGCTACCAAAACTGTACATGAGCTTTAACTTAATTGTGTGAAAATATATACATACGATGAAGCAATACACATACAGCTAATATTCTCCCCCTCCACACAATATCATAAAGTGTAAGTACAATGTGGAAATAAATGGATTGAATTAATTTTTTTATAAAAGTATACAGTCTGCTGCATACAAACTTAGGCACTTAATGAGATTTTTCATATACCGGTAGACAAAAATCAGTCTGAATACATACAATTCTCTTTAGTTTTAGTATAGCATAACATGGAAACAATACTTGAAGAAAGACACCAACAAAAAATCTTATTTGGCAAGATAAAAGAAGCGAGGAAGTAATATAATACATTAGTTGTCACATTTCACACTTGTACATATGTACATGTATAATGGTTTTGAAATGAATGAACTATCATTTGGTCATTTTGCATAGATAAGAATGATGTTATCAATTTGAGGATTTTTTTTGAAGACCAGGCAGGGCCCTCTTCTACAGAGTTGCAATTAATCTAATCCAACACTAGTATAATACACTAGTTGGTACATTTCACCCTTGTACATATGTACATCAAAAGTTTTGAAATAAAGAAATATAATTTGGTCATTTTGCATAGATAAAAATGATGTTATTAATCTGAGGATATCTTTGAAGATCAGAGCCATCTTCTGAAGAGCTGCAATTAAGCTAATCCAACACTAGTTGGTACATTTCACCCTTTTACATATGTGTGTACATATGTATATCCAAAGTTTTGAAATAAATGAAATATAATTTTGTTATTTTGCATAGATAAGAATTAATGGTGTTATTAACTTGAGGAATTTTTGAAGATCAGCTAGGGCAGGCTTCTCAAGATTTACAATTAATCCAAATGGATTGCAGGTCCTCCAATCAATCACAATCTTGCATAAATATCATTACTACTAATATGTAATTTTCAAACATGAATATATGCTGGGTTAGTTAAAGTTATCAAACATAAGATATATAATAGCTTTCCATGAAAATGTATTAATGTAATAGCATGCCCAATGTTAATCAAATTAGGATTTTAGTTTGAACGATGGTCTAGTAATGTCGAAAGAGAAGATTTTAAGAGAAGACGTTTGGGTTGGACATTTCCTTTGTTATAAGGCACGGTGTCCAAAATTTACATACAAATTATAGACTGAAAATTTTTACCAAAATACAATATAAATAGTCTTTACACTACATTAGATTTAAACCACTTACTCGGTGTTGGCTCATGGCATAAGTTCTTTAAGAATTATCTGGTTTCCTTATACCATTATAAATGTACCAGCACTTGCATTTACTAAACGAAATGTAAAGAAATATAGAAGCAATATGGCCACCTTACAGACCACATCATCCACAAAGCTCTGATTACAATCGACAAAAAACCTTTCTTCATTTTAAATGATGATTATAAAAGATTTACTGGTAGTTATAAACATTTGAAAGACATTTAAGTGATTGAAATCACACTCAATGTAACACCAGCTTAATATACTTGCCATGCAGTAGAGCATAGTGATAAAAAAAAAACAATTCTAGATTTCAAATAGAAGATTGGGTTAAAGGAATTTTCCATCTTTAAAAGATTGGGAAAACTTGAATGTTTTGAGTATGATATTCTATGAATGAGAATCCTTTCCCCTATCATTGATCACAAACACAGCTGTTTTCCGTTAAATTCTTTCATAATTTTCTTTGTCACTAGTAAAGAATAATTTACTGAATTATACATATATAAAACAAAGTATCAGCCACAGAAAAGGGGACCACATATAATAATGTGACCTCAAGTATACAATGATTAAATATTAATGAAAACCCATTATGAAGGTCTGATAGATATTGACAATTGGAAATATAAATTATCTAATTAAGTGTAAACTACTTTGTCATAATTATGTGTCCCATTTTCCCCCAGTATTCAGGAGTCACAAACATAAATTGAAAATACAGGTGTTGTTTCAATTCATGTTTGGTCTGATTTAAGCTGTGATCTGGTAATACAACAAACAGGGCCATGTCTTATAAAGAGCAGTGATATTAATCACAACTAATACCCCTTTCATAGTGCTTCCGATGGAAATACTGATTGAATTTTCCTTATGTAAACAAAGGTGAAAACGTCGCTTTCCCTGCTGTCCTTTTCATACTGCGGGTAAAATTCACCAAAGAAACAGTCAACAAACACAGTTGGCTACGATAAAGCGTGAGTACACTGCGACCTTTGATCATTTTCATCGGCCTTTTAATCAGTGTTTTGTCCCAAACGCATTCACAGTGGCTGTTTCATCGGTGTCACACCGATAGAAAGAGAATTTAATCGCCTATTTCTCTTCTTTTCATCGGCTATTCTATTGGCTTTTTCTACTCGGTACCATTCAAAGTGACCATTTCATTGGATGCGTCCGGATGCATCTGAAGAAAATCTGGCCAGTTTGAAAGGGGTATTATTTACGATTGATATCTTTAGATTGATATGCAACTCTTTATAAGACGGGGCCCTGAATACAAACAAATCACACATTTGGTCAGTAACATCTGGGACAAGTTGGTGAGACTTGACTATATATCTAGGAACAAGACCAGTTTCATTGACGTCAGACGTTATAGTTCAATGTTTTTGTTGACTACGATGTTTGGGTTTTGATGAAAATGAGTAGTGTGATCTCTACCCATGAATAGAGCTTCGCTCTGGAGGGCTTCATCTAAACTGATCAGATCATCTTTGTCAGTGTCAGCCATTACAACCAGATGGTCAACCTATCAGAATGAAAACACATCAACAAAGAAAGATAATGTTATTAATAAAATTGTTTTACACATATAAGTAATTCACTATTGACTCGATCTGTCTAAGACTATATAAAACATACTGGCCTTTATTTTCAAAGACAACTACTCAAACCATAAGATTTATCAGGTGCTCTCTTATAATGTGAAAAGTTATATTAGCCATTATGTATGTATAAGATAATAATATAAGTATAATATATTCTGGGTGAGTGTTCCGAAGCACCTACTATTCAGTAACTGATCAAAGCCCTTTAGTGTGTATTCGTACCTACTCACCTGAATCAACAACAATGATGCGCTCAATCAGAACACTATTCATTCTATTGAAAAATATTTAGCCTGTTGTCATTTTACAGGCATACAAAAGGTGGTTTTAATTCTATTCTACAATCTTTTAAAGATGTTCAAGCTTGGGTATATAGAGGGCAGCACACGGCATGTGATACCTATACCATCTTGCAAACTTTTTACGCATGTTGGCTCAGTGTTATATGTAGTGATCACCAACTTGCCTACTCGTGCGCGCCCGATTTATCCAGAGTTTCAATTGATTGTTTGTAATTTAGTATTGAAATATCAAATTTATTGATATATATGTGATTAATTCAATACTTTTAAAAATGCACATTAATATAGTTCTGTAAAATATATTTATTTACAATTTAATCTTGCAAGTTTTATTAAATATTTGATGGGAATTCAGAGATAATATTACTGTCAATGTCCGGGCGTTGTTAGATCACGTTTAGCGAGCATGCAACGTATGCGTACATGATATTTCACTTTGTATGCACTGTATCTACACTGCAATGTCTATGCAGACTTCCTATGACTGCATTTTATACGATTATTATGGTACTACGCGCCGTACGTACTCCATAGCCGCTCCGATGTACACACTGAGTTTCCTTCGGGAGATTATGGCGGTGTCCGTGTGCTGCCCTCTATATACCCAAGCGTGAACATCTTTGAAAATAGGATGAATGATAAACTCACCTCCCTTTCAGCCTGCTCTCGGAATGATTTCTCCTGGGATTCTAACTCAAAGATTTCTGATCCTTCCAGCTTCCCGTTCCCGTCCAGATCGTGCTCTGTCTCAAATAATCTCTTCTCCTCTATCACCCATTCTGGTAGATCTTCCTCATCTAGTTAATATCAAGTTCAGTAATAATTATGCCGTTACATTTTACATGTGAACAAAAATATTGCCTGGCAACAAAAGTTATTGGGAAAGGTTTTAGGTTTATCATGTAGAATACGAGAATTAATGTGTACTTTGAGGTGTCAGAATGATCAAAATGAAAAGAATCTACCGAACTTGATCTTGCTGAAAAATTCACACGCACAGCACATAAAAATGGGTATATAGGCTGCACATAAAAGTTGGGTCCAAACTTTTCTACTATTATTTCAAATAAAGGGGCATGTCAAGAGCAGGAAACACTTCTACTACATGTATATACCGGTACACTTCCACACCAATGTACAAAGAGTAAGAAGGCTCACAAATACCATTTCATCTTCTTACAACTCAACCTCTCCTTTATTAAGTAAAGATTATATTCCATTGTGTGATTTCCTGTGAGCTAAACATATTGTGTTATCCCAAAGGAACTTTTACTAAAGGGTATATTGTACATTGTACATACCGGTACACCATTTCAAATCTGCCAAATATAATGACATATTACACCCAATGGTAGACTGTAATTCGTCATCAATTTAAATATGGTCTCATATTATGTAGTTTTAGCTTCTTTCATCCACTTCAGTAGGCTTTCTCAATTAAGACAATTGATCCTTCATACAGTTTCCTGCTGTCTGCTGCCTTGAGATCACTGGAGCGAGGATAGTAGCCAATATCCCTATTCAGGCCCGAGATTAATCCTTTTAATGTTATAGGATTCTTTCACCTAGCTTTCTTGGCCAGAAGTGTTTCAAAATCAATAATATGAGCATCCAATATCGTGTGTAATTAGGATATACTACTGAATGGAACACATTACTCATACTTAATGTACGGCTCTTTTATATCTTTCAGTCTTCTTTTTGTCCTCCCTGTTTCTCCAGCAAAGAAATATGTCATACTCAGTGCCAGCTATCTGATACATAGTACATGTTTTCTATTTTCTTCTGTGTGTGACGTGTCCTTGTGGTGACCTAGCTTGCTCCACAGTGTGTTTGAGCTTGCTACACTTTGCTAGAGCAACTAAAGCAAATATTAAACATGATGTTCTTAGGTTGAATAAGGAAAGGACTACTTCCTAAAGAAACTCCTTCTTTCCTTCCTCTTTACTGTGTGTGCGCGTGTGTGTGGGAGGGGTTAGGGGAGCTTGTAGCTTATTTTATTTGTTCCTTTCCAAGCAGGTTTCCAGGGAAGATTGGTAGAAACTCATACTACAAATGTTTGTGTTCTTGAAAGCAAATTGGTATACAAAATATAAAAAATATATACATCTAAGCATTGTTATGCCTTTGTGAACCAATATACAAAACAAATAAATTCTTGGTGGAAATTTAAAATAATCCACAAAACAAAATCTTACCATCTTTCAGTAAAAAGTCTCCAATGAACTCAACAACTTCAATGCCACCATCTTTATTTGTATCAAAATCTTCCAATGAATCCAGAATGACCACTTTCTATGCGCAAAATGACAGATAAAACAAAATTGTATGTTTAAGTTTTATTTCTTACTGTGCTGATGTCGCATAAAAGTGACACACAGACAAGATTATTTCAAACACGTATTACTCCACCAAGAACTTTGTATGTGGTGATCAATATAATTATGTATAAATCAGTCTTTAAGCATGAATCAAGCATTCTAATTTTAGAATTTTGTTCAAGATATTTTCTCACTTTAACATTGAACAATACTTCACAAATGAGGAACAGAAACTCATATTTATTTCTCAATAATGTTCATGCATAAAACTTAGTAATGCAAGAATTTTGTTATCATGTGAAAGGGTATTACATTTCCTACAACTTTTGTACCCAGCATTCTTGCATGTAAGTCATGATACAGAAGTGCAGGCGTTTAAAAAGAAAGCACTGTTCATGTCTTTGTAAAATCTTGAAACTACATGGCACAGTATTAAAGGGTTAATAATTGAAAGTTCATAACCACTGTTTTTAAAACAAAATTTGCAGTTCTAACTTTTTAGCATATTTTTGGCATATTGTTTATTGGAGACATGGCATGTTATTAGAACAATGTAGCAATAAAAAAAAATAAAAAAACACCAGTTTATGGTTACAATAGTGTGCATGCGCAGACATGGGCGCAGTAAACAAACGACTGACCTCTAGAGGTCAGTGGTTTACGCGTACATTAAGACGGCGCCCATGCAAATATGATGTGAGCGCACAGCGCAGGCAGTGACGCAACAATACATGCCCATCTGAAAAGGATGACATCACTGCCTGCGCTATGCGCTCACATCATATTTGCATGGTCGCTATCTTTAATTTATGCTTAAACCACTGACATCTAGAGGTCAATGGTTTGTTTACTTGTAAATTAAAATGGCGCTCATAACCGTAAACTGGTGTATTGCTGCCAATTTTAAGAAGAAAAAGTGACCAATTAAGCCTGTCCTGTAAAAGGATACTACTAGCTAGTTCCATCTTACCTCCATTTCTTTGTAGAGTCTTGGATTGTGAAACATGTGAAACTCATTAGGAGTTAAGAACCCATCTCCATCGTGGTCTGCTAGATCAAATGATCTCTTAGATCGCTTGATATGCTGTAGCAAAATAAACACAAAATATATTATATTATTCAATTCTGATACCAGGATTTGTGTTGCCATTCACAGAATATATCAAGTGGTTTGATACTTCTCTCCTCATTTTGGAAGTACTTTTCTGCAGTATTTTCATAATCAACCTTTTCAGGAACTGTCCATTTTATAGTATATGAATTACATGTACATGTACATTCTACTTAATAATTAATAAACCCAATAGTGTATGTACCACTCTCTCCTGCCCTGCTTCCTACAAAATAAGTGATATTTTTAATTGTTTTTACACTCAAATATATATATTTACTAGTATTTAGCATGGTTATCTGACATATGCTTCAGCAACATCTAGCAAAGGCATTATTTCATTGTAAGTATATGATGTAGTTTTTATTGAGTTTTGGCCTTTTTTGGTTAGGTTTAGGCTTTGGGTTGGGGCTAGGTACAGTGTAGTATTAAGGGTTTATAAGTAATAAGTTACAACTTCAACTACTGTTAGAAATTGAATTCAAAACTTTTTTTGAAGGACATATATCATAGAATTATGGAAAGGTGACATTATATTATACTCTGCATTTAGAAAACATTTATAGTAAATTCAAACCTGTCTATAGCGAATGCCCAAGGGAAACACAAAAAGTGGTCTTTGTAGACGCCTAGACGGGTTCCTTTAGGACATGTTTCATTGAGAAATCCATTTTCAAGGGAAACAAAAAAATGTGGTCTTTGTGGACAGGTGGTCACTAAAGCAGGTTTGACTGTATCAGTAAATCAGTAATACATCAAATTAAAGCCTATGCACACTAGTTTGGCCAGGAGGGATTAGACCTCCATGCATGGTTACTGAGGTATCTCATCAAATCAGCTCTCAATTAACATAAGAAAAAGGGGACCATGAGGGATCAACGGGTACCGCTTAGGCATTGTTTGCTATATAGAGGGCGCAAGTAGCTACAAGTAGTGCAGTCCCACTTTAAGTCATATTTTCCAATGTAAAAATTGGCTTTTGTCCAAGACACACCTTTGTATACTCTTCCTGGTTTTCTTCCATCTCCTCTCCCATTGCATAACCATAGACATGATCATGATACTCAAACCAAGAAACCATCTTATCTTTATTCTCATCAATGGGATCCATGGAATTCACTGCATCTTCTTTATCTACCGTCAATAAGGCTTGGAACATCCACTCGGTCAACTCATCTAGTAATGAAAGGAGATTGGAACCAAGAATAAAGTGACAGCTTCTTATATCTAAATTCATTCTCTTTTAAATGTTATCATGTTAAACATTTTTGTTTTTGTTCCTACTTTCAACTACTAATGGAGTTCAAATTTAAAGAATGTGCTTTATTCAGTAGCAACTTGCATTATGCTAGAGTGCCGTATGGCAGCCGTGCTAAAGCCAGGGTAATAATCGGAAGCGCCAGGAGGGTCAAATCTGACTGACATGAGCGCTATACAAGAACCCACTATTACTATTATTATTATAAGCCGAGACAAAATATAAGTTTATCAACCCAATGACTGCCAAATTCTCTGATCCCCCTAGGCTTAATAAACGAGCCATTTTGGGAGTCTTTCACAAAACTTGACATCAGTGACAAATGATAGTTTTTGTTATTTAAGCTGGTGAAATCCTTGCTTCTGATTGGTTATCAGCAGATTTGTGACTGATTTTTGTCATTAGTCATTGAAAAAAGGCTTTGTAGAACAACTCCCTGGCTGTTCTCATTTTCATAAAGTTGTATATACAATTTTCATCTGTTTTAGTGAAATTATAATCAGGAAGATCACATAAAAGTAATCATAATAGCAGCAATATTAACAACAATACAATAATAATACTAATACTAATTCTGATAATAGTGGGTTCTTGTATAGCACTCATGTCTGTCAGACTCGACACTCCCGGCGCTCCTTGGTTTAATCCCTGGCTTTGATGTTAGTGCTGTGGCAGCAGGGGCGGATCTAGCTTTTTGCTAAGGGGGGAAAGGGGTTCGACCCAATGACGTTGCTATTTTGAACCCCTGTAAGTGATGTTTTCCTGGCATCTACTATTTAAAACACAATGCCATTCAGTTAGTGCACATCACATTTTTACATGGCAGCCCAAGGGGTGGGTTTAAACCCCCTCACCCGTCGCTCTCTCCTCCCTCCCCCCCCCCCCCACACCCGTAGATCCACCCCTGGGCAGGGTTTCAAACCTGTACCTTGTTGGTGGTCACCGTCCAGAGACGTTACCACTAGACCACAGCACCTCTACATCTAAGACTAACCTTTACTGATTTGTCCATCTCCATTGGTATCGACTAATTTATAAACATCTGAGAATACTTCCTTTCTCTTCTCATCTGAGAGACTTCTGAATATCTTTGCTCTTGCCTGTGGGGTCAAATTTCAAAATTAATTCACTCGTATAAATCAGTTTTTTCAGTGGCATTATTGGTTTCTTCTCCATACATGTACAATTGTATACCTAGGTATCTTCCGAATTCACACCGATATTCTAGAGAAAATTTTATACTTTACAAATACAATATGAAATTTGAGCTCTTAATTTTGTTGATACCGGTAATGTAGATGAATAAAAACACAAAAACACAGATAACTAATATTGTAATTCCACTATGTGATAAATAATCACAATACACATCAACATTTCCAGAATGCTTGATCCCTTCAAATATGAATTTTAAAACCTACATGGTATATTTTCCTAGCTTTCTATAAAAGAACAGTTTCAAAACAATGTACAACAAGGAGTCAAACTGTTCCTTCGATGGATGAGCCACTTATTTAACATTTAAATATTGAAAGTTTTGAGAGAATTTGTTATGCCATGTTTCAATATAAATGTATCCAGTATTCATATCTTCATATCATGAGCAAATGTGATTGGATAGTGGGCAGCATCTTCTTAGCGGAATATTTCTGAATAGTGC
The DNA here is from genome assembly GCA_035222895.1 of Strongylocentrotus droebachiensis. Classification (NCBI taxonomy): domain Eukaryota; kingdom Metazoa; phylum Echinodermata; class Echinoidea; order Camarodonta; family Strongylocentrotidae; genus Strongylocentrotus; species Strongylocentrotus droebachiensis. The sequence continues at coordinate 586,006 of JAVYIG010000207.1, forward strand.
ATGAATATCATTTATTCTTATACATTTAGAGTAAACAATCAATCACTTACCTGTCCTCCAAGAAAAAGTGTTTGATCAAAAGAATCCAGATGATCAGCTCCTGCATAATGAGGGAGGATATCTTCAATCTTATGTGTGTCTTCCTCATTTAGTGCATTCTTTGTTTGAATAATATTCACCCCTATGCATAGTATCAGTGCTAGTAGTACGATCAGACGTGCCATGGTGTCGCTCGCTCTTGTACAGGGGAATTGCTGCAGGGAAAATATAGAGCGATAAAAAAAATTTAAAAAACATAATAATAACCACAACTATGAGAGGTTTAAAGCTAACCAGAAAACTAATGTACTTGGATGTCCATGTAAAATAATTTCAATATCTCATGGTTTTACTTGTGCAAACCATGAAAATTGATAAGGTTACACAATGGATACATTTATGAGAAAGCATTGTACTTTCATTCTGTAATCAGCATGAAAAAATATAATAAAACAATGATGAAGATTGAGGAAATAATGTGTCATGCAATGAATATCAATAGATCAGACCTTAATGGTAGGGTGTTTGATCGATTTTTCAATTTTCCCTTTTGGATTGTTTTTCACTATTATGGTTGTATAATTGAAAAAATCAACTACCCGGTACTCAGAATAACACATTTCAAATTTCAAGATTCACTGATGTCTCTATCAAAAGATACGGTCCCCGGAAATCTAGGCAATATTCATCCAATTTTTGTCTAGAATGGACATAAAAGTGGTACCGGTACATGCCGAGTTATAATATTTCCTAAACAGCTGCAATATAATGCATTAGGTGATATGCAAAAATTGGGCGAAGTCTATTTAAAAAAAAATAAGCATATCAACATATTCCTTGCGACTTGAAATAATTATCCCTTGGGGGTCAATTATCAAAAGTGGGAAATCTCTGAGTTACCATGGAAACAATGTTAAAATCACTGTTTTTATCAAGATATTGTAGTATTTGGACAGGAACAGATGCAGATTATCTTTAATTTCTTCTTGACAGCAAATAAACAAAACACCCTGCATTGATTCTCAAAAATTTCAAACACTAATAATGTACAAAACTCAACAGAATACACTTCAATTTTCACTTTATTGACAATAAATAACACCAAAGTTATTAAATAGCTGTAAATACAATCAGTAGGGGACGAGTGCCAAAATCTCTGAGATAACTTGACCCACAAAAAAGGAGTTTCCTAGATATGATCTAGACTATTTCTGTCACCTCCTCATCCTCAATCACTTCTTTCAAGATTAGATTGGTCAAGCACTGGTCCTCTCAACACCAAATGCTTCCATAAAATTTATATGTGCGTCCTGCCGCCATGCGAGCAAAAATAGTTCAGGTTCATTTTTAAAAGCACCACTAAATGAAATGACCGGAAGTTTCAACAGGATCACCTAACACTTCCTTATACTGATGCTGATGCTGAAGTTAATTCACAACATGTTTATTTCATTTTCAACCATTTATTTTATGCATGCATGCCAACGATCTAAACATGCTTTCCTTATATTCATACCGGTAAGTAATAATATACATTGCGGGTGCCTAGTTGTCTCTAAAGATATCTTCTTGTTCTCCCTCCAGTTTTGTCGGAGATCAGCAACAGGATGTTGCATGTGACCACTAGTTTTAACTGGGATGACGTGTACTTGTGTGCGAAGTTCGGAGACCCTTTTCATAAGACATATAACTAACGCAAAATACATATTATGGGACTGAGCTAAGGCTAATATTCGCATTAACAGATACTAAATGGACCCGATAAGAATCATGACGCACACATTTATAACACTTATGATATGAAAATGTACTCAACAATATAAGTTCAATACCAACCATGAATACAGTGTAAAATAACAATAATAAAAGTGATACTCACAGAATACTGCGTCTCTTTTCCGCTGGACTTTTGTTGATTCTTTATTTCCGGTCGTAAGAAACGCGTACGCGTACGTTCAAAAGTTTACCTCTCAATTTGAGCAATTCGTGACGCTTTTAAAGCTTGTAGTATGTTTTTATCTAATAATTATTTTAAAATGCATGTAAAAGTTTAAAAATAATATATTTATACTAATTATTAAATTTAAATTGTAAAAACTATAATATATTTGACTATTATTAAATATTACTATATTTTATATAAATAGTCATTAGCTTTTGTCGTCTGCTAGAAATGCGTCCGCGCGTACGTCTCATAGAGTTGCTCTCTCATTCGCTCTCATCTTATGATAATACATTAGAAATGCGTACGCCTATGTGTTTTTTGTACGTGCCAAGCCCTTATCCAGCTGCTGGGTCAGGACCTTTTGACAGTAAATTGACGAAAGAAAAACGTATATTTCTTCGAATTACGGGGTCCTTTGTATCTGATACTTCCCCTACGATTTCTTTTCGGCATTTTGTTTCGATTGGTAAGTCTTTCATTCATTAATTCAACCTTATTTTACGGAAATATGTGATAAGACATAAACAAAGAAAAAGAAAGACGTGTGGAGAGAGTGAGAGACAGCGACAGTGCATAGTGAACATGTGTAGTTGAGTGTGTATTGATGTGTATGCTGCTGCTGGCAAGTACGGGATGATGTGTGTGGCGCGCTGTCGGAGCTCGTGGATGAGATTGAGATGGGAGTGAGGAGAATCATCTACTTAGCTTGGTTTTCATTTATTCCCATGTTTCTCTCGATTCAGCTAGTTATATTTCGTTTATTTATCAGTTCAAGGCAATTTTACTGTCATATTAGGAACAAATGAAGAAAATTGTGTTTGATAAGTGGGGCGCTGGAAATGTGTTATGATTTGGCATGACCCTTTCTTGCAAGGGAATCGAACAAGGCGAGGAGGGTAGTCTAGTGTTTTGAAAGTTGAATATGTAATGTTCAAACTTTCAGCTTGAACATCTTTGTAGATTGTATCTAGATCTATATAGCTTTCAATTAAGTGCTATGTGGGAAGGGCTTCAGAGTCAGCTAGACGTCACATCAAATGTGACTGTTTTGGTTTTATGTCAAGTTGTCAACTGATAAGTTCATTTGCTGAGCAGTAATTGTAATGTCAATGATAACAATGGAGCATAAAATAGGATCTACTTCTCATAGGCCTACTAATACTAGTCTAGGTCTTTCATCATATCAAGTTGTAATCTCTAATATCTGTTGGTTGAAAATAAAAATTAGTCAAGATTCTTATTTCATTGAGGAGTATATTACTTTGATTTACAGAACTTGTTTTCAGTATGTTGATGTATACACTCATGACACTACACTGTTCAATGTACTGTTTTTAAAGTTGGTAAAAGTTCATCATCTTCTTTCTTATTGAAGTAGACTATGTCTGAGTATATTTTTTGTTTATTATATATATTGTGTTAATAAAGTTAACCCATTATTATACTCATTGTAACATATAGCAACAAAACTATTGGATGTTTGGGCAACAAGATAATAATATTACGTGTCAAAAACTCAAAATAGTAATTTGCCTCGGGTAGTTCTTTGATTTCTACATATTTTTTTTCATAAATACAATGGATGGTACTGCATTCTGATGAGACTACCCTGGATTAAAAAAAAAAATGATGGTGATTGTGATGTTAATGGTTATTATTATAATTATTGATATTTTTATCATTACAATCATCATAATTGTTATTAGTTTTATTATTATTATTATCAATATTATGATCAATATTATCATAATTCATATTATTATTATTTTCTTAATATTATTTTAGTAGTAGTAGCTTTTAATACTATCTTAACATAAAAGCCCTATCTGTTGCTGTCTCCAAAGTTATGTTGAAGACGGACTTTTTTCAGGACCTTTCAAATAGTTTTTGTCATTGTGTATCTGTAAAGTAGCACTGTTCGGAATTTTGTTTTCATCACAGCCAGTAGAATATATTTATATAGGTGCTGCAATATATATACTGTAGATTGATCTAATTACAATTTTTTTTTAATTATAGCCATAATTGTGATTGGCTGAAAATTTTATTCTCTTTCCTACCTTGATAAACTAATTTGGAGCAAAGCAGACTGGTGAAAGTTTGAATGAAATTGGACAAAGAAATGAGAAAGTTATGAATCACTATAGATATGGGCTACTGATATTCAAATTTTCTGAGTCGGTGAGCTTTGCGATGAAGTGGTGGACAGCTATGCCATCACATAAAATGACTAAAATTTAAATTTTTCACAAAATTATGACTTGGGGTTGGCTGCTTTATGCTTTCTTTAATACTTGTTGATATTTTAATCAATGATGTTATCTGAAATCCGTCATATTAAATATGTTTCAATTAAGCTTATATTTTCCTTCTTTTAAAATTAGCTTTAATACACATTGAACCGGTGTCGGTTGCGCCATTTGAAGTATTTAACATTAAAATCGCCCTCTTTCCCATGTTCAAAGCTCAATAGAGGAAGGTCCATATGTACTGTATGTGTGTTTTGTTAATTTGGAGTGGCTAATTCTGGTAAATGGCACATGGGAATGTGTGTGAACACAAAGTCTGGTATTATTAGGAAAGGCTACCAGAGTGTAACAGAGAATAATGTAATTATAACTAGACTGCCAATGTAGGTAGTCTCATCCGTCTAAATGACTAAGACCTTGTATGATGTTTATGTTGCCTTTGTTTCTTTTCATTCATTTCATGTACATGTACAGTACGTATACTTACCCCACCTCACCCCCATGTGTGTGCGTGTGCATCTCGTAATCCCCCTCGCCCCCTTTCCCTCTCTATATTGTACATGTATCTCTCCCCTTTCACCCCCTCTCTCCTTTTATCTCCCCCCCCTGTTCCATACGCAGAGAGAAATGCTTTGTACGTATGTATCTCACCCCCTCCTACCTCTCTCCTCCTTCTCCCCTTTTCTGTTCCCCCACCCCCTTACTCTTTTCCCTCTCTACATTGTAAAAATTCTCACCCCCTCCTCCTCTTTCTCTCTCCCTCTCTTCACCTTTCTCTCCTCCCTCCTCTTTCTCTGTATCGTGAGATATACTGGTACATGTATGACACTATTTATGAGGAATGATGAATTTTACAGTCTCTGGGCGACTCTAATAAATGTAGTTTATCTTACAGACAACCCTATTCCAATTGAGCATTTTCAAAATAATAATACTGTAAGTACAATTTCCAATTGGGGTAAAATTTCGAAAATGGAAAGACTACGAAATAGGATGTACTAGTATAGAATCTTTCTAAGGGATTGTTCAAAATAAAAGTAAATGAGAAAGACTATTGGTATACAACAACATGATGGAGTATTATATTTTTCAGCAAATTATATTTCATATATTTCATATTTGATGGCTCTACTATAGTATCAGAAGTACTTCATCAGATTATTTTCTGTATTTCAATTCTTCAACAAGGGTCATTTCATTTGTAAAGGGGACCATTAACAAACTAAAAGCTACATATCATTGCCTTAACCACCTCTCCCCCCAAAATATAAAAAAATATATAAAAATATAAAAAAATAAAATAGTATGAAACATTCAAATGACAACAGATTAAAGAGCATAGAGTGATCTCACTTCAAAGCCAAAATTATTTTCTAAGGTTGTGTATGTACTATGAATAGTCTACTGACAAATTGCTTTTACACGCAACTTATTTACAAAATACATGTACAGTGTATTTTAACCTTTTTTTGTTAATAGTGAAGTATTTCAATGTGTCTTCTTTGCTTCATCTTCATAAAGCGTCTGATGCAGTTACATGTCATGCGTTTGTAAGACTTGATCAGGCTTTGAAAAAAAGTGGAGAACAAAATAATGTTCATCTGAACTCTGAAGTTCTTGAATTATAAAAGATACCTAAAATTATATACAATTAAATGAAATTTCATCAAAAATGACAATACATGGATGTATAGTCCCTGAAATGGCACATATATTTCATTTTTTTTAAAGATTGTGAGGTAATTGTAAACATACTACTTCTACATCTTCTAGATATGCAACCAACTTCAAAACATACAAAGTCAAAGGATTGTACGTTTTGACATGGTGTTTATTTTGCATTCTTCATTGGTGGGCTTCTATACAAATCAATGATATATCGGACTATTGGTAGATGATTCCATTTGCAAGTTTCAAGTGGACATCATTAAAAGTAAGCCATCGTCTCTATATTAGACAAACATAATAATTGATCAGTTAAAAAAAAAATATGTACATGTATTTCAGATTTTCAGATTGGAATATTGTTTGTAGGTACATACTTTTCAGATTAAGCTGATGATGATGAAAAGAAAACTAATACATTTAAAAGAAAGAAACGTGGCAATCAAATTGATTACAACATTAGAGCACCCTCATTTTGAAAGGTACAGGAAAGCAGAAAAACAATAAGTCACACATAATGTCTCTTATATTTGTAAAACACATAAAACCAATTGTACATGTAGTTTAAAAAAGAAAGAACAGTTGAATATTTGAATTAAATTCAAGACTTCAAAGTTTTTTTTAGAATTTCAGTATATTTAAGTACATAGAAGTAACATTACTGGGTAAATGTACATGACATGTAAGTGAACACGGTGCAGTCCTGATAAATATTTCTACACTCTACATTGTGAAAAATTGTTTTAAACTAACATCCTCATTGCAGAAGATCTATATTTTCTCAAGTTATAGAAAAAAAATCCAACCTGAACAGCGAGATGTTCTGAAGGAAAAACAAAAATCAGAGAAACACATAAGTGACAGTTTGCACACCCAGGCAAATAAAAAATATAAATGTTTAAAAATAATATACAAATGTACATCTGGGAAATTGAAACTGACAATTTTGTAATGTCACTGTCATGTTGGACAACTCTCCATGGTTGGTTGCAATAATGATTTGAAAGTTTTGTATCACATCCAAAAGGACAACCACTGGCGAAAGGAAAAGTGGCGGCTCACTTCAGTCTGCCAATTCATGTCTGAGGTAGATATCTGAACTCTAGACATCGAAACTGTTACAGGTAAATATTCCTTTTGGATGTGATACAAGAACTTTCAAATCATTATAACAAACCTAATTTTACTCTCCAGTATACTCTATCATACAAATGATCTTTCTCTAAATATTTCATTGCTAAGCTTCACATGGTTAAGAATTGATCTTGACATGCTATCATTCATAATTTCATACTGTTCTTAAGGTTTGTTCAGTTTCCAACTTTTCCTTTCTCTGATTCATCTTCTTTCACATACACATGTAGTTTAACTAAAACTGTTACAAAAGTCTGATTGCTTTAATTCCAGAAGACCAAACACAAGTATTAACCATAGTGTCAACAAGAGAACGGGATGATGGTCCATTTTACTTAACAAATGCAATGTTATTTGACACTCGGCTGTGCATTGCCATGATTTTGTCTTGCAGCAATTCTTCTGGGCACTGTGCCCAAATGCTTCCCAGATGCTCTTGAACCAGTTCCTCTATACCTTGGGCTGTACTAGACACTGTCGTCTCAAGTTCTACAGTGAATATAATGACAGCATCTTTATGTGGAGCATTTTCATTGTCGCAGTAGCTGTGGAAGAGCATGATGGAACATGGTGGTAGCTTGTCAAACTGACGAAGCAGGACAACTTTTCTTCCATCGTTGAAGCCATTCTTGAGGTCATTGTCCATATCCAGCTTGGCTTGATCTGCTTCTTTCATGGCTTGCCAGCCACCATTAATGTCAATAATGCTGTCATCTCTTATCGTAAACACGTTGGAGTACAATCTGGCCACATCCTTTGCAACTACATCTAGGATAGATGACTTGGGTTGTCCTACCAGGAGTAAGACCACTGGTTGCTTGATTGTTCCATTTCCTTGTATGTGACCCCACGATGACCCTGCAATGACATCCCAGAAGGTGTCATCTAAGGTTACATACTTGGCCTTTACATGCTCTAATTCAGTCGTCAAGTTTCCCAAACGATATGCCACTGGCCTCTCATTGAATTGAACATTCTGGTTGTAAGTGTGGGGGAAACTTACCACATCAGTGCCATAACGAAACTTCACCACCACCGAAATACCGATTGCAAGAAATATGAATATCATTTGAAGTAAAGTAGAAGTAGGAATACTCTGTTTTGCTGTATTCTTCCTCCTTTCATTTATTTCCTTACTGTCACATTTCACCTCAGCATTTGATTTATCTTTACGACTGTTTTTACTGTTAGCTGTAACAGTGACATTTCTAGCAGAACCACCGGAAATGCCAGCATCTGTTTCATCAGCTGCAATGTCTGAAGACTTGGTTTTTTGTGTCTCTTTATCATCACTAGTAATATCTTCTGAGTCAGAACTCTCTGACTGACTGACATCTGTTTCATCAGCTGCAATGTCCGAAGACTTGGTTTCTTGTGTCTTTTTCTCATCAGTAGTAATATCTTCTGTGTCTGAACTCTCTGACTGACTGCTTGGAAAGGTCTCTGATGCTTCCATTCTATTTGTAGGCTTTCCATCAGGAGAATTCTTTCCTGAGCGGAGATTGTATCGAATGGTCCTCGGCGAGCGTGACATCTGCAATGAAAACAAGAAACAAAAATTGAATCCTTGAATCTGACTGTTTCAGTTCAGTAACTTCAGTTTTATTTTTCATTTCAAACTGAACAGTAGTTGTCTAGGTTTCTATCATCTTCTTGTTCAAGGCAGAAGATTTTTTTTGTTTGTTATCCATGGAGAGCAGTAAAAGTGAGGAAGAAACCCCACCAAATTGTCCTTTGGGAAAGCTTTGCCCCCCCCCCAATAAAAATGATTTGATGTAAAATAAAAGGTTTTGTCATCTTCCAACTTTAATAAGTCATAAGTCTTTTATGACATTCAGTGTATTTTTAATTTTCTTCCTCAAAATAAAGCTTAACATATGTTCAGGATTATGTTCCACTGATCATCTTCACCTTTTTACAATACATAATAATGGAGCTTAAATGTGAGTTTGCCAGTAGACTCTTGTTCCTTCTTATACAAAGCACTTTGAAATTGGTCCAGAATTCAACTCAAAATGTGAACATTTGATACTAGAGTGATAGCACTTTGATTACCTTCCACACTTTCCTAATAATAATGAGCTAACATGGGATTTACGATACAATTTGTTGCCAATTTGATACCCAATTTACTTCCAGCGTGTATGCAGGAAGTTTGCTAGATTCAATGAATTATGTGCGTGCACCTTAGTACACTTAACTAATCAATATTATCGTATGTATTATCCAAATCGGCAAAGCGAAAACAGCTTTTCCCATGATTCAAGCAGAACCAACATTGCAACTCTTGTGAGAGGTCAGCGTTTCTGTAATGTGTTTCAAAGCGCTTTGTATGAAATTAAAGAAGATTCCAGTTCACTAGTGAACTCCGAAGCCAGCTCCAGAGTGCAAGGTTCATTGTGTGCAGGAATAAGAACCCTTTTTAGGTTTTGTTTACAATTTTACATCACTCTTCATGCAGGGCTGTCGGTGCCAATTACAAGTGTATACCGGGCTAACTTCATGCATGCTTGCGCGCCCGCACTCCACCGTATAACACGGTTTGCACCTATATATTGTGCAGCAGTTTGCCGTGAATTCTGTGAGAAAGTGTATATTATAAATAATATAACTTATAAGTCTAGATCTATGTTTTTCTAGGGAAAATACTCCAAAAAAGATAAGAAAATTGACACGAAACAGGTAGATCTAAGCGGTAGCCTAGTCACTCTAGTAAGATAAGAAACACAACGACATTTAAATCATGACCATTGTTTGAGCGATTGATGAGGATTTAGTGGATTTTTGGTATGTTTTAGTAGGGTACCTCCACGCTGGAGTTACGGGTATGGGTACGGGTCAAAGTATGGATATGATTCTGAATGAATTGGCGCCCTATTATTAACTTGCTACACACAACACAAATTAGCGTCTACGGGACCGGGCCGGAACTGAAAGCCAAGGGAAGCTACTCAGCTCACGGGATTACCTGAAAGAAAAAGTGATATAACACATGTATATTAATTCAATGTATAGCGAAACAACCAAGGTGATTGAAAAAAATATTGTACGAACCTTTTAAGACTATTCTTGGCCACACATAAGGTCAAAAGATGCCAAAAGAGGTCGCGTTCATAGGTCAAGCTCGTGGGGAAATCCGAAAAGCAGAGACTTCTCGGTTAGCAGACGTGAGAGGGCGCTAGTGCCCCTTTCTACCAAAGAGATTCGATCATACACAGTATGTCCTCCGTAGGAGGACTAGAGGGCCAACTAAAATCGTGACCTTTGACATTCCATAGGTTTTGCATTGGATGCATTATGGGGGTTTTGTCCGATTTGAACGACGGTTTTGGAGGGTCAATGAATATTCATGAGCAATGACGTAAAAAATACGCCAACCACTGTTTGTTGATTGGCCATCGACAAAATGTTTTATGTATTAGGTCATGCATAAAACATTTTTTGCATTCCCAGAATTCCCTACGATTTGAGCACGAAAATGGCGGTTGTATGAACTGCAACTTTCAAGTTATTCAATTACGAACAATGAATCATTTTTCTTTTAAGTACATTTCTATTATAATAGAAGTTTGTCAAGTACATCTCAGTGAAGCAGAAAATCTTCAGGCGAACATTGACATCAAAGTGATACCCTATGATATTCAAGAAAAGTAAGTAAAGACCCATTTTGTGTGAAGGTCTCTGAAATGATTGTGATGTGTTCGTCATTGCAGTGAGGGGCTCTCCGCATTGTCACAACGTATTACCCGGTTAACCCCCTACCCCATCCTCTTTCTTCTGACCAAAGAATATTAACTGATTGAATGAACTCTGATATAAGTCATCGACGGTAATATTTTTAGAAACAATCAGGATTTTACCGTAGGTTATTTCATTAGACTACATCTCATAATTTTAAGTTCAGTTCATAGCTTGATTACCGATAGTAATCGGTCGTAGATGTGGACCTGTTGCTGTTGTAGACTGCGCAAATGGCTCATTGCTAGTCCAAGCCGACGAGATCTCGTCGAGCGGTTTATGATTTTCAACTCGCCGGTGCTAGCCGGCTGTAACTCCACCAAGAAACGACTGCGTTTCCTGAGCTGGCGCAGCTATAACTTTACAGTGTGTTACTGTAAAGCCTAGGCTATTATACATAGCATAGTCTAGCCTGATGTTTCTGTCTCTTTCGTTCGTTAGCCTCTGATTTGGGTAGGGTCGGCTCCTCTCTTTAGCCGACCCTACCCAAATCAGAGGCTAACGAACGAAAGAGACAGAAAAATTCGGGCTAAGCTAAGGCTAAGCAGAGCCTAGGCTAGGCTAGGTCTAGTCTAGATCTAGCAGTAGCACTTAAGTATAGAAACAGCATTTAACCCCGCATCTAGTATAGACCTAGATCTAGGGCTAGATTCTAGGCCTAGGCCTAATGCATTCTAATTAAAAAAAAGACTAAATAAATGCCTGTTTTAGGTGAGTCAATGTGGAAGTAATGGAGGGGGGGGGGGGTGCACAATCATTCTGTGCCCCCTTATTCAGATGTGGCATAGGGACGGGTCTAGATCTAGGTCTAGAGCCCCCTAGGGCCTACTAATAATATTAAAAATAGACAATTAGATCTAGATCTAGATCTATAGCTTGTGTTATGCCATAGCCTAGCAAAGACTTCCATAGCCATGGGTCTAGGCTCGTTTTTGCTCCACTACTACTACTAGACTAGTCGTGCGCATGTGTCATTATTATTGTGATCCAGGTCCAGATTCAGCTTAGTTTGAATGTAGATCTAGATCTAGGCTAGATCTACCAACAACAACAAAAACAAAAAGTTATCTCCTCTCCCCCCCCCCCCCCCCCCCACTTCCCCTGATTTCGCTCTTAGTTATGTCATTGTGCCTTGTTTTTTCTGAATCCAACCCTACATATGACATGGATATTTCTTTCTCTAAAGGACATGAACAAAGTTATAAACTGATAACTAATGCATGCATTTGATATTAGCAGGAACCTTACTAAGTTTCTGTTTTCTTTTAATTGTAGATCCTATGGAACAAAGAAGCAGATAATGATCACAGAAGTGCAACAAAGAGCACCAGGACCTGATCATCAAATGTTATGGTGTAGATCTAATCAGGAACAAGACACCTAAGTTGAACTCTGGCAAGGTATGTTTGTATGGAGTTCGAAAATATTCAGGCTGTATAATCTAAGCCCATGCGAACACCGCACTCGACTTGGACTATATACAAAGATTTGGGGAACTGTCAGCTTGTGTTGCATTATATCTTGTAATTCTCATTTATTCTCTAGCTTTATTTAGGTGACAAACTATGGTGTTTCTACAGTTTATTCTCTCAGCATATTAAAAGACATACTCAAAGGCATTTTTTCCTAAATATTACATTATATCTAACAAACTTTTGTTCACAAAAGTCTAGCAAATAATAACTAAAAATAAATTGGAAATTACTTTTAAAATAATTGGAAATAGTCTACATCTAAACCTTTACTTTACATAAGTTTATCATTTTTTAATAAAATTGATATGCAAGACCTAAAAAAAGTGGGGAGGTACTATTTTTGAAAATCCAATATAATGCAGCAGTTTTAATCTTATTTGTTTTTTCCTCTTTTTTGTTTTTATTATTCAGGTTGTCCCATGCAGAAGGTTTGATACCCAGGCTTCTTTTGTACAAGTCCCTAGTCCACCCTCATCTTGGGAACTGTTCCGGTGTCTGGGATCCCTAAAACATCTCAGATGTCCAGGACGCTACTTCACAATGGGGACCACAAGAGAAGCAGCAGTTTGACTGAGATGATCAGCACCTTTTAGTTGCCTACTATATCTACAACTACAAGGCACTCTGCAAGAAGACTGGGAATGGTGCACAAGATAGTCAATGGTCTCTCCACTCTTCCTTGAAAATTTTCCCACTGCACTACTTATAGCTACTTGCGCCCTCTATATAGCAAACAATGCCTAATCTGTGCCTGTGGGTCCCCCATGATCCTCTTTTTCTTATATTAATTGAGAGCTGATTTGATGAGATAACCACCTGTCAGTGACCTTGCAGGGTGGTCTTATCCCCCTGGCCAAACTAGTACAGACAGGAAATCACGAGCAGGAAGTACCATGACATGACCCTCCAGTTGCACCAAGCCAGAAGCGACATAGGTAGACAAGTTTGTATTTGCCCAACACTCTGTCCCAAAGTTAATGGAACTGACTTCAACTTCCAGCAAATATAGTGCATGCTGACAGTCCAGAGAACTGCCAGGGACTACTTCTGAGGCATCTACTCTCCTTATCCCACTTAGAAACAATCTGTCTTCCTCACACCACTTGTAATCTTTAGTATTAGTTCATCTTCGTGATAGGCTACAACGCCTTTTGAAGATTACCAGAAGATATATCGAGGATCATGAAAGTAATCATTTGTTCTTTTAAATGCGTGTACATGTAACATATTTTTTTGATATTTAATCTTAAGTCAAGTTCTGACAAAAATATGAGGGATGCTGAACTGGATAGTAAATTGAAGGGGGGGGGGAATAAAATGATGTAGTTCAATAGTAATTAAGACTGTATTAATATAATTAATATTGATAATAATAAAAATATTAAAAAATAGTAACAATAATGACAATGATCATGATAATAGCAGTAATAATAATGATAATACAGGTAGTAGTAAAAACAACAACAATAATGTCCAATGTAAGATAAAGTACTCATAAAACTCAGTATATACCTGTGCTTTACATTATAAAGTAGCATGTTGATATTATTGAATATTTTTTTCTTCAAAATCTACAGTAAATTTTTACAACTGAAAGATTTGAATTCAAGAGACAGCACCCCCCCCCCCCCCCCCATCCATTTGTCATCCTTTTGTTGATGTCATGTTGGATTTAAAAAGACTTTATAGAAACAAAATATGTTGATAAATGAGTTCATAAATGTTAATAAATCAGTTAATACTGCTCTGAATTCTGTTCTTTTCATTTTCTTATTTTGTGAAATATATGTGATGATGGTGTAGGCACTCTGTAATGATAATGCTGTATGACTGAGGTGAGATGGGGGCTGATGCAGTCTTGTGTAGAATTGAGTATGGTGTTCGACCTTTTGATGTTTGTTTATATCTGGCATCAGCAAGATAGATTTAACCATCTTTCCTAATGAGAGAGAAAGCGGAAATGTAACGAGAGTGGGCAAGACTAATGTATAAATGCAGTATAAAAAATGGTTTACAATAAAGATGAGGGGGGAGGGGGTTAAATAAAGAATAAGTCCGGAAGCCGAAATGATGAAAGCATAGGTAATTGGGTTAATAGAGCCTATGGAAATGTCACTATTAGAAGGGGTCCCTGTATTGAAAATGTTACTGTTGGGGGCGGGGGGGGGGGGGGATTTAAAAAAAAATCAGTGGCGATGAATGCAAGAATGAAAAGAACGAGACAAAATTGAAATTTCATTGGGATGGGGCACAATATGAAGATCATTGAAGTCGAGGTGAGAATGATTCATTAATTGGACACTAAAAATATGAAAATATCACTTGTTAAGTGGGCTAAATGATCAGTGCAATTTGTCTGATTTAAAAAATATTTAAGTTAATAAACGAACAAAAAAAAATAGGTAAAAAATGAATTGAGTGAAATGGGGTCATTATTTTTGCCTTTTAACTGAACTGAATTTTTTTTATATGTACTTTCCATCCTTGAAAATAAAGTGAAGTTTGTGGCCCCAACTAAGTCAACCATTTAAAAGTCCCCCCCCCCCCCCCCCTCCCCACACTGTACACGCCTCCCCAACTCTGACCTTGTTCTACATTTATCCGGCCCAATTAGGATTCTGTCGATATAGTAACGCATGCGCATTGTCCTTTTTCATTGTGATAATATGCTAATAAGTGGAAAAGAGCTCATGAATATTCAAAATTTTAATTTAAATATTTTGCGCGCTGCGCGCAGTCCAAAATCCCCATTTCGCTGGTGCACTAAAAATTGGTCGTCTTCATAGGCTAATACACGATAAATGGAAGCAGTGTGCACTTTTGACCCTCCAAAATCTCCCCATGGCTAGACGGATGCAGAAGCGGAGTTGCACCCCCCTGCTTTCTACGTAGAGTACCTATATAATAGGTACTCTATTTCTACGTACGTACTACGTAGGTACTCAAAGCAAAGCAGCTTGTATATCATCAATACAAATGTAAATAATGGTTTTAAAATCAAAGGTTTGAACCAAAAGGATGAACGATTAATTCACCAGTTCAGAATTGGTAAATGTAACCTGAATTACTAATATCTAATTAGAAAACACGACACTGGACTATGTGTAGAATGCCAGACGACAGAAACAATTGAGCACTTTTTATTATCATGCCCAAAATATGAAAGACAAAGAAGGAGAATGTACAGAGCACTAAAGACCCAAAATATATATCTAGGTCACTTACTAGGAAACGAGGAATATATAGGAAAGGTGGTAGCTTTTTTAAAAGGCAGTGGAAGGTATAAAAGCTATACAAATATAGTATTAATTACGTTTCGCTATATAATCTATTAGTGACAGTGGTACTATCCTCGGTATAAATTGCTCCAGAGAGGCTTTAAACTTATGTCCTCTAACGTAATGAACTGATCGCAACTAATATTCAACCACTTTATCCTTTCCTTCCCAATTAAGTCTTTAAAATAACAAGCTGCATAACAATTCAGAAAATAACTACTAACAATTTACTGACATTGTTAATTTCATAAACACAACGCCACTAGGCTATCATCGATCCGACAGAGCAAAAGTACTAAGAGACTAGAGAGGACCAGTAACAACGCCCTCTCACATTTGCCTGGCGAAAATCATCCAATGACGATGGAAACGCCATTGTTCTCAACAACAACAACAACAGCCGATGGGTGGTCGATCTTGCATGAAATGAAGGACGGGCGCTGTAAAGATTTGTTATTTTAAACAAAAATTAGGAGGGGTGTTTCGTGCGCCCTCTATATACAGCCAGCAAACAATGCCTAAGCGGTACCCGTTGACCCCCCCCCCCCCCCCCCCATGGTCCCGATTTGATGGAATATTAATCACCCGTCAGTGTAGTTACTTGGGTATACTTGGGTGTAGAGACTTGAAGCTTAGCTTGTTTGTCCCTGTCAAACTTCAAACTTAATTGGATTGTTTCTCCAATACCTTTCTACGGATGACTTTAGGCCATGTAAAAATATATACATGTTTAGCGTCCCCGCTTGCTTCCTTTTTGGGGGCCGCCTCCTATTTTTTTTTTTGGTTGATGTTTTTAAAGAAAAAACATGAAAAACACTGCTAAAATGGATCTATTTCTGATTTTAAAAAATTAAAAAAAAAGTCGGCGGCCATCTTGAAAAATAGCCCGACTGTGAGGGAAAATATACCGAGCGGCCATTTTGAGTGGCCATTTTGAAAGGAAAAAAAAGGGCCTCCTCCTTCCTATTTTTCGCAAAAACAGGACGCTTAAACATGTTTTTTTTTTTAAATTTGGCCTTACCAATTATTTTCACTCCTTATTGAGAAACTATATATCTTGTATTGAAACGTTGTTTGACAATCTTGAAATCATGACTATGCAGGGGGGGGGGGGGGTGGGTATAATCCCTCCTTGCCAAACTAACGCAGATAGGCTTTAATATAAAACCAACTAACCCATAGAAATTCATGACAATCTTGGCTGAAGTTTTCACATTTCGTCCTTGCATTAAATCCCTTTACGTCTTAAATTAATTTATATTCTATACGGTACATCAAGTCAGTTCACTAAAGCATATCGGCCTCCACCCAGACCACTTTTATAGGCTTTTAAACATCTATGATTTGCTATGCATACGGCCTGTACCTACCATTCCTTTGATATGCGATCCAATGTAAGTTTTCCGTTTCGAGGACGTACGTCGTACGATGTTAACAATTTAACCATTAAAAGTGCGTTTTTCTATTTTTCTTTCTTTCTATTTCTTTTTAATAAACTTTTCCAGAAAGTGGGGGGGGGGGGGGGGGGGCTGAGTCCCGTCGTTCCGCGGATCCTGAGTGAGGCATGCATTAGTATTCATTTTTTGGATGATAAGAATTCTATCCGTATCGCAGAATACGGAGTAGTATTCCCCGTGCAATTTCGTTTCCTTCAACGGATTGATTTCTGAATCTGAACATAACTTAATTTGACAACTCTCACGTCAATGATAAGCGATATGGTAAATTTAGCTGGCAATTGTATTTCTTCAGTAATAGTGACTCATGAAATCAATAAATGTGTTTTGTAACACGGATCAAAGTGGATTTACGATTTTTTTTTTTTTAAATCCAACTTTGCAACTTTATGGGCAGTTGGAACTATTGACCACATTTTATGGAGGCAAAACAAATCAGTACACTAATCGGTCGGCTGGCAGAAGGGCGTTAGCGCGCAAGCGACTCGAAAACTACTTTTCAAATTATTCTTATTAAAGATTTGTTTTATATTTAAACTGCTTTCCGTCCCGAAAATTGGTTTGATACTTTAAAGACTTATAGAAATTTTATAGTAGTACACGGCCACAATTTTTTTTTCTCGGAAATAAAACAGTTTTTATAAAAGTTTGAGGCGATTTAGTGCTAACGCCATTCTGCTTAACGCTTCATATTTTACCTGAAATTCGAGCTAACGCCCTTCTGCCAGTCAGGCGATGTTCTACATCAAATGTTCGCGACAATGTTATCTTAAATCCTTTTGCGTACACTCATGATTTATTGTTCAAGTCTGATGATATTGCATAAACATTCATTAGTTCTTATTAATGAGTAAATTAATGAGTAAAGTATGAGGAACTACAGAATTACTGTTTTTGTCTGTTTAGCCGTTTAGCCCCCCATCCCTTACCCCCATGGTGTTAATATGCATTAAAAATGTGCCATATTTGTCACATTTTACAAGTACTTTGTTTCTATTATTAGCCTACTAACAATAACATCTCTTTCCAAAGTCGAATGGCACAAAGAGATACAAGAACTACATAAAGTATATACAAACAAAATATGAAATAGAGAGAGGACGACAATTTGAGAGGTTTGGGGGGGGGGGGTGAGAAATACAGAGCCAGACAGATAGAGATAGAGGTATTAAGAATAGAAGGGGGCCTTATAGACTCTCCCTCTTCAGAGGAAGACGAGTGATGCTTTTAGCTGTGTTATTTATACAGGGAAGCATTGACAATGTGATTTGCGAAGCGAACCATTGTTCTGGCATCTTGTATCAAACACATGAAAAGGCCCGCATTCTGTGCAAGACCATTACACTTTACAGGACAATCATCGATAATCAAGATAGTTTGGTTTTTCTATTTTGGAATAGGCAGTTCTTGCCAATGTAGGGTCGTAAATAATGTGAACTATTCAAAGATTCGTGGAAGGGTATACCCATAATCAGTTTAGCCTTTCTATTATGTAATATTAAGGGTTTATCCGAAAGTATTTTGATGAGGTATTTGTCCATGAAACGTCGTATCTTAAAGGTAAAGACCAGTTTTGGAAACGCCCCCTCTCAAAAAATGAAATGGAAGCTCTCATTGTACCAATCATGTGAACGAATATGTTTGGACTAAAACGTGATCATACACATTTCGCCGAGAAACCGCCTACTAATTGATATATTTGGTAAATTATTATATCTATTTGGACCTGATAGATATAACGCACATGTGGGGGTAGTCCCATACATCTTTCTGTGTAGAGTGCTTGTAACTTTATTAAGACTGGGCCAATTTTTGGTTATCAATCTGATTATTCCAGAACCTTGCAGTACACACCAATAATAATATGCTAGATGATCAACCTTTTCTGATCGATTCCACAACGTTTCTTTCACAATGCAATCGCATGACCATTACTGGTCTTTATCTTTAACAACTTCAAAATTACATTTGGTAATACGGGTTTTGGAGATTTCCTAAGAACACTATTCATTGAATGACCTCTCTGGAGATTGTCAACATGTTATTTCCACAAGTATTATTGTTGATTGGGCATTGGCCCAATGATGTAGAAAACATTAAATATTTCGATTTGCTGATTTGAGAATATTAAATTCGGAAATTCTGCAAGCTTTATACAGTGCGTCCCAGAAAAAACGAAACTGAGAATTATCGATGTTTTATCATAACTTAATCACAATTATAATTGATAAATGACACATATTTGGAAAGCTTATATCCTCCTCTTTCATTTGATGCATATGTTACGCATGAGTGATCAAAATGATTTTGAAGAGAGGAAACCAAAAAGCCATTTGGCGGACGGTATCTGAATTTCAAGGAGAAAATCACATTTCCAAAAAGTTGAGTTTCTGCCCTTTCATATGACACCTCAATCAGAAAAATGAGCTTGTTTAAAGTAGTGCTTGCATTTCCATAATTTTATCAAACGAATTCGTTTTTACTGGCTGCCTGCCGTTGCAACAAACAGAGTTGACAAAAGACTTTAAACTCCATTTCGTTGACAATCAGCCGTAAACGAAAGACTTCATGCATGGCTGATTGTCAACGAAACGCACTAGTCTGTTGTCACGTCTGCTTGTTGCTACGGTAGACAGCCAGTGAAAACGAATATTAAATCGGCGCCTTCAACTACAACTCTAAATACAATCGCGTAAGTTTTCAGAGACGGACCTGGGATAGTTTAAGTTCATAGGGTGGTATTCTCGAAAGTGGACTAAATTTAGTACATGGTTTAATCCACCGACTAAGTATTGAATGCCTAGTGTCCATATGAATATATTTTTCAATAATTTGATATGTCCCTAAATTACCATGATAACATAATTATATCATAGTTATATTGTTGTTTATTAATTATGTAATTACATTTTATTTTAATTTAGTTACATATTACAATATCCAAAAAGGTATTCATAAATGGACATTTGGCATTCCATACTTAGTCGATGGATTAAACCATGGACTAAAGTTAGTCCGCTTTCGAGAATACCACCCTATGAACTTAAACTTTGTGCATAGTCTATTTCTTAAATGATGACTATATTATTTGCAATACGGCTATGCATTGCTACCATTTTAGCAAGTGAGAATTCTTCAGGACACCGACTCCACCCTTCATTAAGCTGGGCTTGGACTGCCTTTTCAACAACTATAGCCTGTGTGTCTTCTGGCAATTTGTTTTTAAGTGTCATGGTAAAGATGAAGACTGAGTCTTTATAAGGAGCGCTATCGTTATCACAGTAAGCGTGGAACAAAATGGCCGAACAAGGTGGCAGTCTGTCCACATCGGTAATCAGAACGACGTTAGAGCAGCCTCTGAAGCCTTCTTCGATGAGACCATGCACTTCTTTCCTCACTTCATCCGAATTGGATTTCTCAAGGTATGCGCCGACGATGGCTACGATGTCGTTCTCATGATGTTCTGGCGAAAAGACCTTTGCGTACATCTTAGCGACGTTGATGGCGACGTCATTGATGTCAGTCTTGCCTCCGTGTTTCCCGACGAGTAGCAGTACGACTGGTCGTACGAGTTCACGATGTTCATTAACATGATCGAACGACGCACCAGCGATGATAGAAAGCTTTGATTCATCAAGACTCGGGTGCTGTTGGTGAAGGACATCTTGTTCCTCCATTAAGACATCAAATCGATCAGACCGCTCTCTTTTCACACATCCAGCACGTCCAGATGGGAACAAGACGGACCCCATATCTCTTACAACAGTTTGTACAACATCAGTCTGACCAACATCCATCTTTTGTATGAAGGCGAACGAAGCCAAAACAAAGACAGCTAGTAATACCAATACCAAAATGCAACTCTTCTTGCACGTATGAGAAAATGATGCTCTCTCTTCTCTGCTTGGGACACTTTTCCTCTCCATTCTATTCTTGCTTGTATACGTTGAGCTGGTGTATGTTCTCTTGGTCTCAACGGTTGGCCTGGCTTTGTCCGGCCAGGATTGCTGGGAGTGCCTTTGCCGACTCTCAGGACGAACGTCTATATGAGATGCTTTGGTAACACTTTTTTTGTTCTTCGATCTCCTGGGAGGGATAGTTTTACTCTCATTGTAAGGAATACTGGGTCTGATATTTGGGCGAGGGGAGAGGTATGGCACTCCCCTTCCTGTCTTTCTCATATCATGAGTCGTTTTAAAGGATGCACTATCTGCCTCGTCAAGTACGGCTGTGTCTTGTTGGACCATGGGTTTCTTAGAGTATCCATGTTGAGTCTTGGATCCTTCGGGCTGCAACATGGAAGTTGGAAGCGAAGTGTCACTGCTGGGATCTTCTATCGTCTCCTCTGCACAATCCATGGGTTCGTCCTCGTCTGTTTCGTCTTCTTCTGTTTCGTCTTTCTCTGTTTCGTCGACCTCTGATGTCGAATCTCGATCGTCGTCATCTTGTTCATCGCGACAAGCTTTCGCTGTGGTGGCAACGGTGTCGTATCTATCGTCTCCATCACGTCTAGTTTCCGAGCGCGCTTCTTCACCCCCTCGTTGTTTCTTCCGTTCCTTCTGCTTATACTGGTCAAGTCCAGTTTCCGACTCTGTTTCCTCATCCGGTTTTGGTTTCTTTCTTTTCTTCTCCTCTTTTGGGATTGGACTCTTCCTTTTTCCAGCCTTCGTATCCGACCGTACTGTTTCAGTTTTGAGCTTCTTTTCGTCCAATCGTTTCTTTTTTGCCTTCAGTGCAGGGTTGATGTCCTCAGCACTGTCTTTGACGACCGTCTTTCCTGTTCTTTTTCCTTTTCGCTCCATAGTTAGTAGGAGAGGTGCACCTACTTCCTGTTTGTGTGACAAGAGGGTAGTTCTTGTTAAATATGTGAGCAATCACCCTGATCTTGAAGTATTGTATTACAGCAAAACTTCTTTTCCCATGAATGATACACATATTATGATAACAAATATTCGTGATTTTTTTAATAAGTATTGTGGCAAAATGAATTACCCACATGTATACTCCCCCAAATTCATGAGAGTCGTGGATATTGTCTTTGGCAGGTTAACGGTTACTCTTTCTATCTTTGAGTTCAATGTTTCCTTATCATTCATTAAGTTGTCGTTCATTCGTTATTATATCCGATGTATCTAGTAGGGGGTATAAAGGTTAAGTTTTTTAACCTCCTACCCCTATTTCATGGTTCATGTCCCCAACTCACCTTTACCTAAAAAATATACGTGTACTTATCAGAATAACAAAATACTAAGTAAACTTGGTGAAGGAAGTCCGTAATCTGAAAATAGTCTAAGCCCATGCTATTTATATTACTATCTATACTAACTGGCTGAATAGTATGTGCAATGCTGATAGGATTACAACTTATGAAGGCGAAAGCAGAACTACTGTCCTTCCTGGGTATCACTAATCCACTCGACAAACCGTTTTAATCTAAATATTGTTCTGTTTCTTATCAATGCTTGCCATATTGTTCACAGGATACACACCAGACTAAGTAATACATGCGCTCCACTATCACGTACACATTTTGGTTTCTTCCTCTCTCTCTCTCTCTCTCTCTGTAATGGCGGGCTCGATCGTTCATTAATATGGGGATTCCCCCAAAATTTCTTCTTCCTCCTACTGAACACACACGCACACACAGAGAGCAAAAGGCAATTTGAAAATCTATCTTGAAATTTGAATCACTAATACGATTTATATCTCTCTCTCATGACATTAATTAATGGACAAAGAATAGAATGAATGTAATAGTGGCAGTAACGATGGTATACAGCACAGTACTCACAGTAGTAATGTAGTTTGCTCAGTAGTTCAGTGTGATGCTGACATGTACAACATTCGTAGAGCGTTGGTATATAAGCGTATGTGGATAGACCAATGCATGGCACGCTGCTGCGATAGCAATTTGAAGTTCAGTCTGGTACGTGTGTGTGTGTGTGTTAACGGCTTGTGTCTACTTTGGAAAGTGACAGGAGGTTCAGGGGCTGCTCCCCCCCCCTCATAATGGATTAATTATGTCTGCGAGTTATCTTTACTCATCGGGCTACGCCACCGATTATGAACTGGACTATAGTCTGTAAATTAGATTTGTGTATCATTAATATGAAACTGAATAATGAACATTAATCTAATAATCAAACACAGACCAATTAATGTGCGCGCCAGACGAACATAGTCCGATCAAAGTTCACGTACATGTAGTAGCTCGTATGTAATAAGTATACGTTTTGCATGCATGGTTGTTATAACTCGAGGAAGTGAACGAGAACATTATTGAATCGTTCCAATTTTATCATTCTCTATATTCCATGATAATATATTAGTTTAAATTTGCAATATGTATAAGAAATTTCGTATGTATAATGCAATAAGCAATGGATTGTGCTGCATTTCTTGATTTATTGATAACTACCTAATAGTTAACAGGCATTTTCAGCACAGTCAATCGTTAAAATATTGCGCAGTATTATAGTGATGGGGGTTATTATCATTAGGTCCAATGCCATTTTGTCTAGTACCCAGCCCGTATTCCCATTTTGTATAGGTCTAAACTGGTCTAATATTTTGTCAACACACTACATTCGTTTATTTCCCCATGAGGTGCAATCATTATTTCTTTGTTACTTTCTAGTCGATTGATTTAATGACCAGTAATGAGCTGGTAATCATTTCATCTGTTTGGAGCAAGAAGGGACTCAAGCCATGATAGTTTGAAAACAGAGATCACGCCCTTCTGGCTATTATATCAACAAATGATTTCGTCTGGTTCGTAATTGGTATCATATTCCAGTCCTGCGACAAAGGGCGCGTTTATCAAGGTTTGCCACTAGATATGATATCGTACCCCACTATTGAACCCCACTATCATACCCCACTATACGATCGTGATTTGCGGGATGTCGCGTTTATCGTCCCTTCACGATTCAAAATAAAGGCCTTGTGTCTGCCCAGCTGTTTTGACCCGGGAAGCAGACAGTTTCTCGGAGGTCAACTTCACACACATGCTTGTACACAACACCTGGATGGTCCTATTTGTATGTGAGGTTCAAAACAGCTTTGCGTTTAGGCCAAAACAAAAAAAATTGTTTGGTTGTCCTCGATTGCTATTCTGGAGTAGGGGCGGGCGGGCGGAATATTTTTTTTTTTTTTTGATTTTTTTTTTTTTTAAACCTCATTTTTTGTGTGTCTTTTTTTGATTTTTTTTTTTATAATTTTTTTTTTAATATTTTTTTTTTTAATAATTTTTTTTTAATAATTTGTTTATCCATAAAACAAATTAAATCATTGGGATTGTCAAGCATTTAAACAAACAAAGTCTATCAAACACTTTAATATGGTAAAAGACTAGTTTAATGTAGAATGAATATCAAGACCAACACAGAAAGTATTTTGGGCTTTGAAATACAGCACCTTTTAAATCTCCATTGTACTACTTATAGCTACTTGCGCCCTCTATGTAGCAAACAATGCCTTATCGGTGACCATTGGTCCCTCATTATCCTCTTTATCTTATATTAACTGAGAGTTGATTTGATGAGATAACCACCTGTGCAGTGACCTTGCAGGGTGGTCTAATCCCTCCTGTAAACTAGTACAGATGGGCTTTAAATTGAGTTTAAGAATGCTTAGACCCTGATTTGAATGAACGGCATTTTGACATAGAAATATAAAATTGGCAAGTTTAATAAATACCTAATTGCGTACTGAAAAGACCAAACTGGCAACGTGACGCATTTTGATCCTTGCAAATGCATAAAATGGTAAGTTTGGCATTGAAAATTAAAAAAAAAAAAAAAAATGAATACAAAAATTAAAAAAATGACTAAAAAAAAATTAAAAATGTTTAAAAAAAAAAAAAAAAAATGTTTAAAAAAAAAAAAAAAAATACGAGCGGCCCGAAAATGACGAGCGGGCGGTCGAGGACAACCAAATGATTTTTTTTTTTTGGCCTTATCGATCTCTCGGAAACGTGATTCTGGCTGTATGTCACATACAAAACACACCTTTTTGCGTCTTTAGATATCAAGCCCTTTAAAAAAGGCTTTGCGTTTATCAACTTCTAAATTTGCTTGAAAGACGTTTGAGAAACCTGATTGTAGCCAAAAATTTGGTAGATAAACGCAACCAAAGCCATCTCTAGCCCTTACCGGCAGTTTTAATTCGACCAGGTGGATGAGATAGGTCAATGAGTTCTGAGTTGCAAACTAAACGATCTGATGGCCCATATTAAGCATATCATTTCCCATACGGGCATTTAAACAAGGTGACAAGTGACCAAAGTGAAAATAAACTTAATGGAGAGTGATGAACTGGATTTAGACTTTAGACGAATTGACAGATATGAATTAGATCAAATGGGAATTTACCCTTTACACGATAGATGCATTAATTAAGTTAGTTCAAGCCGAGAAGGGGGGAATGATTGACAGATAGCGCTGGGAACATGTAATTATTAGTTTCGTTGAGTGGTGATAAGTAAATGACACACGATCACAAGCTAGGACCCCCGAGAAATCATATCCTCTGATGTATTGCTATAAGATATCATATTTTGATTATGTAATAAGGCCATTGAAGGAATACTGTTTACAGTTTCACAAACTACAAGCACTGCTTTTTAGTGGACCCCCCCCCCCCCCCCCATTTGCTCAGAAATTAAGAATTTCTTGTAATAATTTTATTATGTGCAAAGTTTATTTGTATAGTTTCCTGAAAAAATGAATAATGTATGAACAAAATGTAATATCTTTGTTTACCTTTCTGTTGGAAATGAAATAAATATGAATATTGTTTGTTTGTTTGATTGATTTTATTTCTGCGTTCAAAAATATACAAATTCAAAGTCAAAGTACAAAATTTCGAACAATAACAAATACAATGAATACAATGTTTACAAAAGTAATTAAATGAAAAATCATGTACAATTATATAATTCGATAAACATGTACGAAGCATACAATAACATAAGAAATATGAAATATTTTCAATAAATTAGAGAGGTAATTTGGAACGCAGGAGACCACCATCGTGAGCGGTTAGGCTGGAAATGGATGGCGGCCTCGTAAAAGAATTGGCGACATAACTCTCTTCGAAAAAACTGAGTGACCAAGAGGGTGCGGTGCAAGTGCAGGTGCAGTGAGCAGTTGCATGATAAAGAATAATTAAGTCACGGCTTTGTTATACTAATTTAAAGAGAGGGGAGCATAATATTTGTCGTTTAAGTGTAGCTTTTAAGGAGTAGATGGTTGAACAAGACTTTATGTTGTCGGGTAAATCATTCCAAATGTCCGGGCCAGAATGTCTAACAGATTTGTGTGTTATTGATAATTTGGGGTTTGTAAGATGGAAGTTTCCAGATATGCGAGTAGAGTATGAATGAACGGAATTATTAAACCTAAACATGTTATCAAAGGATGGTGGAAGCAGATTATTAATGTACTTATGAATATGAATATGAATATAAGTTAATGAATAATGCCTTCGCTTATTTTTATCTTTAAAATCGTGTTATGAATGTTCATAACGGTAATATGATATAAAGCACGTTTTATGTATCTCACGTCGAGTCGGTACGGTCGATCACACCGGGACCCGACCGTTGCCGTCGGGTCCCGGTTTCGTTTTTTGAGAACCGACGCTCCGAAAAAAATAATGAAATATGTAAGAAATTGCAGTTTTGCACACCACTAAAATCAATCCACCTTAAAACTTAAGTATTTAATTGTTACCAATCATATTCTAGCTCATCCTGAATCAATCCGAACTGCTGATATAAATATGGGTTGCAGAGCAGTTCGCCCCATGGGGTTGTTGTTGCCAGCTAGCTACTGTACTGGTCGGGTCTCTCGGCAGGATTAATAAATCAGTTTGAAAGAAACGTTAATGTTTGAATAATAAAACGGCTTTCTAAAAAGTACTTCCTTACAACACACCGATCGAATAATTTTAAAAAGACAAAATGGATATTTTTTCTTTGATTTTGAACACCGCATGCTTCTTTTAAAAGCTGAAAATTACTTGGTAATCACAAGAAGTTTCGATACGGATAGCTGTTGCAAGGCAAGTTCAGACTAGTCTCGGAAAAATGCGTCAGTGCACCTCGTTAGCTGTAATGCGTGCCCGAACGAACCCAAACAAAGACGTGATCGTAACGAGAAAAAAATCATTAAAAATTACGAGAGCACAATTGGAAAGACAATATACTCAAAATTATCGTAAGCAAATACATAACTTGGAGGGAGAATACAATAGTTGTCCAAGAAAAGCCACAGAAATAGTAGAAATATTTTTTTACCCAATTTATTCAACCTGCATGAATCAAAATGGCGGCTCGAATGTTGTCTTTCTATTTTTGCCCCCGGTTTTTTACTTTTAGAGGCACGATAATGGCTCTAAACATCGCCAATCATGGATAAAAATAATGTCAAATGGAATAATATACCGATCTCAGCCCAGGTATGCATGTCTTGATTTATTTGATTGATAAAAAAGGTCACTTTTAAGGGACATACCGATGATATGCGGCAAGTGACAAATCCTGCGAGCTGATTTCGGGACACCGGGTCCCGATCGGTGCGAGGCCGTCGGGACCCGGTTTATGAAAATCCCGACATGACTCAGGCCTGAAAGTCTGTCTGAAACACACCATGTGATTACTATCATGCATGCTCACCATGCATGTTTGTCATGTTATCTTTTCGTTATTATGATATCAAGAAAGGCAATATTTAACCAGAGAGAGAAAGGGGAAAGAGAAAGAGAGATAAGGGATAGGTGGGGAGGACAACAGTAGGGATAGGCTCTCTCTGAAAGAGTATTACTTTTTTCTTTTCTTCCCAAAGCACCCTCGTACTTCATATCGGCTTATATCGCAGAAAAGTGGATGTCTTTTCGTGCTTTATCCATCTCTCATTCCTACGCACAGTTCTTGATTTGACATTCTTTTTTTTTTATTTATTTTTTATTTTTTTTGTATTGGGTACTCAAAAATAATATTCTTGATTTGTTAACTTGTATTACATTTTTCGTTGCGATCAACTGTGAAGGCTTTTATTGGAGAGTGTAACGAGCAATTCGTTTCACCGCCCCCTCTCAGTTTTGTAACACATCTGGCCATCTGCATATGTTTACAATATCGATTGTTCTATGAAACTATTTGTGGAATGTAGGTTAAATCTCGTAGGAGTCGTTGGCGTGTCGCTATTTCTATGGTATATATTTTTGTCTAATGTCTGGAAATATTTGCACAGCACTCTGTGTGACTCTTTGTTCATATAAGCATAAAGGCCTACATATTATTTTCCCGCATGAGTCATTTGCCTATATGGTATGTGTAGTAGAAGATTTGTGAGAAGATTACATTTTATGCGTTAGAATCATGTACCAATGCTGATTGAATTTGTATTGTCCGCTGTACAGTATGGCGTTCCAAACTTTAGAATTATGTAATTTTCAAATATATTACACACGTCCAGTGAATCGCTTCGACTTAGGATTCCATTAATTTGATTTCCAATCTAATTTATTTCAATCAACCTTGAACCCTTTTTTTTTATCAACCTTTATTGCTTTATATCCCAACGTTTACACCTTATAGGCTTCGTCCCTATATGTAAACTGTTGCTCAAAAAAAGTGGGAATAAATGTTGTTATCTCTTTTCATGAGAGTAGTATCATTAATTTTTGTGATAGTAAAAGGTGATATATTCTCAAGACAGTATTGATCAATCTGTTTCTGGGCCTATCAGAACAAATCATATTCTCACAATCACTTCACGTAAAGGTGTCCACAAATATTTAAATATTATGGTCAACAATGTCTCGTCTCTCTCTCTCTCTCTCTCTCTCTTTCTTTCCGCCCCCCCCCCCACCCCTCTCATCTCTGTTATAGTGACTGGGGATATCTTATAGGAGCTTATGGGAGCGGTTACATACGCCCCCGCCTCCCCACCCCCACCCCCACCCCATGACAAAATATCGGCGACCGGCCCTGCTTGCTAGTGTAGCAATCAATTCCATGGATAACACGATTGCAAGCATTTATTAATTTGGGGGAAATTCAGCTTTCAACTGCAATACCTTCTAATACATTTTTATGACCTCTTCTATTACAACAAACTTTGTACATTCATGTATGTATAGTCCATTGCTGTTATCATCCAACGTATTGAGATAGCTTTTTGTTTGAATTGTTTGCGATCGTGTTTGAAATTATAAAGAAACTTCTTATACCATTCCCTCACTCTCTTGTTAATTCCCCCCTGTCTTCCTCTCCATATCTCTCTATCTCTCTCTCTAATTCTCTTTCTACTTTTCTCGCTGTCTCTCTCTACTTCTCTCTCTGTCTCTGTCTCTCTATCTCTCTCTCTCTGTATCTCTCTGTGTCTCTCCCTCGCTCTCTCTTCCACCTCTCTTTGGTCTGTGCTATGCTTTCCCGTTCCATTGATGGCTGTTTTCACAGGACACAATCTTCTATAGCTTCTATCTACTTGTTTTTTTTCTCTCTTGACATAATGACGAATGATGTTACACGTATACACATTGTTGTGAAGGCAAGCTGATGTGATTTTTATTGCTACATCAATCAACCAGGCATTGTAACGAATGCAACTATGAATAGAATGGCTTTCTTTATAATTTGGCATATGCATACAATTTAATTTCCTAATGTAATCAATTAATCACAGCGACAGCTTTTAATACTAACACTTACATTTAAATGTACTTGGTAATAATTTTTATATGAGAGAAAAGGCCTGTTTTATTTCTTACGGTTAAGAAAAAACGGTTGGGACATTTCTAAAATTGGTTGGGAGAATTTACTGTTAGAGGGTGTCGCACAGTGACGCCTTCAAAGAAAACCATAAATATCGTTGTGGTTTGAGAATTTGTCAGGATTTTTTCCATGTTAGAGGGTTAGTACAGTAGAAGGAGTATAATAAGTAACATTTCATTAAAAAATTACGCAGTTTTTTCATCAACGCAACAATATCACCGAGTCACTTTAAATGTACTTTACATGGCATAAGCAATCAACTCGTTTGCACCAATTGACGGAAAGATTTCTTTGTAAAACGCCGTGGCTTTGCAAAATTACCAATTTCTAGCTTTGATTAACTCCATGACAACTTTTTTAACACTGGTATATATATATATATATATAAATTAATCTTGCACTGGGAAAAATTGAACAATCTTGAAGCCTTTGGTATACCTATCACATTATAAATACATTGTGACACATGGAGATTATTGGCATACAAAGAGTTAATAACATTGTTCAAGTAATGCGGTAAGATCGGTTTCAGATCAACTTAGTTATAACGTGTTACGTGCACAATAACTGTGTAAGAACTCTCGAATAATTTTATAAATGATAATTATGTATGAAGGTGAATTTGAGGAGCCATGAACTATTCAAGCAGATAGGACAATATCTGCATTCATTCATAAATTCAATATTATAATTCTTGTATTGGATACTCATAAATATCTATTAAAACTACTTCTACGCCTATAACTAGTGAAAATAACAGCTAAAGATTATATGTCTGACTACCACACCATTATTGTTCTATAAATATATATATTTCTTCGTTGTGCAAATGAGAGTGTTGTATAATTCGATGGCTTTTTGCCTTTACTTTAAGCTAATATTCTGATGATAATGTGGATGCCGGTAGCATTTACAATATTTCATCTACATTCTTTTAAATTGCAACAATAGAAACAATAAGATAAAGTCAGAACATATCGCTAGTTGAATATAAGAATGACTCGTAAGATCTATCAACAAATGAAAGAGCATGAGCACTGCATCATTGTAACTATCTTTTTATTTTTTATTTAAATTTTTTCAACCATTAGTCTCCACGTTCCTTCTTTCGACAAAATATTCCACCACCGCCCATCACACAAATACACCGCCCACACCGTCACATATAAACACGCAATCACTCAAATGTAGGTGAAATATTATGAATATACAATTATAGATATCGCTAACATTTTATGATATAATTCATTAAATATTTGTGAACAGATACATAATATCATATGTGTAACATAATGTGGTATCTCCCCCCCCCCCCATGTTGGTCTTACAATATGAAGGATCAGTAGAAGTCGAAATCATTGCTTGGTAATTTAATTAATCATTACTATGTTGTTGGCGACACGACTATTCATTGCTGCAATAAATTTTGTCTTTGGGGAACTCTTCTAGACATTGACGCAAGTGTTGCTCAAGAGTCCCCAGTTTGCTGGGTGTCCTCCGGGAAAGAATCCTCTCGCGTGAAGATGAAGTCAGCGTCCTTGTACGGTGCTCCCTTGTCAGTCACCCTGGTCAGTCACCCATGTCAGAATGAGCGGTTTCGTCCGGAGCTGGAACACTCGGTGGTGCTTTGGTAAAAATGATGAAACCAACTATGACAACTGATATGACGATCAAGGTTACAATAGATCCATAGAACCAAATAGATCCACCTGATGATGGTGCTGGACCTTTGCTTTCACCTTGGTCAGTTGCAGACTCACTCGGGGTATCTTTACTTGCCACTTTACGTCGGGTTAGCTCAGTACCTTCAGACACTTCAGCAGGTGTTGGTATTGTCTCTGTCCCTATTGCTTGGTCCACTTCATCGGTACCTTCACCTTCCATTTGAAGTTCCTCAACTCTATCTTCGTCTTGCTTTCCTTCTTTCGCTCTCATTTCTTCCTCTCTAACCTTTTCTTCTTCAGCTCTCTTCCTTTCTTGCTCTCTTCGTCTTTCCTCTTCCTCTCGTTTCCTTTCCTCCTCTATTTCCCTTTCCTCTTCCTCTCTCTTCTTTTCCTCCTCTCTCTTCTTTTCCTCCTCTCTTTGCTTTTCTTCTTGAACTCTCTTTATTTCTTCCTCTCTTCGCCTTTCCTCTACCTCTCTCTTCTTTTCATCCTCTCTTTGCTTTTCTTCTTCTGCTCTCTTCATTTCCTCCTCTCTTCGCCTTTCCTCTTCCTCTCTCTTTTTTTCCTCCTCTCTCTTCTTTTCCTCCTCTCTTTGCTTTTCCTCTTCCTCTCTCTTCTTTTCCTCCTCTCTTTGCTTTTCTTCTTCAGCTCTCTTTATTTTTTCCTCTCTTTGCCTTTCCTCCTCTGCTCTCTTCGTTTCTTCCTCTCTCAGTCTTTGTTCTTCCTCTCTCTTCTTTTCCTCCTCTCTTTGCCTTTCTTCTTCAGCTCTCTTTCTTCCTTCCTCTTTTTGCTTTTCCTCTTCTGCTCTCTTCATTTCTTCCTCTCTCAGTCTTTGTTCTTCCTCTCTCTTCTTTTCCTCCTCTCTTTGCTTTTCTTCTTCAGCTCTCTTTATTTCTTCCTCTCTCCGCCTTTCCTCTTCCTCTCTCTTCTTTTCCTCCTCTCTTTGCTTTTCTTCTTCAGCTCTCTTCCTTCCTTCCTCTCTTTGCCTTTCCTCCTCTGCTCTCTTCATTTCTTCCTCTCTCAGTCTTTCTTCTTCCACTCTCCTTTCCTCCTCTCTTTGTTTGTCTTCTGCTCTCCTAGTCTCTTCCATTCTATTCCGTTCTTCTTCTCTTTGCCTTTCTTCTTCTTCCACTCTTATTCTCTCTTGTTCTCCACTATCATCCTCCATCACTCCGTTCACGTTCTTGTCTACTTGGACTTCTGCTGTACCTCCATCTCCAGGACCATCTTGCTCCCCTTTCTCTCCCGATGCTTGAATGTTTGATGCCTGTGATATCCCATCCATGCCTCCTGAAGTTGTACTCTCTTCAGGAGTAACATCCTTGGCATCAACAGCTACAAAGTCATCAACTATAGTATCCATACTGGTAGAAGATTGTCCTCCTAACTCTTGAGGTTCTGTCCTGCCCTCCTCACTCTGGTTTACTGCTGCATCAGTCAAGTCAGACATCTTGAGTCTGTATATTCACGAATACTGTGATGGAAAGATGAAAACATTGGACGTTATTTCACTTCATGATTAAATATTTTTGTTTTCATAGGTTTTTATTCTCTTCTCTCATAAAGAAAATTGTGCATATTTTAAAACATATCATACAAATAATCTTGACATAGGCCTAAATAAATTTGCAAGTGAACTTTAACATTTCCATACAAGGTTACAAATAAATTTTCGTATAAAATATATTGCAAATGAAGTTACACATTTAAAGAAGAAAAATATTCACATAAACAAAATTATTGTTTCACATTTTAAACAAATCACACCTTATGTTTTTACAATTTCCTCCACCTGCTTGCATATAAATTTCGAATTATTTATTTACTCTTCCACAATAATTTTTCAATATTTCCTTCGGAGAGAAAAAAGGGTTACGATAAAAAGAAATAAAAAGAACTTCATAAAAGAAGAAAAAGGATCACACACAAAAAAAAAAGAAGAAGAATATACTGATTTATTCCGTGGTAGGTCGATGACAGCTATAGAACTCATTTCAAAGAAGCAACGTGGTGACTTACAAATAAGAGGGTGGTATGCCAATTAAGGTTAGGGGCCCAGGTCATGCTTAAATGGCTTTTAGACTGAGTTCAATCGGCTGGTCAAGAATTGAAAAAAACCTATATGTGTCTCTTATGTATAGAGGGATCACAAAAGAAGGTAAATTCTCAGAAAGGGCAGTTAGAGCCGACGGATGACAGGAAAACCATTCATATCCCACACGACAGATAGTACTAATCAGCTAATATAGCCTACAAATCAGATTCCACCAACCAATGCACTGCAAGCCTTACAATGTGCTCATGGTTTGTCATTCCTTTTGCTCTACAGATTTTTCATATGGGTATACAGAAGCATCCTGATCAACTCTATAAACCGTAAACGATTCGGAGGGGGTGTTGGAAAAGTTTCCCTAAATTAGTCAACGAAAAAAATGAACAAACTTTCAAACAGGGAAAAGAAATTGTCGTCACATATCAAGTTATGAACAAAAGAGTCCAATAATTTATATCGCTGATATACAAATTAAGAAAACCTGACCGCGTATTCAGTGACCGCTCCCGCCCCACTCCCCACTCCTTCCCTATATGAAGCCTCTGTGAGGGTGAATGAATAGGGACTTTTAGAATGAGTGAACGAGAACACGACGAACGCCGACTGATCATGCGTGTCAACGTACTTAACTGCCCATGTTGGCTACAATTAGAAATCTTTTAGATTGCACTCGACGATATGCATGCAGGAAGTAACACAATAAACATCACGGACAAAGAAAGAGGACATTCCTCATTCTACCCTCAACAAAAGAACACCCCATCATTGCTAATATGTAAATATGTGTAGAACAGGTGCAT
Source organism: Strongylocentrotus droebachiensis (assembly GCA_035222895.1). Classification (NCBI taxonomy): domain Eukaryota; kingdom Metazoa; phylum Echinodermata; class Echinoidea; order Camarodonta; family Strongylocentrotidae; genus Strongylocentrotus; species Strongylocentrotus droebachiensis. The sequence goes on from JAVYIG010000207.1 coordinate 620,284, forward strand.
GTGACACCTGTTCTACACATTTCAGCATGTAAAGGCGCTTTATAAATGTCAATATGTATGTATGTATTGCATGTACTAGATTTAGGAAAATCAAGGTTGACGCATTCTCGATCGCAGACTGAGACCACGTGACGCAGGCGCAGTGCCTTAAAATGACGTCACACGTTGCAGTCAAAGCTCTTGACGTGCATTTCTAAAAGTCCCTAATAATGCAGTTGACAGAGACGTTTAGGGGTTTAGGTTTAATCATTCGACGATCACTACACTTATAAAAGTTACGGATGATTGGCTCATGTCACTGGACAAAGGCATGTACACAGGCACTGTTTTTGTTGATCTTCAAAAGGCTTTTAATAGTAGACCACGGAATTTTCTGGCAAAATTAACCTCTTGTGTTGGTCTACAGGGTTCATCTTTGAATTGGTTTACAAGCTATTTAAAGGTACTATGTCCCATTTGCAGGCCCCCAAAATGAAAAGGTTAAATTCAAACGGCATTTGAAAGGTAATACTAATTTAGAACTTCCCTAAAATAAGGGGGGCTTGAACATTTCCTTAAGTGGGAAAATAACGACTATTAGTTGTCGAATCGATTTAGGAGCTATAGAGCCAGTAAGTAATAGTCTGATTTTCAGACCATTGTACCGAATGGTCGTACGTTGTATGCTGCGCAAAGATTCAATCAGTTTAATTTTGGCCATCATAAGAAGTGGGTTATTGATGTAGACAAGTGCTCAGCTCATGTACTCTTTACAGCTCATGTTATGTATGTTATTACCAAAGAAGAATAGAAGGCAGTCAGTCACTCAATAGTGTCTGACAGTGAAGTCTAGCAAGTAAAAGTGTTTACCGGTACTTGCATAATTTCAATATAAGGACACTGCTAACGTTAAAATTTCACAGATAGGACAAACATGACAATATTCATAATTACCGCAAAGTTCTACAGAATTTGATGTTGGCTGCAAAAGGGACAGAGTATCTTTAAATGGTAGACGCATAATAACTTCGATTAATAATCATTCGTTGGGTAAAAGATTAGGTTGGGGAATACCCAACCCCTTCGCCCTAACCATGTCTGCTCTTGAGGAAGCCCAAAAATGTTTCTACTACCCCTCAGATACAACGAATAGGTATGAACTCAAGACAGTGCAAAGTAATTTCCAATATTTCTTACCAGTTTAGCTGAGGTTGTCCGTGTATTGCTGGAGATATCCAATTGTATAAATATTAGAATTGTCACAGACTGAATTGTCTCTGTACCGTAGACGATCAAGCCGAGAGTAATACTGTGATTGCAACGAGTGGACTTCACGACGCGTCATCGCTTGCTAACGTGTGGAATGTATACAAGTCTCGCGAAATAGATGGCGTACTTTTGATAAAGAGATGGCGAGAGTTTACCTATCCTCACATATTGGTAGCTAAGAGAATGTCTTTGATAATACATGATGAGGATGTGGTATATTAAATATGATGAGTATGTGGTAGTGGTACTATGTGGTAGATAATGAGGATTATTTTTACCTATAATGAAAGGAAACCCGAAAGTAATAACTTGCAATCAAACGAACGAAACCTGACCAGTTTTAATTACTTTGATGTACACTATATACACATGATATTATAGATTATAATTAATTCTTCTCTTCTGTTCTGAAATAAAACTCAACTTTGATACTCATTAGGACATTATCATTCTGAGTAAATCTGATTGGAGCCCAGAATTATTTCCAAACATAGCAATGGAGTGGTGTAGATCCAACCATCGTGGATCGCGGCACAGGTGTAAGGGGGGCAGGAAAGGGGCGGGGCACCGGTCTCAGGTGGATTTAATGACAAGGATATTACGAAAGAGAACAATGTGGAAAGGAATTGTAGTACAGTCATTTCATGTTGACAATCCCTTTTATTGGGACACAAACTCGTTCTCTCTCTCTCTCTCTCTCTCAATTTTCTGTGTATTTTATATCATTGTATAGGAACAAACAAACTCTGAGCATAATTATGTTATGTCTATGATCGTATGAAATATAAAAAAAGTGAAAAGTGATAGTAATAGGTACAAATGTATTGAAGATCATCCAACCTTATCTCATGCATCATATATGTATATAATAGAAAGAATGGAAGGAAATGAATTAAGGTTTTTATCAATTTTCAGGGTTGTGAAGACTGGCCTTAGTACAGTATGAATATTCATATACTCAAAAGAGAAATTTGAATAATCCTAGATTTCAATAGGAGTTTCACATAAGATAAATATTTAAAAAACACAATATACAGCGTTCTCTTGGTTATGATCAATTTTAATTCAATTGTTGAATACTTCAAATTGTATTTAATAAAGGTGCATGAGCACTGCATCATTGTTACTATCGTTTTACTTTTTATTTAACACTTTCAACCATTAGTCTCCACGTTCCTTTCTTTCAACAAAATATTCCACCACCGCACACCATACAAATACACCGCCCACACCCTCACATATATCACGCACTCACTCAAATGTAGGTGAAATATTATGAATATACAATATATCGCTGACATTTAATGATATAATTCATTAAACATTTGTGAAAAGATACATACTATTAGATATATTTGTAACACCATGTGGCACTCCCCCCCCCCCCCCCCCCATGTTGGTCTTACAATATGAAGGGTCAGGAGAAGTCGGAATCATTGCTTGGTAATTTAATTAATTAATCATGACTATGTTGTTGCGAGACGACTATTCATTGCTGCAATTTTGTCTTTGGGAAATTTGACATGATCTGGCTGACTAACCAGAAGTAAGACTATAGGTCTAACCAACTCTTCCTTGTCTTGGACGTGTGCCCTTGATGCACCAGCTATTGTATCCAATGATGGTTGATCTAATGATGGTAATTTCTTGCTTAAAGATTCAATCTCTTCGTAAAGAACCCCCTCTCGTTCTGAACGCTTTCTCATGCGTCAGTCACCCATGGTGAAAACCAACTATGGAAACTGATATGATGATCAAGATTACAAGAGATCCATAGATCCAAACAGATCCATCTGATGATGGTGCTGGACCTTTGCTTTCACCTTGGTCAGTTGCAGACTCACTCGGGGTATCCTTAGTTGCCACTTTACGTCGGGTTAGCTCTGTACCTTCAGACACTTCAGCAGGTGTTGGTATTGTCTCTGTCCCTATTGCTTGGTCCGCTTCACCAGAACCTTCGCCTTCCATTTGTAGTTCCTCAACTCTATCTTTGTCTTGCTTTCCTTTCGCTCTCTTCTTTCCCTTCTTTCCCTTCTTTCTTTGTCTTTTTTCTTCAGCTCTCTTCATTCCTTCCACTCTTCGCCTTTCCTCTTCTGCTCTCTTCCTTTCTTTCTCTCTTTGCCTTTCCTCTTCCTCTCTCTTCTTTTCCTTCTTTCTTTTTCTTTCTTCTTCAGCTTTCTTCCTTCCTTCCTCTCTCCGCCTTTCCTCTTCTGCTCTCTTCATTTCTTCCTCTCTCTGTCTTTCCTCTTCCTCTCTTTTCTTTTCCTCCTCTGTTTCCCTTTCTTCTTCAGCTCTCTTCCTTTCTTCCTCTCTTTGCCTTTCCTCTTCTGCTCTCTGCGTTTCTTCCTCTCTTCGCCTTTCTCCTTCTGCTCTCTTCATTCCTTCCTCTCTCCGCCTTTCCTCTTCCTCTCTTTTCTTTTCATTCTTTCTTTGTCCTATTTCGTCAGCTCTCTTCCTTCCTTCCTCTCTTCGCCTTCCCTCTTCTGCTCTCTTCATGTCTTCCTCTCTCCGCCTTTCCTCTTCCTCTCTCTTCTTTTCCTCGTCTCTTTGCCTTTCTTCTTCAGCTCTCTTCCTTTCTTCCTCTCTTCGCCTTTCCTCTTCTGCTCTCTTCCTTTCTTCCTCTCTTTGCCTTTCCTCTTCCTCTCTCTTCTTTTCCTTCTTTCTTTGTCTTTCTTCTTCAGCTCTCTTCCTTTCTTCCTCTCTTCGCCTTTCCTCTTCTGCTCTCTTCCTTCCTTCCTCTCTCCGCCTTTCCTCTTCCTCTCTCTTCTTTTCCTCGTCTCTTTGCCTTTCTTCTTCAGCTCTCTTCCTTTCTTCCTCTCTTTGCCTTTCCTCTTCTGCTCTCTTCATTTCTTCCTCTCTCAGTCTTTCTTCTTCCACTCTCCTTTCCTCCTCTCTTTGTCTTTCTGCTGTCTCTTCCATTCTATTCCGTTCTTCCTCTATTTGCCTTTCTTCTTCTTCCTCTCTCATTCTCTCTTGTTCTCCACCATCATCCTCCATCGCTCCATTCACCTTCTTCTCTTCTCGGACTTCTGCTGTACCTCCATCTCCATGCCCATCTTGCTCCTCTTTCTCTCCCGATGCTTGAATGTTTGATGCCTGATATACCCCATCCACTTTAGTGCTTACTGTTGCACTCTCTTTAGGAGGAGGAGAGTATGTTTGAACCTCAAGTTTTGGTGGTTTTATCACGCTCTCCTCACTCGGTTTTACTGCTGTACCTCCAACACCAGGCTCTCCTTTAGGAGGAGGAGAGTATGTTTGAACCTCAAGTTTTGGTGGTTTTATCACGCTCTCCTCACTCGGTTTTAATGCTGTACCTCCATCTCCAGGCTCTCCTTTAGGAGGAGGATAGTATGTATGAACCTCAAGTTTGGGTGGTTTTATCACGCTCTCCTCACTCTGTTTTACTGCTGTACCTCCAACACCAGGCTCTTCTTTAGGAGGAGCAGAGTATGTATGAACCTCAAGTTCTTGAGGTTTTGTCACGCTCTCCACACTCTGTTGTACTGATGTACCTCCGTTTCCAGGACCTCCTTTAGGAGGAGGACAGTATGTATGAACCTCAAGTTCTTGAGGTTTGATCACGCTCTCCTCACTTTGTTTTACTGCTGTACCTCCGTCTTCAGGACCTCCTTTAGGAGGAGGACAGTATGTATGAACCTCAAGTTCTTGAGGTTTGATCACGCTCTCCACACTCTGTTTTACTGCTGTACCTCCATCTCCAGGACCTCCTTTAGGGGGAGGATAGTATGTATGAACCTCAAGTTCTTGAGGTTTGATCACGCTCTCCACACTCTGTTTTACTGCTGTACCTCCGTCTCCAGGACCTCCTTTAGGAGGAGGACAGTATGTATGAACCTCAAGTTCTTGAGGCTTTATCACACTCTCCTCACTCTGTTGTACTGCTGTACCTCCATCTCCAGGACCTCCTTTAGGAGGAGGATAGTATTCATGAACCTCAAGTTCTTTAGGTTTAATCACGCTCTCCACACTCTGTTGTACTGATGTACCTCCGTCTCCAGGACCTCCTTTAGGAGGACAGTATGTATGAACCTCAAGTTCTTGAGGTTTGATCACGCTCTCCACACTCTGTTTTACTGCTTTACCTCCATCTTCAGGACCTCCTTTAGGAGGAGGATAGTATGTATGAACCTCAAGTTCTTGAGGTTTGATCACGCTCTCCACACTCTGTTTTACTGCTGTACCTCCATCTCCAGGACCTCCTTTAGGAGGAGGATAGTATGTATGAACCTCAAGTTCTTGAGGTTTGGTCACGCTCTCCTCACTCTGTTTTACTGCTGTACCTCCATCTCCAAAACCTCCTTCAGGAGGAGGAGAGTATGTATGAACCGCTTTTGTCACGCTCTCCTCACTCTGTTTTACTGCTGTACCTCCTTCTCCAGGACCTCCTTTAGGAGGAGGATAGTATGTATGAACCTCAAGTTCTTTAGGTTTAATCACGCTCTCCTCACTCTGTTTTACTGCTGTACCTCCATCTCCAGGCCATCCTTTAGGAGGAGGATAGTATGTATGAACCTCAAGTTCTTGAGGTTTGATCACGCTCTCCACACTCTGTTGTACTGCTGTACCACCGTCTCCAGGACCTCCTTTAGGAGGAGGACAGTATGTATGAACCTCAAGTTCTTGAGGTTTGATCACGCTCTCACTCTTTTGTACTGCTGTACCTCCACCTCCAGGCCTTCCATTAAGAGGAGGACAGTATGTATGAACCTCAAGTTCTTGAGGTTTGATCACGCTCTCCACACTCTGTTTTACTGCTGTACCTCCATCTCCAGGACCTCCTTTAGGAGGAGGACAGTATGTATGAACCTCAAGTTCTTGAGGTTTGATCACGCTCTCCACACTCTGTTTTACTGCTGTACCTCCATCTCCAGGACCTCCTTTAGGAGGAGGACAGTATGTATGAACCTCAAGTTCTTGAGGTTTGATCACGCTCTCCACACTCTGTTTTACTACTGTACCTCCATATCCAGGACCTCCTTGACCTTTAGGAGGAGGATAGTATGTATGAACCTCAAGTTCTTGAGGTTTGGTCACGCTCTCCTCACTCTGTTTTTCTGCTGCATCAGTCAAGTCAGTCATCGCTCCTTTCACCTTCTTTTCTTCTTGAACTTCTGCTGTACCTCCATCTCCAGGACCTCCTTTAGGAGGAGAATAGTATGTATGAACCGATTTTGTCACGCTCTCTTCACTCTGTTTTACTGCTGTACCTCCATCTCCAGGACCTCCTTCAGGAGGAGGAGAGTATGTATGAACCGCTTTTGTCACGCTCTCCTCACTCTGTTTTACTGCTGTAGCTCCATCTCCAGGACCTCCTTTAGGAGGAGGAGAGTATGTATGAACCGGTTTTGTCACGCTCTCTTCACTCTGTTTTACTGCTGTACCTCCATCTCCAGGCTCTCCTTTACGAGGAGCATAGTATGTATGAACCTCAAGTTCCTTAGGTTTGATCACGCTCTCCATACTCTGTTTTACTGCTGTACCTCCATCTCCAGGACCTCCTTTAGGAGAAAAATAATATATATGAACCTCAAGTTTTGGTGGTTTTGTCACGCTCTCCTCACTCGGTGTTACTGCTGTACCTCCATATTCAGGCCTTCCATTAAGAGGAGGATAGTATGTATGAACCTCAAGTTTTGGCGGTTTTGTCACGCCCTCCTCACTCGATTTTACTGCTTTACCTCCATCTCCAGGCCCTCCTTTAGGAGGAGGATAGTAGTATGTATGAACCTCAACTTTGGGTGTTTTTTTCACGCTCTCATTCGGTTTTACTGCTGTACCTCCATCTCCAGGACCTCCTTCAGGAGGAGGATAGTATGTATGAACCTCAGGTATTTGAGGTTTTGTCACGCCCTCCTCACTCTGTTGTACTACTGCATCAGTCAAGTCAGACATCTTGAATCTGGAAAGATGAAAACATTTGACTATAATCAAAATTATAGTTTCACATTTTAAACAAGTCGCACCTAAAGTTTTTACAATTTCCTCGACCAGCTTGCATATACATTTCGAATTTTTCTTTTCCTTTTCCCCAATAATTTTTCAAAATTTCCTTCGTCGAGAAAAAAGGGTTATGATAAAAAGAAAGGAAAGAAAAAACGTCATAAAAGAAGAAAAGGGAAATCGATACGACAGCTATAGAACTTATTTCAAAGAAGCAACGCGGTGACTTACAAATGAGAGGGTGGTATGCCAATTAAGGTTAGGGGCCCAGGTCATGCTTTAATGGCTTTTAGACTGAGTTCAATCGGCTGGTCAAGAATTGAAAAGAACCTATGTCTATTATACCGTGTGAGTAAAAAAAAAGTTTACACCTACAAATTTGCTAATTATTTAAAGAATCATTTGGTATCATTTTTGTGTGGTATGTGTTCATGCTTTGGTGACCAGGAGGCATTGTTTGCGAGAGTGCAAATATCGACTTCCGACTTCCTACAGTATGTATTATGTTGGGATTAGTGGAGAGAGAGAATGAATTGAATGTATCAAATGAAATGCATTGCATACGCTTTTTGCAGAAGCAAAGCATACACACATACCCACACACACAGGCGCGCACACATGTTCGTTGATAGTTGATATGTGTGGCATGATAAATCCAGTTAGGGATGTTATTTTGATGTGAAAAGACCGAGTTAGTACCTAAATCCCAATTGTTTTATTCAAACATCACATAAGCAGATTTGGCGCAAGTCGATTTTTGCACTCTCGCAAACAATGCCTCATGTTCATCCGAGCGTGAACACATACCACACAAAAGGATTTGGGATAAAACAATCTTTCATAAGATGTATAATAATTTACTGTTCATGGATTTAAAAAAAATTATTAGCAATTTTCTAGGTGTAAACTTTTTTTTTTACTCACGCTGTATATAGAGGGATGACAAAAGAAGGTAAATTCTCAGAAAGGGCAGTCAGAGCCGACGGATGACCGGAGATCCATTCATATCCCACAAGACAGATACTACTAATCAGCTAATATAGCCTACACATCACATTCCACCAACCAATGCACTCCAAGCCTTACAATATGCTCATGGTGTGTCGTTCCTCTTGCTTTAAACATTATCCATATGGGTAAAAAAAAGCATCGACACTACTTTCTGTTTGCAGAAAAGTTTCCCTAAAGTAGTCAACGAACGAACTTCCGAACAAGGAAAAGAAATTGTCCTCAGATAACAAGTTATGAACGAAAGAGTCCAATAATTTCTATAGCTGAATAGATATAAAATTAAGAAATCCTGACTGCATATTCAGTGACTGCTTCAGATTAATACTATGAAATGTACACGTGTTACGTCAGATTCAAGCTCTCTTCTTGATCACATGTTGTGCGATCAGACAGAAAATGTAAATTCTTGGGGTGTTATAGATATTGGTTTCAGCGATCACTCGTTGATTTTATTTTATCATGCAACGTTCAAAATTCAAACAACACGTGCACTCTTGCAAAGTTAATCACTTTTCGGAAATCAAGAGGTGTTAATCTTGATTAATTTAAAAAATCGATATCAGATTACAGAATTGGACGGAGGTAGAAACTAGTCATACTATTGGTGAAGCTGTCGATAAATGGGGGAAATGTGTAATGCGTATTGTAGACAAACATATGCCAATTAAGACTAAAAGAGTGAAGCAAAAAGACTCTCCATGGCTTAATGATTTTATTTTTGATGAAACAACGTGATTAAATGAAGAAGAAAGCAAAAGTAACTAGGAATGAAGATGATTGAATTTTTTTTAGAAAGATGAGGAATAAAGTTACATATGAAATTAAAAAAGCAAACAAACGATATTATTGTGATAAAATACGTGACCGCCAAAGAAGAAGAAAGGCCTGTATGCTATGAGAATTCTTTGGAATTATCTACGTCGATATAGCTGATATTCTTAAAGAAATGTTTGATTTAAAGAATAAGAAGTCTTCTGGTGTTGACGGGATTAGTACCTATATTTTGAAACTGTGTGGGCCTGAAATAGTTCGAAGCATCACATACGTAATAAATAGGTCAATTTGTGAAGGTGCGGTTCCAACTAGGTGGAAAATAGGCAGGATAATTATATTATTTAAGAAGGGAGATAAAGTTAATCCTGATCATTATAGACCGATTTCTCTTTAAAATACCTAGTGTGTCGAAGCTTTTAGAAAGAGTTATGCAGTGGCAACTCACCCGTTTCTTATCGAACAATAATATTTTGACCAGTGATTTTGACCAAACAACAATCGGGGTTTAGGTTTAATCATTCGACGATCACTACACTTATAAAAGTTACGGATGATTGGCTCATGTCACTTTTGTTGATCTTCAAAAGGCTTTCGACTTCGTAGACCACGGAATTCTTCTGGGAAAATTAACTTCTTGTGTTGGTCTACAGGGTTCATCTTTTAATTGGTTTAAAGGTAGCTATTTAAATGGTAGACGCATAATAACTTCGATTAATAATACGCTGTCGTCAGGGATCTCAGGGATCTATTCTCGGCCCCATACTATTTTTTATATTTATTAATGATATGCCCTCTTGTTTTGAAAAATGTTCGGTTCACCTTTATGCAGATGACACCGTTATATATTATTGAGATAAAGACCCCTGTAATATTGAATTGTTTTGAATATTGAATTGCATAAGTTATATTCTTGGATAATTTGTAATAAGTTGAAAATAAATTGAACTGATAGACACTAACTATATGTTGAACAGACACAGTAGGTTGAACGTAAAAATAAATGATAATGATATTGTTCACGTTGACAAATATAAATATCTACGTATTTTGTTTTATTGATTGTGAATTAAAATGGAATATTCACATTGGTGAATTATGTAAAAAGGTTGGAAAAATGATTAGCTTCTTAGGAAGGTTGCGTAACTATGTTAACTTGTATAATTATAATGCCGCAAGTATGCAACATTTTGATTATGTTGACGTGTTATGGCATTCGGGCACTAAGACTCAAGTAGAAATGTTACAAAAATTACAGAACAGGGTTGGTAGAATTATTCTTAAATTAAAATTATCTGAACATAAACCAATTAGTGAAGTTCATGATATTTTAAATTGGGAAATTTTAGAAAATAGACAAGTTAGGCACAGTAATTCTGTGATGTTTAAATGATTTCACGATTTGGCAGCTCTATATTGAAAGAGAATTGTATTGTTAAAACTTCAAACTATGCCCTTAGATGTACTAATTTAGTTCTGCCTAAACCGAAAACAGAATTTTAAGCGTACGATTATCTATGCACACTCGACAATCAAGAAGTTTGGCTATATTAATTTTAATAAAGAAATAAAAAGTTCAGTTTGAAATGTTATGACAGAGATAATAAACCCTGGAGGACTTGGGAAGGGGTAGCGGGAGGGGTTGGCAGTATCGAGAGGGTGGCGGGAGGGGTGGTGAGGTTAGGGGGATCGATAAGGGGAGTAGTGTATTGGTAAATTACTATGATTTATTTATTTTAAAAATTGATATTGTATGTAAATTAATATGATTTTTGCTTTTGGAACTTTCGAGCTTCTGTAACTTCCTTCGAGATTAATTTCTCACTTGAAAATAGAGCTTCAAAATTAAATACTTATTCAAATTATTAAATAGGTATCCTTACATTTCATATTTTGTGAAATCAAAATGCTTGGATATTCTTTTGTTCTGGAAAATATTGTAAAAGAAGAAACAACATTTTCCTACTTAAAAGTTGAGTTTCTAGCGATATTCATCATTCATGTCCTTTCTATATTATTCAACATCTGAAATACTGAATGTAGATCTTGTCCGATTAAAAAATAACTTGATTACATAGGATATCAATGAGTATTCATATATTTTCTATTACTAAAGAATATACTATGTAGTTCATTCGTGAACGGAAATACTGTTATAATAACCCGCTCTTCCTGTCATCAAAGGGTTGGAACCTCCTGTAGATTCCATAATGCTGTAAGCTATGTCTGCATGGTTTTCAATCGCACATCACTGTTTTATGATACAAATATATTTTACACCGTTCTTCAACATCACCTACAATGTATCCCATCCCAAAGCTGCTTTAGTTATTATCTTAGCAAGGTTCAAGATAAATCTGAAGATGATTTGATGACAATTTGATGACGTGGAAAACATTTTGATACTTGTTATTAACTTATTAATTTATTTATCTATTTTTCTTCATGGTCTTTTCCAGAGTTGAAAAAAAGCTCGTTACAACATAATCATGATAATGAACGAATCATATGATAATACATCAACGTAATATATATACATTGTAATGATACATAAGATAATCATGAATAGTGTGGGCTGTTAGGGATATTTGGGTGCAGATTCTTCTAAAAGCAACCAAATTTGGCCCAGAGGTAGATTATACCATACTATTACGATTTCCGCCGGACGCCAAGAAGGGCGCTCTCTGGGACTGCCATATTGGTCAAATCCAAAATGGTCGCCATCTGAGTTAAAGGTCAAGCGTAGTTCCCAAAGGAAAAGCGCTTGTATGATAATAGTTTATATATTTATAGGGTTTTGGAGTCAGCGAATCTGATTATGATGTCCTTTCATAGATTTTAGGTCTCCTAGGGGCTGCCTTACTGGTCATATTGGTCAAATCTAAAATGGCCGCCATGTGAGTTAAAGGTCAAGTGTAGTTATGAAAGGAAATGGGCTAGTATGATAAAAGTTTATATATTTATTGGGTTTTCTGGGTCAGAGAATCTGATTATGATGTTCTTTCATCGATTTGAGGTCTCCTTGGGGCTGCCATACTGGTCATATTGGTCAAATCCAAAATAGCCGCCATCTGAGTTAAAGTTCAAGTGTAGTTTCAAAAGGAAAAGGATCAGTATGATAAAAGTTGATGAATTCACGGGGTTTCCGGGGTCGGATAATCTGATTATGATGTTCTTTCATCAATGAGCGAGTTCGTAATTGCACACTCCGCGTGCGCCAAAATCGGGAACGAACTTTACAAAGGTCACATGAACATAAAGAGAGCTGAGAGAGGAACTGTAATTTGTTTGTGTGCTGGCCTTTCCTTTGTGAATGATCACATCTGACACATCAGTCACCGAAAATCATTTCTTAATGTCGGAATTGGTTCTTTATAGTAAACTTTACTTGGAATCTGGTCATCGGTAAAGTATTATTGTGATCCAAGTCCCCTGGGACTCGACCTTTATGTCTAGACGTTGCATAATGCAATTCGTATTGGTACTTTATTCCATCTCAGCGTGATTATAGACGTTATTTTATATGGATAATAAAGATAAAGCTGTCCGAGTTTTTTAAAGATAATGCTAAAAAACAAATCGAACAAGCTGTTTATTTCTTTATTCATGGTCTGTTTCTACTGTTTATCTCTTTTCATTGCCAACCCTCGAAAACGAATTTATTATGCATTTCACAGAGGAAGTTTGCATAGGAGAACTATATATATATATATGTATTTATACATATACTAATTATTTATTGGGCTTATTTCGCTTTCTAATGGATCCCTACAATATGGCACAGCTTTAGGGGCCTGGAAGAGCCCCTACCGGGGGTTCCGGGGCGGAGCCCCAGGATGCTCTCGAGTTTATTTGACTTTCAAGAGAAATTGTCTCTAAGATATAAAGAGAGGTTATTTCTTAAATTAAGTGAAAGGACTCTTGAAAATAAAATAGCCCTTTCATTTCATTTTAGAAATAATCTCTAATCCATCCCTTGATATTTAAATTGCACTGCTAGCTACTGTGTGCTTTTGTCACACTCTCCCTGATCTATAAAGGGCGCTTTCTTTATTTGATCATCAACAGAAGCAAAATGCTAGGCCACGAAATTTTCGAAGCGTCACCAGATTCAAAGTATGCTTAGATTGGGGCATTGATGTATGTAGAAAAAACAGGATTAAGATCCCATGCAACGCTTCGAAATGGAAAGAAGAATTAGACAAATAAAGTTGAGATTCGACCTTTATGTCTAGACGTTACTTAATGCATTTCGTATTGGTATTATCTCCCATCTGAGAGTGAATATAGACGTTATTTATATGGATAATAAAGATAAAGCTGTCCGGGTCTTTGAATATAATGCTTCAAAACAAATCGAACAAACTGTTTATTTCTTTATCCATTGTCTGTTTCTACTGTTTATCTAATTTACTTGCCAATCCTCGAAAACGAATTTATTACGCATTTCACAGAGGAAAGTTTGCATATTGATGAAACATAATTATGGGCGCGGGCCAAGATTTATACCCACTCAAGTGTGAATTTGGCGCATCTTCCCTCATCTTCTTCAACCAGGAAATGGACTTCATTGTAGCCTTAGGACAGGATGGTGACATAAAATTGATAAAAGAACATCATAATCAGATCATCCGACCCCGGAAACCCCATGAATTTATCAACTTTTATCATACTGGTCTTTTTCCTTTTGGAACGATGATCGACCTTTAACTCGGATGGCGGCCATTTTTACTTGGCCAATATGGCCAGCATGACAGCCCCAAGGAGACCTGTAATTGATACAAGCAACATCATAATCAGATTCTGTGACCCCGAAAACCTCTTTACTATATAAATGTTTTTCATACTAGCCCTTTTCCTTTTGGAACTACACTTTACCTTTTACTCAAAGGTGGCAGCCATTTTGGATTAGACCAATATTACCAGTTTGACCCGAGGAGATCTCAAATCGATGAAAGAATATCATAATCAGACTCTCTGATCCCGAAAACCCCATAAATATATAAACTTTTATCATACTAGCCCATTTCTTTCGTAACTACACTTGACCTGTAACTATCAGATGGCGGCCATTTTGATTTGACCAATATGACCACTATGGCAGCCCCAAGGAGACCTCAAATCGATGAAAGAACATAAAAATCAGATTCCTCGACCCCCAAAACCCCATAAATATTATAAACTATTATCATACAAGCGCTTTTTCTTTTGGAACTACGCTTGACCTTTAACTCAGATGGCGGCCATTTTGGATTTGCCCAATATGGCATACCCAGAGGGTGCCCTTCTTGGCGTCCGGCAGAAATCGTAAAAGTATGTATAATCTACCTCTGGGCCAAATTTGGTGCTTTTAGAAGAATCTGCACCAAACAACCCCTATTTTGCCCTAACAGTCCCCACTAGAAGAAGTATTACCACATAAAAGCTAAGCTTGAAGGCGGGGTAAAATCCTTTACTATAGAAATAACAACCAGCACCGACGTGAACGTAACTCTATGTACGATTTTGAAATATATATCTTACAAATTTAAGCAGAAAAAGGAGCGTAGATTTCCGGAATACGGTCACCGCCCCCCCCCCCCCTGGATACACCCCCTGCAGACATTATAATCTTAAAGTTGTCATGTCTGCTCTTGAGGAAGCCCAAAATGTTTCTACTACTCATCGGATACAACGAATATGTATGAAATCAAGACAGTGAAAAGTAATTTCCAATAGTTCTTACCAGTTTAGCTGAGGTTGTCCGTGTATTGCTGGAGATATCCAATTTTACAAATATTAGAATTATCACAGACCGAATTGTCTCTGTCCGTTTCCGTAGACGGTCAAGCCGAGAGTAATACCAGTAGGTCCATGGTAATACTGTGATTACAACGAGTGGACGACTTTCACGCATCATCGCTTGATAACGTGTGGAATGTATACAAGTCTCGCGAAATAGATTGCGTACTTTTGATAAAGAGATGGAGAGAGTTTACCTATCCTTACATAATAGCTAAAGCTATGGTCACAACACCAAAAAGTTGCCTGCTCGGCGGCCGGGTGGCTAATTTTTTTCTTCCCAAACAGGTTTGTCAATGCTAATATTTCGGGTCGTCTGATTGGCTGATATGTTACATCATTAGCAATGACGTAAACGTTACGGTGAGTGATAGGGTTATAGAAATCATGCAGAATCACCTTTCATTAACCCATCGTTGGCTCAATCGGTAAGGTGAGCGTAATACAATCTTAGAGGTGTGGGTTCAAGTCTCAGTCTATTCAGTTTTTTTGCCTTTATGAATAGTGAGGCAAAGCAATAACAAAAAATCAAAGTCTAATTGTTTGTGACCTCTTTCCAAGCTGCTAATGACGTAGAACATATCAGCCATTGAGAAGAACGGAAATATAAGAAATTGCAAACCTGTTTGGGAATAAAAAATTTGCAGCCGGGTGGCGAGTTTTGAGCCAATTTCGCCCGGGCACCGCTTGTTTTTAGGGCATCGCTCGGTCGCTGCTGACGTTTTAGCGCG
Source organism: Strongylocentrotus droebachiensis (assembly GCA_035222895.1). Lineage (NCBI taxonomy): Eukaryota > Metazoa > Echinodermata > Echinoidea > Camarodonta > Strongylocentrotidae > Strongylocentrotus > Strongylocentrotus droebachiensis. The sequence continues at coordinate 635,790 of JAVYIG010000207.1, forward strand.
TAGTTAAAAGTCGGGCGGCGCCTGCTAACTTTCACTCGCCGCCCAAAGTACGTTCGGTGCCAGGGCGGTCACCGCACGGACCGACAGATCACCCACCGATTCCGGAGCGGTCTCCCACCCACAGGGGCGCCAAAATACGCTCGGTGCCCGGGCGTTCGCCGCCCGGGCATCGACCTAATCGAGCGTTCGCCGTCGAGCGATTTAGGTCAAAAAATGAAGACGCTAGGTCAAAGGTTGCCGAGCAGTCGCCGCGGAGAGATCAGTTGGTCACCGGGCGGCGAGTCCAAAATCGTTCGGCAGCCTTTGACCCAGCGGCTTCGATTTTTGACCTAAATCGCTCGACGGCGAACGCTCGATTAGGTCGGTGCCCGGGCGGCGAACGCCCGGGCACCGAGCGTATTTTGGCGCCCCGGTGGGTGGGAGACCGCTCCGGAATCGGTGGGTGATCTGTCGGTCAGTGCCGGGACGCCGCCCGGAGAAGCTCTCCGATTTCGCCCAGTTTTAACCTAAACTCGGCCGGCGACCGACGGGAAATCGACAAGGCACCGCCCAGGCATCACTGGGGCCATTAAGCCTGCTCGACTTCTCAAAAAATATCTTTGGGCAATGCCTAAATTCCAGCGGCGACCGAGCAGGCTACTAATCGGCCGGTCGCCGCTCTGATTTGTGACCATAGTTTTAGAGAATGTGTTACACATGTGGTATATAATACATGATTAGTATGTGGTAGATATGAGGATGGTTTCACCTAGTGAAGGGAAACCCGGAAGTAATAACTTGCAATCGGACGAATGAAACCTGACCAGTTTTAATTACTTTGATGTAAAGAGAACAAATAAAACTCAACTTTGATGCTCATTAGGACATTATCATTCTTAGTGAATCTGATTGGAGCCCAGAATTGTTTCTAAACATAGCGATGGAGTGGTGTAGATCCAACCATCGTGGATCGAGGCACAGGTGTAAGGGGGGCAGGGAAGGGGTGGGGGACCGGTCTCATTAGGTGGATTTAATGACAAGGATATTAGGAAAGAGAAGAATGTGGAAAGGATTTGAATTCAATTCATTTCATGTTCTATCTCTCTCTCTCTCTCCCAATTTTTCTTTCTATTTTACATCATTTTACAGGGACACAAACTCGTTTTCTCTCTCTCTCTCTCTTTCTCTCAATTTTCTGTATATTTTATATCATTGTATATAGGAACATACAAACTCTGACCTTGGTATTTATACCAGAGCATAATTGCAATGACGACCTTCGTCATTGCCTTGTTTTCGTTCACATTCTGCCCCATTAATATTCTCCTTTTCCTCCTTTTCCTTATCCTTATCCTTATCGTCAGGATATCGCATTCGTTTTGCACGTAGTGTTTGTTATTCCTGGTTCGGTGCTTTCCTCATGTCCTTTTCCTTTCAAATTTTATAGGCATGGTCTCTAACATCTCATCAAGGTCACTACATTCTTTGATTTTCGAAATCACTCATGCATAACCGTCCAGGCGCCATTTTGTGCGTTTTTGGTCCATTTTAAGGCCTTTTTATCTTCCTTCCTATCTCCACTATCCTAGATCCTACAAACTTCTAACAAATTTCTATAGATAGTCTAAGAGATGTTCTTTTATCTGCGACGTATCACTTGACCTTCAAAATGCCATCTTCGTACTCAAAATTCACATCAGAAACCGACTCCGTCAAAAATCTCTAAAATTCTTGAAAAATGAACCCCTAAATAATCTAAAACTGCCAAAACTTTCTCATATAAATTCCGTTTTGTATTTAAATCTCACAGTATCTTTATCTCATAATTGCACATAGCCATGCCAAATTTCACGCTCCAATGGCTATGCAAAACATAAATAGCGCCCTCTAAAGTTCTGGGAATGGGATTTCTTTCTGTGGCCGTATCTCCATTATGGCTTGGCAGACCCGTACCCTTTTTTGGATTTAGATACTTGAAGATATGCCCTTTCCAGCCATATACAAAATTATATACCCTAACACTGACCGACATTGCGAAAAATGCCCTCCAAATTCGCCATTTTGAAGAAAATTGAGAAATAACTTCAAATTGCTCTAAATTAGCGATCTTTATACCTACATCAATGAAACTTGGCAGACATATGTATCCATATACGTGACAACTGTCTGCCAAGTTTAGTAAAATTCGAATATGTCAGCGCAAAGTTATCGCCAAAAATGATGAATTTGCTATGCATTATGTAATAGCGTCTATAATAGGTGCAGTACATTGCGCGCAGATGACAATGGTGTGAAATTGACCGCAATGAAGTGCCCTTTCGAATGATACCAAGTATGGTATATGTTCACACAGAAAATTTTGAGTAAATCACATTTGAATAAGGGTCACTATACGATTTCCGCCGAGTTTCCGCCCAATATTATAACACGTATCGGCTAAGACGTCATTTCTCAGACTTTTTTTCGCCCCCTAAACATCCTTTTTTTTCCTTGAAATTTTGCAGTGACATTTAGAGTTGCAGTACGCAGGGCACCTCGTGGCCGAATTTTTGAAATTGGTCAAGGGGGCCATTAAAGACGCCATTTTGTACTATAAATCTATTTTACATCACGTGTTTCGATAGGATTATCATAGAAAAAAAGAGAGTGGTTTACAATAACAACCATGAAATTTTCTTTCTAATGATACCAAATACGGCCTATAAAGAGACATAAAGAGAGAGAGGGAAAAAACAATTTAACTCCGGTCGTAATACAGATCCTGTACGTTTTCCGCCCATGCATTACACGGATTGTCTATGGGGCAAATCGGGTTCACGCTTTTGACCCCTAGAACGATCTTGATTGCAATGACGAACATGCAACTAATCCCATTTGTTTTTGCACGCAGTGCTTGCGAGCCCTTTCTAGGTTCTTTCCCCTATCCCAATTTCTTTCAAACATCGTAGGCATAGTCACTACCATCCCATCAAGGTCACTATTGAGGCCTTTCTTTCGCCCTACCTGTCTCCAATATTACAGAAGCTAAAGACTTCGTACAAATTGCTCTGGATAGTCCGAGAGAAGCTCTTTCGTTCGACACGTAGAAACACGGCGTCATTGCACGCACATCGTTGTGACACGATTGCATTTCTAGTTATGTCTATGATCGTATAAAATATGTAAAAAAGTGAAAATCTTGTGCCCTTTCTATTTATATTCTATGAATGATAGTAATCGGAACAAATGTATTGAAGATCATTCGACCTTATCTCATGCATCATATATGTAATAGAAAGAATGGAAGGAAATGAATTAAGGTTTTTATCAATCTGCAGGGTTGTGAAGACTGGCCTTAGTATTTCAAAAGAGATATTTGAATAATCCTAGATTTCAATAGGAGTTTCACACAAGATAAATATTTAAAAAACACAATATACAGCGTTCTCTTGGTTATGATCAATTTTAATTAAATTGCTGAATATTTTCAAATTGTATTTAATAAAATTGCATGAGCACTGCATCATTGTAACTATCGTGTTTTTTTAATTTAACACTTTCAACCATTAGTCTCCACATTTCTTTCATTCGAAAAAATATTCCACCACCGCACATCACACAAATACACCGCCCACACCCTCACATATAAACATGCACTCACTCAAATGTAGGTGAAATACTATGAATATACAAGTATAGATATCGCTGACATTTTATGATAATAATATAATTCATTAATCATTTGTGAAAAGATACACAATACTAGATTTAATCTAGTTTATCGAATGAGTGCAATCCGGAATAGGCAGATACTACATCACTCATGTTTTGTTCACTGAAGAAAAAAGAGTAGTGCTGATTAATTTGTGCATAACATGAGAGATCGCATTCGAGTTTGGTTGTCTCTTGAACTAATAGTAGAGTACAGCATGAACAATTATCTCAAAGTTATAATTTTTGTGAGAATGAGAAAGTAACAAGAAGAAGAAATACTGAAAATCTGATGGAATTTTCTCAATCTAGTCAGGTATAACATATCGAGTGGTATTATCGGAATTCCTTTAACAGTAATTATCATAATTTATAGTTTATAGGCATATATAGCGTTAAAACTTTGTACAGGCAAAAGGTGAAAAATAGTCCTCACATTTAAGTACGGAATTCGTTTATTGGCTTCACTTTTTTGCGATGATCATATCAATTGCAATCATAAAACTGTTTGTACATGTACAGCATTGGACATTTCTACTGAGAAAATTCAAACTCAAAGAATTATAATAAGAACAAGGCTTCGAATTATATTTACCCTCGCTATATCTCATATCCGCCTTCTCTACATGTTATTGATGTACAGAGACCTATACAAATATTGAGTGCATTTATCTGTGAATCATCGATGAATTGACGACATGTTTCTTGAAATATATTTATAAGCTAACATTCCCTGCAATGTCATGCATGGCTGAATCAATGTTAGAAGTACATTTTTTTAATCTATAATAGGTATACATGCATGACGCAAGTGTAAAAGTACTATTTGATTTATAATCGATTTGCAGTTGCCATTTGTTACACAATATGGCACTTTTCCCAGGTTGGTCTTACAATCTAAATGACCAGTAGAAGTCGAAATCATTGAATGGTAATTTAATTAAGCATTACTATGTTGTTGGCGAGACGGCTATTCATTGCTGCAATTTTGTCTTTGGGAAATTCTTCTGGACATTGAAGCAAGTGTTGCTCAAGATGTTCCTGAATGATCTTTTCAGTCTCCAGTTTGGTGGTGTCCTCGGGGATAGTATTATCTAGCGTCATGGTGAAGATGAAGACAGCATCCTTGTACGGTGCCCCATCGTTATCACAATAGGCATGGAATAATATGATCGAGCACGGTTGGAGTTCATCGAGATCTTTGATGATAACCACATGAGCACAACCTTTCAACCCAGCCTTTATCTTCGCGTCTATGTCTTTCTTCACCTGGTCGGCAGTACCGTCTTCGAAGTCATCACCGTCAACCCGTACGATGTCTCCACGCGATTTATGGTACACGTTGGAGTACATGTTTGCTACTTCTTCGGCGACGTCGTTAGCTTTGTCATGATCTGGCTGACTAACCAGAAGTAAGACTACAGGTCTAACCAACTCTTCCTTGTCTTGGACGTGTGCCCATGATGCACCAGCTATTGTATCCAGTGATGGTTGATCTAATGATTGAAATTTCTTGCTTAAAGATTCAATCTCTTCGTAAAGAACCTCCAATCGTTCTGAACGCTTTCTCAAACAGTCACCCATGTCAGAATGAGCGGTTTCGTCCGGAGCCGGAACACTCGGTGGTGCTTTGGTAAAAATGATGAAACCAACTATGAAAACTGATATGACGATCAAGGTTACAATAGATCCATATATCCACATAGATCCATCTGATGACGTTGCTGGACCTTTACTTTCACCATGAACCGTGCTTTCACCTTGGTCAGTTGTAGACTCACTCGGAGTTTCCTTACTTGCTACTTTACGTCGGGTTAGCTCAGTACCTTCAGACACTTCAGCAGGTGTTGGTATTGTCTCTGTCCCTATTGCTTGGTCCGCTTCATCGGTACCTTCGCCTTCCTCAACTTTAGCTGACCCTTCTCTCTGTCTATCTTCGTCTGTCTTTACTTCTTTCGCTTTCATTTCTTCCTCTCTCTGCATTTCCCCTTCTGCTCTCTTCCTTTTTTCCTCTCTTTGCCTTTCCTCTTCTGCTCTCTTCATTTCTCCCTCTCTCCGCCTTTTCTCTTCCTCCCTCTTCTTTTCCTTCTCTCTTTGCTTTTCTTCTTCAATTCTCTTTACTTCTTCCTCTCTTCGCTTTTCCTCTTCCTCTCTCTTCTTTTCCTCCTCTCTTTGCTTTTCTTCTTCTGCTCTCTTAATTTCTTCCTCTCTCTGTCTTTCTTCTTCCTCTCTCTTATTTTCTTCCTCTCTCTTCTTTTCTTCCTCTCTCTTCTTTTCTTCTTCCTCTCTCTTATTTTCCTCCTTTCTTTGCTTTTCTTCTTCAGCTCTCTTCTTTTCCTCCTCTATTTGCCTTTCCTCTTCTGCTCTCTTCATTTCTTCCTCTCTCAGTCTTTGTTCTTCCTCTCTCTTCTTTTCCTCCTCTCTTTGCTTTTCTTCTTCAGCTCTCTTTATTTCTTCCTCTCTCCGCCTTTCCTCTTCCTCTCTCTTCTTTTCCTCCTCACTCCGCCTTTCTTCTTCCTCTCTCTTCTTTTCCTCCTCTCTTTGCTTTTCTTCTTCAGCTCTCTTCATTTCTTCCTCTCTCAGTATTTCATCTTCCACTCTCCTTTCCTCCTTTTGTCTTTCTTCTTCTTCCACTCTCATTCTCTCTTGTTCTCCACCATCATCCTCCATCGCTCCTTTCACCTTCTCTTCTTGGACTTCTGCTACAGGAGTAACATCCTTGGCATCAATAGCTACCCAATCATCATCTTTAGTATCAGTACTGGTAGAAGATTGTCCTCCTAATTCTTTAGGTTTTGTCACGCTCTCCTCATTCGGTTTTACTGCTGTATCAGTCAAGTCAGACATCGCTCCTTTCACCTTCTTCTCTTCTCGGGCTTCTGCTGTACCTCCATCTCCAGGACCATCTTGCTCCTCGTTCTCTCCCGATTCTTGAATGTTTGATGCCTGTGATATCCCATCCATGCTTTCTGAAGTTGTACTCTCTTCAGGTGTAACATCCTTGGCATCAACAGCTACAAAGTCATCATCTTTAGTATCCATACCGGTAAAAGATTGTCCTCCTAATTCTTTAGGTTCTGTCCTGCCCTCCTCACTCTGGTTTACTGCTGCATCAGTCAAGTCAGACATCTTGAGTCTGTATATTCACGAGTACTGTGATGGAAAGATGAAAACATTGGACCTAATTTTACTTCATGATTTAACTGATTTCTTCAGTGGGAGATCGATATGACAGATATAGAACTTATTTCAAAGAAGCAACGAGGTGACTTAAAAAAGTTATAAGAGAGTGGGATGCCAAGGCAGGGGGCCCAAGTTGAATCGGCCAGTCAAGGACCTCTTGTAAGAACAGAGCCATTTTAATAATTGCTCTGAATAGAGCTTTCCAGCCTTTTTTATTCTTGATTTGTATTATATTTGTAAATTGTGTTCTTGTACGTATTTGAATTTTGTATACGGAAAATAAAACCAATTCTAATCGTGAACATATTTCGATTTGTTCAAGTGTATCACTCATTTCGAGAAACTTCCTTCGAGATTAAGTTCTCACTTGAAAACAGAGCTACAAAATCAAATACGTATTCAAATTTATTAAATAGGTATCCGTACATTTTATATTTTGTGAAATCGAATTGCTTGGTTATTCTTTTGTTGTGGAAGTATTGTAAAAGAAGAAACAAAATTCTAGCGATATTCCTTATTCATGTCCTTTCTATTATTTAACATCTGAAATACTGAATGTAAATCTTGTCCGATTAAAACAAAATTTGATTACATAGGATATCAATAATTTATGATTATTCATACATTTTGTATTACTAAAGAATATTCAACGTATTTCATTTGTGAAAATAAATACTGTTTTAAGAACTCGCCCTTCCTGACATCGGAGGGTTGGAACCTCCTGTAGGTTCCAGAATGCTGTCAACTATAGCAGCGTGGTTTTTAATCGCACATCATTATTTCATGATACATAGAAATTTTACACCGTTCTGTAGTTGTCTGCACCATAACCTGCTGTCACAACACATCCCCCCCAAAAAAAAAGCTTAGTTTTCATCAATTGGAGTTGGTTACCGCCCCCTCCCCCTCTCCCCTCTGTTATCCACCTGGCTACACCCCTGCACACACTAAAGTCTCAAAGGTTATTGTTCGTTGGGTGAAAGGTTGTCGGGGAATACCCGATTCCTTCGCCCTAATCATGTCTGCTCTCAAAAAAAAAAAATTCACAAACCCTCAGATACAACAAGTAGGTATGAAGTCAAGACATTGAAATGTAATTTTCAATATTTCTTACCAGTTTAGCTGACGTTATCCGTGTATTGCTGGAGATATCCAATGTTATCAATATTAGAATTGTCACAGACCGAATTGTCTCTGTACCGTAGACGATCAAGCCGAGAGTAATACTGTGATTGCAACGAGTGGGCTTCCTGACGCGTCATCGCTTGATAACGTGTGGAATGTATACAAGTCTCGCGAAATAGATGGCGTACTTTTGATATAGAGAATAGGTGAAGAGAGTTTAGTACGATATACATGATGAGTATGTGGTATATTATATATGATTAGTATGTGGTGTACACGATGATGGTTTCACCTATTAGTGAAGGGAAACCCGGAAGTAATAACTTGCATTCAAACGAATGAAACCTGGCCAGTGTTAATTTTTTTGATTTTAAATATACAAATAATATCATTTATTTATTTATTTATTTATTATTCATGCATGTTCACAATTTCACAATTGGATTTTAACATTACATGAAAAAAATATAATACAACAAATCATTTTTTAATTTTACAATCCATTTGATTTGACTTCATATGAAAAAAAAAATAGCCTAACAATGTTTTATCAAAGACAAGTTGCAACTATTACACAGTGTAAAGAATGAACACGAACAGGTGATGAAACATAAGGATAGAGCTTAATTCGCTATGTAATATATGACAAATAAAATTCCTAAAGGGTTGTGAACTATCAGGCGCGTAGCCACGGGGGGGGGGGGGGGGGGGGGGGGCACGTGCCCCCCTAAATTTCCAGGATCGGTTGCATTTTTCAGACCCCTTTTTTGACCTCGATCGATTACATGTTTCCCCCCCCCCCCCCCACACATCAAACTCTGGCTACGCGCCTGTGAACTATATACACTATTTACAAAGAACAAGAAGAAACAAATTGCTAAGTCTAGTCAAATGTCTTATAGATCATAAGAAAATACAAATTTATATTCGATATAATGAGAACTGATAGATTTATATATGTCAGTAATATCTTACATCTGTGAAGTTATATTACATATTACAAGTGCTCTTTTAAAAGAGTTAGGTGATTTTATATTTCGAATATTGTTAGGTAGAGAATGCCATACATCTGGACCCTTATGGCTGATCGATTTCTGTGCTCCAGGCAAGTTTTTCATTGATATAGACACCAAGGAACTTTGAACATGTCTTTCTCTTTATATAAATCATAGAATATCATAGGAATATAGAATATCAGTTTGATATTTAGAGTTAGGTTTTCATTCGATTTTTTACCTCTTAAATGAATATAATTTGTTTTAAGCATATTGAGAGAGAGCACGTTACTTCTAAACCATAAAGTCAACTTTGGCAGTTCCGAATTTAGTTTCTGTTCGAGAGTGTTGATGTCACGATGAGACAAGAAAACACTTGTATCATCTGGAAATAAAGAATCATTTAAAGTTTTAGATACATTATAAATATCATTGATACCAATGAGAAATAGTAATGGGCCCAGGATGGATCCCTGCGGAACACCACATTTAAGATACAGAATTATAGTTTTAGAATTTATTTATTATTCTGCTCTGAAATTAAACTCAACTTTAATGCTCATTATACATTCAGATTAAATTTGATCGGAGCCCAGATTTTTTTTTTTTAAATAGCAATGGAGTAGTGTACAGCCAACCATTGAGGATCGAGACACATGTGTAAGAGGGGGGAGGTGAGGAAGGAGGAGGGGGCACCAGTCTTAAGGGGAACCCTTATTAAGTGGATGATGTGATGTGGGTTATGACAAGGAAGAGTGTGGAAAGGAATTATATTATATTCATTTCATATAGCTTCTCCTTTTTCTCTCTATCTCTCTCTCTCTCCCAATTTTCATTTCTATTTTACATTATTTTATAGGGACAAACACACTCAGACTTTGGTAAATATATCACTGCAATTGTATGAAAATATTTTTTAAAAAGTGAAAATCTTGTACACTTTCAATTGATATTCTATCAATGATAGTTATCTGTATTGTAGATCGTTCAACTTCAGCTCATGCAACATATATGTTATAGAAATAATTGGTGGACAGAATTTAAAGTTGTTTTTTCAATTTGCAGGGTTATGAAGACTGGCCTTAGTACAGTATGAAATTTCATATATTCAAAAGAGATATTTAATAATCCTAGATTTCAATGGGAGTTTCACACAAGATAAGTAAAAGAACAAAAACAATATATATTGTCTCTTGTTCATGATCTTTTTTATTTTAATCGTTGAATGATTTCACATGATATTAAACAAAAGTGCCGTATTGTTTACATATATAAACAGTAATGTACATTCACAAAACAACATATAGCAAAGAAATAAATGTCTTCATGAACTGACAAAGAAATGTATAAAGTAAATAGCACACGGATTTGTTAATAACTGAGAAGATACACAAAGCTGTTTACAACATGAAATAATAGTAATATGTTATTCAATGAGTTAAAAAAAAATTACATGTATTTATAAGCAACAATTATTTTATACTCACAAGAAATACAGATATTTCTATGCGCTGTAATGTTATATTTTAATTTATATAATGTCACCTAACTTTTCAATGAATGCAAAGATTTAAAACAGAACAAGCACATTTATAAAATTTCCTCTTCATTATTTTTTGTTTATGTATCCAAAATGTTTTACTGTTATTACATGGGCAGTGAATAACTAGCTAGTAAATAAGGCAAATATCTCTTACATTAAATTGTAATAATATAATACAATAATTATAAGCTGCTTTTGTCATGCATTTACATTTTTACAATTTGTTCAAATATTTACAATGAATATTTACATGGAATCCGTCCGTTTTTTAGTTAAATTCATTTACCATTTGTTCATGATATTAGCACCATTTGTTTTGTATTTTTCAACTATAACACCACATCCTCTTAAATATCTCTGTTTTGAACACAAATCCAAGCCGCTTTACATGATTGCCTTTCAAATAAAACATTACAAAAAAAACATCAATATTAATCAACATATTTCTCTTTAAACTTTCTGAAATCTGATAAGAAATTGAAGTAGGTGACGGTTGTTCGTAATTGTTGCAAGTTGGTCAAAACAAAACTTGTTGCTGCTGTGATGCTCTTACCTGAGATAAGTTCTATGATTGCTGACTAGTATTATTTGCTATGATTGTTGGAACTAAGATTTATTTTGTAAAAGAAAAAGTCCTGTAGCAGTTTTGTAAAATATAAAAGGTATCACTGTTTTAATTTGTCTTTACCAAGATAGCATCCAGCTTTCAGTTAGATATACTGTCAGAAATATTATGCCTTCGAAATGATGTAAAACATTTCTAAAAATATTACAGAAAGTAATATTACCAACAAAATTTCGAAAATATCAGTTTTATTATCTTGCAATTTTGTGCACAATACAGTGAGATTCATTTTGCTTGAATTTTCCAGGATGATGTTCCAACGCTTAAAAATAAGAATAATCCAACCACACACAAAATCCCTCACATTTGTTGAATAGAAAAGGCTTCACCTTTATTTTTGATTTCATGAAACATGTTGTAACATACACTTTTTCCTTTGTTTTCCGATTGTGTTCAGGTCAAGCTTCAAGTCAAGCCGTACAGGTCAAGTAAGCATCAAGCAGTACCGGTCAGGATCTATAGACCTTAGTCTTATTGACCTGGTAAGTTACTACCTAGACTTGTATCCATAGACCATGCATGTAGCTGCTAACCATTCCTATTTTTGAGGAATGACACCTACACTGTATGGCATAATGAAGAAGGCTAAAGATAGAGAGGGATGGAGAATGAACTAAAAAGGGCTCTGGTGTGTGGACCTGCCCAGAGCCATTCATTAGGAGAGTTTGGCCAACCGGGTTCGAGTTGGACACAAAATGGCGACTACTGCTTTGTTGGGCAAGCACAAAACAAAAGAATATACGCCATGTTGTGACCCAGTGAAACCAAGTCGGCCAAACTCTGTGTATAGATGGCTCTGGACCTGCCCTTTGCAGACCACACAAGAGAAAGAGAGATTCCTGAATTGTATTCTTAGCCGTAAAACTAATGTTATGAATCCTAGATTTTTCCTTTCTGAAAACCTTATTGTACAAAGTATACATACAAAGTAATAATAATAATAGTGTAAACTTATAGGCCCGAATTCACAAAGGAGGTTTAGATTTAACCTATGGTCTAAACCCTTATTTACATAACCCATGGTTTAAAAATTAGCGCAAAATAAGCGTACTTTGCCTTGCGCGCATCTAATAGTGGACCTCTGACTTGTGTCACGCTTATTTTGCGCTTATTATAAACCATGGGTTATGTAAATGAGGATTTAAACCATGGGTTAAATCTATAGCTCCTGGCCTTTGTGAATTTGGGCCTTAGAGCGCACACACCGTCCAGGGACGCTCATGTCGCTAGCTCAGCAACAGTTCTCTTTAATACAAGTAAAGTAAATGTATATTTAATAATACAGTTATACCATCAGAAAATCAAAACAAAAATTCACGAAAGAACAAGTACCGGTAGACTGTATTCGTAACTTTGTATTGATATAGTTCCAGGTTTTCTGTGAAAGCAGGCTGTTCTAAAACAACATTTACTTTACCAAGCTTTACTACAGAGAGTATTAAATTTATTGTCTCAATCTCATCAGACAATATGTTTCCTTATATTTAATACGTGTACTAGGAATCAGACCAGAAACTTGGCTGAATTGGTGAAGGTGGCCATTGCCATGGCAAGAAACTTCAGAACTTAGGCAGAACCATTCTCAAAAGTTTCGATAGGTCAAATTAATCATAAGAAATTACTGTATGAAGTGTTATACTTACAAAAGGATTAAAAACATATTTTTCCTTCATTTTCTCAACACACATTTCAGAAACTTACTTTATTTTCTTCTTAAAAAGCACTTATTTCAACCGCTTTTAAGCATGTGCACACTCTGCGTGAAATGTTGTTATACATTTATTATTTATTTTCATAAACAAACACTGTACATTACATCAATTGAGAATGTTTACATGTGTAGTACCTACTTTAATAACTGAAAATTGCACCAAACATATTCCCTGAACAAAAGCATTTATGTACAGTAATACCCTATACTAAAATACTATTTTCTATATCATCTGATCAGAGTAAGAAAGTATGTAACAACCTCTGTTTAATGATGTAAGCTAGAACTTAAACCATTTAAAATAGATTTAGTGATCTACTTGCTTTCTAAATATGACATGAACCTATCTATAAAGACCAAATATCCTCAAACATTGGTCCTGATTGTGATCCAGCATAATTCAGAAATCGTTTCATATAAAGCTTTTCAATATTATCTTGTTAGAATGTGAGTGAACATGTTCAAAACAGTAAACAAAATACATGTGGATAACTTAGAAAAGAGTTTATACATCAAAGCAGCATGCAAAGTGCACTAGACTAGAATATAATATAAAGTACATGTAGGTACAATTTTTATGATACACAATATACAAATTCATAAATCATTGATTGATTGAAATCAAATGTACTTAATATCCTTTTGGTTCTCAAGCAGTCAATTTAATTGCATTCATGTATATAACAAGACGAATAGTGAACATTTTCTATCTACAAATTGTTTCAGCTCAGTGTATTGTAGCCTTTCCTTTCATCTTTGTAGCCTATCCTTTCATCCATGCTATCTGTTGATGTTGTAAAGACTTCTGAAGGTTCCATGAGGTACGAATCGTCGAGATACATCACATCTACATCATTATAGTCTGTAAAGGAGACCTGATCATCTTGCTTTAACTCAATAGTCCATAGCGGCATGATAGGCTTCTGAAGACTCTGTCTCTTCTTCATGAAGATGATCGTAGAGATGAGAGCTGTACATAGAAGGGCGCCACCTCCTGCCGCTACGTAGACATAGTAGTTCCTAAAGCGTTTGTTGCCGCTACCTGCCTTGGCTGGCTGTTCACCAGGAGATGCTGAGAGAGAGGGAGGAAGGAAAGAAAGGAGACAGAGGTGTAATGAGCATGGGAAGGGTGGATTGGAGAGTGAAATCCTACACCATCATGAAAGCTAAAAGAATTGTCAAAGAGCCAAAATTTAAGGGGTCTCTTCCCTTCCCTATGGTAGATTCGTTTCAATTTCTTAACATTTTCCTCTGGAATATAATATTTGTATTTTGTCATTGTCATGGTCACCATTTTTCCCTCTGATAAAAAATAAAGACTTCTCAAGTCTCAACAAACATTGATAAGATCTTTATCCAATGCCTTTGGGAAGAGATCTTAGGTAGTCTCCAAACTCTTCATTCGTCAGTAGTGATCATTTCTTGTATCATTAACCTATTGTCTATATGAATTTGATTGTTACTGTACTTAGCTTAGAAGAATGTGAGAATTCAGAAGTCAATGGGTTTCTTTTCAGATGATGGTTTGAAACCGTTTGATTAATCATGAAATTTAAAATGAAGTCAACAGGGTCAGAGTTTACTCCAAAAAATGAAATAATTATCACCCAATGACTGGTCATTCTTGTATGATTAAGCGTTGATGAATGATAAATTTGTTGAGAGATGTGTTAATGAATTTAAGCTTGAAATGGTTCTTTGCCTGAGGCACTGTAGTACTATTATATATGAAACCAGCATGCATTCACAGACGGTATGACTGTAAGATTAGAACCATAGGATGCCTAAGGGCTGAGTTTCCTGCTCGAGTCTCAGAGACGTTTCACCTAAGGTGGGGTTTCCCAATCTTACATTACTCATCTATGCATGTGTGTTACTTCATCTCAAGAACAATTGCCTCATCCATCAACCATTGTTAGATCATTACTACAGATAAGAATTCACTTGGACTTCAGAAATATCTTCCTCATCCCCACATAAAAGTTTGTCATTATGAATTCTTACTCAGAATAAAAAGTAAAGTTCCGTTTAGTTCTACAGTCATCCCAACTGAAACTAAAATAACCATCTGGAAAAAAATTAAAGTCATGCATTCATGCAAGGTTCATAACAGCTTTAAAAAAGGAATACAAACTTTATTCTTAGAATCAATGGTACTACAGCTAATTTCTTTACTTAATTAATTATCTATTATTTCTTCAGGACGTAAATACTTATTTGATAGTATTTTAAAAATGAGTCAATGAATCATGATCTATATAAGGCTACAAGATTACCATTGTAATTATTTCATTAAAGTAATTATACTACATCATTCTTCTCCTAAAGATTTGAGTATTTAAACCACTTATCTAATTACATGGGACGTTTATGGATTGGGGCCTGTACATAAAACGATATGTACTCCTTTCCAAGTTCTAGTTTATTTATTCTGGTGAAAGTCAGTCAGAAAATAATTTTCCAGTCAAATTCCATTTTATTTCTATAAGTTAGTTTGCTGATTATGTGTGTGATTTAATCTTGATCTACTTTTTTTTTAAATACTATTTTCACCTGAGAGTTCAAACAGATTTAGTTAAAAACACAGAATAGAAATGATATATTTCATAACTTTACTGTACAGTTCTCTCCTTTTAAGGAAACATAGCCAAACACGCTAATGTGGAAATTGATGTCAGAGCAAAATTCACTTAGAAAGTGCATCAAGTTTGGTTATGGGTGTTGAAGTATATCCCACAATCTACAAGAGTAACAAGTGCAACTCCCCCTCTCAGGTCCCTTCCCCTCCAAAAACAAAAAATGGGGAAAGCATAAAATCCTGTCTTTCATAAAGAAATTATTTTACATGGCAAGAATGCTTGAAAAAAGAAAGGCTCTAAAGCGGCCTTGATCTTTTCTTATCTTCCCCTAAAAGAAATCGGCCAATGACACGAGGAGAGAGCAAGTGTTTTCTCAAACTCACGCTAGTGTGACTCATTAAATGTTTACCCATCGTTATTTCTCTGACTCAACGGGGTCTGACTGGCAGGTTGAGAAACTGGTCTTATCATTTCACTTTTCATGCGTTTACATCACATCTGGTTTCCATGGTAACATTTTCCATTGAGAATCATTCATGAGAAGTTCCGACAATTTTGTTTTGTTTGTTTAAGGTATGCCTGTAGGGATGAGTAGGTGTATGCTTCACTCTGACAATAACAACCCCAGGTCAGAAAGTTTTCTTCTCGATATCATCAAGGTTTTGATCAACCTGGACTAGATCAAGATAGATATCATGGCATTCATGTAAAATAGACTTTTCATTTTCTACACTAGACAAAGACAGCTCAATTTTACAATCTTCTTTTTCAATTAATCCTAGTTACATTGTTGTCTTCTTCATAGTAAGCATGGATGGCAACAATCAGTGGCTACATGTCTGACCAAACACGGTGCAGAAATATTGTGACTGATATGTTTAATCTTATTTAAAGACTAGATAACAGTCATGTTTGAATATATTCAGTCAATTAAACATACTATTTATGCAGAGTGAGGGCCTTTTATTCTGAAAGGCATAAGATATGGTTGACTTTCGACTTTTGAATAGGTTTATAACCCCTCTTTAAAGGTGCAGGTTTTTATTTAAGGACTATTGCCATAATTGTATATTTCAAAGCAGCCTAAAAAAACGACACTAGTAACCAAATTATTGAGAAGACTTTGAGTGCTGCTGGCTTGAATTTCACTTTTTTAACTGTAACTGCAAGTATTAAAGTCTTCTGTACAGATATGTCCATTTTCGTTTTAGACTCTTAGTAATTGTCACTATAGATAATCATAGCTTACTGAGGCAGATAAAATATTCCTCTTTTCTTATCATTTCTCATTGTTTTAAAAGATTACCCACTCCACTGAATACCATTGTATTTATAACCATGAACTTCTAACCCAGGTTTCACTTGCTTATCATTTGACCATTGACCTGTCATTGTCCATTCATTGTCCAGTATCCCTGGTGGTCTAAACACTTGTTAATACATCTCCCAGGATGAGACACAGATCAGTATTCAGGTGGACTTGAGGAGGGGTAAGCCGCTAAGTCACCTGTTATACACGGATACCTGTTTAATTGACGTGTCTGCTGTCAATTTATTCACCCCTCTCTGCCATGGTGATACTCAAATGGGTATTACTCACACAGAGTCCCTCAGATCAACGGCTTTTAAATCATGTGCGTTTCAAATTTTAAAGCTGAACCTTGAATATCGTCACTGTGTAAAGCTTTCCTTAATGTCTTCTGCCAAATCGTCACATTGATAAAATAATTAACTTTTAAGGAAAACAAGATTGAGTATTCAAGTTTTGTTCTAGTTTCACTTGATTTAGGCACTTCATATTTTGAGTAGTTAACACAGTTCTAGATAAATAATTGACCTAAGGCCTTAAATACTATGTGGCTCCCATAGAAAACACATGATTGAGGCAAAACTCTCAATTTGGTCAAAAAATGACTAATTGTATTAGCCTGACGACATTCTTCCTTTTCCATTACTAAACTATCTGGTATAATCTGGTACAAGTATAAAAAAGAAATGGGAATAATTGTCATGTCTCGACATTTAATTTTTTTCTATAATCATTGTTTTTTACAATTTTTTTTAAAAGAATCTACAAAAAGCCCACTTATGCAAAACGGGGAAATAGGGAGTATATTTTGTGTGGAACTCCCTCTGCAGGACCCACGTCATGTAGGCTTGTCATTAAGTGTAAGGATATCTAGTAAGCATGAAGTTTGAGGAATACCCCTGATATTCCCTGGCTGCTCTCTGACTCATTTCCTTATGACTCCCCCAGACCAGTACGTCTCACATATCTTATTCATTTTACACGTCCTCTCCCTCTCTGCCCAGTTTCTGTGTCTTCTTACAACTTTTGAAGTCTTCAGAGTAGATTCCTTATCTATAATTTATTCTCTTTTTGTAAACCTACAGATGTAGATGTAATTGAACATGACACATTATTTCCCTTCCCGTTTTTAGCTCATGTGGGTACTGCGTGAGTTTTTTCCCCCTTGTATACAATTTCAGATGATTATACATTTTTATTTTACCCTTACTTTTTCTCTAGCTAATGCTATGGTCACATTACCCAAAAGTAGACTGCTCGGCGGCCGAGCGGCGAGTTTTTAACCAATTCTGCCCGGCGGCTGCCCGGCCACCGAGCAGCGGCCGCCCAGGCACCGCTCGTTTTTAGGGCATCGCTCGGTCGCCGCTGAAGTTTTAGCGCGGAGTTAAAATTTGGGCGGCGCCTGCTCACTTTTCACTCGCCGCCCACTATACGCTCGGTGCCTGGGCGGTCGCCGCCCGGCACCGACCTAATCGCTGGGCGATGCCTAAATTCCAGCAGCGACCGAGCAGGCTACTGATCGGTCGGTCGCTGCTCTGATTTGTGACCATAGCTTAAGGCAATGATTTTGCCATTTAGAGTTTGAGCAGGTTTTGATCGTAACCGATCAAAACCACAATTCTTCAAGTCCATCAGTATGTAAACCAAGGACCTCAATTTGAACCCTATGAGTGGACTTCAAGGCTACTGTTATATTCTATTCATAGGTTTTATTCATAGGTTTGTAGCTATTTTAGGTACTTTTCAAGATGACTTACGGACCTGTTACCCCTATTTTAGATCATCTTTGGGGGTAGAGAGATTAAGTGTGATTTAAATCTGGTTTATTCATGGACCTACTAGAGAGGTGCATGGTGTATTGAAAGTATGTGTCACAGAATGCCTTATAAATATCAAACACTAAATATGAATGCCTCACTTAGAGCATTAGGGCTTGTGGTGGTCGAAAGAGCTTGATAGTAAGAATTCACCTGTCTAGCATAGTAACCCTTTTTTACCCATAATTTGATTGACATACATAATCCATCCATTACTGATGGAATCTTTCGTATTTCCTAAACATGCATGTGTGTCAATTTTCTCTCTTATGAACCTTGCATTCTGAGTGTATGTTGTTCTTATGTTTCACTTTGGAGGTCACTGTTTACTCTGTGTTGTTGCAGTATAAAAGTCCTATCAGCAGATCGTGCATTATGCTCCTTAATTCTCCTTCAAAGGCATAGCTACTTACAATGTAAAATGATGACAACTTTTGAAGATCTTTTTCAACAATAATCAGTACAAAACTATCTCATGAAATATTACAGTTTGTTTTCCATATTGAGATTCAAACATATCTGGTTATTCTGAAGAAAACCTGTACCAGTGTCTTTGGTGATTTTGGATCAATAATGAAACATTTCCAAACACTGTAATCTGTCAATGAAGTTTGTTGTACATCAATGGTATAAAGAAAGCCCCGGTGTTCAAAATAATTATTCTAGCAAGATAAAGATGGCTCAGAAAGGTCTTTCGTAAGATGCTCCTGTGCTATGGAAGTTCTGGTGTTTCTCCAACTAGGTCTTTTAAAACTTACTTTTCTGAGTTACCGGGTAACTCTGGATTGAGCTTGACATCCAACTTGTGTGAGCTAAGGCTTACTAGGTATATTTTATATGACTTATGTACTTTCGAGGAGGTGAGATGGCTCAGTGATAGAGCAGTAGCCTTTAGACTGGAAGGATCTGGATCTGAAATGAAGTGTATTTGCTATAAGTGCCCTTTGGTGAGGCATTAATCCTCATCATCAAGTCCCTCGGAGAGGACCTAAGCCCTTGGTCCCCTGGTTGGTATACTTACAAGCATACACATGCTTTCTTACCAGTCAGGTCAAGTGAACCATTAAAAAAAAACTATCAAAATCATACTAATTATTTTCATGCTCTTTACAAAAGGTTTATTTCTTTGAGAGTATTTACTTATTTGTGTGCAGTTCCACTTGGAACTTGAACTGTGACATGATCTGCAATGCTGAGACTTTGATGAACCGCTGTACGAACACTTTAGAAGACACCGATCTGTAAAGCTCTGACATTCTGTAGGTGTGTTTGTCATTGTTGAGTTACCAGCCATCTCGCAGTCTGGACACTGTGTACATGTATTGTTGCTGTCCCTGTACAAGCCTTGACCACAGAGGGCATCACATTTTGAAGCAAAGTTTGGTAAACGTGTACAAGTTATGCACATCTCATTGGTTGTTCCTGTGTGCATTGAAAAGAGAAAAGAAAAAATGGTAAATAAGCATCAGAAAACTGTATATCAGTTGTTGCTATTTTTGCTTTTGTTTTTTGAGAGGGAGAGACAAAATAATTCACTACAAACTAAGTAACTTTTATCATAACAACTGTACTGAAATGATATCTTGTTGTTATATCTTTGTTTATGTCTCATCAATTTGGCTAAATGCACCATGATCAATTCCTTCTTGATTTGAACAAAATTAATGTAATTAGAAACAGGGTGACAATTTTCACAAGACTTCTGTATCATTTCAATTCTAATCAAGCTGTCAAATGCAGAGGTTTTCATCACCTTTCGTAATTGATAATTGATCCTGTTATGACAATTTGGCGTCTGGATTGCCCGCTCACAACTAGTGCGGTTAGCTTATCATCGCTTAAGATCAGAACACCTACAACGCCTAGCCACAAGACATATCCATAACACGTACAGGTCAATAGCAGGATGTGAGGAGCACAGTCAGTTCTGAGTAATTAATTAACTTTAATTGGTTTCTGTAGTAGCAGTGCTTATACTGAAACAAAACTTGAAGTTGAACTTTTCGTACAAAAATATGATTTAGCAAATTTGGGCAGAAACATTCACAAAGTAGTAACTTTATTGCCAAAGAAAATTTGTTTTGTGAATCTCTAAATATGTATAACTATATTTGCATAGACATTTACAAATATTTTATACATCCCTTCTAAATGTTTAAAAAATAAATCAGTTAGAGATTTATACTTACCATCAATATTCTTGCATTTCTCAAGATATTCATAGCAGTCACATGATCTACATTGCTTTCCATTCCACCAATCAGATTTATCCAAACAGCTGTCACACTTAGCCCCGCCCACGCCTGGTTTACACGAACACATGCCAGCACTGTTAAAGAAAATTGATGAAAAGAAAAGGCAAAATGGTTCAGACATTTTGGCTTAGGTATATACCTATATGGCTGGCAAGAGAAACCCTTGCAAGGTTGTTTTTTTAAGTAAGATTTAAAGGCCAGTGTTCTTCTAAGCCACTTGAACCTATTGCTGTCTCTTTTAGGTAAGGCCAGGTTCACAACCTAGCCCTGAACATGATTGTGACTGATCTTAAATCAAGCATTACCTAGTCAAACTCCTTGACTGATCTTAAATCAAGCATTACCTAGTCAAACTTCTTGACTGATCTTAAATCAAGCATTACCTAGTCTAACTTCTTGACTGATCTTAAATCAAGCATTACCTAGTCAAACTTCTTGACTGATCTTAAATCAAGCATTACCTAGTCTAACTTCTTGACTGATCTTAAATCAAGTATTACCTAGTCAAACTTCTTGACTGATCTTAAATCAAGTATTACCTAGTCAAACTTCTTGACTGATCTTAAATCAAGTATTACCTGGTTAAACCTCTTGCTAAGCCTCATCATTAGGTTATAATCTCAGTAGAATACATGGCAAGCATGCAGTCCAAATGTACTGTTTACTAATAATCCAGAGGAAATAAAGTGGATTGGAGTAGTTTTTTGTGAGATCTTGTTTACTTTTATGAAAATAGTAATTGAATATGGAAATGGTATAGGAGAAAAGTATTGCTGGGTTGATAATTCAAATAGAATATGATGCCATATATTCACAACTTATATGCAATTTATTAAGTATTTTGGATGAAGAGTTGAAGACAGGTGCAATATCAAAAGATAACCCCTGCTTAACGTGACATCAGCAGCTTATCATGATACCAATCACATGCAGCTTGTTACATTCTCTCAACAAATGATTTGAGAAACTTTTTCTTTGAATTGTGGATTCAGATTTGAACCATTGTGACTAATTCTTCAATGTCTGACTTTTCTAAAAGAAAAGAATTAAACTGTGACTTGAGAATTCAGATTCGCACCATCTGTGACTTATAAATGACAGCTGATCGATGTTCCAAACACATTAAATGTTTGAACCAATCCAGCTTTTGTTGTTCTTGGGCATCTTCCTATGCCATCTAAAGATCTCCATGACGCATATCCCTGCTCCTACTTTAATAGAAAGCCTTTTTCTAAAAAACAGTTGGCAAACATACATCTTTACAGATGTAGTGTGATGAGAATCTCTCAACAACTGTAAGATTACAATCTTAAACATATTGTCCAGCAAATCTTTCTTTCTTATGACTATAAATGTTTCATCGGATTGTAAAACTTCAACTTCTTTCACACATTAGCTTTCAGATACATGTTTAATATGGGCCATATGGTGGCGAGTCGATGCAGTACAATTAACCTGAAACATGCTAATGTTTTTTGTTATTGATGGAAGCCATACATCATCTTGGGAAAGACAAATTCAGTCCATGCTGTAGTTACGTTTAGAAAGAGAAAGACAAATTTTTGCCAACATTCAGTTTAAGGGATTGGTTTTAAAAATTACAGCATATGTTATAATGTTAATCATAGGTTTCGTTGTGGGTATTTCATATTTTCTATTTGTATTGAACATACAAATATGACGTAAATGCATAACATAATTTGGCGGGATGACAGGGTTTATTGATAAGAACGTCAACGTATGAAACTGGAAGTTGCCAATTTTTCAGTGAAGACAGGTATTTCACAACATCCTCTCAGCATCATTGACCACATTTCTTGTCTTGGTCCGGCATTGTCTTGAAGAAGGATGTTATCCCCCTTCCCTGCTGGTTCTCATTGAACAGCCCAAACCGCATCATTCTGACTGGAATTATGGATCTGCAGTGTCATGTTTTGGGCGTGTTTTAAATGAAGAGATGACCAATCATTTCTAGCTCATACCTGGGACTGAGGTATATGGGAGACTTGAAATGAATGTCTGCTTCTTGTCACAGAGCTCAAACCTGGCTTTAAATGTTAAAAAAGTTGCTTGTTCTCCATGGCTGCAGTAACTTACTGTCCCGTAAGTATAGGAAATAATGTGATAAACCTGGGAATAAAACCAATTATTACAATCTGGATACACTCTAAATGCTGGCATTCAATCTTGGTTTCTTACAGCATCCACCTTTCTATGAACCATTCCAGTCTTTATGGCTAGATATCCCTGACAGCCTCTGATGAATCATCGAGTCTGCTTCATGTAGGAGTAGACCAACTGTGCACTCAGCATGGTCATGTGGGTGTGATCAGGTGACACATCACATGACCTCACAAACCACAAGTCTGGGGTATTGACAGTTGACTACTGGGAAGCATAACAGGTGAATTTGGTACATGATCAACCAATCAGATGACTTGTTTTGAAAAAGGAAGAAAGGTTAACATGACATGACTGTGGTCAACCACAAAGTGCATTGAAAAGTGGGGTTTTTAGCAAAAGTATCAATCAACAGAGGGGCCTACACATGTACATCATCCAGTCAAATGCTTTGGGAGAGGTCATGTGAAGACAGTTGCCATGGTAATTGATGATGCATCAAACCGCAAAGATGTCCAGAAAGTAGGTTGAGGCAAATGGCCAGGAGGGGGATGCTGCTTAGATCACCTGGCCCAAGACGAAGACAATGAGCTCAAGACTTCAGGTTTCTACCAGCTCGGTCATTGGCATCCCACCATCATCACCATTAAGCATTAATTCTTCTTCAGAACAATACCTACCAATTTTATAACTGACAAAGAAGGAAACCTCACTATCTATTGAATTCTGTGCATAAACCTAAGAAAGGTTTTTTTCTTCCTCCGAATGCCCTTTTTAATATTTTCAATTGATAAATGTACATTCTGTCCTTCAAGGAAAATGCAGAAGTTTCTTGGAGGACCAAGAGAAGGAATAGTTTAGTTCAAGTTCAAGTTCAAGTTTATTCAAACCAATCAAACACAACATTTTACAATCAATTGACACAAAAGAAATAAAAAACATGATAGGTTTGGGACCCCGGAGAAGCAGAGCTTGTGATAAGGGGCCCCTTAAAAGGTACATAAACAAAAACAAAATGACAGTATTTAGAATAACCGATGACAAAAACATATTTACAATGATAACTAATGAGTAAATATGGGAACAGAAAAAAAGATAACACACATACACATACACACCCACGCACACATACACAGACACACCCACATACACACATACACACATGGCTTTCCAGGATTTACTTTAACATATTTTGTAATCTCTCAAAAAGATATTCTCGACATAGGGACAAGGGGCAAAAATTCCTTTGCCCAGGGATATTGAGGGCTGCTGTACAGTCATCATTATCATAAATGGATTACTAGAGGTTTTTTATTGAATGATTAACCATCAACCTGAATTTACAATTCCTCATTCTCGGATTTAATATTTACACTGGCTATCTGCCACATGCATCACCTGAAGCAAGCAGGAATTCATGTATGACAATGCAGAATGATTCTCCAGTTTTGAAATGTGATATTTGAGAGACATTGACATTTATATGCAGACCACACAAGAAGGATCGGTTTTATCTAGAGCATGTTGGTTCAATTTCTTAAGAACTGTTGTAGAAATGCTTAAGGAGCAGAATAAATGAAAGTGATTTTCAAAAGAATAGATTAAGAGTTGGCCCACTACTGCTTTACATCATTCATCTCATATTGGTCAGGTTTAGGCTTGGCATCTAACAACTGGTAACAGATAAGAGTGATCCATTTCTTAGATGCAATGTGAGATATCTTTCTTCCAGATCGCAATGAAAACATAGACATGGTTGGAAAATAGTTTCTTCAAAGTAATCAATGAAAATTATTTTTCAAAATAATTGATAAAGATTTGACCCTCCTTCTGATCTCCATCATTGGTCAGCTAAGGGTTTGGCACCTACTGACCGGTAACAGACGAGACTGATCCATTTCTACTGATGCAGACTGAGATATCTCTCTCAAAACATGGATGTGGTTACCAAGGAGTTTCATTTCACAAGATGTCACTCAAGACTTCCTACATGTTGACTCTGATATCTCATGACTAACCTGAATATGGTCTACCAAACTATGAAAGATCCATGCCTACAACATGCCTTGAGAGCCAACAATTGAACGACTGAATAGAAAAGTCTTTGATCATCGATTCTTGCTTTTAATCATTTTTGTTTTGGGGTGATTTCTGAGCAAGTCATAATGAAGAACACATTTCAACCATGAACATCATGGCCAAGACAGAAGGACAAATACTTTTCCATCAGGTACTTTCGCTGTATTCTCTTTGCCTCTTACTTTACATTTTTTGTTTGAAGTTAATTGCACCTTATACCACTGTCCAAATGAGTATTCTTTTTCCATGAACTAATTTTATCTCCGGGAAACGATCCTGTATAACTGCAAAGTCTTCTCTGTTCTCAGGGGCTTAAAACTGCAAGCTCATGACAGGCCTAGCTGTCCAATTAATAATTCAAGAGTTATTCCTGTCTGAAGATCATCTAGAATTTACAAGGCTCTTGACTGATGACTCATAGCTAATCTGAAGCCAGGGAATCCCCTTCCATACCCGACCACATATGTCTCACATCACACAGTCACACCTAGGCTGGCGAACCACAGGTGGTATCGTGTGAAACACTGGTCATGTCTGAACTACCTGTTGAAATATTAGATTGTGGTCTGTGGAGAGGTCGCAAGTCTTCTTCGATATTAAGTTTGATGTCAGATTTCTTGGATTTTGCATGTTTTGTATCGATGGGTGTGTCCTTGGCTTTACCCTCTGATGAAAGCTACGATGAAAGCTATAATCCAAGATAATTTTTGATTTATATGGAAACAATATGTGTCATATTCCAATATATTTAATTTCATCGTCAATGCCTTATCTGCTCTTCAAACTGATACTGAAAGAATTGGAACCCAATTCCTTTTGTGTCACATTTTTCAGAGTCAAATGTAAAGTCAGGAGATGAAAAAAATATAGGAATGTCATCAATCATGTATTCTGTCTATCTACAGTATATTCCAACATTGAAATTGATACATTCACTTATTTGATGGATAAAATGGCTTTTCAGGTTTTCTACTTTTTATGCAATTTAAAAGTTATTAATCTCACTAACTACAAGTAATTTCTTTTAATGAGTTTAAGAACCCCTAAAAGCCCACATAGAAAACACAAGAGCACCTGTAAAAAATCTTGTTTGATTGTTGTAATCCACAAAGCTTTGTCACAAATCTGGCATTTAAATCTTTCTTTTGTGTATTTGGTTGAATTGGTCATCTTTAAAGCTAGCCACCTGCTCTTATTAAAGTGTTTGCTGCCCACTGATTGACCAAGAATGGGTCATCTACCGCTTGAGCCCCTCCATGGCACCAGCAACCTGTCTCTATCGTTATGGCGACATACACACTTCCTGATCTTGGTCCAACAAGGAAATTACCTTAAACTTTCTGCCAGATTTCCTGGTGTTTTGTGACTGCTTTCTCTGAATCAGCTGGGTGGTTTTAGTTAAATTGGTTAACGAGTTTGTTGTTCACTTAGATCTTGACATCATAGGTACCGTGTATAATCAAAGAGTTGACCTCTCAAATGATGCTTTTCTCATATTCATAGAAATGACGTACAATCCTCACCCAGGCATATCATTAGATTAACCATCATTTCTGGTACACCTTTCCTAAATTGAAAAACTAACAAAATACCGCTGGGACACAGCTGATAAAAAAGGTTTTTTGACTAAACCTGATTAAAGTGAAGGGTCTGTATTTTGACCAAATAGGATTAAATTGAAACAAAAATGAATTGAGCTAAATTGATCATTGATTTACAATATTATGATGGCATTAATTCCTTCTTCATTTTTATCTTCTTCTTTTTTTGTTCTTTTTTTCAGGGGGGGGGGTATTAGAATAAAAGCAGTTTTAAAATAATGGAAATCTCCTATAGTAGACTGTGGATGATCACTACACAGCACTTCTGACAGTTTGTGTCAGAGGTTAAATGTGTAAAGTTCTTTATTTGCTGCATCCTCTCATTCTTCACCTACAATTTTTAATTATTTTTCCATTTCTTTCATATATTTTTGTTGGGTTATACAAACCTATCACATTCTTGGCTTGTTGAACCATCTGGATTGCACAGACATGGTTGACATTTATAGGTGACTACTCCATAATGGGTGTAACATGGACACTGGATGGATGTGCTGTTACATGATGTGTAGTTGAATGTGTCGGAGCCGCATGGGCAACCTGTCAAATGGAGCAGAAAGAAAAGGATTAAGTGAAGGCAATCTTACTGGAGATGATTATTTCAATAATATGCATTTCAACAAAATGTTCTCAGTTAAAAATAGAAACTGGAAAAAAGAAAATCTTCTCACCGTTTTCTGTTCAAATTGTTTTATTCATATTCTAAACATTTTATCTAAATGATACATTTATAGCAGTAGGAGAATTTTCAATAAACACAAATATGTACTTTAATAAAAGCCATGAAACTCATATTGATAACTACTATGTATAATGATAAATTCATGTTATATGAATGGGTTTGCCTTTCATACATACATTGTACACTGTATGGTTTGTTATTTTCAATTCTGAATGGTAAAGCACAAAGATGTCTATCTTCCATTCCACAAGCTTTCCTGTCATCAACATTTAAAAATATGCATTGAATTGAGAGGAGAAGTAGGGGATGCATCTTGAGTGTAATCCAACAGAATGCATCGTTGAAGATGAAGATCGATGGCCCCTGAACGAATATATGACAGGAATCTTACAAAGATACCGACATACATGAATTATCATCAAGTAGATTCTAAGGCATATAGACCATCAGTAATGGGACCCAGCAGGAAACATCTTCATACCACCCCCTCCCTCCCCCTTTCATCCTAGCATCCAGCAAATTGCATTGTTATGAGCAGATAGATTTAGTTTCATTACTAAAAGGGAACCAATAACTTCCATATTTCTCAAGCCATTCAGCATTCTTTCCCAGTAATGAATCCCCCTGTCTCTGTAATTCAAGTTCTTCTCTGGATTCTTGTTTCATGGCTTTGTCTATTTTCTTCTGACTCTCATCATCTTCTCAAAAATTTATTCCCATTTTAGGCTTCTTGACTTTGTCATGAATGTCCAACCCTGGATATTCAATTTGTTTATTCACTTACTGAAGTTACTGCAGATCTTCATTCACTACAAGTATACAAAGCTATACCGCATTGATAAAAGCAAGGAGCTTCAGCCCTATAGCTCTATGATGAATGTATTGCTTGTACATTTTTTCCTCCTTTGACTTGTTACAAAAGGATTAGTCATTCTCAACATTCCCTGTTTCATGTCATTTCCTGTTGCAAATTTCTAATAAAGTTTCAATGATTTGTAATATATTGCCCTTTTTCTCTCTCTCCCTTATCTCATTTCTTCCATCCTTTTCTCATCTTTCTTTCTATTCCTATTGTCTGTCCTCTATCTCTGTCTCTTTCTTTAACCTCTCTTTTAACCTTCTTGTTTTCTCAATCTTTTCTCAGTTTCCTTAACTCTCGGTCTCTTTCTCTTCATCTTTCAAACTCTCTATCTGTCTCTCTCATCCATGCCTCTTTTTCTCCTCTCCAATTTCTTCATTCTAATTTCTACCATTTGATCTCTCTTTCTCTCTCTCTCTTATTTTTTTACTTCTTTTACTCATTTCTAATTTGGACTATTTAATCTCTCTCTCTCTCTCTCTCTTCTCTCCCCTCCTTTTCTCGTACTCCTCTTCTCCATCTATCCATCTCTCCCCTTCCCTGATTTGACCGCATCCCATCCATCTGAGGGATGGGATTACATCTCAAAAACAAGATTTAAGACATGGCATGAATACCTCCTCTACCAGCATATCCAGCAGTGGATGCACATTCATTTCAATTCATTATGCACTTTGTCTGGATAAAGAGTATGAATTCAGACATGCTGGCACTTAAAGGTATAGACCAGTTTTGAAAACGCCCCCTCTCAAAAAAATGAAATGGAAGCTCTTATTACCAATCATGTGAAAGAATATGTTGTGACTAATACGTGATGATACAAATTTTGCTGGGAAACCGCCTACTAATTGATATATTTGGTAAATCATCATATCTATTAGGTAATATCTATCCATACTGAATGGATAGATATCGCGTAGCCCCATAGACATCTTTCTGTGTGCAGTGCTTGTAAATTTACCAAGACTGGGCCAAATTTCTTGTCAATTTGATGATTCCAGAACCTTGCAGTACACTCCAATACTTATATGCTAGATGATCAACCTTTTCTAATCGATTCAACCACGTTTCTTTCACAATGCAATCGCATGACCAGAACTGGTCTATACCTTTAATATCTAGATCTTGCTACTCGACTCGTCAGAGTTACGAGGAGGCTTGCGTGGCACTTTAATAGAAATGCTCTGAAAGCTAGGCCCTGGTGAATCAAATACCCTCAATGATTCAAGGCCTGGGCCATATCTGATACTAAGCAACTTATTATGCAAAAGACTGAAAAGAGAAATAGCATATTTTTACATTCATGTTTACTTTTTCAAGTTATTTCACCTCCAATAATTTGTTGAGTGTTAGCCTTTATATCTTGAATAAAATATCCATCTACAATGTATCTCAGTTTATTTATTTCTGTATCTCCCATATTCGCTCGAGCTCTTCCTATATTCATAAGTATATCATGACCATATGTTACAGTTCAATTTCTTTCCCAGTCCTCAATGACCATAACCTTATAAATGGTCAACTTGCCAGACAAGTAAACTAATCCCAATGGTCTTCTAAATGACCACATGGGATTACATATTAATGCTGAATGGCACCATCATTGCTAGGTCTGTGGTTTTGAACCTGTTCTATCTGATTCAGTCCATACCTTAATTAAAGTGTTGGCTAATTGACAAAATTCGTGACCACAAATGCAAAACCTGAAGAAGAAAAAAGGCCAAAAATGCCTGGCATTCGTTTAGCTCAACTGTGCAGAACATATTTGAACCTGCTTGTAAGTGCCGGCTTGCATGGTGATGTAGATATACAGTAGGTTTGTGGGTGCATCTCAATCCTCCTCAATCCTCCCTCTCTCTCTCACATGGTGCACCCACGAGCCTACTGTATATTTGAACCTGTATTGAGTGATGAGAGACATAAGACAAAAACAAAAGTTGCATTGATGCATACTAGATACATGCTAATGATGGTCATGAAAATGCAGAACATCTCTTATTCCTTCCTCTCTAGGACAAATGGGAAATCTTTAATGGAATTGGTTGTCAACTTGTCATGTTCTGTTAAATCCAAGAAGTGATATGTTGAGTGTGGATATTAAGCTGTTTTGTAATGGGCAACATGTACTGATTGTAATGGAGTAAACATGTACCTGGTACAATATTTGAACATCTTTATTTATAAATGTTTCTTGTTTTAACAAGTGAAGTGTAGCACCTCCTTCTCATACATATCATTAACCCCAAAACACTTTTTTCTCATGTTATGTAGAAAGTTGAATGCAGTACCTCTCTGAACTAACTTGCAGCATTGTTTGTGCAACAATATTTGCATCATAATTAATTATATCTAGCTGAAATATAATTAAACGATCTTCTTTTGTTTCAACAACCCTTGATTTTTTCGCATTAAGTCAAAATATTAATCAAATCTTTTTCTTTTGTTTCAACCCTTAATTTTTGTGCAGTTATCTACTCAATCGGTTCTGAAATAATAATCAAATCATTTTCTTTTGTTTCAACCCTTGATTTTGTACAGTTATCTACTCAACCGGTTATCTACTCAACCAGTTATCTACTCAACCGGTTATCTACTCAACCGGTTCTGAATGTTAATGCCACTGAAGATGCCGCCTAAGTATCGTCGTAAGACATACACCAAGATAGAGAAACAGATCCTAATGGAGCTCATAGAACCCAACCTCCCTGCCATTACAGACAAACGTCGTGAGGGTAAGGTTCTCTTCAATCACGACCGCGCCTGGCGTGAGATCGCGCTCCTCTTCAACGCTCATCGCGACACGGTGACGGTGAGGACCAGTACGGACCTAAGAGGGGCGTGGAAGTACGTGACCCAGGTTCAGTTCCCTAAGCTACCCCCGATGCAGATTGTGATGGAGTACCTCAATGGTCGGAAGAGACTGGTCAACTATAGAGCTCTCTTGCTCGATGCTTCTCACTGGAAAATGGAAGATGGTGCTGGTAAGTTATCTCTACTTTCCCTTATATATGGAACCTTGTGGAGCAATGTTATCCATCTTGTTACATTACTTCTGTAAAGAGATTTTGCAACTTTAAATACAGTCTCAGTTAACTTAAAATTGCACAAATACATGCTGGCATTAAAGTAAAGTCCAACTTGGGTTCTGAGTGCGCTATTTTATGTTATTGTTTATTTCTTCATACTCCTTTAGTCCATAAATTGCTTGGTGAAGTTTTTTAGGTTGATTTTACACATTTTAGCTGTGTATGTAAACAAATTATTTTTTCAGGTGATTGGTACTCCTGTCTTGTCATCATGTTGCATGAAATTCTTATTACATTATCTCATGGGTTTAAATGTCATTATACCTAAAACTGCTCTTTGCTATTGCTAATCCCCGATTGCTATTAAACACTTGCAACAAAATAAAAACAATTTGCACTAAAATGTAACATTTTCCCACCTAGCTATTGATGTTTTCCATTTCCATTATGATTTTGATAAGTTTATTAAACATGCATGAATTCACCCTCCCCTAACATTGACTATCCTGAATTCAGGTATGTCTATGCCTATCACAGACCTGCCACCGGTGAAGGTTCGCGGCAAACGAACCGTCTACAAGCTCTACGAGAAGGAGCTGCTCCTGGAGCTGGTCACTAACCGTTGGTCAGATGTCATGTTGACCGGTCCTGAACTGACCTGTGAGCTTCGTAGAGATGGAGCATGGCAAGAGATACATGACAACTATAACGAGGACCCTAGAGCCGTTACTCAAAGGTAAAAATCGTGACTTTCTAGAGACCTTCAAACATTCACTGATTTAAATTACCAGCCTCGATTCTAGTTTCTTTCATCCTTTAATGCACTAGATTTCTTCCCGAATACTTCTCGGTTTCCTGGAAATTTATTAACTGTCACGTATTTCAACAGTAGAACAAAATACATGTACTGCCTATTTGACAAAATTGTTCCATCCTCCATCAAACTTATTGCAAAGCTTTTATAGATAGAAATTTTTCTAATTACCATTGCATTTACACTAAAACAAAGATTTCAGGCACTGACCTGTGAAGTACGTAAGGATGGAGCATGGCAAGAGATACATGACAACTATAAAGAGGACCCTAGAGCCGTTACTCAAAGGTAAAAAAACATGACTTTAATTCTAGAGATCTTCCAAGATTCACTGATTTAAATTTACCAGCCTCGATTCTAGTTTCTTTCATCCTTTAATGCAATAGGTTTCAAATACTTCTTGGTGTTCTGGAAATTTATTAACTTTCATTTATTAGTAGAGCAGTAGAACAAAATACATGTAATGCCTGCTTGACAAAATTGTTCCATCCTCCATCTAACTTATTGCATAGCTTTTTAGATATATACAGTATTTTGTTTAAACTTTCACCAAAAAGAAATCTTAACTACCATTACATTTACACTAAAGTTTGATCCTAATTCCTACTTTTCATTTCTAGAACCATCCGGGATCTGCGCTACTGCTGGAAGTACATGGTGCAGCAGGGCCGTCAGGTAGAAGCCAAATTGAAAGCCCAACAGCCTGGAGATCCCCCATTCATTCCTTCTCCTACTGAGGCTGTTTACCTGAGGGTTCGTCAATTGGAGCTGGACTGTGGCAGTCGCTTCCTACCCTTCTACCTGCAGAGCCCTCCTCATCAGCCAGATGACATGTCACCCAACCCTGCAGAGAGTCCATCTGGACAGCAAGGTCAACCCCTGCAGAGTCCACAGCCAGGACAGGGCCGAGGAAGAGGGCGCCGTGGGAATGCAGCCAGACAGGAGGCTTCAAGGCAGGAGGCAGCTAGACAAGAGCAGGCCAGACAGGAAGCAAGACAGGCTGCACAACAGGCTGTTCAGATGCATCAGGATGCTGCTGCAGCTGCTGCTGCACAACAACAGCAACAACAACAACAGCAGCAGCAACAGCAGCAGCAACAGCAGCAGCAGCAGCAACAACAACAGCAGCAGCAACAGCAACAACAACAGCAGCAGCAGCAGCAGCAGCCACAGCAAGCGCAGCATCAGGAAACCACAGCTCTCCAGCACCAAGGAACTACAGGACACCAGTCTCCTGTGCTCTCTCAACACCAACCCACAGTAGTGTCCCAGCTTCAGGACCAGACTTCACAGCAGCCGCATCCAGCCCTGGCTCTCCTCCATCAAAGCCAGGCAGCACAGCCAGGACTTCATCATGGATCATCACCACACCAGGTTCCTGTGTCGCATCAGGGACAGAGTCCTCAAGCTCTGCAGCATTCTGGACCCCTACAGGTTCCTCTGGCTCATCAAGGTCTGGCTCTTATCCAAGGCCTTGCCTTGCATCAGGCTACTAGACCTCAGCACACTGGATCCTAAAGCCTTAACTTCTCTTCTCCCTTCCTCTTTATTCTTCTCTCCTGCTCAAGTTTTGCTGTAGTGCTACAGCAAGTATCAAAACATTCTATCTTCCCCATCTCCAATTTGTTTTTTAAGTTCAAGATCTTGTTAATATCATTGGTTATCAAATGATGCCACTTCCCTTCATGTTTATCTTCCAAACAAATGTTTTCTTGCCTTTTTTCTTGCTTTTCATTTGTATTACTCTGACTGAAATTCCGACAATGACAAATTAAGATGATTCCAATAACTGTATTGAGTTTAATGATTTCCATAAATCTCTCTTTATTGTCACCGATCTTCTCATTATAAGAGAGATTATCAACATCTTTTGGTATTATTTACCTCTTACACTGCCCCCTTAACGAAATAACATTGACCTCCTTCCAGTAAGTATTGATAATATTATTTCTTTTCAGCTAACTTGTTATCTTTAACTTTTAGAATTAGAAACCGTGACAAAAACAATTGATATGTCATTGTGTAAAGATGATGACGATGTCATAATGAAGTAAGAATCAGCAAGAGAACACTCTGTGATGATTTTTCTTCTGAATGTAAATGATCTGTATATATTTATCTGGTGCTTTCTAGTTGCTGTACATACATGCCGAGAAGCCAGTAGTAAGCGTAACATTGTAAACTGCTGTAAACTGATTATGACAAAATAAAAGTTGAAATCCTACTCAATGTTATTACATGAATGTCTTTTAAGTTTTTGTATGTTTTGTAGCAATGTGTAGTTCACTTAAGTGCCAAAAATTTTCTGGCATATTCCATTTATGTCGATCATCTCATTTTAGAGATATCATGTTATCAATCTATAACCCATTGACGACCATGTATCATGATTGTAGGTAGTTTAGTAAGTTCTTAATTTTGTACCATACTTACGTTTGTATCAAAGAAATAATGCAACTCCATAATCAAAAAGCTTGTAACCTATTTCGTCATTGCATTGTACATGTCAAAGCATTTGCCATTTTGATGTCAAGAATAATGAACATCTCATCCTAAATTTGTCTACTTTATAAAACACAAGGTTATGTTATTATGATAATCAGTGGTGGTAGAAACGGAACTGTACTTAAGGTGTATTTTTAAATGTATGTTCTGCAGCGTAGATTGAGTTCTATAATGTCTTTTTTGCAGTTGTGGAGAATATTCCATTACAAGTATTGGTAGATAATAATGTAAAGTTTGCATCAAGAAAATGGACATGGTATTAGTCGAGTATTAATTAAAGAGATCATTGATTTGATTCACATCTCTATGTTTAATATCAATATTGTTTGAATTAGGATTCAGTTAAAGGGCTATGTGTTGATGGAAGAGAATGTAAATATACAAATAACCAACCAAAGAACATGCTACATCACTCTTTGTCTCCTTGATGATCTATATACCTAGACAAAACTCCTTTCCGTCTGTCTGTCCGTATGGTTGTCTTTGGTACACTGTAGCAAGGACTCATATAATGTTGATCAAGTTTGTAGGCTGTGAAGGGGCTTTTGCTTTGGCTCTCCTGGGGGGGGGGGGGGGGGGGGGTGTTTCACAAAGACTAAGATCGACTTAAGTTGGACTTGAATTATGCCACTGGTTGCTCTTACCGTCGGTCTCTCAAGGACGTCACAAATATACAGAACTAAAAAAAAAAATCTACTTTTTTTTTTATTGAAGGAAAAAGCATTAAAAAAAATCATAATTTCTAAGATTTTTTTCCCCTCTAATTTTACATCTGGTTTAAGACTTTTAAAGGGCATAAATCGCCTGCCATAGTTCAAGTCCAACTTAAGTTGACCTTAGTCTTTGTGAAACACTCTCCTGGTGATTGAAGGCATGCCACACATCACAGCGAGAAGGGACGTCAACCCTTTCAGCTCTAAACAGACAACATCAATTGAAATAAATATCATTGTATTCATTTATGTAACCAACTGATAGTGCTTCATGTAGAAAGCAGATTGACAACTTTAAGATGCATAAAAAGTGCTGACAATACAGAAAATAAAACATTATTTAAGAAACAAAAACTTAAAGTATTTCACCAAGCTCTATTACGTATGATTTTGAACATTGTAAATCACACCTTTGATAGTCAAATAATTTTAAATGTACCATATGTATAGCATCACCTTGTTCACCTCAGTCTCATACATCTTTGTGTCCCACATTTCATTTGACACTAGCCAAGTATTATTAGAGTCCAAAGATTACATTTGATTACATTTGTACATTATTAATCCATATAATGTCTTCTAAGGATGTGTTGACTGTGACAGTTTCCCTGATAAATGTGTTTCTTAATAGTTCTGTTTATTCCTAAAAACATTTTAGTATGTTGACTTTAATGTCCATTTGATCATGTTTTCATGTGAAAATGTGTAGAAATTCAATGTTCTGGATTTGTGAAGTTAGGACAGAGTTAATTATTGTTGAAGAGTTCTGAAAGTTGTTCTTTTTGTAAGCCATTTAAAAGTTCTTATATTTCTTAACTGTTAGAAAGTAATTTGTAACTTTCCTGTAAGTTTTATGTATGCAGTAAAGTTCATACTGCATACAAACAGCATGTGGACACATGTAAAAGTATTAGGGAAGTAATAAAATGTAAACAGAAATAAAAAACTTCTTGACTGGAATGTGCAGTTATTGGTATTCTTGTTACAAATTCAGGAAACAGGTTGAGTATTTATGTAAATTAAATTTAGAAGGAATGAAAATAATCAATTGTTCTTGGGTATACATGGACTCATATCTACCCTTCCACATTATAGGCATATTTTACATTACATCCATGACAACATGAAAAAGATCATAGCAATAACTGAATATTAATTTATTTTTAGTCCACACTGAACGAGTGCATTTACATAAAGCATAATTTTTAATCATTTTTGTTTTCCTAAAGAGGAAAAGACCTCAAAAGTATATTTCCAGTTTTCATGGTCAAGCACTGACTGTTGATGCGGAGCTGCTTTAAACCTGCCCTCTCACTTCAATTGGACAGAGACCTCTTGTTTTAATCTGAAACCTTCTTTGCTCAAGAAATTGGTATATTCTGTTGAACCTCATGTAGCCCTAACACAGTTAACTCATGAATAAGGCTTGATGCATGCGGCTGACACGCAGTAATGAAAGCAAATTTTTGAGATGGTTTACGGCCCGCCCCTCTTCCCTTGATTCCCAAGCCAGCTGTAAGAGAGAGTACGTTGACATACACAGTTACCATGGTATATGAGAGCCCGTCATAACAAAGCCTTGGTACGTGGCAAACATCTGTCAACATTAACCTCAACATACTAACATTTAAAGGAATTACATACATGATACATAATAGTTTGATTGATTATCTTCACTCCTTCCAAATTTCATTCACATAAGTACAGAATTCAAAATTGTGAATCTGCAAACCATGCATTGGTATTAAAACCTATGTGCTTTCTATGATAATGCAACAACATGTACTTCCTGTAGAATTGCATACACGTACATTGTATATCAAGACTTTAAGGCCTCAATGCTGTTTCATTCATTTGAAGCCGAACAAGTAATGCCTGACTGATTGTGAGATATATCTAAATCATGCTCATATGGCATTGCTGCATGCTCAGTTCTTCTATCTCGTCTTTCAATTTTAAACATCAGAGTTATTCCCACAAAAATATTCATAAGTAGCATATTAAAAGCAATGGGTATGAATAAATCTAAAATACTGGCAGGGAATTTCAGAGAGAGAAAGAAAAAAGCCAGTAAACAATCAAAATAACTATACAAGAGAAGAGATACAGAAAGAGAGTGAGAAAAATAGACAATATGAGAGAGAGAGAGAGAGAGAGAGAGAGAGGGAAAGAGAGCAAGAGAGAGAGAGAGAGAGAAAGAAAGAAAGAGAGAGAAAGAATGAAAGAGAGCAAGAAAGAGAGAGGTGTAAAGCAAGGAAAAAAATACAGGAAATATTTCTCATTCAAATGCTATAAATCAATTAAAGAGAAAGGAGAGAGAGAGAGCATTACACTAAAAGAGATCAACAGTAGAGACAGTAACAATGACACACACAACTTACAGGCAAGAACATGAAAATGAAAAATTAGAGGAATTTGGAATTTGTGTTATTCATAATAAATTCAACCAAACACAAAGTGGAAATAAAAAATCATTGCAAAATATAAAATATACACCTTTTGTATCAATATCCTGCTTGGATGGAAACAGTGTCCCATATTTACCAGCTGCAAACTATTCAGTGAACAAAGTCCAAAATAAAATGAAAAAATACTTGCATTATGTTCATGTTGACATGCACTTTTTCAGGTAGACATTAATATAAATTACTTCTGTACAATATATCATGCAATGTGTGTAAATAGCGATGATTGTTCACACAGTAGTATTTGCACAATAGTCATTTCAATTCAATTGAAGTTAACAAACTGGCACAGGGTTCGCATATTTTGATTCAGCTTGTATGCATTAATTGACTTGGACTTAATCTGGCAATTACAGACCTTACTTGTGAAATAATGTCTGCATGTGAGTAAACAACTTTGTGAACTTTGTCTATCCAAACAGCTGTAAAAATGAAAGATCGATAGTATAACAATACTATAGAGGATTATATATGTATGTGATCATGTATAATTGTTAATTATAAAGTTTATGTCACCCCTCAGCTGTTGTCTTCAATGTAAGATTTCTCTGGTTAAATGGAAGTTTCCTCTTTATCTCCATCTTTTGCCCTGGAATTTTTTTCTTGCTAAATTTTCTGCTGCAATTCATAATTATTTCATTTCCCCCTCTCTTCCTTATCTTTTATTTCCATTTCTTTATTTCTTCTGAAATATCTGTTTTCTATTCTGTCACTCTCTCTATTTTCTTCTCTCACTCTTTTCCATGTTTTGCTTTTTCTTTCTCTCTTGCTCTCTATTATTTCTCTCTCTCTATCCATTGATCTCTATTTCTCTCTTCCTCTCTCTATCTACCAATCCTCCATTTTTCTTCAAGATTTCTTTTACTGTACTGCTGTATTGAAGGACAAAAATGACTTTTTCCTGACCTTTTCCCCTTTAAGCTCAACTCTCAAACTCTTCTTGTCTTCTTCCACCTTGAGATCAATCTAGCGGCAAGCGCCGTCGCATCTTGCTCAATTGTTACCATCTCGTGCCGTTCATTTGTCCAACTTATTGCCAATTTAGAGAGCAAATGAACTGTGTCACAGACAAGCGAGCTATTGAGCAATGCAGAATAAGTACGTTGAACCAAGTCCAATCTACACATGCCATGCACATATATCTCCCTATAGACTCTTATCCATTTCCCCTTCTGGTGACATGCCCGGCAACCTGCTCTCTGATAAATAATTTCTTTAAAAGACAGCTTTAAAATCAATCTGTCTTTCTCTTGCTCTCAATTTTATGTTTGAACTTGAATTTGAAAAACGAGTTTTCTATTTTTAAATACTGTGACAACCTGATCAGAACTACAGGCCTAAACTTTGTTAAGTTATCATGAGGCTGCAGATATAACCAAGTATTTACATTGCTTATTTTAGTAGAACTATAATTAGACCAAACGTTTTTTTTTACTACAGATTTAGGATACCGAAATGGTTGGTCCAATCCAAAGAGATAATCACAAAAATAAGAGACATTATCACAAGAAACAAGAATATCACAAAAATGAGCACTGCACTTTTTTAGCCAAAATTAATTACAGTTTCTCTGCCATGCTCGGGTGACAGGAGGAGCCCTACATATCTGATGAATCAGAATAAAAACGAGGATGACCTTGTGACTTGGGTCAATAACATTCATGCCTTCTCGGCTTGTCCATAATTACATGGTATTAAAATCAATACTACAACCTTCACCATTGGAGGGAAAGTCACCTGGACATATGTCACTGGCCTGTTTGGATTTTACAAAATTCTGATTGGATTAAAAAATTGTGGCTATAAAATTAGACATTCTAGTTCATGGTTAGTGTTATAAGGGAAATGTGTGTTGCAAGAGGTATAAAAGTGAATGCAATATTAGAACATATTTTTTCAAGCAGGTAGATTAAAACCATGTACACATAATTTATAAAGACACAATGTATTGTTACTTACACAAAAATTCAAGAAGTTTTGGAAAAGAAACAGGTACCTGTAATCCAATACAGAGGGGAAAAACAGAAATGTGGCCCTCATTTTTAGCATACCAAAATGCATGACTGATTTAAATATTCTATTTGAGTATTTTACTCCTCATGAAGATATTTCAACCTTACCAGCTTCCTAGAATAATAATTTAATTTCTTTACGTTCCAACTTTCCCATCATTTCAGAGAAAAGCCTGCAATTAGTTTCAATCTCGTATTTTGTCATAAAAAATCTCAATTTTCTCAATCACAATTGAACCTTACAAACAGACAAGATGAACACAATCTCATTAAAAAGCATACATTTTATGGCTTGTCCAGTAGGGCCTATTGGTATAATGCTTGCTCCTCTGACAAGAGAAGCATTTCTGTTCAAAGTCAGCAGACTTGAGACTTGTGTATTTCTGTGTTCCAAACTGATACCGTATGATATGTGGTACCCTGTCACAAACCGTATCCTAAGCAAAGCTAAAATTCTTGACACAAATTCAACATGTCCTACATTCGTTTCAACTATCTGGTCCGGATATTTGTAAGGTCAGTTTGACCGTGGACAGACCATGGACAGACCCTCTAGTTTGGTGTTAAAGTTGTTGTGTAAGTGTCTGGACCAGGAAAGTTTCCATTTCACATCCTACGATCATTTCTTGAAGGAAGCAGAATAGTAGATCTGTGCCTCAATCAACGAGATGACAAATATAAATCCCCTTACGTGCCACCACCCTTCCTCCTTAATCTCAACTAAAGACTGAGCCGAAAGATTATATATAGTTAACAACTTAATTATTCACACCCCTTGTAAATTTGATGTTTTTGTGGTTTGTAACTCAAGAATGAAAGGTGGACTGGTTGAATTAGGGCCTTTTATTTGTTGAATGCTTTCAGATGTAAGCTTATTATCAGCGTGTCCACACACAAAACAATTTATCCCGAAACTCTGTAACGAAACGTCGTATAAAGAATCATCGTATAAATTTCAGAGTGTCCACACACAAGAAAAGTCGTATAAATAATCATCGTATAAATTCCAGGATGTCCACACACAGAAGAAAGTAATCCTGAAACTCTACAGCGAAATGTCGTATAGGTGCGCAGTTTGCTACTGCTGTCATGAAATGGAAGCGAAAATGAGAGGTCTGGTCTCCTTTCGCTCGAGGTCACGTTAAGCCCCGCCCAGTTAGTTACACTAGTTACACTCCCCCTGTCCACACACAACATTTTCCGTGATTAGGCGTGATTAGGCGTGATTCTTTATTGAGTTTCAGTTCGAAACGATACCCAAACCTGCGTTTCGTTAGACTAGTTTCGTTATACGACGTATCGTTAGTAAGCGTCCACACACACTATTTTCATCGTAAAACTATCGCGAAACGGTATCACTATCGCGAAACGGTATAGCTAATCACGCCTAATCACGGAAAATGTTGTGTGTGGACAGGGGTTTAGTCGCATTCTCAAGAAACATAAAATTAATCAGGACAAATCCATTTTGCACATACATGTACTTAGAAGAGAAAACAACTAAGCTTGGTAAGGGTGTGGATAGTTTCGTTGTTAATAGTTCTGTTTTTCTAACTTCTCTAAGATAAAATATATCAAGAAATGGGGCTGTTAATAAGGCATTTTATCAGAGTTCATAACCATCATTTGCATTTCAGTTACCCTCCCATCTTATTCCTCTTTCTTGGTCACCTTTGGTCATCTTCTGAATTCAATGTTACAAATACAATGGTACTATTCAATACAGCACTTGTGGCATTCAGAGACAGAAGAGAGCAAGACAGAGAGAGACAGTGAGATGGGGAGGATAGGTGAGCAGGGGTATGTAAGGAGCATGGTAAAGAGAACATGCAGAAAAGAAGATGAAGAAAAGGAGAAAGAAATTGGGTCAGAAAAATAGGGACGGAAAGGAAAAAGAAAGGAAAGAGAGCCCATGATCCTCAAAGATTAACCTATAATATGAGACTTAAACCAATCCGTGGCATATAGGTGAAGAGAGCCACGTCTGGGCATGGAAACATTCTAATCCTACATAATCTTCATGTTAAGTGAGAGAAGGAGAGACGTGGTCTCCATTAATCACTTCTTCGGTACGATCAATCAAATCAAATTAGACTAATTAGCAGCTATGCCCTCAAGCTGATACTCTTAATTATGACTTTGCAGCAATTTGACCTATAAAATAAGAGCCAGATATTAATTTCAAACAGGTGAAAAGTCAGAGTGGGAGTTCATTTGATCCCCTGTCATCTTGTCATGTCTGACCATGCCTTATCAAAAACAGGGATGTGTATCTTGGACTCTCTTCGTATTTTCTAATTTCTAAGGCTTTCAATAACTGCTTTACCATAAGAGGTTCTAATAAAGACTGTAATTCAAGTTTTAAATGCTGTCATATATATGTCAGCTCCTAATACTCACTCATTATCATGATAATAAATCTATATTGATCAATCTTGTTAATCGAAGTGATCTTAATACCATACACTAGTGCCCTTTGGTAAGACATTAATTCTCATTACCAAGTCCCTTGGAGGGGACTAAAAGCCGTCTGTCCCCTGGTTGCTTACTTACAAGCATACTCATGCTTTCTTAGCAGTCAGGTAAAAACAAAAACAAAATCCAAATTCCTTTGATTGGTATTTGAACTATGCTACTTTCTCTGTATATATTTTTCACAACACACTTTTGCCTATATCCTTTCTGTTTACTACATACACCTCCCTGATACAAAGAACTGCCTGTCTGTTGTTTTGATCAGCAGACTAGATTGTCCATTATTCAATTTCTCATCCGCATACCTGAGTTGAAAATTATGTATCACCATGGCGATGGCCATGCTTAGTCGATGCCTTGATAACCTTGCCATTGCCTTATGCTAATCACCATCTGTTTTACCCATCAAGCATGTTTGGTAAATCTTCCTGTTATGTGCCAGGTTTCATTAAATAATTGAACGACTGGAGACACTCTCTTGTCACCGTTTCATAATTACAATATCACGCTTTTTCATGACCTAAGATATTGCATTATTTTATTAGGAATGAGCACCAATTCTTTTTTGTTTAAATATGATTTTCAGACAAACCAAAAGAACAATCTACTACTTCTACGACAATACTCAGCAGGATCCATAAGTCAGGATGTAGTGCTGAGGAATAAGCTATCTAGTTTTTGGTCTAGATGCTTGGTGGAAGCGCTACCTTGAAGCCCTCCAGTGAAGTAGCGTCAATCCAACACTTATAACAAATTAATTTGTATGAAAGCAGAAAAATAAGGGAAACAGAATGGCGTAAGTTTGAAATAAATCAGACCAATAGGAGAGAGTTATGAATATTTGCAATGTGAGATCACTGTAGCTATGCAAATCTCAAATTGGCAATTTTGTTAGAAGATGGTGATGATGAGGGGTATTACAAAAATTATTCCACTTTTATAGGCAACAATGTATTTTTTTTTCATCTGAAGTACCCTACTTTCTGTTATGCATTTACTATCTTTCCTTGTACCCTACCTAAAACCATACATGAGCCATTATCTTTCTAAGGTATAGATAATGATACTTATTTCCTCTCAAGGTAAGGGGAATGCTTTGCCATCTATTCATAGCCTACAAAGTATTTTATCGTGCAGTCCATTATAATGCATTAAACATAATCAGTGGGAGTAGAGAGGTTTATGCCACATAGTAGATTCTGAGCTACTTAACTTGCTTTCATCAAAACATATGAATTAATTATGTGTCTGGGTTTCATAATTCTAAGGTGGAATAAGCCAAAACAGTTTCATAACAACATTTTTCTTGTATTCTAGTGCTTTCTGGTAACGGGAATGTCAAGGATGATGGATTGTGGCCAGCATATTGTAAGGCATTCATCATATCATGAGCACTCTTCATGTTCTAAAATGAATAAACAGCATTCAAAAGAAAGAGCTTCATAAATATTTTAAAAGCAAGACAAAAGAATAAAAATGGGGAAATAAAATTAATGTAACAATGGAGTAAAAAGAATAAAAGAAATAAAAGAAATAGAAGAAAGAAAAGCAAGAAATGAAGGATGAAAAGGAAACAGGAGCCCTCAGGAATGGGTCATTTAAACTCCCTCATGCAGCCCCCCCCCCCCCCCCCTCATAAAAAAAAATCTCATGATGGGTTTTCAATTGTCCAGCGATCATTATTATGTCCTTTATTTCTGACAGTAGACATCCAAATTATGATAAATTACTGATTATTTTACCTGACTTCCATAAGTTTCCTGCCTAACAGCCTCAATGCATTCATCAGCTGCTTCAGCTAAGCATGCATTAGAACAGAGATCAGCAATATTACAATTCAATATGTATAGAGTGTTGTTGGATATTGAATTTAGAATAATCTAATGAAGTGAAAAACTGATTTGGAAATCTATTTTGACTTGGCTGCATATTGCAAGTATATCACATAGTAGATAGTGTGAGATGGGCTCTCACATTACAGCTTTTATTATCTAATTTGTAAAGTGGCAAAGGACCATTTATATATTATATCTTCATCTTATACATTTATCAGCTTTTCATGACACAACATTATAAAACAAATTTTAAAAATATTTCAAGGCATTTATAGTAATCTGGTGTTCAGTGTAAATGAAATCTGATCTCTAATGCAAGGCAATCTAATATCCCTGAAAACTATTGATTATCTGTTGTATTGATGTATTATTTGATATTAAAAACATGCCTTAAAATGTGACATATTTCTATGGCACAAGGCTGACTGCTAGAATGACAGGGCCTAAATGAATATAGTTACACAATTAAGGGAGTTTCGATGTGTTCATTTCTGAAATTATTTCTACATAAGTTTTATAATTGTATTCACTTTGTTTAATACCTAGACCACAAAACCAACAATTATCTTTAGTCATCCTGTTGGAAATAGGAAATAACAACCAACCAAACTGATGAACATACATGTATCAACATGAATTAACAAGTATACATTAAAGTGGAAAATCCCATTGCTTGTTAAAGTTAGTCTTGACTCTGAATTTTCCCTTTC
This sequence comes from Strongylocentrotus droebachiensis, assembly GCA_035222895.1. Taxonomy (NCBI): domain Eukaryota; kingdom Metazoa; phylum Echinodermata; class Echinoidea; order Camarodonta; family Strongylocentrotidae; genus Strongylocentrotus; species Strongylocentrotus droebachiensis. Next base: position 680,498 of record JAVYIG010000207.1, read on the forward strand.
TCTAATAAATCAAATTTCATTGGGAGTGTAGATCTATATTTGGATTAAAAATTTACATAACATTTACCCTTTTGTGGAAGGCATAGAGATTAAATATGAGAAAGATAGAGTAAAATATGAAAAGTGAGAAGAACAAAAATGAATTCTGAGGGGGAACAATTGAGAGTGCGCTTTAAGGTACATTGTATGAAAGAGATAAAGAGGGAAGCAGAGAGAGAGAGAGAGAGAAAGAGATAAGCAGAGAGAGAGAGAGAGAGAGAGAGATAAGCAGAGAGAGAGAGAGAGAGAGAGAGAAAGAGATAAGCAGAGAGAGAGAGAGAGAGGAAGAGAGAAGCAGAGAGAGAGAGAGAGAAAGAGATAAGCAGAGATATAGAGAAAGAGATAAGCAGAGAGAGAGAGAAAGAGAGGGATAGAGAGAGAAAGACAGAAGCAGAGAGAGAGAGCGAAAGAGAGAAGCAGAGAGAGGGAGAGAGAGAGAGAGAGAGACAAGCAGAGAGAGAGAGAGAGAGGGAGAGAGAGAGAGAGGGTGAGAAGGGAAAGAGAAAGAGAGTGAGAGGGAGAATGAGAAGGGAGAGTGAGAAGGAGAGGGAGAGTGAGAAGGAGAGAGAGAGAGAGAAGATGAGAGGGAGAGAGTGTTGACCATTTGTCATTGGGTAATCAAATCATTTGTGTGTTAATAGGTCCAGTTCATCCTTACAAGTTTATTCATTGATTAGCACTAGTCAAATTAGCACCAATCATATGAATGATCAATGGTAAGGAGAAACTTCCTTGTGACTTTGAAACATCTCTCTATCATCTTGGTATCATCAAGTGCGAGCAGCTTTCCACTTTGTTTGAAAAGCCTCAAGTAAAATATCCCTGAAGTTTTGTGGGATATCAATAAAGATCATGGCAAATGACTTGTGTCCTAGCTATTACAGATTTTCTGCAATTGTCACTAAAGTAGGAACTTGAGGTGCAAGAATGATTTTGGGGATGCTTTTCTGACAATGAATATGAAAAGTAATCATTCAATTGATTACATATTCATCAATTATACCATTGGTGGATTCCCCTATCCCTGGCATAACTTTAATACACAAATAATATTCCCCCAGGCACCTGCTGCCCTCCCCCCCCCTACCCCCCCCCCCCCCCCAAAAAAAAAAAATGTTCTGGCTCATTCCTCCAAGCACAAATTTAGAGAAAATAAATAGAACAAAAATAATGTTTTCTTTTATTTCTTTGACTCATAAGAGGACTGTCTTGACAAGATCGCATTGGTCTTTGTGGTACCCTTGATTTCATGTATCATTATTTGTATCTGTTCTGTATTTCAATGCGATGACTATCTCAGATTATGAAATCAAATCAAAGAAGTGTAAAGTGATTAAAGCCTAACCCATCCTATGACCACCGTGTGTATCTAGTAATTAGCACTGATTGTCAGAATGATTAGGTGTTAAAGGGAACACTTCCCCTTCACTTTGACAGTTACACAATATGAGGTCACAGTCATAGAGTGCCAGCAATGTTCATACAATAAATGAAGCCTTTTCTTTGACCTGTCCCTCTTCTGGCCGAATCCTTGGAACCACAAGTAGTTCCTGGTCCAGTTGTTAGACCAGGGCCCAGCTGCTAGACCAGGGCCCTGTAGCGCAGAGAATTGCAAACAAAGTTAATTGAAATAGCCCAAAAGGGCATTGTGTGGTTAACTTTAACAGACTGTCGTTAGCATCATTCTGGCTCCGAAGAGATGATATTTGCCTCAATTTGTATATTTGATTGTAAATTGATTTACCGTATTCAATGTTACTGGGCTCAGGGGGACTTTGGCAATGGCTCAGTCTCCAGGTTTTGACTATGTTTCCTTTTTCAACACTTAACCTAAGAACCTATGAGGCTCGTGGAGTTGATAATTAAACAGATTGAGAAACAAGACTTGGATATCAAATCATTATCGAGGTAACTGGTAGTGCTAGATAGTTAAGTCGATGGTGAGTTGCTATAAGGTAATGAGCCTGCGACTTAACAAGGACATTTCAGATGCGGCTTATGTATTTCCCAAGCTATTATTTCTTCTACTCTGATTGGACAGCATCTTGAAAAGACATGTCCATCAGTGATCTTATGAGACAAGAAGCTTAATTGTGCCTTGATCACTTTCTTACACTAGTCAAATTCCTAACTTCAATACTGGACCCAGCACTATTTTTTATTCTATATCTTTGTCTAAAAAAAAAGCTGTCAGAGCAATTATTGCCAGAGAAAATATCAGATGACCTGGTATCAGGCTTGACTATTTTAGGTATCTAGGTATCATATAGGTATGACTGGGTCCTTATGGTCTCACACACATATCATTGGTTCTACCTGTGACTCAGATGAACATTGTCATTCAGGAACCTTCTCCTGGTTCCTCACAGAGTAAAAATAGATCTATACAACTCAACTAGGCACTTCTGAAACTCTAAGATATGAAAGTAAAATGTTTCTAATAATATAGAATTGAGAGCAACAATGGTCAACTAGGAAATGATGAAATATGACTAATCATATTTCATGCAATCAAGAACATGCGGTAATCATAACAAAATTAAGCAAAGTCATTGTTTGTATTTGTAATATGAATAAAATGAGGTCCATTTTGTGCCCATGTAGAGGTATATCCTCTTTTTAGCTTCAGAAGGGCATTAACTATGTGTTAAAATATAGGAGTTAATGCCTAACTGCCTCCAAAAAGACAACATTATTGTCCTTTATTTTGTCTCTCCATAACACTTGTGCTATAAATAAACCTGTCATGAAATGGCACTTTGTAGCATGTGTCTCTTGGGTACACCAGGGGGTTATGAGGCTTATGCACTTGAACAGGTATATTCATTGTGTTATGTATGCATACAAACAATCTACAGTTGAACGTAAGTAACGACAAGTCATGTGTATCAAACTAGGCTACAGAGGTATTCTTGTACTGTGCATTGAAACAATATACGCCATAGAAGGATATGATGACCAAACAACTTACAGAGTATCGTAGGACTTAACTAAAAAGAAAAGAAAAAGGGAAGGAAATCCCAAGGTTTTTAGAGAGTTCAAGAGAACAGAAGACGCCTAACCATGTCTGTCTTGAACTTTTATCAAGACCCCAGGAATGACGATAGCAACTCCTTCACCATACCAAGGAGGAAAGATAGTAAAGTAACTTTAACTCTCATATATTCTGTTACTCACCCTGACAATAAATGCATAAAAATGTTAATTAGATCTCATTAAGAATTCAATAATACTTGAGAATAAGAACACAAAACTATTCATCTGTTGGATATTATCAGATTGGTGACACGTTTTTGCCAGACTTTAGTTGGGGTTTTGTTTTGTCATTACATAAACCTGTTTTGCTAACAAATAATTCAACATTTTGAATAATAATAAAAATAGAGGATTCTTGTTTAGGGCTCATATCTGTCAGACTTTACATTCCTGGCACTCCACAATTATTAACCAGCTTTGGCATAATGGCTCAAATATCATCTCTATCATTATACTTCTAGACCTCATGTACAGTATTTCTGTCCATTCTTGTTAATGTTATTAAACCCTAAAGGGTAAAATGTTGAACAGTCAAAGATAACAAATCTCAATAACTACATATCTTTTATTCCTGAAGGTGATGTTTTTCATCCCCAGACTCATGAATCACAATGATTCAAATTCAAAACAGATGTAATGTATCCCATGGTGGATACTTTATTTTTCTTCAAGTTATGATAGATGATTTTATTTCTGTTTTCTTTGATTCTGACTAGGTTTCCATAAGAAGTCAGGAAAGTTATTTGAGAGTCTTATCTGCTATGAGTCGGACATAGAATGTTTGTCAGCGGAACTAATGTGACTAAATTTACTTGAGATGACTCAAAGTAAAAGCCCTATGGGAAGGATCAACGGGTGATTGAGTAAAAGAGGTTTAATTATCAGATTAGATCTGTCAACGGTCTCAAGACAGTCCAATCAAAGCTTTCACATTCAACATGAAAGAAGAAAGAAGAACAGTCACAACAATTCAGAACATCCATCATTATAGATTTGTTCTCTAAACAAAAGGTAAATGCTTTGATAATGGGGCTTTGCATTTGACAAACTATTAACTGCACATCCACAGGTTTATTTATAGGATGGCCTTTTCTACACCCTCAATAATGAATATTATAAATAGGATTAAAGGTATGATAAATGGATTAGAAAATCATATATAGAATTTTGTGTGTGAAGAATAGCATATCTATATGATTGTACTTATAGTACCCCCCCCCCCCCCAAGTAAAGCTCAAAAGATTCACTTATTCAAATAAGATGTGTCATTTTCTACTGATAAATCTCAACTGCTTTCACAAAAACTAAATAACTTTTGAGCTGAGATATCAAATCATGAAAACAGTAAAATACAAATACTTTTTTAGGCTAATTCAAAGGTCACTTAGAAAATGTGGAGACCAATAATAACTTCAAAAGTTAAAACTATGAAGTGAATGTAAAATCTCCTTCTTTAGCTTGTCAAAGATCAACATAATTCTATTAAAAGCCAGATCGATAATTGGTCTTTATTTTCTGTTACCATAGCAACCATTTCTCTAATCTATTAAATACCATTGATAAAAGGAATTCCTTGCTTGGTTTGTGGAAGTTCAAGAGAGTTTATATGAAGCTTGTTCAAGGTTTTCCACATAGCTCTTCAGGTCAGCTTCAGGGTAAACTTGTGAGTTGACCAAGGTTCTAATTACAGCTGATGAGTGATTCAAATGCCTCTACACAGCTTACAAGTTTATGGTCAACTTTTCACTCTATATCAAGGATTAGTCATGCTGTAAAATGTATAAATGTATTTGTATTTATATTTTGAGTTGCCTACATGTAGGAACACAAATTCATAAAGGTTAATAATTTCATATACATTTTTTAATATAAGAAGCTTTTTAATTTTGCTAATTTTCATGTGTTTTTATCTGAACTATATAGATACAATTCATTTCTGTCATAATTTTTTACTACAATTTCTACCATCATACTTTTTTTAATAGTGGACTTTAACACTGTCTGTAACAAATCACAATTGCTTCATCCATTATGTCCCAGTGTTCCTCTTTTCATTTAGTAGGGTTCTCTTCAAATCTGGCTTAATTTTTTAATGACCAAATCATTAAAACCATGTACTGGTTATATAAAGTATTTATTAATGAAGGGGGGGGGGGTATCTGATTTCTTTCCTTTAAGATGTGCCCTCAATCTTAAGAGTGTAGATAAAGACTATTAATGAGTCACAGAAATTCTATGAAAATAAATCAACTTCCCACCCTGATTGTCTAGCTAGTGTCTCCCCAATCATCATTGTCCCTCAAGTTAGGGAGGGGTCAAAGATTGAAAAGGGTAAAAAAATGCCTGCCCATTCAAGCTGTCATTCAAACGACTAATTACTGTCATCTAATGACTTGGCAGATATTAAGCATTGTCTAAGCTGTTGGTTAAGCTGGATTAAAACTGATATGCAAAGTAAATGTCTGTATTGTCTAAGAGACTTTGTTTGTACAAAACTTCAGAAATGCTTTGAGTTGAGGTTAGATCATAGACACTAGTACACTGTACAAACCAAACACATTCTTTGTAAGAATTATTCACTTAAATGTAAAAGTGACTCCTGATCTCAATTTGCAAGTGGTCAATGAACTAAGGAAGTTATTAAAAGGATAAAATATCCCTAAAGATAATGAAGCCCTAAAATGACAAATCTTATAATCCTTCCAGTAAGAGATCCCCAAGATCACCTTCTTTCTTTTTCTCTCCATCGCAATTTATTCACTTAGCAAGTAACTCACATCTCCCTCCCTCCCTTCCTCCCTCACTCCCTTCTACTGTATATGCTTATCCATGTCATTTTCTCTTCACCCCCCCCCCACCAGTAAGTTACTACCATGATAAATGCTATTTGTCCCTTTGTGTGAATCCTATCGACTAATTCCATGGAATAATCTTCCTCTTCTGCATGACTTGAGTAAGAATTAAAAATAAAAGATATTTAGGAATGTGAATCGATGTGTAAAGAAAGATAAAGAGAAATCAAGGTGAGCAAAAATCCTTTCTCAATAATCAGAGACCGTTTCGTCCCAATGTCCATGGACACTTGTCTGGCTTCAGGTAAAACAATGTAAGAACACATCTGAAATACATGTAGGGTTTGCATCAAGGTAATACAAAGTTTTGGGAAATTTTGAAAATTGGGTGATAGTGATTCTTTACAATTTTGATATATTTGGATGCCCCTGTGGATGTATTACAAGCGCTAGAAAATTTAGCCCCTAAAACACTGAAGATTATTGAAAAACTAAATATTGTCATAGTGCAATTATCATTCTCTGATATGCCATACGATCCTAAATATCAGACTCTTGCCAAGATTGCCTAATTCAGAGATTTCTCACAGTTTGACCAGCCCTGTAAAACGATTCCAACCGGTGATCTCAACAATTTTTTAAGAAACTTTTCCTCCTTCAATTTCCTTTTTGAGTTAACTTCATTAGCTGTCCTTACTTTTATCATGTAACAAATATGTACACTTTGTTCATAATCTTGTTTCCTATTGTCATTGAACTGCCTCTAACTTTTTACCCTAAAATCATCATTTCATGTGAAAAATAAAAAAAATCCAAGAGCATCTCTTAATTTATATAAAATTGTATCTATGTAAAGTATACATGCGGTGTCAAATCAGTGAGTCATACACTACTGGACAAAATTTGTACTTCAATTCGTGATTTATTATTTACAGGCATTTCAATATCAAAACAATTACAGGGGATGGGGTAGACCTGTGCAACATCTAAAATGCAAACAAATCTCACCATCATATCCATGTTAAATGACATTGGACAAATAAATCAATACATGTACATGTACATTGAAATGAAGCTCCACTAGCAGTATCATTATCAATATTTGTCAGCTGTTTCTCGACTTTAAAAAAAAATGTATTTCATGAATGATTCAGGAATCTTCATATCTCTTCTTTATCATCTCTTCTTTCTCTACATTTTCCTTTTTTTGTTTGTTCCATATTCTTATAAGTGTGTCTGACATTGCCTGGAGGCTTGAGTAAGGCCTACTCGAAACATATTATAATATAATACAATGTGTGTTTTGTTTCTATTATTGTTTGATCCATCCTGTAAGCATTTCAAGGATTAACATAAATCCATGCAGGAAATTACAGATTATGGATAAAATGATTGTATCCATTAGGAACATAACATTCTTTATAAAACACAACTGTCAGACATAATCATAATGTTCATCTAAATCTCTCCTGTCATTAATTAGTCTCGAAACTAGACTGAACACCATTATATTATTCACATTGTGTTTATCAACAATTTTCTTTGTCTAAGATGGACTTAAAGGGACTGGGTAACTTGTCTCAGATTCTGAAATAAAATCCTGGATTTAGCTCAAGCTGCAATGATAATTATAAACCTTTAGGTCAAATCATTTTGAAGCGCAATTTTTTAGGGCTTCGTCATTACACCAAACCGACACTGATAACACATAGGGCCGTGCATCTCAGATTTAACATTGTTAAACAATGCCACAACAAATTTTCTTTGTCTATGTAAACAAAAATCTCTACCTATCTATTATTTTGGCGTGGTTTATTCTCTTGTTGACAGGTAAGGACCAAGTCAATTTGGTATGAAATATATTCATAGATAAGATGTAAACAGTTTTCAAACAATACACATAAAGTTCTTTCAATCCCCCCCCCCCCCACTCTCTCTCTCTCTCTCTCCCTCTCTCTTTCTCTCCCTCTCCCCTCTCTCTCTCCCTCTTTCTCTTTCTCTTTCTCCCTCTTTCTTTTTCTCTCTATTTCTTTTTCTCTCTCTCCTCCTCCCTCTCTCTCTCCCTCTTTCTTTTTCTCTCTCTCTCTCTCTCTTTCTCTCTCCCCTTCTCCCTCTGCATGTAGGTGACGGTTATTAATAGTATGCTTACTCTCTGCATGAAATCAAGCTAAAGTTTAGGCATTGCTTTAAAATTAATAAAGAATTGTGTAATGATAATTGATTAATCTTCACTGAACTATCATCATATTTCATCTTATTGGGTCTCATATCATTAGAGAAACTACCCTTCCACACTACTTCCTCTGCCCCCCCCCCCCCCCCCCCCCCCCTGCCAGTCCATGGTCAGTCTCTGGGCGTCCAGAGGAGCTTAAAGGTAAAGACCAGTTTTGGAAACGCCCTCCTCTTAAAAAATGAAATGGAAGCTCTTATTACCAATCATGTGAAAGAATATGTTTTGACTAATACGTCATCATACAAATTTTGCAGAGAAACCGCCTACTAATTGATATATTTGGTAATTTATTATATCTATTCGGACCTGATAAATATACCGCATGTGTGGGGGTAGTCCCATATACATCTTTCTGTGTACAGTGCTTGTAACTTTATCAAGACTGGGCAAAATTTCTTATCATTTTAATGATTTCAGAACCTTTCAGCACACGACACCATGTTTTTGTCTTATGTTTTATGTATTACATGTCATACCAATGGAAAACAAATTTCTGTATTATATTATGGACAATAAAATCTTGAATCTTGAATCTTATATGCTAGATGATCAACCTTTTTTGATCGATTTCACAACGTTTCTTTCACAGTGCAATCACATGACCATAACTGGTCTTTATCTTTAAGTACAGAGCCTATGCAAAATGCAGACAGAGTTACTCACTGGCAAATGACAATTAGGGTTTGTGCCTTCAGAGCCTTGTAAAATCACATGGGATGGATGGAATCATCACACCTAAATAAAAGCTTTAGCCTGTGTCATATTCCATATCCAGTTCCATTTATTATGACAGCATATACCTATGAAAATAAAGTCAGTTATCAAAGTATCTCATAAGAGCAGTCAGGGCATGGAGGTCAGTGCAGAATAAGGGATGCATTGTCCAGCTTAGGTGTGTTCACGCTGCAGTCAACACACATGGTCAGCTATCTAAACACAGCACTGTGCACACAGTCACATCTAGCAATACAAACTCATGGCTGAGAATATTGTACAAACTTATGCAAAACAGAATGAAATATTCATCCATATCTTTCTAGTTTATCCGTGAGCAATAACGTCCCCCCCCCCCCCTCTCTCTCTCTCTCTTTCTCTCTCTCTCTCTCTTTCTCAATCTCTCTCTCTCTCTTTCTCAAACTCTCTTGAATAGTCTTTTAATTCTTTGCCCATCCCTCCACAAAAATTATTAATTACAAATTTTGAATCTTTTTCTGTAGTTCTTTTGTTTATCTCCCCACTGTTTCTTTTCTTCTTTTCCTCCCTATCAGTCTGTCTCTCAAAAGGACTTTTCCCAGACAGTTGATGATTAAAATTGTTTACAATATGACATGTTTAGGACTTTAGGTAGACCTACACATATTGCCATTTTTTGTATTCATGCATCAAGCATGCATGATCTTGTATGTAGACCGAATACTATGCATGTACATGTATGCAGTAGCTATACAAGCCCACTTAAAACTGTCAAACTTACATGAACTAGCTGTTGGTAAAATGTGATACTCTGAGCTAAAATCATGCTGTGTAGGGATGGTTCAATTACACAAGACATACAAAAAATGTTTTAATTGGCCTGTTATAGAATAATTGTAAGCCCCAAGGAAAAAGTTAGCATTTAAATTTATAGCCAAACCAGCATCATGATTACAGAGAGACAGAGAGAGAGGTAGAGAGATATGGAGAAGGGGGGGGGGATATATACTTGTATATCTGAAGAGGGGAAAGAGAGATACTGGAAAGATACTAGAAGGCAGAAGGGTTTTTAAGAAAAGGTTTTTTCTTAAAGAAACTTTAAAGAAACAAGATGTAATTTTGTTTTCTTCCAAATACAAATGTCTTCTTTATCTTACTGCCTAGATGGCGTTTTAGATCCTTTTACATAAGGAGAAATTCAAACAGTATTTGAAAAGTAGAATGTCATACATGTACATACATCTCAAGTTCTGGATTAAACCTCTGCTACAACACACATTGTAGTACATTGTCAACATTTTTTAATGTAAAGTACACGCAGAGTGTGCATGGCAGGTTTGGCAGCCTTTAAAATGATATGTACCTGTGAAATAGTGAGGCAGATGTGAGACCTGGTTATTCTTTATTTAGCCCCAAGCATGAATTTAATTTTAGTAATAGTCAGGAGATATTCATCTACGTTTTCCTGATATTATACAGCCCCTTAGCAAGACCCACATTCTTTGCACCAGGTTTTAATTGAATTTGGGCTTTTGGGAAATGGTAAACACAATCTTCGCAATGTGAAATGTCTAAAAGGTGAAGAACCTTTTAAGAATATTATGATATTATCAGCAAAATGTGTGTAACGAATGAATGAAAATTTAAAAATCTAAAAATGGGGTAAGGGCGGGATGGTCGGGGCAGAGAGGTGTGTGAAAGAGACAGAACTTCAAATAGTATCCATTCATTTATTTATATTATTTAACTAGAATTCAAACTGAGGTTAGCAATTGTAGTCATTAACATGTTTTTCACAAGTAGGGTTTCACCTAAATACCCCCAAAAACTAGTAATTTCACATTTATAGATACAAATGTGAGATTTTGGTCAACCTCCCCTGTGAATGGTTGTGATAGGCTCAATGCTCAATATCTCAATGAATTATTCATGAAGATATTTTAAAGGCACAAAGTTTCATATCACTTGCTCAACTTAATGAACTGAATATTTGATATCTGTACATGGTTGTGATATGATTAGCTAAACACATACAACACAGTAGCTAACACATAATATTTAAGTTCATTAGGAGCTGAATGCCACACTGCTTTGTCTGTCATGAATATGAACACATTTTCTTCAAAAAGGAAAATTATGTGATTTATTTAACAATGTGAAAAACCTTTTAATATGTGAAATTATAAATTAAAACTAGAACGAACCACTCTATATTAAGTTCAATACCCATGGAGCCTTGCTCAAGACTTCATGTGTTATATGTACATAATCAGACTTATGAATAATCAGCTATCTTTCAATTAGCCAGCCTGTGATTACAAACACCCTTGTAGATGAAAGTCAATTAACTGAGCAAGCAGTGAACATATTATTACAAGCTACTGGGTCAACAATGGAAGTGGACAAGGGGCTGCATGGCCGGGCGATGCAAGACCTGCACACAGACTGACAGTATGAATTGATAATTTGAACATTATGCAATACAAAGTCTTGGTATATGAATTGCATCTACTAGTATTCGATACTGGCAATGATATATCCAAGAGCCCTCTTAGATCGTCTTTTTCAATATTCAAATGTTACAAAGAGTCAAAACCCTTTTGGTTATCTGATATTACTATCATCTGTTCAGAGCCAGAAGGATGTTGTTCACACTTGTGTTAATTACAGGTGTACATGAACTGATGCCTTCCTGTCTCTAAAGAGAGAATATTTCCATGGGATGTTATCTCAGATGGAAATACAAAGCTTCTTGTTTTTTTTTCTTTTCTGAGTCTCCCTTTTTCTCTCTCTCTCTCTCTTTCTAATATTTCTCACTTTCTCTCCCTCTCTCACTTTCTAATATTTCTCACTTTCTCTCCCTCTCTCACTTTCTAATATTTCTCATGTTCTCTCTCTCTCTCTCTCTCTTTCTTTCTGTCTCTACCTCTATCAACTCCCTCTCTGTCTATTTCACTCGCTCCTCCATCTGACTCTCTTTCTTGATCATTCAAAATATTTTACATAAATTCAGATATAACATGCAATTAAAAGAAATCTGGACAACAGAATATTTCCATTTTTGACAATTCATTTTCAATAATTCAATATCTATCATGTCTATTTTCAGTTTAACAAATGAAGGGCACACCAAATATATCTTACCAAATATATCTTACCAAATATATCTTATTACTTCTCTTTGTTTGTTTGTTTGTTTTTCTCAATAATCTTCATCTTTTTCTCTGCAACTGGAAACTTTGGGAAAATCATCATTGCCCTAGGCCTAGCTTAGCTTACTGATGGCAGAATTGAATTACAAATTCACAATCACAATTTTTTGTATAATTAATCTCTCGCGTTGAATGGCAGCATGCAGAAGGCAATCTAACTAGGCCTATGCTATATAATAAATACATAAATCAAATATTTTGCTAAGAATCTAAAGCAAATATCAATTCACACAAGAAAGTCAAACTCAAAGCCCCAGTTTGACTGTCAACATGGGCTCAAGCAGACGCTGAAGTATCGGGGAGAATGCCTTCCACTTCGCGTTGAACTGCTCGCAAGAGAAGAATATTTTCAAAGAAAATGCTTACCGTTATTAGTGAAATTCTGCGCAGTTACTGAAATTTGTAATGAAGAAAGTAGGATGTAAATAACTGATAAAACAAAACATCCTCTCCACGTTTTACAGAGTATTCCCATGTTTGAATAATCCATACCGTCTTCTCAAAAAGGCTAAAACTTGGTACACGTTGATAATAAGCCAGCCGTCTATCAATGAACTCTTCCCTGCTTCTCGTTCACTGAGTGATCGTGAATGAGTGGAGAGGAGGGTTCTTTCATACACATGCTGTATGTTGTTATGGTGACGTCATCTCAGTATTAGTATAAATATTCATGAGGTGGGCGTGCTTAATCTTTCGTGGAATGTATTGGATTCCATTTCTTGCGCATGATCTAGGGCTAATACTTGCAATACTTTCCCTCTTTGCTTTAAGAGTCAAAGGAGAGTGCTCTGATAAGTTAGTACTTGTATGTGTTAAATCTTAATTCATCCAAAGAGAATTAAGAGGCAGGCTAGGTTCTATTCATTGGGTAGCAAGCTAGCTAAACGTATACTAGGCCTATGCATACTGACAATTAATGGCGGATAAAATGAGGGGCCGGCACAAGTAAGTCCCGAAAATATCTGACAAGCAAAAATGAAATATATATATATAAATATTAATATTACAAGGTTACTCACATGTGCGTTTTTAGTGAGGAAAACAGGCCATGATCGAGGCACACGAACACAATAATCTTCAGTTGCGTAGGCCCTAGTATAGTATATTAAATTAGGCAGGTTGGCTATAGGGTGCCCCCCCCCCCCTCCCTCCCTCCCTCCCTCCTCCCTCTCCAGTCCATCCCCTGGATACATCACTGACATGTACAGTGACGACTGGGGGGGGGGCAGCATACTTATTGAAATGTGTAGGATATCAAATTGTGTCATGGAACAATCAAATAACAGGTGTAAATTTGGTCTCCATCATTCATCAATTTTACTCTATACAAAGAGATACCAGCAATAATATCTCTTTGCTCTATATAGGGAAAAACTATCATAGCTCATCCCCGAGTATGCTTAGTCTACGGTAGGCTACTGCCCTCCCCGTCCGGCATGCGCCGCCTAAGACAGCCGAAAATATGACCAAAGTAGACCACTTGCAAGACTGTAGGAAGACTCCTACATATTATTGGCGGGAAAACCAGATCTGTCAGATAGGACGTTAGGGGATGCGTATAAGGAAACTCATAACCTATCACTTTTCGATGGGGGAGGATTCATTTTTAAACAGCATATCATCTTATCAGCTTCTAAATTTATGACACTCCATTATGTGACGATGTGATGCCTTTATCAAAATATAATAGATAACATATATATCATGAATATATCACTTCGCTGCCCGAATACGAACTCTCATATCATTAATATCATATGGTTGGGTTGTTGACTCTATGTTTCTATCTTTCTTTTTCTATCTTTAAAACAAAAACTCTGTATCTGTTTTGGGGAGGGAGTTGATATATTGATTTCAAGATTATGCGATAGATATTTTCTCGAGTTACCGTATCATCTTATGAAACTCAAATCAGAGAACGGTACAACGAGTCGTCTTCTTTCTCTA